>WFKR01000002.1:40685856-41360856 GCA_025331145.1 Rosa persica | reverse complement strand
AAATAACTTATTAAAATTGATATCACTGCTATGGATGGACCGATACTGAATAAACGAGTATCCCCTCTAGATGGAAAAAGATTTTCTTTGAAAAGAAGTTTTGTCCCATCTGCTAGAGCTTGAAGAACTCCCAAAGGACCGGCGTATTCAGGTCCAATACGTTGTTGTATTCCCGCGGATATTTCTCTTTCTAACCATACAATTACCAGTACACCTATTGTGATTCCCAATACAAGAGTCAAAATAGGAATAAGTAACCATATAATTCCATAGACCCCTTTTAAAAATTCCAATCTAGAAAAAGAATCGATATTTTGTACTTCTGGTGTATCAATTATCATTTCAACGATCAACTTCTCCCATAATGATATCTATACTACCTAGTATTGTCATAATATCAGCCAATTTCATTCTTTTAACTAACTGAGGAAGAATTTGCAAATTGATAAAACCCGGCGATCGAATTTTCCATCTCCAAGGAAAACCACTCCGATCCCCTATAAGAAAAACCCCCAACTCTCCTTTTGGAGCTTCGACTCTCACATAAAGTTCTTGTTTCGGCAATTCAAATGTAGGAGAAGGTTTTTTACTAATAAAGCGATATTCAAAATCATTCCATTCTGGATTCCTTTCTCTATCAAAGTATCGGGTTTCTAAATTCTCATATGGCCCCCCCCGGAATTCCTTCGAGAGCCTGTTGAATAATTTTTATGGATTCCATCATTTCACCAATTCGGACTAGATAACGAGCAAACGAATCCCCTTCTTTTTGCCACTGTACTTCCCAATCAAATTCGTCATAACACTCATACTGATCAACTTTACGAAGATCCCATTGTATTCCAGACGCTGGCAGCATTGGTCCCGATAAACCCCAATTTATTACTTCCTCTCGACCAATAATGCCTACTCCCTCGACTCGTTCTAAAAAAATAGGATTGCGTGTAATAAGTTGTTGATATTCAGCAACCCTTATTAAAAAATAATCGCAGAAATCTAAACATTTATCTATCCAGCCATGAGGGAGATCAGCCGCTACCCCTCCGATCCGAAAATAATTATGCATCATTCTCATACCGGTGGCAGCTTCGAATAGATCATATACTAATTCTCTTTCTCTGAAAATATAGAAAAAGGGAGTCTGTGCACCAATATCCGCCATAAAAGGACCGAGCCATAACAGATGAGAAGCTATACGACTCAACTCCAACATAATTATTCTGATATAGCTGGCTCTTTTAGGTACTTGAATATTTCCCAGCTGTTCCGATCCATTTACCGTTATTGCTTCTGTGAACATAGTAGCTAAATAATCCCAACGTGTTACATAAGGCAAATATTGTATAATTGTTCGGTTTTCCGCAATTTTTTCCATCCCTCGGTGTAAATAACCCAATATTGGTTCACAGTCAATAACATCTTCACCATCTAGAGTAATGATAAGTCGAAGAACACCATGCAGTGATGGATGGTGGGGACCCATATTGACTACCATGAGGTCTTTTCTTGGAGCTGGTATATTCATAGGTTTTTCCTTAATTCATTCTTTCATGAATTGTTGAAAACGAAAAAGAGTTCATTCAAATTCAAGATCTAATAAATCAAATAATTCAAAATGCTTCTTCAAATTAACGAGTTTTTGATTCCCGAATATCCAACCGATTAATTAATTCTTTATAACCTATTTTATTTTTCTTTGACAAATAAGATAGCAGTCGTTGGCGTTTTCCCAGAATTTTACGTAGACCTCTCTGAGATAAATAGTCTTTTTTGTGTAATTGTAAATGTGAAGTAAGTCTTCGTATCCTATTGGTGAAACTAAATATTTGAAATTCAACAGACCCCCTGTTTTCTTCTTTTTCTTCTTGTGAAATAACTGAGATGAATGAATTTTTTACCATAAAATGAAACCCCTTCTTTTTTTAAGATATTTTTATTGATAGATATCTTTATTGATCAGTAATAATAATGTCACTTGTTTTAGTTTGGTATAGACAATAGTCTTAATTTTGTTCTAATTTCGAATTTTATTAAATCAAATTAAATCAATCCTATTTTAATTTAAAAATTCGATTTGAAACGGTATACAAAAGCATGGTTGTTTTCCGTACTCCAAAAAGATAAAAACTCAGTCCTATTGGACGCAGTTTATTTCCATATCATATATATGGATATATTTTATCTTTATATTAAGGATAACTTCTTATAAATTAATATATTTTTTTTTAGTTATTTATTAAATTTAGAATTGATAATAAAGTTTATTAGAAACTATAAAGCCATAAGATCATAATAGAAAAGCGTATTCTAAAGATTATATAGAAAGCTTCTAATTAATAGAAAGATTGATCAAGATTCAAAGCAATCACTTTCTTTATACTTGTTCCTGAAGTAGAAAACGTTCCATCTGGTCCTGAATAGCTTCTTTCAAAAGGATTTCCGCTTCCTCAGTAAATGTCTTGGTAGAAGATATGATTTCTAGGGTTTAGGGTTTAGGGTTTAGGGTTCAGGCTAGTGTATCTCCTTGGGGCGCACCAGTGTTGTTTGTGAAGTAGAAGGATAATTCACTTAGATTATGTGTGGATTATCGACAGCTGAACAAGGTGACCATTAAGAACAGGTACCCGTTACCTAGGATTGATGACTTGTTTGATCAGCTTAGGTAGTGTGTTCTCAAAGATTGATTTGAGATCTGGGTATCACCAGTTAAGGGTGAGAGATGAGGATATCCCAAAGACGGCGTTCAGGACCAGATATGGACATTTTGAGTTCCTTGTCATGCCTTTTGGTCTCACTAATGCACCTGCAACATTCATTGACTTGATGAACTGCACGTTCAGTCCTTACTTAGATCCATTTGTGGTAGTGTTCGTTGACGACATCTTGATTTATTCAAGGTCGTCAGATGAGTATGAGAAGCATTTGAGGATTGTGCTATAGACGTTGAAAGAGAAGAAATTATTTGCCAAGTTTGAGAAGTGTGATTTCTGGCAGAGTGAAGTCAAGTTCCTTGGTCATGTGGTCTCGAAGGATGGAGTTTATGTGGATCCTTCGAAGGTTGAAGCAGTGATGAGTTGGAGTCACCTTACTACGGTTACAGAAATCCGTAGCTTCCTTGGATTGGCAGGGTATTACAAGCGTTTCATTGAAGGGTTTTCTGGTATTGCTTCGGCTTTGACCAAATTGACAATGAGCTGAAGACTAGATTGACTACAGCTTCGGTGTTGACTATTCCTACTAGTGGTGGTAGGTTAGTCATTTACAGGGATGCATCTCATCAAGGATTGGGGTGTGTGTTGATGCAGAATGGTGGTGTGGTGCCTATGGTTCTTGACAACTGAAGGTTCATGAGTGGAACTACCCCACTCATGATCTAGAGTTAGCCGCAGTGGTATTTGCTTTGAAGATTTGGAGACAGTATCTTTATGGTGAGAAATTCGAGCTCTTTTCTGATCATAAGAGTTTGAAATACCTATTCTCCCAAATGGAGTTGAATATGAGGCAGAGGAGATGGATGGAGCTCATCAAAGACTATGATTTCACTTTGGAGTATCATCTCGGAAAGACCAACGTAGTAGCGGATGCTTTGAGTAGGAAGGCCCGAGTACTAATGGCATCACTTATGGTACAAGAGTGGCTCTTGTTGGACGCTGTATTTGAATTTAATCTTATGCCCGCAGGAGTTGGACATGAAATCTTTCTCGGTAGTATCACCTTACAGTCCACCTTGACTTCCAGGATCATTCATAGTCAGACACTTAATGAGCTCGCTCAGGCGAGGATTGCTGAGATGACTGCTGATTCGAATGTGGAGGGCCCTTTTGAGTGGGTCGTTGGGACAGATGGAGGGTTGAGATTTCGAGGAAGATTGTATGTCCCAAGTGTTGATAACCTTAAAGAGGAGGTCATACGGGAAGCACATAGATCTAGATACACTATACATCCAGGGGGTACCAAAATGTATATGAATCTATTAAGACAACTTTGGTGTTATGGAATGAAGAGGGATGTGGCAGAACATGTGTCGAAGTGTCTTACATGTCAGCAAGTGAAGGCAGAGCATCAGAGGCCCGCAGGAATGCTGCAACCCTTACCAATTCCGATATGGAAATGGGAAGATATATCTATGGACTTTGTGACTGGATTGCCTAGGTCCAGGCAGGGTTATAACTTGATTTGGGTGATTGTGGACCGATTGACGAAGTTTGCATACTTACTTCCTGTGGTAAAAACTTACTCAAGGGTTGCGTTGTGTAAGTTGTACGTGAATGAGATAGTGAGGCTTCATGGTGTGACTGTTACGATTGTTTCTGATCAGGATGCTCGTTTCAAATCGGAATTCTGGCATAGATTCCATAAGGCTTTTGGCACGTCTTTAGCTATAAGCACTGCATTTCACCCACAGACAGATAGGCAGACAGAGAGAGTGAATCAGGTGATGGAGGATATGCTTAAAGCTTGTGTTCTGGACTTCAAGGGAAGTTGGGCGAATCATCTACCATTGGTAGAGTTCGCTTACAACAACAGCTATCACTCGAGTATTGGTATGGTACCATATGAGGCTCTTTATGGTAGGCCATGTAGGACTCCTATCTGTTGGGCAGAGTGGGAGAGAAAGGACTTTTGGGTCCTGCACTTGTTCAGGAGACTACGGAGAAGATCACTACTATTCGAGGCAGAATCCTGACAGCTTAGAATAGACAGAAGAGTTATGCTGACTTGAAGAAGAGACCTGTAGAGTTTGAGGCACGTGATCATGTGTTCTTGAAGGTCTCACCTATGAAAGGTGTGGTGAGATTTGGCAAGAAGGGAAAACTCGCTTCGAGATATGTGGGACCCTTTGAGATTCTGGAAAGGGTTGGGAACTTGGCATATCGTCTTGCTTTACCTGTTAGCATGTCTGGTGTCCACAATGCCTTTTATGTGTCTATGCTCAGGAAGTATGTACGAGATGAGTCCCACATGATTGATCATGGTACTATCAGTGTGAACACAGATGTGACCTTTGTGGTGGAACCTGTTCGTATCTTGGATAGGTCTATGAAGAGGCTTCGTAGGAAGGAAGTTGACCTTGTGAAGGTGTTGTGGAGTCATCATGCCGAGGGTGATGCGTCATGGGAGTTAGAGTCTGACATGAGAGTGAGGTATCCACAGCTCTTTGGGGAATTAGATACTTGAATTTCGGGACAAAATTCCTTTAAGGGGGTAGATTGTAATAACCGCAATTTCCATCTTTAATTTCGTGTAATTATGTGGATCGAATATTGTACAATTTCACGAATGTTGATCGAAATATTTCATTTTTAGAATTTTCGAAGTTCCGAAATGATTGTTTTAACGAAAAGCTCGAAATGCTCGATTCAAGAAATCGACTTTTTATACGTGCAAAATTTAGGAAAACTTCTTTTCATGAAAGTTGTAGAGCTCGTCGATAAGAGTCTGTACATATGTAGAACACGGAAAACGGATTTGTTATGAATTAGTTATGACATTTAGAAGGTATTTCCATTTTTGTATATATAAATTTGGAAAGTTTTTGAAATATGGTTTCCCATTTTCGGTAGCCGACTGTTCCTCTTCCTCCTTCGTTCTCAGTCTCTTCCGAAACCTAGCCGAGAATAGAGCTTGGCTTCTCCGATCGATTTCTGGCTCCACCAGCCACCAAACGGCGTCGGACCACTTCCTTTGGCTTCGTCTCGGTCTTGCGCAGCTGCCAGGGGTAGCCTTACGCCGCGACACGGCCGGCAGCGGCGGCGGGAAGCTCTGCTCGGTTTGACCCCGATTTGGTTCCAATGGTGATATCTCGACGTACAAGCCATCAATCCTTGCCAAACTTCATCCTCAAGCTCGTCTCGACCTCCTGAAGCTCCAAGAAGCAACCTTGCAAGGCGGCGTGGCTTGTGGTGGCAGCTGGAAGCCAGCCCCGTTTTAGATCGAACAAAACTTTCGATTCGGATATCTCACATTGTAGAGCTTTGTTTCGGGTGATTCTTGAGCTGGGGAGTTCGCCTTGAGTTGCTGAACAACTCTCCAGAAGGAATCGAAGCCATTGGTGGAAGTTTTTACGTCAAACTAAAGCTCGCCAAATTCTGGAAATTTTCCGGTCACTGTGACTATTTCTGTACTTTTCGACCTCTTCCCGTTATTTTCTTACCTTGAGCTAGTTATGAAAAATGATCAGCATGTTAAAATGAAAAAGTGCATCTCAGCCCCGGCACCATTGGTGGTGGTCGGCGGCGGCTCAGAAATATAGTTTATGTACATTTTAAGATTCTACATTTCAATACGATCATTTCGGCATAATATACGCATTTTTCGGATATCATATGATTTAGTTATGAATTTTTAGGTTTCAATCGATTTCGATCGTTAGATTTGTGATCTGTGAAGTTAGAACTATCCGATGGACTTGTAGTTTTGATATGATGATCATATGACTGTCCCAGTGGCTTTGTGTGGTCATGGACGAAGATCCGACCGTTGGATCTTCGTATAGATCCAAACAGTGATTAGGGAGGCGATTCATGAGAATCTGTCCGTCGGATTTTTCGTATAATTTAGAATCCTACCATTTGATGGTAGTTTAAGTATGTTTTGAAATTATTGGCTAAATTCAAGTCACATTTGATTAGGTGATTGACGGGTTGTACTTGGGTGAGCTGTTTTGGTGTGGATTTGTATTTTAATTGAAGACGCAGCGGGAGTTTCAAGGTGAGTAAAACTCAAGTGTTCATATTACGAACCGAGTGCTTTAATTTATTTATTTTGTCGTAATTGTGTGAAAAATATTTTTGGATTAAATATTTGTTTTTAAAATCACGTGGACTTGATCAACTACTGTCCATAGGTAAGTAAAATGAATTTTAATTATACTAATGGAAGGGCAGGGCCGGGCTTCGGCCCTACGGGCCGGGCGGGCTTTGGGCCCAAGGGCCATATGATGAGGCCTACCTCACTACTATTCTTGGTCCAAGTCCAAGTCTAGGACTAGGATATCACCACCCTACCTACCTTCAAAACCAATGGCAAAAAGGCTTGCATTACTGCTGAAGGGCGGGCCTGTATGGGAGTCCATCTGCTAGCAATGCTTTGTTCCATAACCAATATTGTTGTAGAACCAACACTCTGTCGGCAAGAAATAAAATATCTGTATCTATATATTTATTGGAACTTTGAAAAAAGAAGATATCAGAAAGAATGGAGGTCAGTCCTTTATTGATAGCAGAAAGGAATTACATTAAGCAAATATCAGCTGTAAAAAAGGTGTAGAAAAAAAGAAAAAAGCTTGTGGCTCACTGCATGCATGCAGCAAGTTGATGCGCTACCATATTGCCATTCCTGCCCTTATGGGTGATTGAGATATCTGCATGGACAGCAAGAATGGATGCCAAATCTTCATACAGACGACCAAGTACTGACATGTTACTTCCAACATAGGAGGTCAGCTCACGGTACACCATCAAAGCATCAGTTTCCACCACTGCTGGTCGAAAATCCTGATTAACTAAGAAATCCACCGCCATCATACATGCCAACAGCTCGGCATGCTCTGCCGAAACCAAACCAGATAAAGGTCGACCCTCTCCTGCAACCACATGTCCATCCGAGTTCCGGATGACAAAACCAACCCCACCCTTTCGGGTAACATGGTGGAACGCTCCATCCACATTCACTTTAAGAGTCCCTATCGGTGGAGCTGACCACTGCACCCTACGAGAGCTGCGAGTACCCGAGCTGACCACTTTAGAGTTGTAGAAGGTAAATTCCTGAAGCCAAGACATTGCCTTCAACACAACATCACAAGCCTCGCTCTGCTTTTGCTCCCAAACCCTACAATTCCTTTCCTTCCAGATCTCCTAGAGTAAACAGAACAAGACTCCCAAATTTTGAATCGAAATAGAGCTCACACAAAACTCCAACCATCGAATCAGATCCAAACCCTCGACTTGAGGACTATAGAAAATCTGTCGTAAAACCCCATGAGAGTGCACAACACGTTGAGAGTAGGGACAATCTTTGCAAAGATGCAGAGTCGTTTCCCGACCTTGCTCACACAAAACACAAAGCTGCGAGTCCAGTAGAACTCGCTTTGATTCCAGTCTTGCCTTGGATGGAATAATATCATGACAAACCTTCCACATGTGTATTTTAGCCGAGTTAGGAATATTCACCGTCCAGAGCTTTTGCCAAAAATTACCACTCACTGGCAAATCATAAGGGGCGATGCTGGAGGAGACTTGCACTAACCTACTATACGTAGACTTGACGGAAAATAAGCCATCCTTGGCCAACTTCCACACCAATCTATCCTCCACTACACGTTGGCTTAAAGGTATCCTTGAGATAATCTCCACTTCCTCCGTAGAAAACAGTTCTTGTAGAAGAGGGATATTCCAGTACCTTGAGTCCGTAATCAGCTCATTAACCGTGTGTACATCCCCCACCCGGTGAGGACTTTCAGTAGGTCTCCCAGCTGGCAACTCTGGTATCGAACAATCCGAAAAAACTCGCACATTTGAGCCATCCCCAACCTGCCAATATGAGTTGGTCTTCAACATCTCTCTAGTCGACACAATACTCCTCCATGAGTACGATGGTATGGCATGATCCGGGGCTGACCAAAATGTATCTTCCGGAAAATATTTGGCTTTATAAACCCTGGCCACTAGAGAAGATGGGTTCGAAACAACAAACCAAGCCTGCTTTGCTAGCATGGCCGAATTAAAAGTTGACAAACTACGAAACCCTAATCCTCCTGCTTTCCTAGGGTTACATAATGCATTCCAAGTCTTCCAATGGATCTTTCGCTTATCCTTTGTGCTACCCAACCAAAATCTGGCACACATTTGTTCCAATTCTTCACAAAAACCATTAGTAAGCTGAAAAACACTCATAGCATAATTGGGAAGAGCTTGTGCTACCACCCGAATTAGAATGTCCTTTCCGGCTCCACTGAGAAATTTACCTTGCCACTGAGAAATTTTCTTAGCCAAGTTGTCTTTAATATATTGAAAGGTAGCAGACTTCTTCCTTCCTACATAAGTTGGAAGACCAAGATACCGTTCATGGGAGGCAACCACCTCTACGCCCAGCAAACTCAAAATTTCCTCTTGCACCATACCAGGTACATTCTTGCTAAACACCACCGAACTCTTATCAAAGTTAACTAATTGACCCGAAGCCCTGCCATAGATCTCAATCACATCCTGTAACTCATAACACGCCTCTAAGGTAGTTTGTGCATAAATCATACTATCATCCGCAAACAATAAATGATTCACAAAAGGAGCACCCATACATACCTCAATACCAGGCAAAAGACCCAGCACTTGCTTCTGTTGTAACAAACAAGAAAAGCCCTCCGCACCAATCAAAAATAAATATGGTGACAGAGGATCCCCCTGCCTCAATCCCCGACTCGGGACCACCAAACCTCTTGGTTTACCCCTAACCAGAAAGGAGTATCTGACCGTGGACACGCATTGCATCACCATCTCAATCCAATCCATTACCTTCCGAAGAAACAGCCATTCCATACGATCATAGGCCTTACTAAGACCAAGTTTCAATGCCATGCATCCGTCACTGCCATCACATTTATTATGCACAAAATGTGCAATTTCATTGGCCACAAGTATATTATCAGTAATCAAACGCCCTGGTCAAAAGCACTCTGGAATGGTGAGATTAAATCCGGCAATATCACCTTCAACAGGTTAGCAATGGCCTTGGAGTATATCTTGTAAATAACATTACATAGAGCAATAGGTCTCAAGTCCGACATGTGTTCTGGGTTAGCCACTTTGGGAATGAGACAAATATGGGTAAAATTAATCTGACGAAGTACCTGGCCAGAGTGTAAGAAACTATGAACTGCTGCTGTAACGTCAGGACCAATCATATCCCAATAGTGTTGGAAAAAATTGGAGGCATTCCATCCGGTCCAGGGGACTTGGTCGGGTACATTTGAAACAAAGCTGTTTTGACTTCTTCTTGAGTATACTGTGCGCACAACAACTCATTCATACTTTGGGTAACCAGCGGTTGAATGGCATTCAAAGTAATCTCCATAGCTTCATAATCCAACTCCGACGCCGTAAACATTTTAGAAAAATAGGATGACACCACCCTTTCCATACCAGAATCATCATGGCATCATATACCTGTATCATCGTACAACCCATGCAAAGTGTTCTTCCTCTGTCTATTTGATGCCTTACGGTGAAAGAAACTAGTATTTATGTCCCCCTCCTTCAACCAGGTTACTCGAGAACGTCGCTGCCAGAAAATTTCCTCGAGAGACAGCAGCCCTTGTAAAAGTTCCATGAGCCGTTTCTTCTCAACTTGCACCTCCTCTATAATAGCTACATCCATCAGTTCTTCCAATCGAGCACGTACCCCCATCATCTGCTGCTGGCGGCCCCGAAATGCTTGCTTCTGCCATTTGTCAAGATGCATACGTGTATGCACAATCTTCCGTGTAACACAGTACATAGGCGTGCCACTAACATCAGTATGCCAACCCTCCAACACCACTCCATCACACTCTCCATGTTGAAGCCAGTAGGCTTTAAATTTGAATCGATGGTGTCGGGGTCTGGCCGCCAAGGGAACTGAACTTGCCTGCAGCAAGATGGATATATGGTCTGAGTTCGACGGGGGCAGATGACGCAACCTCGAGTTACCAAACAAATCACACCAAGATGGCGTGCAAACTTCCCTATCCAGACGTAACTGTGTACAAGAATTCCACCAGGTCGTCCTCGGCCCCATAAAACCCAGGTCCAAAAGGTTCCCATATCCTAACGCATCACGAAAGCCTCTCATCTGTCTCTCCGAACGGACGGGGCCATCAATTTTTTTCACTACCGTTCAAGATTTCATTGAAATCTCCTATTACAAGCCACGGTAAAGAGTCTAGATCACACAAGTCCTTAAGAAGTTGCCAGGAACGATCTCTTTCAGCAGTGCATGCATAGCCATAGAACCTCGTCAGTCTCCAAATGGGCTCTCCCGGACCACCTCCAATCTGCAAATCAATGTGATGTTGTGAACTGGTCCTCACATCCACCGTGATATCGTCATTCCAGAACATAGCTAACCCTCCAAATTGGCAAATACTCAAAACTTCCTTATATTGCTGAAACCCTAAGGCACGATGCAGCTTTTGGAAGTCCCACAAAGAAACACGATTTGGGGCCTATTCTGAGATATAAGATCCTTCAAGGCCCTCGCAGTCGTGGAGTTGCAGATTCCTCGGCAATTCCAGCTAGGCACGTCCATATTCATGGTCGTAAGTTCATCGTCTTCTAGAACACTACCCTAGTACATGAAAACCCTAGGCTGGAGAGCGCTAGGTCAGAGCTTTTTTTATGAAAATATTCCCAATCCTTGTGCTTTTTTTCTTTTTAGGGGATATATCGGAGATACAGGATAACAAATATTGTTTTTGGAATAGTAAATTTATTGGAATTACATAAACATACATATGAATGCCAACCTCATCTACAACAAAACAAGAGACTCTAGATGGTTGAAAAACCGTTTACTGTTCTACGAAAATGTAATAATCAAACCAAGACATATGATCCATATAGTGTGAATTTTATATTGATGAACATGATGGACGTTATATATCTCTTTAGAGCTGCCGATTGTTTCCCATACAAGGAGATAATAAGGATGAATCCAACTAGATGACTGATCATGTGCTTCTCCATATTGATTATATCCATAAGCATTATAGCCAAATTGGTTGTTGTCTTCATGAGATTCCTCACTTCTTCAAGATGCATGGTTTGTACTCTAAACTCATCTTGTCATCCGTATATGGTTCATTCTACAAAGTCACTTGGCCTCATTTGAATAATTGAACTTTTATCTTCTTTCTATTATTCAACTATAAACTACCCAATACGAAATGATTCATATAATAGCACCAATTTTTTGAATTACTTCTTAACCAGACACCTTGAGGGCCGGTATTTCTACTCACTTAGATTCACCTTGAAGGGATTTCTCCTCACCCAGATTTGCCTTGAGGAGATCTCTCTTCACATAGATTTGTATTTAGAGAATTACTGAGTTTTTTCTATTTTTTTAATCATATTTTACAGATATTTCTTCACTTTATCGGGGATATATCCTAAATATCTAATCTATCGATGATATTTGACGATATTGGAGAAATTTCAGGGGATACAAAGAAAGATAAGTATTAACCCCCTAGATATATCGGTCCATCGAAAAAGAGAGATATGGGAAATGTCGCAGATATTTCAGTCCTTGGTCGGATTAAAGTTGATAACATTATCATGGCATTGGGAGTTTGGGACCTTTAATTCGAGTGGCTAGAAGCATGTAAAGCTCATGGAGTAGAACATGAAAGGTCATACCATAGCCTGGCTTGATATTTTCATGTTAAAGTTTAGTATACATGTTAAACTTTTGTTGATTAGACTTCTCTTACATGTTCATTAGTGGTGAATCATAAAAAGTTTATCTAATTCTATGAAAGTCCATGCAAGTTTATCTTCTAAAATCTATAGAAATCTAAAGATTTTATAAATCTTGCTACGTACTCTAATTCCATAGAATTTTGAAAATTCATGAATTATTTTTAAATCCATCACTTAAAAAAAATCTGCATCGATCTGTACTCTAAACTCATCTTGTCATCTGTATATGGTTCCTTCTACAAAGTCACTTGGCCTCATTTGAATAATTGAACCTTTATCTTCTTTCTATTATTCAACTACAAACTACACAGTACGAAATGATTCATATAATTGCACCATTTTTTTAATTACTTCTCAACCAGACACCTTGAGGGTATTTCTCCTCACTTAGATTCACCTTGAGGGGATTTCTCCTCACCCATATTTTCCTTGAGGAGATCTCTCTTCACACAGATTTGTATTTAGAGAATTACTGAGTTTTTTCTATTTTTTTAATTAGATTTTACAGATATTTCTTCACTTTATCGATGATATATCCTAAATATCTAACCTATCAAGGATATTTGACGATATCGGAGAAATTTTAGGGGATACAATGGAAGATAAGATATTAACCCCCTAGATATATCGGTCCGTCGAAAAAAATGAGATATCGGGGGAGATATGGGAAATATCGCAGATATTTCAATCGTTGATCGGGTTAAAGTTGATAACATTATCATGGCATTGGGAGTTTGGGACCTTTAATTCGAGTGGCTAGAACTATGAAAAGCTCATGGAGTAGAACATGAAAGGTCATACAATAGCCTGGCTCGATATTTTCATGTTAAAGTTTAGTATACATAGAAGATAGAACCAAGGTTTTAAATATCGGTATCTTCATATCTATCGGTACTTTGAAATAGCGAGATATCAGAAATATCGGGGAAACGGAATAACAAAATATCGTTTTTGAAAAAAGTCAATTTATTAGAAATTTAGAATTACATATAAATACATATGAATTTCAATTTCATCTACATCCAAAAATAGACTTTAGGCCGTTGAAAAGCAGCTCACTGGTCTACAAAAATGCAATAATCAGACCAAGACATATGACCCATATTGTGCCAATTGTAATGATGAACATGATAGTTATAGATCTCTTTAGAGCTGTCGACTGTTTCCCCTATAAGGGGATAATAAGGATGAACTTAACTAGATGACTGATCATATACTTCTCCATATTGATTATGTCACGCCCCGAATTTCGAATAATAAATTCAAATCCGAAACATGAATACAACTAAACAAATCGCGTCCTAAATTTTTTCTCAAAACCAATATCTCATAAACTATAACACAAACCTCGTAGCAAACTATCTCTCGAGTCAATTATTACAATACTAACATAAATAAAATGTTCTGCTCACAAGAGTCTACAAAAACACACCAAAATAGACCAAGTGCTGGTCTCAACCCTGCTGTCCTACGCAGCTCGCTCACCACCCTGATTATCCTGACCTGCAGGATTATCCGCTACACCATTTGAATAGTGTACCGGGATTGCAACAACACAAAACCCGGTAAGCTTTCTGAAAGCTCGTGTGAGTAAATAAGAATGAACGGTTGATTTATTAGACCACAACTCATTTATCTCAAGTAAACATCCAACAATCTCAACAACCACAAGCAACATCAATCCAACACACATGAAACAACATGGAACACATTTCCACAATCACCAAATCACAACTCTCGCCACTTTGGCACCTAATCACAACTATCGCCACTTTGGCACCCACGTTAGAGCTCTAACTGCCTCGTTACCTCTGACACCTTGGCCCAGGGTCAAGTAACGGCATCTCCAGGTTACTCAGTAACCCGCGAACTTTGGACCATTTCATGTCCTCAGAACAATATATCCCCGTTATTATTTAACGGTCGAACTTTGGACCTCTCTGTCCTCAGAACACATACACTCCGGTTATCATTAACCAAAGATCCTTGGACCATTCGATCCTCGGAATCCTACGTTTCTCTACCTTCTATTCAACTCACAAAATCAACATGTTTATCACCAACATTTATCAAATATTAACAACATAATTAAAATCATATTATCAACATTATCAACAACATATTAACACGATTCCACCCCTCAAGGTCACACCATTCAATATATAATCACGTAAATATATATATACGTAACCATCCACACAGGAATGATCACTAATACCAACTATAGTTCACATGATACAAAATCAAGAAATTCATTTTTAATATACTTTAAAACACATTTCTTAAAAACCATTTTCTCACACATCACAATAAATTGAGCAATTAAGGAAATTCGGTTCGTAAATGAACCAAGTGAGATTCACTCACCTCTAAACTCCCGCTGCGTCTTCTTACAGCCCAAAATACGATTCACAATCGTCCGCTAACAAATCCGTCAAATACCTAATCAAAACGATAATTAACTTAGCGTATAATTTCCAAAAACACACTTATATGAAGATCCCACGGTCGGATCTTCACCCGTGACCACACAAGGTCACCGGGACAGTCCTACGATCATTATATCAAAACTAGAATTCTATCGGACGGTCCAAACTTCATAAATCACAAATTGAGCGATCGAAATCAATCGAAATCGTAAAATTCATAACTAATTCATACGATATCCAAAATTCGCATGCTATATATCAAAATGATCGTATCGACATGTAGAATCTAAAAATGAGCAGAAACTACTCATGACACCCCCGGAGGTGACCGAAAAGGGCCGCCGGAGTTTAGGGCAGAGCCACCCCCGACCACCACCAATTGTGTCGGGGCCAAGCTCATCCCCTTCGTTTCATCATTTTGAGCAACTTTCATAACTAACACGAAGTGAGAAAATGAGTGGAAGTGGCCGAAACTTACCAAAAACAGTCCGGTTTGGCCGGAAAAACTGCAGAAACCGATATGCTCTCCGACGAACGTGAAAACCTCCACTTCTGGTGCTGTCCTTTTTACTGCATGTTCTACTCCTCCATACGAGTTCAACGAGATAAAGAACTCGTAATTTGGTGGTCTAGAACTCGAGATATTCGCTTCGCACTCAAAACTGCCTAAAATGGAAAACCAGCTTTCCGCCGCTGCTACAAGCCGTGCCACGGCGCAAGGCTGCCTCTGGCAGCTGCACAAGGTCAAGGCGAAGCCGTGGGAGGTGGTTTGACGTCAAACGGTGGCCGGAGGAGCAAGAACTCAACCGGAGAAGTTTGGCTCTGTTTTTTTTTCTTTGGTTCGGTGCCGCGCGAGAGAGAGAGAGAGAAAAATTAGGTTTTCAGATTTTTTTTCTGATTTTTCCAAGAAAAGTTAACCTATATATATACAAAATCGAAAACTTCTAAATGTCATAACTTCTTCCTACAAACTCCGATTCTTGTGTTCCGCATATGCACGAACTCGTATCGACGAACTCTACGACTTTCATGAAAGAAGTTTCCTCAAATTCCTTACGTAAAAATATGACAATTTTAATAACCCTAAATAACGTTAAATTTCGATACTAAAATCATTCGAAACCAAATTTCTCAAATAACGACATTCGAATCACACTCACAACTCATAATTCAAATAATTTGAGAAGTATTGAATTACGAAATATTTAACTGAAATTTCGGGTCTTTACAGATTATATCGATAAGCATCACCAAATTGATTGTTACCTTCATGAGATTCATTTGAGATCCCATTGCGCTCTGTGTCTAAACTGATAGAATCAAAACTTAAGGCAATTGAAGAAACATCATATGGTGTACTTTGATCATCAGTTGCACCTATAGTCCTCCTCCCATATTGGGTCTTCTCTTGAGCACTAGGACCAACTGTTCTCACTCCATGGTCTTCATCTTGGGTGGTATGATCAAAATCATCTTCGCAGGTAAATTGGAATCCTCCATTCACAGAAGATTGTCTATATTCATATCTTTCACCTCCACCACCTGTTCCGCTTCCACCCTCTCCACCATCATCAGAACTATCTGGAGTTGCTGTACTACTCCACGCATCATCACTATCTAAATTATCTTCTGGGTTTTTAACAACTTCTTCAGATAAGACTCTCTCTACGTTGATTCCAGCATTAGTTGCAATTTTTAGAACTTGTGGAAGAGGTCTTCCAACTTCATCATCGAGGTGTGCAGGCATAATCCAATCATGAAGTGGATCAATGCCATTATCAAGCGGCTCGCTTGCAACATGAAGTAGATCTATACTGTTTGTAACTCTGCACTTTCTTCTCATCATGTCATCCATATATGGTTCCTTGACTTCCTTCTGCAAAGTCATTTGGCCTCATTTGAATAATTGAATCTTTATGGCTTTATCTTCTTTCTATTATTCAACTACTGAGTTTCAAACTACATACATAGTTACAGACATAGTCACAGACTACACAATACCAAATCTCTCCTCACACAGATTTGCATTTAGAGAATTACTTCCCACCCAAAATCGCCATGAGGGTATTTCTCCTCACCTAGATTCGCCTTGAGGGGACTTTTTTCCTCACCTGGATTCGCCTAGAGAGGATTTCTCCTCACTCAGACTTTCCTTGAGGAGATCTCTCTTCACACATATTTTCATTTAGAGAATTACTGAGTTTTTTTTTTTACCTCAAATTTTACAGATATTTCTTCACTTTATCAGGGATATATTGTAAATATCTAATATATCAAGGATATTTGACGATGTCGGAGAAATTTCGTAGAAACAGTAGAAGATAAGATATTTACCTCCTAAGATATATCGGTCTGTCGAAAAAGGGAGATATCGAGGGGATATATCAGAAATATCGCAGATATTTAAAACCTTGCATAGAACTATAAATTAACTCCAAAAGTTTTCATGTTAAACTTTTGTTGATTAGACTTCTCTTACATGTTCATTAGTGGTGAATCATAAAAAGTTTATCTAATTTTATGAAAGTCCATGCAAGTTTATCTTTTGTCTTCACAAATTTATAAAAGTTTACCTTCTAAAGTCTATAGAAATCTAAAGATTTTATAAATCTTGCTACGTACTCTAATTCCATAGAATTTTGAAAATTCATGAATTATTTTTAAATCCATCACTTAAAAAAAAATCTGCATAGATCTTAATACAGTGCACCCCACTTAATTGGCATAACTTGTGACGTGAAATATTATTAGTATGGCATTTCATGTGAGTTACATATAAAGATTAGGGCTAAATACAGATTATTACCCTCTAGTTTGGGTCCAAAATCAATTCAGTCCATATACTTCTAATTTCATCAAAGACACCCATGCACTTTCAATTTTGATCTAATAGGTCCAATTTGTTAGTTTTCCGACAATTGAATTATTTACTTGTTAATGTGGCTCATATATGGCCTATGTTTTATGATGTGGTGTCTGCAGGCCACCTCTAGTTAATTTACGAGTGAGTCATACTATTAAAAATAAATAGTTTTTCAACAAAATATTAACGAATTGGACCTAATAGATCAAAATTGAAAGTGCATGGGTGTTTTTGATGAAATTAGAAGTACAGGGACTGAATTGATTTTGGAACTAAACCACAAGGTAGTAACCAATATTTAACCCTAAAGATTATAAGCTTTTGACAAATTATACTCCCCCCCCCCCCCCCCCCCCCAACTTCTTCAAGATACATGGTTTGTACTCTAAACTCATCTTCTCATCCGTATATGGTTCCTTCTGCAAAGTCACTTGGCCTCATTTGAATAATTGAACATTTATCTTGTTTCTATTATTCAACTACGTACAAACTACATAGTACGAAATGATTCATATAATTGCACCACTTTTTGAATTACTTCTCAACCAGACACCTTGAGGGTATTTCTCCTCACTTAGATTCACCTTGAGGAGATTTCTCCTCCCCCAGATTTGCCTTGAGAAGATCTCTCTTCACACAGATTTGTATTTAGAGAATTACTGAGTTTTTTCTATTTTTTTAATCAGATTTTACAGATATTTCTTCACTTTATTGGGGATATATCCTAAATATCTAATCTATCGAGGATATTTGACGATATTGGAGAAATTTTATGGGATACAAAGGAAGATAAGATATTGATCCCCTAGATATATCGGTCCATCGAAAAAGGGAGATATCGGGGAAGATATGAGGCAAATATTTCAGTCCTTGGTCAGATTAAAGTTGATAACATTATCATGGCATTGGGAGTTTGGGACCTTTAATTCGAGTGGCTAGAACCATGTAAAGCTCATGGAGTAGAACATGAAAGGTCATACCATAGCCTGGCTCGATATTTTCATGTTAAAGTTTAGTATACATACAACTATAAATTAACTCCAAAAGTTTTCATGTTAAACTTTTGTTGATTAGACTTATCTCACATGTTCATTAGTGGTGAATCATAAAACGTTTATCTAATTCTCTGAGAGTCCATGCAAGTTTATCTTTTGTCTTCACAAATTTATAGAAGTTTATCTTCTAAAATCTATAGAAATATAAAGATTTTATAAATCTTGCTACGTACTCTAATTCCATAGAATTTTGAAAATTCATAAATTATTTTTTAATCCATCACTTAAAAAAAAATTTACATAGATCTTAATACAGTACACCCCACTTAATTGGCATAACTTGTGACGTGAAATATTATTAGTATGGCATTGCATGCGAGTTACATATAAAGATTATAAGCTTTTGACAAATTATAAGTCTTAATTAATTAGTATCTATATATATATAATGTCAAAAAATGAGTTTTGATAAACATTCAAAAAAATCATATTCCCTCCCCCCCCCCCCCCCCCAAAAAAAAAAAAATCATTTGTCAATTAACCTTTCAAAAAAAAAAATTCATTTGTCAATTAAAATAGAAAATTTAATAAAACAAGTCAACTAAAGAGTAGATACGGGAAATAAATAAAATATCAATGGCCTCGCACGGTCGCACCCACTTGCCCCACCTATTCCGATTTTAAATTTTTTTTTGAAATAATGGAAATTCCACTGATAATAACGCATGCCAAGAAGGCCATTACATACCCATCCGCTGACCCATAACAATGGCCAGACAAGACTTCACGGAGGAGCTACAGTGGTACATAGGATAGACCAACTATATTAGAACTTACCGCTCATAGACAAGCCAAAGCTAGACTTGTTAGGTTCCTAATACAAGAAACTAATTGTAATTAGACAAAAGCTAAAAACATAGGATTGGATCAAGGGCCAAAGCCCTAGTCCAAATTTAAACCTAGCAGCCCAAGTATCAGAAGCCCAAAAGTCAAGGCCCAGCGGCATTGATGGCCCATTCGGTGACGTCAGCGAGGCCAGCGGGTGACGTCAACCGCCCAGAAGCCAGACAGTTGCACCGATGCAACTGCATCCGACTCCATCACCACAAAGCCGCCACCGCCCGATCAGATGCAACTGCACCCGACTCCATCACCACAAAACCGCCACCGCCCGATTCGCCGCCACGCCACCCTTAAGCCGCAGGACCTTACCACCTCGAACCATGCCTTCGCACCATTCAATCCAGCACCCACGACCCAAGCCGCCTTCCATTCCGCAGTATCTGAAGCCGTCAGCGAGGCCCACCGAGCCTATGCAACCACTCCCCAGCGACGTCGACCGAAATCTGCTACCAACCCCACCCGGAAAACCTCGAGCAAGGCACCTAACGTTGGGAGCCTCGGTGAATAGTATCAATCACCTCGTCTGGAAGCAGCCATCTAACGTCAGCGAGGCCGGAATCCAGGCCGGACGCCAGGGCACTGCAGGAAGATGAAAGATCTCGCAGTCGAATTCGGCTTTAGGGTTTTCTAGAGAGTCAATAATATGCCCATGTAGAATTTTCTCATTTGATATTCCGATTTTTAATTTATTGTACCTTTTCATGTTTAAATTTGAATATTATTTTTGTGCTTGGCACATCCGAGGCCACTGTATTGATCTACCACACTAGAAATCAGAATGGGAATCTTCAACAACTGCATTTTTATGGATGTCTCTTAGGAGCCACTATATTTCTTCTAATCATGTTTTTTCTTTTAAACATGTTACACATGTTATAAATTTTTTCGAAGTGATTAATATAGTGCTGCTTAGGCCATCTCCAGTAAGGTGGAAGGAAATCACCTGTCCTCGAATCCCTCATCCCAAGTCTGTCCCTCAAATAATATTTTGCCACCTGTCTCTGCTAACTTGACACACTAACTCTGTTAACTCACACACTAACTCTGCGTTTCTTTGATAATAAAAATATATATAAAATAATAAAAAACGCAGATCAATTCCAGTTAGTGGCTGTATCAGACCATAAGAAAACAAGAACAACAAAAATGGTTGAGTTGAGACTTGAGAAATGTTTCAGGAAAATTCAAGAGCTTTGAGACTCCTTTATTTTTCTTCTCTATTGCAGTCATATCCTGACGCTAGTTCCAAATATATCCCACTCACATGTCTTCGGTCAGTCCTAATATCCCAGAAAAGAGAAAAGAAAACTGAATTAGCTTTGCAAGAATTAGATTGAAAGAACAATTAAACATAATGGTGAGTTGTTTACTTGTTGGTGGTGTGTACTTTGCTAGCTGAGTTGGGTGGGTCATCTGGGTCACCTGGATTTCATCTCATTTCCCTTATTTCTTCAGTTCTTCACTTGATTTTTATAGCCTGATGAACTCAAAACGCAGATCAATTCTAGTTTATCTGGGTGACCGTTTTCTCTTTTGTTTTCGATGATTCGTGAGTCGTTCATCCAAGCGAGATACTTCTCCAATTCTTTTGCTCTATTTGGGTTTCTGGGCTTTAATAGATCAATTGGATGGGAATTAGTTTCTGGGTTCCAATTAGATAAGTTGCATTAGAAAGAATATTTGATCTGGCTTCTGGGTTCTTCCATGTCAAATGAAATTTCTGAAGGGGATATCTATAGATCGATTCTTACCATTCCACATTCAACGATCTGCAATCATACCCCTAAACTTGGAATTTCTGATTTAACTTTTGGGTTCTTACATAACCATAAACTTGAATTACAAAAATCTGCAATCAACATTAATTTTTGATGAAATAAAAGTGGGTTTCTACTATTCATGGTGAGGAACTAGAGTATGGGAAATCTGAGATATGTTTGATTAGAGAGAAGGTCAGGGACGAACTTCGTTTGGAAAACTTTAGCAGAAGCTATAGTTAGAGGGGATGCGATGAGAACGAAGGGGGAAAAAATCAATAATCCAATTTATTTCTATTTTTTTAACTGAAAATTATGCAAGTTAACAGTGTTAATCTTCTGTTAATGGGTAGACAGATGGCAAAGTATAACTGGTGGGATAGAATAGGGACATATGAATTGGGGACTTGATATCAATCCCAGTAAGGTAGAGGTTTGTTGGAGCAGGGCTACATTTTAGCTCTGTAAATAATATTTTTTATTGGAATACTTATGAATCATCTCTAATAAAATAGAGTTAAATTTTAACATTTTTAATATTTTAAGGTTTATATTATGCTTTCTAAATTTATGATTTTATTTTATTATAATAATATTTTTATGTAGACTAAAATTAATTTTTGATACATATATATTATATGTATACATTAGCGTTGTACAATTAAAAATATATATTGTACGTATGTGCTTATAAATTAAGCACAATCAAACACATTAAATCACAATTGTCCAAATGAATGTATGTATGTGCCTCTTAATTAAGTACCACCGTTCGATTCCAACAATGATATATTTGTGACATTTGATTTGCATTAGGGCGAATGCAATCAATCCAATTTTATTTACCTTTCAGCCATTTTCTTGTGGGTCCCATGACTCCCATCAGAGCTAAATAGTCACCCGAAGAGGTATATGTAGCTCACTGACCTAGCCGCACTTTAGCACTATAGAAATTCTTTGCTGGAGTCCAAAAATAAGTCAAGGACGCTACAACGTCCATGATGACCCCTAACCCGGCTCATGATGACTCTTAATATGGTGTAAAACGATCCTCCAGCAAACTCATGTGGGTTTGGTCTGGTAGTTGGGGCTAGGTCCACCATGTTTGGCCGAATGTTAGCAGGTTCCTCAGTGAGGTCCTGCATTTGATGCTCGGCATGTGTAAAGAACCCCATGGAGAGTGCTTTAACCTTAACTCATCCCCGGCCTGGAGAGGTGACACTCCCTGCCACCTTTTTTCCAACCGAAAAAAAAAGGATCCTCCAGCATTGGAATATGCCACTCATGCTATCCTTCCATAATCAAATCACACACTTTCAACTCTTCAAGGCCCACAACCGGTTTGGAAAAGGGTTTGAAACTGTTAGGTAAAGGCATCTAAGGGTCATGCCATACAGATATACTGTCCCCAGTACCAACTCTAAATCTCATCCCCTTTTGTAACAAGCTTTTGCCATGCATGATGCTCCTCCATGCATAGAAAGCACTCTTAGAAACTTCATCTCAAGAAAGCCACATTGTGGAAAACATCGGGCCTTGTATAGCCTAGCCCGATATTTTCATGTTAAAGGTCTAATATACATAGAACTATAAATTAACTCCAGAAGTTTTCATATTAAACTTTTATTGATTAGATTTCTATTACATGTTCACATTGATGAAGTGAAGAATCATAAAAAGTTTATCCAGTTCTACGAAAGTTCATGCAAGTTTATCTTTTGTCTTCACAAATTTATAAAATTTTATCTTTTAAAATCTATAGAAATCTAAAGATTTTATAAATCCTCCTACGTACTCTAATTCCATAGAATTTTAGAAATTCATGAATTATTTTTAAATCCATCACTTTAAAAAAAAATTGCATAGATCTGAATACGGTACACCCCCTTAATTAGCATAGCTTGTGATGTGAAATATTAGTTAGTATATGACATTTCATGCGAGTTACCTGTAAAGATTATATGCTTTTGACAAATTATAAGTCTTAATTAATTAGTATCTACATATATAAAATGTCAAAAAATGAGTTTATTCAAAAACTCATATTTCCCACCTCTAATCATTTGTCAATTAACCTTTCAAAAGAAAAAATCATTTGTCAATTAAAATAGAAAATTTAAGAGCTAAGTTCATTTTACCTCCCTAACATTTACATGTTAAATCAGTTATGGCCTTGTATTTTTAATTTTATCACATGTACTCTTGCATTCTCCAATTTAATCAGTCATGTCCAATAATTTATTTTTTTGTCAAGTATTTTGTAAATTAAAAATGTGGCTCTAATGGGCTCATCTGTATGATGACAATTCACTAATGCGGCATACAATATTATATCATATATGACTACAATTTCAAAATACATCACATAACAGTTGGCAAAAAAGTCAAGGGTTAAACAAGATTGATTGAAATTGGTAAGCACAGGAGCACGTCTGATGAAATTAAAAGTGCAAAGGCACAGAGAGTGTATAGATCAGAGAGCTAAAATGAAATTTGCTCTTCTTTTAATTTCATCAATAACTGTCACGCCAAGATTTTTTTGAATAAAAATTCAAAATCCGAAACATGAATTACTACAACTCAAAATAACCATCCTGAAAATACGAAGATCCAACGGTCGGATCTTCACCCATGACCACACAAAGCCACTGGGACAGTAATATGATCATCATATCAAAACAACAAGTCCATCAGACGGTCTTAAATTCACATATCACAAATCTAACGATCGAAATCGATCGAAATTTAAAAATTCATAACTAAATCATACGATATCGAAAAAATGCGCATAATATGTCGAAATGATCGTATTGAAACATAGAATCATAAAATGGACAGAAACTATATTTTAAACCTCCGGAGGTGGCCGGAAAGGGCCGCCGGAGTTAGGGGCAAAGCCGCCGCCGACCACCACCAATGGTGTCGGGGCCGAACTTCTCCCTTTTGTTTCATCATTCTGAGCAACTTTCATAACTAGCATAAGACTAGAACTTCTCCCTTTTGTTCCAGAAATCGGCGAGCTTGAAACAGACGAAAAAACTGCAACCTCAAGCCTCGATCTCTTCTGGAAACTTGTTCAGAACTTCATTGCGAACTCACCAGGCCAAGAATCCTAAAAAACGAAGGTCTATAGCTCGAGATATTCGGATCGAAAGTTCCGTTCGATCTGATCGAGGCTGGCTTCTAGCCGCCACCACAAGTTGCGCCGCCGTGCAAAACTGCCTTTGGGAGCTTCAGGAGGTTGAGTTGACGTAGAGGAAGAAGTTTCACTTGGTTTGGTGGCCGAAAACATGAGGAGCTTGTTTTGGTTCGTTTTAGGGTCAGACTGGTTCGGGCGGTTTCGCCGGATCTGGAGTCCGTGACAGTGGAAGCGATGCCATCCAGCAGGTAGAGCAGCTCGAGGCGAAGGCGTGGGACTTGGTCTAAGGCTGATTGACGATCTGTGGAGGGAGAACCAGCTTGGAGAACTTTGCTTTCCTTCTCGGTCGATTTCGGACGAAGAGACAAAGGAGGAAGAAGATGAATTGTACCCTTTCCGAAAATAAAAGGGGGCCGGCCCAAAATAGCAACCTTCCGGAAATGTTCTAGGGGTTTTTTCCTATTTATACCAAAATAGAAATAATTTCTAAATTTCATAACTAATTCAACAAAAATCCGGACAATGTGTTCCGCATACGTATAGACTCGTATCGACGAGCTCTACAACTTTCATAAAGGAAGTTTTCCCAAATTTTGCACGTAGAAAAAATCTATTTCTCAAATCGAGCATTTCGAGCTTTTCATTAAAATAATCGTTTCGAACTTTGGATAATTCAAAAAAATGAAATATTATCAAGCAACAATCGTGAAATCGTACAATAATCATTCAACACAATTACATGAATTTAAAATGAAAATTGCGGTTATTACAATCTACCCTCCTTAAAGGAATTTCGTCCCGAAATTCAAGTATCCAATTCCCCAAAGAGCTGTGCATACCTCACTCTCATGTCAAATTCTAACTCCTTTCTACGAAGCATCTTTGTAGACCTATCCAAGATACGAAGAGGTTCAACTAGAAATGTCACATCTGTGTTCACTTCGATCGCACCGTGATCAATCACGTGAGACTCGTCGCTGACATACTTCCTGAGCATCGACACATGGAAGACATTGTGCACACCCGACATGCTAACAGGTAAAGCAAGTCGATATGCCAAGTTTCCAACCCTTTCCAGAATCTTAAAGGGTCTAACATACCTCGGTGCGAGTTTTCCCTTCTTGCCAAATCTCACCACACCTTACATAGGTGAGACCTTCAAGAACACATGATCGCTCGTCTCAAACTATAATGGTCTCCTCCTCAAGTCAGCATAACTCTTCTGTCTACTCTGAGCGGTTCGGATTCTGTCCCAAATAGTAGTGACCTTCTCTGTAGTCTCATATACAATCTCAGGACCGATGAACCCTTTATCCCCTGCTTCTGCCCAACAGATAGGAGTCCTACATGGCCTACCATAAAGAGCCTCATATGGTGCCATACCGATACTGGAGTGATAGTTGTTGTTGTAGGCAAACTCTACCAATGGCAGATGATCCGCCCAACTTCCCTTAAAATCCAGAACACAAGCTCTAAGCATATCCTCCATCACCTGATTCACTCTCTCGGTCTGCCCATCTGTCTGTGGGTGAAATGCAGTGCCTCATGTTCAATTCTTTCTGGGAGAATAGATACTTCAAACTCTTATGATCAGAAAAGAGTTCAAATTTCTCACCATAAAGATAGTGACTCCAAATCTTCAAGGCAAACACTACTGCTGCTAGCTCTAGATCATGAGTAGGGTAATTCCGCTCATGTACCTTCAACTGTCTAGAACCGTAAGCAACAACTCTACCATTCTGCATCAACACACACCCCAAACCCTGATGAGATGCATCACTATAAATGACTAATCCACCACCACTAGTAGGAATAGTCAACACCGGAGCTGTAGTCAATCTAGTCTTCAGCTCATTGAAAGCCTTCTCACACTCATCCGACCACACGAACGGAGTGTCCTTCCTTGTCAATTTGGTCAAAGCCGAAGCAATACCAGAAAATCCTTCAATGAAACGCTTGTAATACCCTGCCAATCCAAGGAAGCTACGGATTTCTGTAACTGTAGTAGGGCGACTCCAACTCATCACCGCTTCAACCTTTGGATGATCCACAGAAACTTCATCCTTCGAGACCACATGACCAAGGAATTTGACTTCACTTTGCCAGAAATCGCACTTCTCAAACTTGGCAAATAATTTCTCCTTTCTCAATGTCTGCAGCACAATCCACAAATGCGTCTCATGCTCATCTGATGACCTTGAATAAATCAAGATGTCGTCAACGAACACTACCACAAACTAATCCAAATAGGGACTGAACGTGCGGTTCATCAAGTCCATAAATGTTGCAGATGCATTCGTGAGACCAAAAGGCATGACAAGGAACTCAAAATGTCCATACCTGGTCCTGAATGCTGTCTTTGGAATATCTTCATCCTTCACCCTTAACTGGTGATATCCAGATCTCAAATCAATCTTTGAGAACACAGTAGCCTCCCTAAGCTGATCGAACAAGTCATCAATCCTAGGTAAAGGGTACCTGTTCTTGATGGTCACCTTGTTCAACTGTCGATAATCCACACATAACCGAAGTGAATTATCCTTCTTCTTCACGAACAACACTAGTGCGGCCCAAGGAGATACACTAGCCTGAATGAACCCTTATGCAAGTAAGCCCTCAATCTGCACCTTCAACCCCTGAAGTTCAGCTAGAGCCATTCGATAGGGTGCTTTCGATACAGGTGAAGTACCTGGTATCACATCAATGGAGAAGTCTATTACCCTTTTTGGAGGTAACCCAAGGATCTCCTGAAACACGTCAGCATACTCTGAAACTACAGGAATCCCTGTAATCTTTGAAGTACTACTCCCTGATTCAATATGGGCTAAAATCCCTGCCCTTATAGCGATGTCAGACTTCAGACAACGGTAATGAAACACCGGTTGTCTCGGAACATGGAAGGACACAATCATCCTAAAGCAATCAATAACAGCATGGTTCGAGCTCAACCAATCCATACCCAAAATCACAACATATGTGTGATCCGGAATCACAATCAAAGATGCAGAGAACTCTCTGCCACCAATCCCAATAGGGCAATCATCACAAAACATGCTAAGCTCAAGAGACACACCGAGAGGTGATATAACACATAATGATCTAGTAAAAGACATAGCAATCAAACCCAATACATCCACAACTGAACTAGATATGAAAGGGTGTGACGCTCTCGTATTAAACAGTACTCTAGCAAGATAGTGATAAATAGATAAGGTACCTTCCACTCCCGTGCCTGCCTGACCGATGGCAAAGACTCTAGCAGGTGCAGGCGGTAGCTGCCTCTACTGGTTACCCTGTACTCTACCTTGATTTCGGGGACACTCCCTGGCCTGATGCCCTGCCTGTCCCCAACTGTAGCATATCCTACCCCATGGTTTCGTGCACGCACGAGAGATGTGGTCTGGCTCGCCACAGTTAAAACACTTCACCGGAGCTACTGGTGTTATCTGCCTAATAGACATAGCCTGAATGGGAGGAGCTACTGCTGCCCTAGCTGGAGCCTGATGCTGGAACTGAGTTCTCTGTTTCTTCCAAAAACCACCCATGATGTCTCTGGATCTACTGCTTCCTGCTATAGCCTTTCCCTTGCCCTGGAATTCTCTCTCAACAGACTCCTTCTCTCTACGAATCAGGTTCTGCTGCTCAATAATCTGTGCCTTAGCCAAGATCTCTCTCTTGGTCTTCAGCTCTAAGATGGCCAATCACGCTCAATCGAAGGACTCAACCCTCTCTGAAACTTCTTGGCCAAGTCTTCGTCATCCATCTGCTTCACATACTTGTACAGCCTGGAGAACTCCGCATCGTACTCGATCATGGTCATCTTCCCCTGTACAACTGCAAGGAATTCTCATTCTAACCTTTCCTTCATAGCTGGTGGAAAGTACTTCTCCCTGAACAGTCTCTCGAAGCCATCCCATGTCAAAGTAGACACCTCAATACTCCTCTGTGTGACGTTCCACCACCCCCAAGCCTCATCCTTCAGCATGAAAGCGGCTAGCTTCCTCTTATCAATCTCATTGCAATCAAACAGATCAAAATAGGTCTGCAAATCCTCAATCCATCGATCTGCAACCATATGATCAGTGCCTCCTCCAAACTTGGTTGCTCCCAAGCGGGTAATTTCCTTCGCTAGTACCAACAAGCGAGCAGGATCATCAGCCATGGCCACGGGTGGAATATGCTGATCCTCATAAGGTGCCTCTACTTCCGCCTCATAAGCATCATCGACCGGAGGGGCCTACCCTTACCTCGGCCTCTACCCCTACCACGAGGTCTGCCTCTAACTCGACCTCTAGCTTCGTTCCCCTCAATCTCCATTATCTAATAAGCAGGGTATACTTGATTAATACACGCATAACACTTAAACATGGCATAAGTCAAATGCAAGTCCATATTAACCAAGTAACTAAGCATACAAGACAACGCCTAAAGTTCTTATGACATGCTAACGATCCTAGCCAACCTAACGCTCTCACATACCCAATGACATTGTCAATACCGAAGAGCACACGATGGGAATCCGCTGCAGACGGGCCATTACTCAGAAAGTATTGACATATCACCAAATATGTACCTTATGCTCTGATACCAAACTGTCACGCCCCTAATTTTTTAGAATAAAAATTCAAAATCCGAAACATGAATTACTACAACTCAAAATAACCATTCTGAAAATTTCTTTTCCTTAACAACCTCACCACACAATTTAATTTCAAAAACCGAATTTAGTCTCGGTTAATTATTACAACTCACTCACCAAATAAAATGTAAAGCTCTAAATGAGCATACAAACCTCACAACTCAAAGAAATAAAATAAATGCTGCAACACCTAAGCAGCTCGGTTACCTCCCTGGTTATCCTGACCTGCAGGAATATCCGCTACACCATTTGAATAGTGTACCGGGATTGCAACAACACAAAACCCGGTAAGCTTTTGAAAGCTCGTATGTGTAAAAAGAAAGAACTGTTGTTTAATTAAATAGTAATCATTTTCACCCAAAACAACACTCCACAATTTCCACATCCATGAAGTACCAACAATCTCAATCAATCAACCAATCAACACAAAACTCTAACTCACATCTTTCTTCTCAAAACCCCAACATCGTATTTATAAAAATACGGTATTTGACAGACTAGAGCTCTAACTGGATCGTAACCCGTCACCTGGCCTAGATTATGGCATCTGACATATTTAACTTTATCGTATTTCATCAATATGTATACCTATATACATATTTAGAACATCCGATAATTATACATACTCAACCAATCGGATCTCATCATCCACCTAGGATTAGAGCGTCCGATTACCCCATACCGGTCACTATGTTGACCCTAAATCCATAAATGAGCACAACAATGTATTATCACATAATGAAATCAACCCATCCAACATACATAATATTATTATGAAATTCAAGCATTTGAAATATAATCCAAATCATCAATCCAATTCAATCGTATCACCACTCAACAATCCACCAATCAATATATATATTCCACATAAATATATATATACGTAACCATCCACTCAGGAATGACCACTAATTCCATCTATAGTTCACACAAGAAAATCATGAAATTCATTTGTATAATTAAAATTCATTTTACTTACCTATGGACCGTAGTGATCAAGTCCATGTGATTTTAAAAACAAATATTTAATCCGCAAATATTTTTCACACAATTACAAAAATAAATAATTTAAAGCGCTCGGTTCGTAATATGAACCACGTGAGTTTTACTCACATCGAGACTCCCGCTGCGTCTTCAAATAAAATATAAACCACACTGAAACAGCTCACCCAAGTACAACCCGTCAATCACCTAATCAAATGTGATTTGAATTTATCCAATAATTCCAAAACATAACTAAACTACCATTTAACGGCCGGATTCTAATTTATAAGAAAATCCGACGGACGGATTCTCACGAATCGCCTCCCTAATCACCGTTTTGCACTTATACGAAGATCCAACGGTCGGATCTTCACCCATGACCACACAAAGCCACTGGGACAGTCATATGATCATCATATCAAAACTACAAGTCCATCGGACGGTCTTAAATTCACAGATCACAAATCTAACGATCGAAATCGATCGAAATCTAAAAATTCTTAACTAAATCATACGATATCCGAAAAATACGCATAATATGCCGAAATGATCATATTGAAACGTAGAACCATAAAATGGATAGAAACTATATTTTAGACCTCCAGAGGTGGCCGGAAAGGGCCGCCGGAGTTAGGGTCAGAGCCGCCTCCGACCACCACCAATGGTGTCGGGGCCGAGCTTCTCCCCTTCGTTTCATCATTCTGAGAAACTTTCATAACTAGCACAAGACTAGAAAATAACGGGAAGGGATCGAAAAGTACCAAACACCGTCGGCAGCCGGAAATTTTCCAAAAACAGGCGAGCTTGAAATCGACGAAAAAACTGCAACCTCACGCCTCAATCTCTTCTGGAAACTTGTTCAGAACTTCATTGCGAACTCACCAGGCCAAGAATCATAAAAAACGAAGGTCTATAGCTCGAGATATTCGGATTGAAAGTTCCGTTCGATCCGATCGAGGCTGGCTTCCAGCCGCCACCACAAGCTGCGCCGCCATGCAAAATTGCCTCTGGGAGCTTCAGGAGGTTGAGTCGACGTAGAGGAAAGAGTTTCACTTGGTTTGGTGGCTGAAAACACGAGGAGCTCTTTTTGGTTCGTTTTCGGGTCCGACTGGTTCGGGCGGTTTTGCCGGAGCTGGAGGCCTTGACGGTGGAAGTGACGCCATCCAGCAGCTAGAACAGCTCGAGGCGAAGGCGTGGGACTTGGTCTAAGGCTGATTGACGATCTGTGGAGGGAGAACCAGCTTGAGAACTTTGCTCTCCTTCTCGGTCGATTTCTGACGAAGAGACGAAGGAGGAAGAAGATGAATAGTATCCTTTCCGAAAATAAAAGGAGGCTGGCCCAAAATAGCAACCTTCCGGAAATGTTCTAGGGTTTTTTCCTATTTATACCAAAATAGAAATAATTTCTAAATTCCATAACTAATTCAAAAAAAATCCGGACAATGTGTTCCGCTTATGCACGGACTCGTATCGATAAGCTCTACAACTTTCATGAAGGAAGTTTTCCCAAATTTTGCACGTATAAAAACTCGATTTCTCAAATCGAGCATTTCGAGTTTTTCGTTAAAATAATCGTTTTGAACCTTCGATAATTCAAAAAAATGAAATATTATCGAGCAACATTCGTGAAATCGTACAATAATCGTTCAACACAATTATACGAATTTAAAATGAAAATTGCGGTTATTACAATAACACTTTTATTCGTATTTATTTGATCAAATAGGTCCAACTTTAGCACTCAATTAATTTGACATTTAAATTTAGAGAGTTTCTATTGAGACCTCTAAATTTGCTCACTTGACCTCACTCTATTATGAATTATTAAATGACATATATAACCTACTATAAAATGACTATTAAGGACAGTAATTGCACCAAAAAATATTATGTTTAATCTATGTAGACTTTCCAATTCAATAATATTAGATTGTATTTCTTATTATTTTCCTTATCTATTTTCATTTTCCAATTTCACTACATACTCATTAAAGTATTCATATATATTTAGTAGGAATTAAAAATATGATTAAGATTATGGGACATAAAAATGTATGATATATATATATGTTGAACGCATATTGGTGAGGGAAAACAAAATAAATCCTCTTTTGATTTATGACCTAAATCTAAGTCAATCATTTACATCTGCCAAAAAAAAATATATATCTAAATAATTAATCATGTGGTACAAAAAATACAAAAAAAAAATTAAAAACAAATGATTTCTTCATTTTTTTTTGCACAACTAAAATAGAAAAAAAAAACAGAATAGTTCATGGCATTTTCTTATTGATTAGACATTGATTTTGAAACTCAAGTTTGATTAAGAAATGTATATTTAGTTAAGATTTACAGAGTTATTAAATCATTGAAGTGACTAAATTTTTTATTTTAAAGATAATAATTTGTTTGCAAATTATATTAGCGAGGTTATTTAAGGAAGTTTACTGAGGTTTAGTGAATAAATTTAGTATTTGAAAAGTTGATAGGAGGTGTAAAAAGTATAGAGGTCAAGTGGGTAAATTTAGAGGTTTCAACAGAAAAACTCTTAAATTTACTCTTTGATTACTTGATAATGAAGTAGAATGCTCAGTCATTTCAAATAGTCAGACAATAATGACAATAATTTATTTATTTAATTAGTAAGAAGCAATGTTAATTGCATTACAATAGAAGCCAAATGCTAGCCAATACATACACCAAAGCTTACCAGTACCATTTCATCTAGCGACAGTGTTCTAAAAATCTCTCTGGACCCCTGTCTAGGCACTAGAAGGTGGTCAACCGCCTCTACTAGTCTAGGGGTGGCGCATAAGCATAGGGCTGGCAATTTGGGCCGAAGCAACCGAACCGGCCGAGTTTCGAACCAGCCCGAACAGTTATGGGCCGAAATATCGGCCTACCGAAATTCGGCTCGGCTACGGTATGAATATACGCATATCATCGGTATACCGTACTGACCGTATGCATATACATATCGAATATGTATACCAAAATGTTTAAATTTTGGTAAGAGGTAGGGTTCAAACCATGAACCTCTAACACTCCACTAGAGCAGCTTGTCCTCTTACTATTATAAGCACAAACTTTATATTTATTGCCTCTTAGTTCCTACTATCAAATTAAAACAAAACGGTAAGAGGTGAGGTTCACCTCTAACACACAACCTTTGCTCCCAACCACTGGAGCTGCTCCTGCTTTTAGTATTGATTGTTAGCACAAATTTTTTATTTATTGCTCTTAGTTCCTACAATCAGATTAAAACAAAATGTAAGCATTCAATCATTCATTTTTTTTTAATAAAGCATTCAATCATTCATTGTTTCTCATCTTTTGAGAAACCATCTTTTTCTCCTTCTCTGGAAAACGAGTCATGAACTCTGGAAATCATCTTTCATCAAATGCAAATTGTGAATTCTCCTTCTCCTTCTCTTTCTTCTGCTTCTCTTTTCCCTTTCTTCCTCTTCTCTCTTTGTTTTCTTTTTTCTGGGACTTGGTAGACTTCATTTCTTTCTTCGTCGTCCTCCTCTCACTCTACTTCTACTACTTGTTTTGGATTTAAAACTCCCAAATCCCCAATTCTCAAATTCCAAGAAGTAAAAAATCTTGAGTTGTTCCTCCATAGAACACCAATCAGGCTTGTGTCTTCATCTTTCGATTCCAGATCCGGCTATCCTCCGGCATACCGATCTCCAACTGAAATTTCGGTATACTGATTCATCAGCAACCGCCTCCAGCGGTTCAGTTTCGGTTGCAAATTTGAGAAACCGACCTCGATCGGTAAGTAGCCGGTTGTTAGAATCATGCTCGGTATTCAACCGAATCCAGCCCTACATAAGCATGCCGAGTTTAAGAAAAATGTTCAAAATATTTTTTTTTTTTAGTACAAGAGGTCATCCATTATGCAGCTCAGCAAGCAGTACAAAAACGCAGAAAAAACTGTTCCGTAGAAACTACTACAAAGTCAACCCTAACTAAAAGAGCAAACCAAACTAGTAATCTCCTAGTACACCCACCTTCTAAGAATAAACCCGAACAAAGAAGAGTAGAGTCCCGAGGAATTAAAAATAACACTCCGAAAAACGAGGCTCAACAGGGTCTCTCTTTTCTTTGTGATCTTTCCAACTCAAAGCAAGAAATAAACAGGCCAATCGTCTTTCAGAACAGAAAGATGAAGGCCCAAAATGAAAATGAAAATGGGAAACAATACAGCTGTCCAAGCCCAAAGCAAACCTCTCGCAGCCCAATTCCAATGCCAGGCCCAGTCAACCCACCTAGGGCAAACTCTAAGTGAGAAGACAGCCCTGCCCCCACTACCAATCACCACTCGCCGGAGGACGTCGCCCGCTCTGCCACCTTCACTGGTAGGGCCTGATTCCAGGCGAAACAGTTCAGGCGATGAGCAAAACACCATAGACCCGAGATCATCCCCGTCCTGCCATCGATCTTCGTCGCAATTTGCGCAGACACCGATGTCAAAGCTCGCAGCCAACAACTCGGCCACCGGGTTACCACCATTAAAAGCAGCTTAGAAGTCATCCTCCCCACCAACAAAGGGTCCGAGCCCGAGGGAAACATAGGTGGTCTCACCTCTGGCAGCCTCGTATTGCCATTAGAGATGGTAGATCCCGAGGTCAAGCAAACCAACAGATCATCGTCTTCCATAATAGCACGGTCACCAACATGCCAAAAATTAGCACCGATCGGAAACGAAACTTCCGAACCGATATAGCCCAACACAAGATTGGATCGCCGCTCATCCGCCACCTAGAAGCCATCCCCGCAATCGAGGCTGCATCTTTCACTGCACCATCGAGTTTGGACGCAGACACAACAGCGCCCCTATCCCATGAAATCAACATAGCCTCGGCACCACCCAGCGCAATGAAGAAGAGAATAAGCAGACCCAAGTCTACCATAACCACCATTGACAAGCAACAGCAAGCATACGAGAAACCGCCACCCTTAAGAAGAGGATTCCGAAACCCTAGCAGAGCGCTAGGTCAAAAAAATAAAAAAATAAAAAAGCCTAATACTAATACTTAAAAACTAACTTTTAATTTATAAGTACTCATGTACTTAATTTTTCCCCATGTTTTTCAATCAATTATTGCTAACAATAGCTTTTTGCTTTATCTATATCTTATATAATAAAATTAAAATAAAAAAATATTTATCCGCCTAGGCGCCCACCCGATTCATGCCTAAGCAATTAGGTGCTAGACCCCTCCTCACTTTCCGCTGACTTTTAGAACATTGTCTAATGGCACAAGTTTATCTTCTGTAAGTTTGAGGTTGTGAGTTCGATTTATAGAAAATTAATTGTTATAATCATAACTTGTTGATAAACAAAAAAAATATATATATATATATATACACACACACACACACCACAAAAAAAAATCACATGTGCGTGGTTCTAGGAACTCACTCTCTTATGCCTCCATGAGGCGACGGAGTTGATCCCAGTCACAATACCTGCTTCAATCACTTCCTTAGATGGAAAACGCAAAGAATACCAATTATACCATTTGAGAACAGTGTTCTCCCAAATCCAGGGTGCTAAAAACAAATCAAATGTCTCCAAGGTTAGCGGGTCTGATGGCACAAAGTCTCCAAGAGGGTATTGAGGCTTTCAGGGTGTTCGGTGTTCGATGAGTTAAGAGACAACAACATTAAAGCCCTAAGTTCAGTTAATTTTGATCTATGTTTTAGGTGCTCTATACTGTCTGCTTACGTGATGTTTTCTTGTTGTATCCAAAAACAGTAAGACATTGTGTGTACCTTTTGGCTGTTAACAATCTTAAAAAGAGTAATTCAGTCCAAATAATAACTTTCACGAAACATTTCTAAACCAGTTTATGAATTTCGAACATATGATTCCGGGAATCAGGGGCTTGTATTACATTAGTTGTAAGTTTCATTAGTCTATGACATCAATATGCTCACGATACAAATTCTCTAAGAATATACATAGTCCTCGCAGAATCAGCACTTGACAACTAGTTTCCAAATTCCCCAGCTGCAGCATGATGATAACTTCGAGTCGGAATTGGGGCGGGTACACAAGATTTGAGAATCTCCATACTACCTTATTGTGCATTATATCCCTGCAATTGAACATCCTCATCCATGAATTCAGACAGGCAAAGGAGCAAGAGCTTATATAGGAACACCAGAAACTTTAATCTGAAGCTCTTTTGGGCCTTGGCATCTGGAAAGTATAATCAAACAAATTTCAGCCAAGTTTACAGTGCTCATAGGGAATACTAAATGGCTGACTGAACCAATTAGACAACAACCTTGTGTGGCCAATCCCTAGAGTTAGAAGAAGAATGCGGACTAATTCTAGTTTAAAAAAGACAACTACTTCAATCAAAATGGAGAAGGAAAATCAAAAGAAAAAAGTTGAAGCAACAAAAATTATTAGTTCTTGTGAAACGTGCATCTCAAGAAGACTGAAGTATTGAAGGATATCAAGGAAACAGAGTGAATGGCAACTCCACTCAGCATAACATAGCAATACCTAAGGGTAAAAGTAAGTACTGGGCTTGGATTCCATCAATACAAAAGGAATTCAGCTTTGTGTAAACAAGTAATTTAGTTTTGTTGAAGAACTTACAGAGACAAAGCAAACAAAGGGTCTTTAATTTGTTTTTCCCACATCAAATGAAACATATTAAAGTTACTGGACTTCAGGTTACATACTGTACCCAAAAAGTCGTACAGTATGCACACACATCATACAGAGTTACACACACACATTTTAGTATGCTTAAAAGATAAAATACAGATCAGAGGGTTGCCCCTGAGAGATTATCGTGCAAGTTGGTTTGGAACTTTGGATTTCCACTTCTCAATGCACTTATTCTATGCTCGCTTGCTAGTTGAGCAGTTGAGCCTTCCCCTAGGGTTAAATCAGGTTGAATTCTATTTTCTTTTTTTTTCTTTTTTTTCTTTTTTATGTTTTGAAGAATTAAATCAAGTGAACAAGAATATGACGAAACAGTCAAACTGCAAAGAATAAAAAAAAAATTAATAAATAAACCTCTATAACCCTAAATTCAAGAGTTGCTTCCAAATGGAACCTTATTTAGGATCATTTCTAAAGAATGTTAAAGAGTATCCAATATTGGGCCCACAATTTACTCACCCATATTCAGTTTAACCCATTCCATTTCCAAGCATACTTTTTCAGTATAAAAGCCTACCTTTCAAGTTATAACTTAGCAGTATGTATTACAAAGCGAAAGCTAAATCAAACTCGTTTTTTGATACTAAAGCAAAATCAAAACCTTTTTCCTCCACCAAGTCTTTCCAAAACTAACAAGATTGGTGTAGAGAAATAGGGAAATTAATACCTTTACTGTGGTGGAATAAGTGCAATTTCAATTTCTTGGAGTGACTTTCCTTTTGTTTCCACTACATTTCTCTTCACAAATATCACAGCCAATACACAAAAAATACCAAAGATTGTATACAGAAGTTGTGGCCCGATTTTCTCCAGCAAGGGCAAAAAGAATAGACCAACAAAGAAATTTACCACCTGTTGCAAACAGCCATATTAGTGAGATGACATTACATTATATAAATGTGGAGAATAGGACTAGGAGGTCTCGTCTTCTACTATCTTATTATGTTGGGGATGATGAAATATAAAATAGAGATGATGTAAAAGCTTTAATCTACAGTGCACTCTATGCCAAGCTTCTTTTAATTTCTTTATGTTTTTCATAGGAATAGCAAGTATGATATTCTTAAGGAGTGATCATGAGGCTCCAAAAAAGGGTTCTCACAAAAAACAAAAACAAAAACCAAAAAAGGCAGCCACCACCCACCAAAGTATCTTAACTTAGGTCCATTTGATTGGAACGATTTCAAAACAGGGGGTTAAAGAAGGAATTATGTCAAATACATAACTTCTTGCAAATTAATACATCACGTTGATTTCAAATGAATCCTCGCATATAGTAACTTTAAATCAATGTGAAATGCATTAGTTATGTCACTTGCATTGTATCTGATGTCTTTTTCAACAAACTCAGCCTTTTCAGATACAAACACTTGCTTAATTATCCAAATGAAAACTTAGGTTTGTCATGGGTGTGTTATATCTGCTTCAGTCACATTAAGGAAATAAAATTGCAGCAAGCCATAATGAAATCAGCATTCATTACTTTGAAAAAATTTCAGTATTGACATTTTCCTATTTAAATTACCTGAGCTACCTTGGCATTAAGAAAATAAAAGGTGTCACTACAATAGCTAGTCTCCATTTCCTTATTGATAACAGTGTCTTGATTCTTGAAGTTTAAAAGTTTAAAAGTTCGAAAGTTTTTGACTAAAAACTAGAGGGTAAGTGATTTAATCAAGAATAAGATAAGAGGAATCTTATTGCTGGAATACTAGAGAAACTATTGATAACTTGCATACTCAAATAGATCAAAAGAAACAATCTTTTAGATAATTATATTCAGAATACATAGTGTCGGTTATCAAAACTAGTTTTAGATGAAGTGGTGTGGACTGGGGATGAATTGTATAGTCTAAACATGTAAGCTTTCTATTTTTTGCATATAATTTCTTGACCAAGTGTTAATAACACTTTTATAGATTGAAAGTGGTCATAAAATAGCAAAGTTTGCATGTGAGCAAAGCGGTTTTATCACAGCTCACACAATGAAGAAGAAAATAAGAGGTGCAACAAGCCAGATCTTGAAGAAATAAAGAAGACAATTACCCAATGCACAGCCATGCAAACTGCCATGGCCTTCGCTCTAATACGGCTGGGAAGAATTTCAGATAGGAGGAGACTAGGCACTGGACCAGCTCCAAGAGAAAACATCAAAACGAACCTGCATAATCCGTTACATAATTTTTGTGTAAATGTCATGATATTCTAAATTATGTGTAAATGTCAGTATATAGATGACAGTATTCATATATATGCTTTTATAATCCTAGAATCTGAAATACTAGTTTCAAATAGATCTCAGCCATTGAATGAGCTCCCACAACCTACATTATTTCAGATTAGAGATAAAAATAGCATCCTTATTAAGTTTTTATATGTAGTATATATTTTCTTTGTGCTCTTTACATAAAGGGTTAAAGAAGATTCACTACTCACAGCAGCATGCCACCAACAGATAGGCTCAGTGCTCCAGACCCTGATGTATAAGAACTTGCTCCACTTACTTGAAGACTCATTGACACTGCCTAAACCAAGAAATGAATAAAAATGGTCAGATAGTATATCAGTTTTAATCTTTTTAATACAAGAAAAAAGAAGGAACCTCAGCAAAAGCAAATGCAATATTGGTGGATTCCAGAAAACGGACATAACTTTCCACTTTGAAACACATATTTAGAATTATCTTTACATCTTTATCACTGTTTACTATTTAATTACCAGATACAACATACTGCAATACTGTAATTTCAGTATTTTCTCTTTATATGCCTATCAGTTCATGCATATAACTAAACTCAAGCCAATCAATAGATAAGAACTAAACACTACCATGAATTGCCAAACTTTTTTGAGAGGCCAATTCAAAATATCAAGCACGCAAGCAAAGTCTCTAACTTTTGAGTTCTTTTCATAAATAATTTTTTTTCAATAAACAAATATATGTTGACCTATTTGAGTTTACTTTTGGCCATACCAAAAAGCGATGTCATCTATAGAAATAAACTCAATGATTTGATCAAGATCTACTCAGAGAAGTCCTACGATGGCCAATATCAAGTGGCCTTCACACAGTGTCTATGCCTATCGTCCAGTGAAAAAATACAATGTGGGTTTAATACCAATATCTCAACTCTGCATACCATATTCAAGGTACTTTTTAGGAGCTTACCATGCCCGTAAAACTTCCAAGAAGAAGCACCCTTCTTCCAAGCTTATCCATCAATATCATTGCAACAATTGAACCTAGATTAGTATAAACAAATCAACCAAAAGAGTAAATGAACATAAATAATTTGTAAACAAATATAGGCATAATCTTAAAAACAATAGTAAACCCAACCATACCTGATAGATTTGCGACTCCGACGCATACATTTGCAATATCTGAAGGCACACCGAAGCTTTTAAAGACAGTTGAGGAGAAATAGAATACAGCATTTATGCCTGACAGCTGTTGTAAAGCAAAAATGGTAGACCCAATGAAAACCACTGCAAAATTTGGAGGTAATAAGGTAATTACGGAGAAAGAAGCATAGAAATGCCATATCTTAACTCATGTACAACTGAATAGAGATCATACTTTTGAAATGGCGGCCATACAATAGCTCTGAGAACTTTACTGTCTCCAATTCATCCCCTCTTTCAGACTTTGACAATTCTGCCATTGCAAATTTAACATGTGCTCCTCCTAAAAGTTTATCAAATTCAGCTTCAGCTTCAGTGCCTCTTCCTCTCTGAATGAATTCAGATAACTGTTAGCAACAATGATTATCAATGGCCTTCCATGGGGTCAACAGTAAGATGAAACAAGTACATTATCTAATTTCTGCACAGTATCAGAAGGGGAAGGGGGGAAGTAAATTATGAGACTTATTATGATCCTTGTATAGTTCATCTATTATGCATGCACATATGATTCACAATAAAACAAAATCAAAGTGGAGATCCAAAGAGATCTAAAGACATTGCACCAGCAAACAATTCTAAGCACTGACATTCAAATCCTCCAAATAAAAATGAGAACGATCTTTCTTCTACTGGAAACAACAGAGAACGTGCAGGAAAAAAAAAGTAACAGAAAAAATTTCAGATCCCCCTTTGAGCAATCATATCACCGCCGACCTAAGTACTAAAATAAAAATTGGACTAGGAGATGACATACATTATAGGCAAGTCCATTATACTACACAAAGGTCCGTTCATACCACTAACATTCATTATATTAACTTCATTGGCAGCGCAAATTAACAATTTTTCAGCTTCGTGTTTACATATCAAGATCCCAGTTCACCTCATCCAATTGAAGAGCAACAGATAGGAAATTAATATTGAATCCAAACACATGACACTAATTTAGTAGATAACCTTGAAAAGCCAGTGAGGACTCTCTGCACAGAACTCCATGCAAATAGCAAGCACTGCAGCAGGAACAGTAGATACCCAAAAACAAACCCGCCACCTAAACATCGACAATGTTAATACAAAAAATAGTCTTTTAGAGAAAATAAGAAAGATGCTTAACATAAGAAAGACTTGGAACATTAAAAACCAGATTTTCTAGATTATCATCACCCCATAAATTTTATCTTACCAACCCACTATATCCTTGGAAGGAAGTCCAATGAATAGAGCCCCCATCAATCCAAGACACGTAGCAATTTGTGTGACGCTACCAAATGTACCCCTTACAAAAGCTGGTGAAATCTGCTTGTGTGGGAAAATTATACTTAAATATGTAAGGATAGCACTAGAGACTATGTTGTGTGAACAAAAAGTTGCAGAGAAAACACAAAGATAATCTTATACCTCTGACACATAGAGAGCAGCAACAGGAGGACCAATGCCCATCCCAGTTCCAACAAATATCCGCCCTAGAATCATGCCCCATAGGCTGCGAGTTGTTGCACTGCAACGTTACATAAATTGTTTAGTAAAGCTCATGTAGTTAGCTATATGACTGTGACATGCACCTTTTCTCGGATTGTAACGAATGTACAAGAACTTTTATTTTTTCTGTAAGCAAACACTTCTATTTATTTGGAAACGTTCAACAGAGAGAGGTATAAGGAGGAAATACATGAAAGCCTTGGACCATAAACTCATAATTTTGTTCCTAGTAAATTGTTTAGATTGGTTTTTAATAAATTGCACTCATATTTTCTATTCAAAAAAATCTTGATGATTAATTTAGATTAATGTTCACATAAACCATCATGATTTCCTTCTGCTGGTTTTAAGTAATCATGCTGGTCATAAGAATATCTGAAGCAGGGAATATATGGTTTTGTTTAGCTAGAAGATTTTGAGTGAAAGGCATGAAAAAGCTGCTCATAAGTAGTTCATGATTTCAATCTTACAGTTAGTTTGACAGTTAGGGTGGACATAAACCGTAATGGTTTCATTCTGGCAATCATCTACTTTCCTCCTACCTAGCAATAATCCAGAACAGCAATACGACACTTCATTCTTTAATTAGTTTTGTTTTATTGCCTTGATATTAATCCATTTAGTGTCTTCATAATTCCATTATATTTGAAAGAAGGAGTTATGCATACATGATACTGTCATATTCAAAATGAAGGTACCTCATCGATGCACCGATTATCATTGGAAGCGCACACAGTTGGAATGCCCTTCGATGCCCAACTCCATCTAGAATCCAGCCACTAAATAGAGATCCAACAAAAGCAGCCCCTAAACATGTGCTGACTACTAAACCTGATTGACATAAGAAAAACATGAGATTAGATTATGACATGCATTTAGCTAAGAAAAAGATTGGAAAGCCAATAACAATAAGTACCCTTAGCGAAGGGATTCCCACTAAAGCCAAGGTCAAGAGAAATGCTATCTAGTGTTTCATTAACCACTCTGCATTAGCAAAAACAAGAGAAAGAAAACATCATTTAAATTAGTATAACACATAAAAATGAAAAACCGAAAAATACTTGTAAGTGTGAGGATCAAGACGCTGTTACCCGAGATGGTAGCCAAATAAGAATGAAGAAAGAGCCGCTACAAGCATATGGGGAAAAGAACGTCTCCATGAAGGGTTTCCAAGATCTTTGCCACTCAATAGTTGTTCTAAAACCCATACAAGGAATCAGCTAAAACAAAATGAATGATCACCTGTGCTACTTACACTTTTTTAGACCACATTATTTAACGACTTGAAATCCCTTCTGAACGAAACTTGTAAAGAATAATATCCGAACAATGTACGACTTCTAAATCCCAACTTAGCAGAAAATGCTAGAGCAATCTATAACCCCGCAATCCAAAGTCCACACATAGCAAAAGTAGAATACTAAAAAATCGGTGAAAGAGCAATGGAGAAGCGCACCTGAGTCTTCTTCTCTATCATAAGCCTCAGCATCCCTCGACGTGACACGCTTGTAAGCCGAGTAGGCATCAACATGACGACCCCGCATAGCAAACTTATAGAAACCTTGTCCAAAGCTCGACGCAGGGAACTTTCCAGCAGACTGCAAACACCAGAAAACACTAACCAATTAATTCCTAACCGATTCATCATTAACTTGCAACTTGTTTATTCATATTCTAGTCCATTCCCAAGTTGTTCTCCATTATTGTTCAACTCTTAACCAATCTGGAAACTAGAATGCTGAATTGAATGACAAAAATGCTTTTACAATAGATCCAGTAATCGACCGGGATTTCACACTTGCTTTATCAATCAGATGCAGAGGCAATACATTTTACAGCAAAATAATTTCAAAAAAAAAAAAAAAAAAAAAAAGGTGAGGAAACCAGATCAGAATCCATGAAAAATGAAACTGAGGTGCAGATGCAAAAACGCAGCCGTTTTCTCAACTAACAAATGCGAAAACTCACCATTCTCTTCAAATCAAAGAGGAAAGAAAGAGAAAAGAAAAGAAAGAGTGCAGAGGGAATTAAAAGAAAACTGGTTTACGATTCCGCTGGGGCTACTGAATCCGGCTTCATACTATAAAGTACACAGTTATACATGTATATACTTACCTGTGGAAAAGGCGAGAGAGAGAGAGAGAAGAGTACCTGTGGAAAATGCGGATGCGGAAAACGATCTGATGACGGCGACGGAGAGAGAAAAAGAGAGAGATTGAAGACGATGTGAGGTAAAAGGTTGCTAAAATGCGCCGAGAGGGGAGGCTAGTGTCAGCTGTGCCTGTGAGGACTGAAGACGAGGAAATCTAAGCGAGCATTTCGAAACCGTTCCTGTTTCTTAGGAAACACAGAGGGGTCCACGCTAACGTGCGCGTGGGGGTGTGTTGCGGTTTTAACTTAATAATTTAATTCGACGATGTTAGGTGTTGTTTCACATGCTTTTTGGACTGGTTTGGTGATTACGCAAAGCTAAAGCTTGTGCCCGGAGAGACCAACACCTGGTCTTTGGCGGGGTGCCCAATCAATTGCGGGTTAATTGGATCCTGTGTTTTGCCGCGTTTAGGCAAAAAGTCCTCCCTGTCCAATAGATTGCTCACACTTCATGGAAATAACCTCTCTCCTCGGTCAATTTTAGATTCGGACCTTTAAATTTCTAGTATTTTAATCGACTTTCCTAGCTCTATACGACCGTTCGAGCAGTGAGAGTGTATGCTCTGCAACCGTTGCGAGGGCAGTGACCATCCTTGGTTGACCGGAGTTTGGAGGTGGAGGGGCCTTTCGACTATAAAGCCGGTGTTTCAGGCAGTGTCACGAGGAGTGTACAAGGTATTTTTGTTTGTCTACAAGCCCCTGGTATCCATCATCTGTTGTTCGCTAATGGCAGCCTCCTTTTTTAGGGTAAGGCTACATCTGCCGAGTGTTTACACATGAAATCAATTCTACATGACTATGAGACTTGCATCCCGTCAAAGGATAATTTTCTGAAGTGAAGCTGTGTGTTCACTAAGAATTAGGATGAGAACCTGATCCACTGGTGTATCTTGTAAGACTTACTAAAAAGAAAGACAAGATGAGTAAACATTAATGGAAAGTGTTGTTGATATAGGATCATACTGTTTAATAAGGCTCTTAGTTGTATCTATAAATTGCGTATGACCTTGAAAACTGTCTGCGAAAGAGCATGCTATACAACAATTACCCTGAATTACATACATGTTTAACAAGGGCATCATCAAAAATGCAAAACTTAAACAAGGGCATGCCACCCTCTCCAAGCACTTTGGCAAAGACAAACTTAAGCAAACCCAGAATAAAGATTGAATCAAAACAACGGCATTTACTAGTATACAATGGCTTATATATACCATGAACATCGTGTATTGCTAGATGAGTTATTATAACATGAGGTTAGCTTCCAACTGCTGAACTCATTATCTGTATCTGTAAACATGTGGGCAGATATAATCGTATGAGTAAGATGAGACAAGGATCCTAATAAGATTTCAAGAAACAAAAAGCAGAGTTTTTAAACAAAATGTTTACCTTGTTCACAAGCAAGTTTACTTGCTCTCTGTACATCTCCTTCAAGTCTACAATATCCGCACGAAGTTCCTCCAGCTACAGACAGGCATCCACTTTAAATTATCAGGAATAAACATAAAATGACAATTTTTGCATTCCCGAACATAAGTAAATTAATAGAACACAAAAGAATATAAGAGGAAGGAAAAGAGAATTCCTTCACTTGGTCAACTGGTCACAGATGCTAAAGCAATTAGGTACGTGTGAACTACTAACAAGCATCTCAAACTCTAAATAAGGGAGGAGGTTTCCCTGAAGATATAAAATAGCATGGCGTACAAATGTGGAGGATTTTAAAGGTTTACAAATCACTTTCCACTCAACTAAGTTAATCTAAGGAGCCTAATAAGAATGCAGATCTCTTCCACCTTATCATTCCTAATCATATTCTGGTCAGAGAGAGAGAGGGAGAAGATTATACTATAGCAGAAGAGACTAATAAACTGCTTCCCAAAACCTATCCATCCTCCTACCCTAATTGTGAATCGTGAGCCCCATTTTTTCCTTTTATGAAACAGGCTTTCATTTAAAAAACAAGAAGAAAGTCGCAAAAGAGGAGGCCAGGAGTCCACTGCAGCGACTAACACACAAAATCTAACCAAAGACAACAAAAAACAAGATGCTACAATAAAAACAGTAGACAGAAAATAGGCTGCCAAAGCACTCCAATCATCAAGTAGAAAAATCCACATCCTTTACCCAAAAAAGAATCAAAAGATAAAAAAAAAAATACTTAACTAAACTCCACAATGTAATTCAGGAAATATACTGCCAAATCTGTGCTAAAACCCCAAGAAAAACTAACACATTTGTCAAAATTTATTGACTTGTTAACACAATAATGGCCTTTTGCTAAGTTTTAAATGACTTTTCCACGAGGTTAATTAGCTTAGAATAAAAAATCATGGCATGACAGTTCATAACGTGTTACATAACAAATTTAGTTGAATTATTCACTTCAAAGCAAACCAAAATGGAGACATATAGATACCTCCTCATCTCGTTCACCCATCAGCTCCAGTGCAGCAGAATGCCTCCTCCTCAGTGCATCCAGCTCTGCTCTGATGCCAGGTAACATGCCAGCCTCTGCTCGTAACTTTTCACACTGCAGCAACATAATCAATTCTCAAGCTCAATTTTAAAGAAGACATCTCCACAAAAATGAAAAAATAATAACAGGTACTACAGGCTGAAAATCACCTGTTCTGTCATTTTGACCAACTCTTCAGCAAGAGAATCGCGAATAGATTCCATGGATGCCTATAGTAAAATGGACAAATCATTTGTAAGACAACATGGTTACTGAATACCCAAATGACATTTTTGTATATAAAGCGCGTAGAAATATTCCTCACCAAACGAGACATGTAAGATGCAAGTTCACCCTCCTTCTGACGAAGGGAAGCTTCAAAAGCACTAGGTGTCATGCTCTTCATATAGTATGGAGTCATGGTTGCTTCCCCGGCATTTCTCCTCTCAGAGAAGCTATCAGACGAGTCTAGAGATGCTTGTAGAAAATAGCTTTCCTCCATGCTCCCTAGGCTGCTAGCACTTGAAAGTTTCCGGTTCAAGCTTCCTGTAGAAAGTTAAAAATGCATAGCATAAGTGACAGACAAAGGAAAGATTCTTTCTTTCTTTTTCATTTTTATTTTTATCTTTATTTTTATTTTTTTGGATTTGGATTTGGAGAGATTTTACACAAACAAAAGCAGCATACCATTCTCAAAAGCAGAACTCTGCCTTGTTATAGTTGTCTGATCAGATACAGTAGCAGAACGGACACGAGATGTCCTTTCCAAATCCAACCTAGCAGCTTTCTCCCTTTCTACCTCCTGTCAATCAAAAGCTTGATTCAGGGAAGCTAATGATCACAAATGATGTCAATTGAAAGACCCTATTATTTTACCCATGAAAAAGGAATTCAATTTTGAATATGCTCAGAGAAGTTCTCTATAAATTGCTTGTGTCTTGTACAAAAACTTGGAGTAGGAAAGGCTTTTCCGTTACATCTAACATGAGCTAATGTAGAGACTAGGCTTGTTAACACTACCAAGACAAAGTTCCTGTTTCTTACTATGAAAACTGAAAGACCACGACTGAGGAGAGAAACCAATCAAACAAAAGCAAAGGGAGTTCTCCAATTAATTTACAAGGACAACATGGTTTGACCGTTTCCACTTTCAATTGGTATATTGCTTACTTCAGGGTTCATATGCCTCAAAGAACTCTAGCACTAGACATATATTGAAGGGAGAACTTCACTTAGCAAAAAGACAAATGAATATGACAAGGCAACCACTTATGTTTATGGTGATGAAACATAATAAACACTATTAACTGGAAATCAAGATACAAAGGAACCAGGAGAACTACCTGCTGTAGCAGTTCCCTGTGCATCAAAGCATCTTGTAACTCCTGCTTATGTGTTCGCCTGAGTTCACGAATTTCTTCTTCAAGCTGGTTTGCACGGCCTTCTTGAGTATCAGCTTCTTCCTTTGCAGCAAGGTACTCCTGCCTGTTTTCAGCTGCTCTTTGTCTCTCCTTTTCAAGAGACTTACTTAATTGGGATTGCTCAGCTCTAAGACATGAAATCTGTAGAATATATTTAGTTCAAGTTAGTGAAAAAATAACCATATTCCCAAAAGCACGGTTTGTAAAGCTCATAAAAGCCAACCTGAGCCTCAAGAACGTTAATACGAGATAAGGTTTGAGACAAGCGTTCATTCACTGATCGCTCCCTTTCCTCAGCAGCAGCAGCTTTGGCCTCTGCTTCCTGTAGAAGAATGAAAGATAAATGACACAGTTTTCAAATCTTAAAACATAACTTGCTAAAACACTCTACAAACCTGTAGTCGATTGGTAAGAGACCTCTCAACAGCTGCCCAAGCTTCTGCCCTTCTTGAAGTTGTTTCCTGTAACCACGAAAACAATAACAAATGAAATCAAACCTCCTACACCTGAGTTCAGTCAAGTAAGTATCCGAATATTCTCCTGGACGATGCATAAAAATATCAATTCACCTGCATTGCTTCGATTTGCCTAAGAAGAGGCCTGGTAGATTCTGGTACTTGCGTGATCAACTCCTCACATCGCCGCTCACTTGCCTACAAGAGAACAACAGATGACATTTGTAAGAAATTGAATAAAAAATTTATTAAGGAAAGGCAGTTGAATGAAAACAAATACTTGATAACGTTTTTGAAGATCCTCAACGTCCCGGCGAAGCATGTCTTCTTTAAATACTGCCTGAAAAAACGATTGACAAAGTAAAACTCAGGCCATGACTTTTGGCAGGCCAGTTGAAATTTTCCCCTATTCTAGCAGGCGGCTAAAACCAACTATAAAAACACACAAATTACAAACCTGCTGCTCTGTTCTAGTTAGAGTTTGTCGTAATTCTTCGAGTGCCTGAACTAGCATAGCTTCACGCTCCTGAGCCTCTCTTAGACGACTCTCTAGTTCAGATCTGGCTTCATCGTTAGCACGTGCCTCGGCCATTGCTTCTGCCTCCTTGGCAGCAGCCAAAGCATTAGTATAATATTCTTTCTGCACTGCAAGTTCTGTTTGGTGCTTTTCTATAGTTTCCTGAAGCAACTTTTCTGTAGCTGTCTTGTCCCTCTTGATACTCTCTACTTTATTCTCTTCCACCTGAAGATAGAATCACATACTTACATATTACTATTAGAAAGACGGATGAAACAGTAGTTCAAAAGATGCAAACGTCAATCTGTATGTGTATAAATGTCCTTTGCAATAATTCCGAAATTAGAAGATGCTGTAAGGTAATATACAACCAAATTTGTACAATATGCCGGAACGTAATGTATAAGCATTACAATTAGAAGAGAACAATAATATTCAGTAATTGGAATATGCAATAAGGCAATATACAACTAGAATTAAGTAGTATGCCGGAAGGCAATGTATAAGTATTGTCACTAGAAGAGAAAAATAATGATCCATGGATCACAACACCTTTGATTGCTACATAACATTAAGCATTGTAAAACAGACATGTGATTGAAAGATCATTTTATTAAATAACCTTCTCCACTATAGAAACTTTCAGCCAAGCTTGCAGGGGAAAAAAGAAAAAAAGAAAACAAGCAAGCCACCAAAAGAGCTTGGTTTCAAGTCATTTCAAAATATATAATGACTAGAAGAGCTTCGGAACATAAAATCAGCTAATCATAATTGAAAACAATGGTAACATAATTCAATTACCTGAAGCTTGGTATTCAGCACTTTCTTCTCTTCTTCGAACTCTCTAATCTATTAACCAGGTGATTTGGAACAAAAAGATACAAATTACTAGGAGTGAAAGGACTGCAGAATGGCAAAATCAGACAAACAGTAAACCCGCAAGTGTACCTGAGCCCTTAGTTTCCTAATGAGACCTTCTTGAGTAGCCTGTTTTTTTGAAAGCTCTTCACCTGGTAGACAAAAACTGCATAAATGGAGAATACTTGTACACTACACGAAATGTGAAGGGGGAAATTCACATTTATACCTTCAGCCATAACTTGAGTAATTATTTCATCCTTTTCCTTCAAAAGTGCAGCTGCATCACTTTTCTTATTCTGCTCCCTTCGAAGTGTGTCCCTTTCCTTAGTAAGAGCGTAAACCTGAAATGTTGAAAATAAAATTCAGTAAGAGTTTTAATGAAAATAGAGAGGCTAAACTAGCATACCTAAAACTACACCAATAGTAATAAACTAATAATTCATTGAAACATAATGGACATGCTTAAAATAAGAAAATGAATCAAAGCACAACTATAAACAAGCATTTAAGCCTTACCTTCCTTTCAAGTGTTGCAACCCTTTGATGGTACTCCTCCCGCAGAGACTCAACTTCTGCTTCACTGGATTTTCTCTGTTCAATTAATTTCGCTAGTGAAAGGGTGAACATCTATATGAACAATTATTTATTAATGCATTTCTATATCCCTGGTAAACCACATTTAGGGTTACTTAGGAATTGTGAAGATGAACCTCTCAACCACGGTGGGTATGGTCAGTTTGGCGGGTTTCAAAGAGAGAAGATTGACGAAAGATAAAATATGGAGTGAAGGCAACCATCAGATTGAATGAGCAAAGTGCCAAGCCATAGTTTCAGAAGGAAGATTGACAAAAGATAAAATATGGAGTGAAGGCAACCGAGCAAAGTGCCAATCCATAGTTTCATGACATGATAATTACATTGACAAAGATTAAGCATCAAAGAAGTCAGATCGGAATATGTCCACCTCCATTCCTTTCGTAAGAAAAAATAATGATAGACTAATTGAAAAAAGAGTACTGCACAGTAAGCATTAACTCAACATAAGCTACCTATAAGAAAAATTAGCGTTAATTTGGCCAAGATAATTCATCCAGCATTTAATAAGAAATGCTTAAGTGGTAAGCCAGGGAGCCAACTTCCTTTATCAAAGAATTTTCTTTGTTTTTCCTTTAACGGGACATTATACCCATTGGGTACTGACAAGTCACCATCAATCATCCATTCCCCCCTGCCCCCAACAAAAAATTGAGAGTAAGAGAGGGAGAAGGAAGGCAATTGGTGGTTGCAGATACCCAAATCGGCACTCTATCCATCCCTAGGACAAACTACAGGTGAAGAGAAGCTTATTTTTGGAAGATGGAAATAGATACTTGTGCAATATAAATCAACAGTGAAAAATCGATGAATACATGAAATATTCAATACTCTATCATCAGCTTGGCAGACTCAAATCCTATAGATAGTAGATAAACATACAAACCTTCAAATCCTCAACCACAGTTTTTAATTGCTCATTTTCGTTCATGAACTTGGCAATCTCATCGGCTTTTGCCTGGAAAAAAGGATCAAATAGATCAGAAGTAGAGAAATGTAGATACACAATGACAGTAGGCAAAGCATATGAAATTTTATGCATATCTCACTACATTAATCTAATTCACCTTAAAAGCCAATTTAATTTAATATCGTAAAGAAATAGAAAAATTTGCTCTTACATAAATCAACAATAACATATAATCTGAAATGGTCAAATCAACTTAGAAGCCTACATAAACCTAAATTATATCTAGGCGGCACTACTGAATTGGAAAAATAAAATCCAGTCAGGAAGTTCAGCAGCGCCCTAGTGTCTGACCACAAAAATGACAAAGACGGCAAACGGTCGAAGTCTTAACTAGTTCTGGAATAAGATGATGCATAGTCATTTCATCGTGTACCTGAGCCTGTCTTGCAGCACCTTGCAATGCAGCTTCCATCATTTTCATCTCCTTCTTCACCTTCTCTAATTCAAGCAAAGCATTGGAAGCATCAGAGACATTAACTCCTGTGTCTGAAGAGTCTGACTTCTGTCCTGAGTTCAGACGTTGCTCGTTATAGTTGGTTTCATTCTCATCAACTTGATGACCAATTTCAGGTTCCTCAATTATAGCAGCCTTTTGTTTGAAAACTAACTCGGAAGACGCATCCGAAGCCTCAATGGAAGTATAAACACTAGGTAATTGGTTGGTAGGAGATCCACCAGTGCTATGAGTCACCTCAGTGGTAACGGAGTGAACAGAAGATGGTTCAACATCTTGAGGCAGGCTCTGAGTTGATTCCTCAGGTTCAACCATAGAAACCACTTCAGCAATATCTCCAGCCTGAGTCACAATTTCATTATCATTCTCTTTGTGTGCCTTCTGGGCATCCACATTCTCATGCACATCAGCATGATCATGTGACTCACTGTGGAGAGCAGTACTACCCACCTCTACTTCACTTACATTAACAGCTCCTGACATTCCTTGAGCTGATTCTGAAAGTTCTGAGGGTCCCCCTACTGAAATCTTATTGTCTTCTTCTTGAGAACCAACAAAATCTGATGATGAGGCACTCATGGTAGGCTCAGTTGCCCCAACTGGCACTGAGGGCGATTGAGACTCTGGTTTCTCATGCTCTGATGACAAAGTCTTTGTTTCTTCTGCAGTCTCAGCATGATTTTCATCTTTATTTTCCTCAGCAAGGTCTTCCTCCTTAGCAGCAGTCTGTTCAGTTACAGAATGTGGCACTGTTTCACTTGCCCCATTTTTTTCGTCAACTGCAGATGAACATTGTGGAGGTTCAGGCTCCACTGATGATTTCTCAACGTTAGGTAGAGATTCAGGCTCCACTGACGATTTCTCAACCTTAGGTGGAGATTTAGGCTCCACTGATGATATCTCAACCTTGGGTGAAGATTCAAGCTCTGCAGGTGATTTCTCAACCTTAGGTGGAGCCTCAGAAGACTCAGCTTTCTGTGATGATTCAACAGTGTCATCCTCATTCTTTTGCCCCATAAAGGACATAACAGGATCAAATAGCGCTTTCCTTTCTGTAGATGGAGGCCATAATCCTGAAGCTGAACATAGAGAGGATATCATGTTTAGAAAACTCTAAATCTTGCATTGCAACTTCTGCAATATACACATATAGCATAACCACCATCGTCCCGCAATTCTTACAAATCTGTTCTACCCCAAGGGAGTAAAATACAACCTATCCTAACACACTGCAATCATATTACACACATATAGCATAACCACCATCGTCCCGCAATTCTTACAAATCTGTTCTACCCCAAGGGAGTAAAATACAACCTATCCTAACACACTGCAATCATATTACACTAAGCAAAATCATAATCCACAGCTACCAACAATGCAAGTTCTGTACTAGCAAAAGAAGATGCTACTTTACCCTCATTAAGAAGCTCAAAAAATAGTCTTTTGCTCCTAGCTTGGTTGTGTATAACAATTTCGAGTTTCTACCCGAAAATCAAAACACTGCTCTACTTTATAAAGCATAGAATGTAGCTCATTCTCCAAATTCTAAACAGAAATCTACAAAACAAACGAATATAGAGAGAGTAGGAGCAATGTGAGCAATGGGTGAGCTGGAAAAGTACCTTCATTGGCGGATTCAAGCTTCTCCTTTTCTTCAAACCCGAGGGCGGTATCGAAATTCTTCTCGATGTTCTTGACGCTCTCCTGGATCTTATTTACAGCGCCGGCGAGATCGGGGAAGTTCCCCAACGAGACTTTCCCACTGAACCACGCCATTCTTCCAATCCGACTCGATTCACATTCAATTTTGCAATGACCAACACAAAAACCTAACAACGAGACATTGAAAGACGAATCGAAGACCGATCAGAATCGAATTGCAAATGTAGAGTGGGACGCAAGATCCGATTTGGAATCCGAAGAGATGAAAAAAGAGAAATAAACCTGGCGAAAGCCTGGAGATTTGGGACTCAAATCATAGCGTTGTGGTTTGTTGAGCTAGAGATATAAGCCGGCGTTGGATCGCGTGGGGTTTTACAAATCGGAAAGGTGATTTCACGGGGAAGGGAGTGGTTTGGTGAGAAGAGACGGACATGGGATCGATTGGTCTGTACTTCTGTTATATTTACAATGCCATTTTGGTGTATTCTTTTTTTTTAGCGTTTTTACTTTTTACATAAAACGATGAAGAAAAAATTTATATACATAATACACATATCAATTTTTTTTCGATCTTTCTTTAAAGTTTCCCTTTATAATTTAAAAAATAAAAATCCATTTCACCAAAAAAATAAAATTACAATAAAAATCAGGGCATTAGTTTCTTATGAAAGACTGAAACTATGCTTCCAAACTTTTCTTCTTACTATCCAGATTGATCTCTCTAAGAAATTCGAGTAATTCATGAATATTGGTATTTCTGCCTCTAATGTTCAAGGTTCTTCACTCCACAGTTCTTAGTGCATCGGCAGTTTCATGGCCTATAATTATTAGGATTCTTTCCTTTTATGATTTTTATGAGTTCTTAGAAGAATGAGACTGTTTGCAATAATGTATCAACAAGATTTTTTTTTTTATGAAAGAAATTAACAAGGATGGTGATGGAGAGTAAGAATGTGTTCCTATTGAAGTATTTTATGAAGTTTAGCTTTTTTCCTTCCCTTTAACTTTGTATTCACATCCTCATTGTGTATTAATGTTCATCAAATTCATAGAAACGAAAAGAAAAAACAAATGTACGATGTGAAGATAGTTTCATGAGATAGAAGGGCATTTTCTTTTTCTTTTTTTTGAAAATCCACTTTGATCTTGTTATATCATAGGAATCAATTTGTTAGTTCCGACACTGTCTACAAATCCCAAGGATAAGCCTGTTCTAACTCAGATCTCACAGTAGCCTCGCTCTCAATGCAGCATCTGCACCTCTGCCCACTAGGATGAACTCTTTGCTCGAGTAATGAATGATCCACTGCATTTGGTAGTCTGGCTGCTTTAGCCTCTGAGGCTGACAATACCGAGGATAGTGTCGAACTTGTGCTTCATATTATTCTCATGTGCTGCTTTACAAACCAAATCTGCACTTTTACATGCGTTGGCAGCAGTACCCATGAATGTGACTAACATGATCTTCATGGGAGATACACCTATCGTTTCCCATATATGCTGATGGAATTAATCCATCATCTCTTCATGTGAAAGATTTTTGTAAGACTGTCTAACAACGAAAAGAGTTGAATTTCTGTAAGGCTCGGGATCCATATTAGCATGCATGCCCTCCTGCATGTGGATGCGGTCTTCCAGCGTCTTAAATCTGTCGTAATGCTCAAGGTAAGTTCTTAATGGATCTTTAGATATCTCAACTATCCCATCCTTGCTTATATGACGGACTCGTGTATGGTCGCCAGTGTGAAGGTCCTTAAATGTGACATATGCCACTAAAATTTGTCCCCAAAGAATGTGTCACGCCCCGAATTTTAGAATAAAAATTCAAAATCCGAAACATGAAATTACTACAAACTCAAAATAATTATCTTGAAAATTTCTTTTCTTAACATCCTCACCACATGAAATAAAATCAAAACCGAATTTAGTCTCGGTTAATTATTACAACTCAAATCTAAAATGAACTGTAAAGCTCTAAATGAGCATACACACCTCACAACTGAATGAAATAACAAACTACTGTAACACCTAAGCAGCTCGGTCAACTCCCTGGTTATCCTGACCTGCAGGAATATCCGCTACACCATTTGAATAGTGTACCTGGATTGCAACAACACAAAACCCGGTAAGCTTATGAAAGCTCGTATGAGTAAAAAGAAAGAACTATTGCTTAATTCAGTTCATAATTATTCCCGCACACAACAACACTCACAATTTTCACAAACACAAGTACTAACAATCTCAATCAACACCAATTCAAGATATCAAGACAAACCCCAACTCACATCTTTCTTCACAACCCTCAACATCGTATTTATAAAAATACGGTACTTGATAGACTAGAGCTCTAACTGAATCGTAGCCCGTCACCTGGCCTAGGTTATGGCATCCGACATATTTATCATAATCGTATTTCATCAATATGTATACCTATATACATATTTAGAACGTCCGATAATTCCACATACTCAACCAATCGTATCCCATCATCCACCCAAGATTAGAGCGTCCGATTACCCCACACTGGTCACTACGTCGACCCTAAACCCATAATGAGCACAACATATAATATCACATACTGAAATCAACCTAACCAAGATACACCATATTATTATGGAATTACACAATTGAAATATAATCAATTCATCAATTCATCTCAATCATAACATCACTCAACAATTCACTCATCAATATATATTTCCACGTAAATATATATATACGTAATCATTCACTCAGGAATGACCACTAATACCATCTATAGTTCACACAAGAAAATCATGAAGTTCATTTGTATTATTAAAAATTCATTTTACTTACCTATGGACTGTGGTGATTCAAGTCCATGAAATTTTAAAATAAATATTTAATCCGCAAATATTTTTCACACAATTACCAAAAATAATTAAATATAAAACATTCGGTTCGTAATATGAACCACGTGAGTTTTACTCACCTCGAAATTCCCGCTGCGTCTTCAATACAATATAATTAACGCCGAAATAGCCCACTCAAATAAATTCCATCAATCACCTAATCAAATGTGATTCGAATTTAGCCAATAATTTCAACACATAAATTAACTACCATTTAACGGCCGGATTCTAATTTAGATTAAAATCCGACGAGCGGATTCTCACGAATCGCTCCCCTATTTACCGTTTTGCACATATACGAAGATCCAACGGTCAGATCTTCGCCCATGACCACACAAAGCCTCTGGGACAGTCATATGATCATCATAACAAATTTACAAGTTCATCCGACGGTCCTAATTGCCCAGATCATAAATCTAACGATCGAAATGGATCGAAATCACAAAATTCATAACTAATTCATACGATATCCGAAAAATGCGTATAATACGCCGAAATGATCGTATTGAAACATAGAATCATAAAATGGACAGAAACCAAATTTTAGACCTCCGGGGGTGGCCGGAAAGGGCCACCGGAGTTAGGGACAGAGCCGCCATAGACCACAGCCAATGGTGTCGGGGCCGAGCTTGTCCCCTTCGTTTCATCATTCTGAACAACTTTCATAACTAGCACAAAACCAAAAAATGACGGGAAGGGATCGAAAAGTACCAATTACAGTCGGCGGTCGGAAAAATTCCAGAAACCGGCGAGCTTGAAAACCGACGTGAAACTGCAACCTCACGCCTCGATCCATTCTGGAAACTTATTCAGAACTTCCTTGCGAACTCAACAAGCCAAGAATCACAAGAAACGATCGTGTATAGCTCGAGATATTTGGATCGAAAGTTTGGTTGTTTCGATCCGTACGGGTCGAGCTCCGACGAACGTGAAAACCTTCGACCCAGTTCCGGTCCTTCTTGGCGCTTGTAGAGGAAGTTGAGGCGAGCTCAATGATCCAAGAATCAAGTGAAATGGTGGTGTGTAGCTCGAGATATCAAGATCAAACCGAAAACGACCCTTTTCGGTTCGGGCCGTGCCGCCGCCGCTGCAGGCCGTGTCGCGGCGCAAGGCCGCCTCTGGCAGCTGCGCAAGGTTGAGACGAAGCTCTTGGAGGAGGTTTGAGGTCGTGGGGTGGTTGGATGAGCTGGAGAGGGCTTGCCCTATTTTTGCTTCCGTTTCGGTCGAGAGGAGGAGGCGACGCGAGAGAGAGAAAGCTACAGTGCTTTCCAGAAACAGAAATGGAGGCCAGACCAAAAATGAAACTTGTCAAAAAAATTCTAGGGTTTTATCTATATATACCCGTTTTCAGAAAATCTTCTAAATTCGATAACTAATTCAGAAAAAATCCGATCTTCGTGTTCTGCATGTGTACGGACTCGTATCGACGAGCTCTACAACTTTCATGAAGGAAGTTTTTCCAAATTTTGTACGTAGAAAAAGTCGATTTCTCAAACCGAGCATTTCGAGCTTTTCGTTAAAAATAATCGTTTCGAAACTTCGATAAATGTAAAAGTAAATTATTATCGAACAATAATCGTGAAATCGCATAATAATCGTTCAACACAATTACTCGAATTTAAAATAAAAATTGCGGGTATTACAATTTACCCCCCTTAAAGGAATTTCGTCCCGAAATTCAAGTACCCAATTCCCCAAAAAGCTGTGGATACCTCGTCCTCATGTCAGATTCTAACTCCCATGATGCATCACCCTCGTCATGATGACTCCACAACACCTTCACGAGATCAACCTCTTTCCTACGAAGTTTCTTTGTAGACCTATCCAAGATACGAACAAGTTCAACTACGAACGTCACATCCGTGTTCACTTCGATCGTACCGTAATCAATCACGTGAGACTCATCTCGAACATACTTCCTGAGCATAGACACATGGAAGACATTGTGCACACCCGACATGCTAACCGGTAAAGCAAGGCGATATGCCAAGTTACCAACCCTTTCCAGAATCTCAAAGGGTCCAACATACCTCGGTGCGAGTTTCCCCTTCTTGCCAAATCTCACCACACCTTTCATAGGTGAGACTTTCAAGAACACATGATCGCCTGTCTCAAACTCCAAAGGTCTCCTCTTCAAGTCAGCATAACTCTTCTGTCTACTCTGAGCGGTTCAGATTCTATCCCGAATAGTAATGACCTTCTCTGTAGTCTCCTGTACAATCTCAGGACCGATGAGCCCTTTATCTCCTGCTTCCGCCCAACAGATAGGAGTCCTACATGGCCTACCATAAAGAGCCTCATATGGAGCCATACCGATACTAGAGTGATAGCAGTTGTTGTAGGCAAACTCTACCAATGGCAGATGATCTGCCCAACTACCCTTAAAATCCAGAACACAAGCTCTGAGCATGTCCTCCATCACCTGATTCACTCTCTCGGTCTGTCCATCTGTTTGTGGGTGAAATGCAGTGCTCATAGCAAGAGACGTACCAAATGCCTTATGGAACCTACACCAGAATTCTGAAGTGAAACGAGCATCACGATCAGAGACAATCGTTACAAGCACTCCATGAAGCCTCACTATCTCGTTCACGTACAACTTACACAAGGCCGCCTCTGACAGCTGCACAAGGTTGAGACGAAGCTCTTGGAGGAGGTTTGAGGTCGTGGGGTGGCCGGATGAGCTGGAGAGGGCTTGCCCTGTTTTTGCTTCCGTTTCGGCAGAGAGGAGGAGGCGACGCGAGAGAGAGAGAGAGAGAGAGAGAGAGAGAGAGAGAGAAAGCTATAGTGCTTTCCAAAAACAGAAATGGAGGCCGGACCAAAAAGGAAACTTGTCAAAAAAATTCTAGGGTTTTATCTATATATACCCGTTTTCGGAAAATCTTCTAAATTCGATAACTAATTCAGAAAAAATCCGATCTTCGTGTTCCGTACATGTACGGACTCGTATCGATGAGCTCTACAACTTTCATGAAGGAAGTTTTTCCAAATTTTGTATGTAGAAAAAGTCGATTTCTCAAATCGAGCATTTCGAGCTTTTCGTTAAAAATAATAGTTTCTAAACTTCGATAAATGTAAAAGTGAATTATTATCGAACAATAATCGTGAAATCGCATAATAATCGTTCAACACAATTACTCGAATTTAAAATGAAAATTGCGGGTATTACAGAATGCATTTTGCTTCGTTCATCATCAGGCAATCGGCACTAAACTGTAAGGCACTTTTGACATATTTAGCTCCAGATCCGCAAGTTGCATATTCACCAAGCTTGAACGGAATGGGGCCTTCCTTCTTAGCATTAACTAGAAATATCTTTGCTCTTTCTCTGTCGACAGTGGCTATGATAGTTGCTGATTTTAAGTATTTTTCCTTTGTACTGTTGGTAGCACTCTTATCATATTCACTTTGCATTTAAAAATCAAAAGCAAATCTTGCAACAGCTTCAATTGATACAGTTTCAATACCGTCAAACCTCTTACAAATTGTTTCTGTAATATTTACAACTATGAATTATGAATGAAATTTATTTCTATTGGGTATTGGGTTAATGAGTACGATGCCGTTTTGGTGTATTCTTTATTTTTTCTTTAGCTAATCTGCATGTTTTTACATAAAAAGATGGAGAGAAATTTTATATACACATATTTACTTACTTTTTTTTTTACTAACAAGGATTAGGCAATACTAGCCCCTCTACAATAGTCTGAAATGGGTGCCTAAGCACCCACATAACCCCGAAGGGGACCACTACAACCGGGGGTCCACCTCCTTTCCCCTGCTAGAAATTTTATTAATAAAATAAGGCCGAAATGCCAAAGTACATGAGGTGGGGGACTAGACAAAAACCACCTCAAAAAAGAAAAACTACATATATTAAACTGCTTAAACGAACCGGTAATCTATTCTAGCAGTAAAATCATGACCAAAGGAACTAATTAAAATTCAGGAAGTAAACTCCACCAATTTGTACCAATACTCATGGCACCATGATTTGCAAGTTTATCAGCCATACGATTTTCTTCCCTATATATGTGAGAGATATGAAGCTGCTGCTGGTCAAAAGAATTCAAGCAATTCTTCCAACGGGTGCGGAGACGCCATAGGACCATGCTAGAATGTTGGAAATAATGCAATACTAACGTGGAATCAGTCTCAATCCACAGAGGAAACTAGTTCTTCTCACGAGCCACCTTAATTACCTCAATAATTGCCAGTATCTCAGCATCGATAGCCCAAGAGACAGCCTACTGGTCAATATCATGAAAGAAACCTGTTCAATATCATGAAAACTCCACCATATCCAGCATGGTCAATATCATGAAAGAAACCATCTGAGTTCGCTTTAAACCAGCCTACTGGTGGAAGGTTCCAGACCACTGGGATGTACCTAGGCGCAAAAGATAGCAAAGGAAATAGCCCTAAGAATGCAAAGATGGGCAGTATACACGAGATAGAGGAAGAAGATGCAAAAGCCAGGCCTGCAGATTCTCTTAGAGATAGAACAAAGAATTGTTTTAATCTGGCAGGACTGATTTCTCCACTGTCAAACTTCCTTTTATTCGTTTCTTGCCAAAGGCATAGTAAACACATCTTTACTTACTTAATACACATACCAATTTCATTTTTTTCAACCCTTTTTTTAAGTTTCTCTTTACAATTTAAAAATTAAAAAATCTAGGCCTTAGTTTCCTCTGAAACTATGCTTTCAAACTCTTCTTCTTCCTATACAAATTGACCTCTAAGAAATTCGAGTAGTTCATAAATATTGGTATTTTTGCCTCTGATGTTCAAGGTTCTTCACTTCACAGTTCTTGGTGCATTGGGAGTTTCATGGCCTATAATTATTAGGGTTCTCTCCCTTTGTGATTCTTATGTATTTCTGCAATTGTTTCACCTGAATCTAAAAGAAAGTGTACAATCACATTGACAGCTGGAGAACATTTTTCTTGCCTTTTTCCTTAGAGCCAAATACTACATGCTACAAAAACCAACGCAGTCATGCAGGTCCTAAGCATTGAACACCAACATCACAGTCAATCTCAGGTATCAATGTGCACAAAAGATCAGACAAATCATTGTCATTCAACCTCTCAATGATGATATATAACTCGTTCATCGGAATAGTGCTCTCGCGCGAATCTTTTATCATAGTTATAGTATGTACAAAAAATAAAACAAATCATTGTCATTCAACCTCTCAATGATGATATATAACTCATTCATCGGAAGAGTGCTCTCGCATGAATCTTTTATCATAGTCATAGTAAGTCTCTTACACAAGGGTATACATCTACTCTCGCGCGAATCTTAATGTAAACGTCTTGCGATATATATCTCCACTATGATAAACTACAAACTCATGTTTTTGAGGAATCCATCTAGCTATGAACAATTGAATTGCCAACCATGTGCAGCCAAAGGTGAAGAGTGTTCTTTCAAATAAAAGTGTGCTTGATTCCACACCGGAGTGGATTCGTCTTAGTGTACATCCATTGGATAACTAATCTTGTCAAATATTTTCACAGTTCTCTGTTTCTATCCTAATTTCATAAGCAGTTACGTAGATTTCCAATGTTATTTGTATAAACTTCATCCCGTTATTATCAATTATTTTATTAACTTTTGTCCTAATACCAAAAAAAAAAAAAAGGAGTTACAAACAGCTCTTGAATCAACCACGATAATAATTCTCCTTCTCAATCAAATGACAACAAGAATCATAAGCAATGTATGCATGTCGACAATGATGGCGTCAACTACAACAAAAACCTAAAATTTTTTTTTGTTAATTTTTTTTTAAAATGTTCTTTTATGCCTCTTTTTAGTATTTAAAAAAAATAAAAATCTGGGCATTAGTTTACTCTCAAACTATGCTTTCAAACTCTTTTTCTTGCTATCCGGATTGAACTCTTTAAGAAATTCGAGTAGTTCATGAATACTGAGTTTTTTGCCTTCGATGTTTAAGGTTCTTCACTTCACAATTCTTGGTGCATGGGGTGTTTAATTCACGGCCTATAATTATTAGGGTTTTCTCTTTTGTGATTTTTATGAATTCTCAGAATAATGAGACTATTTGTAATATATGAAAGAAATTAACAAGGATGATGATGGAGAGTAAGATTTTGTTCTTATTGAACTATCTTATGAAATTTAGCCTCTCTCCTTCGCTTCAACTTTGTCGTCACATCCTCCCTATGTATTAATGTTCATCAAATTAATAGAAAAGGAAAAAACAAATGTCTGATGTGAGATAGTTTCATGAGAAGTGCTCTCTCAATTTAAGTTGTTTTAATTTTTTTTTTATATTTAATTCATAAGATAGAATGGCGTTTTCAAATTATGAAAAGTTCAAAAAAGTAAGAGAGGTGAGATGGGTATTAAGCAAATGGGTGTATGTATATATAATTTCTCAAAGAATAACTTATGTTGTACTAACCTCTTTGTAGTATTTCTTTTCTTAAGCGAAAAAAATAAAAATAAAAATAAAAAGAACAAAGTAAAAATAAAGTATCAGCAAGATTTTTTTTAATGAAAAAAAATTAACAAGGATGATGGTGGAGAATAAGAATGTGTTCCTATTGAATTATGACTTATGAGATTTAGCCTCTCTCTCCGTCCCTTTAACCTTTTCATCACATCCTGCCTATGTATCAATGTTCATCAAATTCATAGAAAGGGAAAAAACAAAAAATTCCGATGTGAAAATAGTTTCATGGGAATTGCTCCCTCAATTTAAGTTGTTTTAGTATTTTTTAAAAAATATTTAATTCATAAGATAAAAAGATATTTTGGGATTATGAAAAGTTCAAAAAAGTTAAGAGAGGAGTGAGAAGGGCATTAAGAATATTAGAGTGTACATATATAAATTCTCAAAGAAAAAGTTATGTTGTACCAAAGAAAAAGAAGGAACCTCCTAAGCAATGTTCTAAGTAGGCGTCTGTCGAATGAACCTCCAAAGAAAAAATTTGTAAATGAGTGTCTATCGAATGAACTCAACCACTCAAACCATCAAATTGAGTTACAAACTGCTCTTGAATCAACCACGATAATGGGGTAATCATAGAGATTGGATACTCGCCCTATTCAGTTGCGAGAGCTCATGGACTTGGAAAGTGTAGTTAGAGCATGCATTTTAAATTTATCCATAATAAGAATCCTAGAAATTAATCCAATTTCTGGAATGGCTTTTGGGAAATGTGGTCTGTAGTGTCTCAATTTCAGCCTCATTGTTGGTCAATTTCTTTATCTTGAACTAGTTGTTTCAACATTCTTTATTAGTTTTCCTTCAAAGTAATAGCATGTCATTTCTGATAAATATTGCAGCATTTGTTATTATTAAATGTCTGAGAAATTTTATGAATACATGCATGGTTTATAAGTATATTGATGTGTATTAAGAGTCGCTAAGCTACACTGAACAACTTCCTTAGTATAATGGTCTTGTGATATATATCTCTAATATGGTAAGTTACATATGCATGTCTACAAGGATTCCATCCAGCCATGAACAATTGACTTGTCCAACCATGTGAAGTCGAAGGCAAAGAATGTTCTTTCAAATAGAAATGTGCTTGATCCCGGAGTGAATCTATCTCAGTGCACACTCCATAGATGACCAATCTTGTCATATACTTCCACAACTCTTTGTTTCTATTAGAATTTCATAAGTAGTTATGTAGACTCCTGACGTTACTTATATGAACTTCATCTTGTCATCATCAACTATTTTATTAACTTTTTTCCTAGTAACAAAAACAAACAAATCGAGTTACAAACGGATCTTGCATCAACCACGATAATAGTTCTCCCTCTCAATCGAAGGACGATAAGCTCTAAGAATTATAAGCAAGTATGCATGTCTACAATGTTAGATCACCATTTGATTACGATATTCTCGTCTGGCTCTATCACCAAAATACTACAATCTCAAATCCTGGGGCAAGATTTTGAATAAATTGGATAAGGAACGTACTCACAGTTCACATGTAACTTAAAAAGGATTTCCTTAATCACAACTGCCAATTACAACCCTAATCCTTTCATGGCTAGAAAGTGTAATTCGTATTTTCATTGAGTATTTAATCATCCTAGTAGAGGTTGTTTGTTTGGTCAGTTTGATGGACTATGATATTTCTATACATAGAGTAGCATAAGTAAAGAGGAGTGTAAATCCTATAAGTTTCTCAATAGGAAATTAATTTCATCAACCTAATCATCGTTGATCATCATTACTCGCTAAATTCAATATGATCATAATCATCATCGCTATCATCACCTTCCACTATAATCTAGTCCTCCGCATCAACCTCTAAAACCTCAACAAAGATTTTGGCATCTTTGGCATTTATTATGATAACATTGTAGTTGTGACTTATTATCGAAACTATATTATCCAAATACTACATAATACAAAACCCAACTCCGTCTTGTAGCTCCCAAGTATTGAGCACGAATGTCACAATCAATGTTGAGTATCAATATGCACAAAATATCAGACAAATCAATGTCATTCTACCTCTTCAAGGATGAAATATAATTCTTTTATCGGATTAGTGCCCTTGTGCGAATCTTTTATCATAGTCATAATATGTCTCTTACATAAGGCTAGATTTCTACTCTCGGTCCCATAAAAAAAATTGAAGATATCCTCCACAATTTTGATCTTGCAATGTTGGCCTGAGATATTCGCCCCAATACATCAAGTGCATAATGAGAACTAGATGTAGCTACATTGAACAACGTCCTTAGTGTAAACATCTTGCGATATATATCTCCAACAGGGTAAACTACATATTTATGTTTCTGAGGAATCTATCCAGCCATGAACAATTGCATTGTTTAACCATGGGAAGTTGAAGGCAAATAGTGCTCTTTCAAAAAGAAATGTGCTTAATCCCAGAGTGAATCTATCTCGGTGCACACCCCCTAGATGACCAGTCTTGTCAAAATACTTTCACAGTTCTTTGTTTCTATTAGAATTCATAAGCAGTTATGTAGACTCCTGACGTTATTTGTATGAACTTCATCCTGTCAACATCACTTATTTTATTAACTTTTGTCCTAGTACAAAAAAAAAAAATTTGAGTTACAAATGGCTCTTGAATCAACCAAGATAATAATTCCCCATCTCAATCGAATGATTTTAAGAATCATAAACAATGTATGCATGTTTACAATGATGGCGTCAACTACAATAATTATGTTAGATCATCATCTGATTACTTTATTCTTATCTGGCTCTATCATCAAAATACTACAATCTTAAACCGTATGACAAAATTTTGGGTAAATTGGATAAGGAACGTACTCACATGTAATACTAAGGTTGGTGTAACTCTTATGGACCCAATACCTAGGACATGAAAGGATTCACCATTGGCGTTTGTAACATATGACACATTAGGGGCGGTTAAGGTAATGAAATACTTCCTATCATAGGTTATATGATTTGAAGCACCAGGATCAATTATCCAAGTATTTGTACCAAAAAAGTTAGAAATTTTTAAAGCTCTACCAATCTTACCAGTAGCTCTGCCAACCATTGAGACTGAGGGCAAACCATCACTGCCTGTGGTATGATCTTGTCCAAAGACTTCAAAGTACTCTAAACTCTGAACAAGATGAACAATTGCCTTTCCTTTGCCTCGAGGTCCAGTTCCCTTGGTTTTGCTTAAGTATCCAGCAAGGAACCCAACCAACTTATAACAAGTCTTCTTGGTGTGTCCAGTCAAGTTGAAATGTTGACATACATACATGCCTGGAGAAGAACCCTGAGTCATGGGATGTAGTTCTAATTGTGGTGTACTGAAGCCAGGAGGTGGACCTTGAGCCCTTGGGGGCTTAGCTTGGATTGTCAGCCTGGATATTTTAGAATGGATAGCTTTTGCATTATCTTGCTGAAACTCATCCTTGCGGATGTAGGTAAAAGCCTCAGTAAGGGAAGGAGGCTCTTGCTGATGCAATAGCTCTCCCTTGGCACCTCCATGTCTAACATCTAATCCACTCAAAAACTGGTGCACATGCTCCAACTCCTTCTTCTTCTGGTACCAAGTAATATCCTCAGCATTCTTCAATTTGTTTGGTCTTCGCTTATCAATCTTGGCCCAAATGTTTTTCAGCTGGGTATAGAACACTGAAACTGCTTGCCCATCTTGCTTCATCCTTGTTGCTTTGCATAATAACTCATAGATCTAACAAAAGCAGATTCATTCAGATAGGGATCATTGAGCGTCTTCCAAACTTATGTAGCCGTATCACACCCAATGATCAATTGGATCACCTTATTAATCATGGCCTTGTACAAAATTGAAAATACAAGTCCATCAATAATTCCAAATTGACATACTTTTCACTTTCCTCATTCGCCGACCCCTTAATGGTAGCGGTGACATGACCCATCTTGTGGATCCCACGAAGGTGAGAGGAAATCATCGTCTTCCATGTCCTATAATTCCCAGATCCATTCAATTTTGCTCCTCCGAATGAACATGAGGAAGAATCTGGGTTTTCAATGGAGATTTCAACTTTTTGAATAGTATTATTTCCTTCCAGAAGTGGAGCATCGGGGCTAGCCATTGGAATACCAACAAAAAGAATGTGCCACGGAACTGAGACAAAAGGTATGCCGACTGGTCGAGAGGGATTGATCGACTAGTCAGGAAGGTACTGTTCACTTTTTGAAAAATAGAAACAAACCTAACCTCCAAATTTGAGGAAGGAACATAGATCTAACCCTAGAGTGTGAGAAAAATAACAATGAAGATAAAACAAAGAGACAAAGTCCTCTCGGATCTTTGCTATGATACCAAGTCGATCAAATTATGAAATGGAAAGGAAGAATTATTTGTGAGTGAATTTTCTAATGTTCATTCAAAAGTGTGTATGGGATTATATACAAGCCCTACACTACTACATGTTGTATATCACAAGTCATCTTGGTCTCCAAATCATCTTTTTCTCCAAATCATCTTTTTCTCCAAGTAAACTTGTTCTCCAAGTTTACTTCTCCTACAAGTACACATTTCCTTCTCCTATAAGTGAGCTTCTTCTTCAAGTAACTTCTTCTACAAGCCATATGTAGATTGCATTTTATCCTTTACTTATGTTTTGGTGCTTTTTGTATGCTCTGATACTCTGATAGTAATAAAAGTATAAACAATAGTTGATGCTACACTGAATACATATATGGGTTATTTTCGTGCATAACCTTTCCAACTAAGCAGAAGGCAAGATGGACCTTCTTTCTTGCTGGAGGGATAAGCTTGACTGCTGGCATAACATATAAAGCAATTACAGTGAGCCATATAATCCACTAAGTAAAACTATTTACCATCTCCATCATTTACTCTGCTAGAGGCTTACCGAAAACCATTTTTGTAACAGAATTTGGTGGAATATCAAGAAGTTTCGACAATTTGTCCAAAATTTGAACTTCTAGCTAATCACTTTATTGGTCAAAGTCGGGATCGAGACTATATTGGTCTTAACATCATCTATGTTGAGCTGGTAAGCGCATTTCTTTCTCTTTCTCTCTCATGCATGGTCTATTATAAGCTTAGGTGTCTTAAATTCCCTAAAGACTAGTTCTTAGTGTGTTCGAATTGTCTAGTCACATAGAAATGGATTCAAGGTGAGGAATTTTTAGTTGGATCCTCAAAAATTCTGTTTTGTTTTCACCATATATAACAACTCTGCTAACAAGATTGAGACTCCCTTGAATTTAGGATCAATGAAAAAGAAAATTCATGAATATCAAAGAAGGTTTGTGATCAGAATTGAACTCTAAATACTTTTTAGTTTTTACCTACATTGAATTAATCCATTTCATTCAGAATTAGCTTTCTTGTGATTCTCTGCCACATTTGCAAAAGACAGAAATTTTAATCTTTTCCTCTTTCATACTACTAATTGATCACATTGGTTAAGTACCCCAGCTATGGTTGTTGAAAGGCAATTCTATAAGGATCTGTTATCTGTATTCAATGATTAGAATTTATGATTTGTTTCTCGTTGTAGTAGATTTTGTATGTAGGAAACAGACTATGAACTCATTCTTTGTCCTTTTGTTTTATTGGTACTAGTTTCTTGTTCAGTTAAAATGGTAACTCAAATGGTTGATCTCTGTTTCAACACTGTTACCAAACCAACCGAGACAATGCGGGCTGCCATAGTAGCTGCTGACGTTGATAATGATGTACTTGGCTATGCTCCAATAGCATTCCGCTTGGATAGTGAAATGGCAAAGATCATGGGGAAGGAAGCGGCAGTTTTTGTACCATCAAGCACTATAGGAAACCTCATTAGTGTGCTTGTTCATTGTAACATTAGAGGAATTGAAGTCATTCTTGGGCATAATTCCCACATTCATATCTATGAGAATGGAGGCATCTCAACAATTGGAGGATTAGGAATCCAAGAGGAGAGCTTGTGTCTCCAACCACAAGACTAATCTTCTTAGAGAACTCACATGCGGAGTAAGGATTGTCTTATTTGCATATATAGTAACACATTAGTTACATAACCTTGTGTTGTTTGTTGTGTAGATTATGATATGGTAGCCACTTGATATAGTATTTTATGTGATATCTAGTAGACTCCCAGTCTTTGACCTTGTTCTTAGTACTGTAGGTTGTTGGTATAAGAAAAGTTGGTCATCAGTTTGTACTATAAATCTATAATGTTGTGGGCTTCACTTTTCTCTAACGAATCCGTTGCTAATTATTTTAACTGACCAACAACCATGGCTATGGTCAACTAGCATTTTTTTTTTGTTAATAAAAATCTAAGGCTTGACTTGACTTCCTTATATTATTAGAGGTATCTTTCTCATAATTGAAAGAAAAGGGCTATTTGGCTGATTGGCTCAAGCGAAGCACTGCTTCGGATTTGAAAAAAATGTCTTGTAGTTGAGTGTTTGCAAGCCATAATTGACTGAAGTGTTTTTTTTTTGTCTGTTCATTTTTGTATTCATTTCTGAATTGCAGCTGCGGTGGTAGATGCTTAACTGTGGAGTAAATAGACAGAGTGGGAGAGGTAGCCAAGAAACAAGGCTTAAAGCTTCATATTGATGGTGCCGGCATTTTCAGCGCATATATTGTAACTTGTAAGTAAATCTGTTTTATGTTTTAAGTTATGAGCTTTGTGACTTGCACTGAACTTGTATGATATTCTGCATAACAATTTATGACAAGACTATGATCTGCTATTGACAAAATTAGATGATTGAAGTTTAGACTCCAAATAAACTAGTTATACTTTTTCAAGGAAAATGTTGAACTCAGATGCTGACCAGGGCATATTTATATAAACAACTGGTTTCCTATCTTTTTCAACACTAACATTGAAAGGAGGAAGCAGAGTATTGCAACATGTGATGGACATAATAGGTTTGAATTATTGAGATCTGCGATACCAACATTGTATTTTTCAAGTTTTTGGAACTACTTTTAAATACATAATATTTCTTTGGTCTGTGTTCCCAAATGCATATTTGTACTGATATGACTTTATGCCTACTTTAATAGAGCAATTTCGATCTTATATCTGCCTCTAAATGCCAACTTGTTTGCTAAAATATAGAGTTACTGAATTTGAATATTTTGTTTCATTTAATATCAGATGCTGAGGAAAGAGACTAAAACCTTTGTTCTGAATTAAATATCTAAGGTACATCTTCAGTATCTAATTCAAACTATCGATCTACAGGCACTTGGTGTTCCCGTTAATAGACTTGTGCAAGCTGTTGATTCAGTTTCGGTATGGTTCTTGTCATTGGTACTTTTAGTTATCATTTCTCATTATTTGTGTGTTCATTAACTAAACTACATTTCACAGTGGAAAATAATAACCCCATCTTTGATCTTTGGGTAATTTATCTCAATGATTCCGATATAATGTGGTACAAGATTCATTTAATCACCCTCTCTTTCAAAATAATGGACTAGGTTTGTCTCTATAAAAGTGTTGGTGCTCCGGTTGGATCTGTCATTGTTGGATCCGAATGCTTCATTACTAAGGTACTATAGAGATTTTATGCGTGGTATATCAAAGGCAAACCAATATTTTTCTTAAAATTTTATTTATTGATATTGTTTTGCTTATTAGGCAGGAGGCTCGGGAAAACTTTAGGTGGTGGAATGAGACAGGTCGGTTTCCTTTGTGGGGGTGCTTTGGTGGTTGTTGGAAGTATAAGATTTAATGTCAACATTGGTTGATGTCAATGTTGGCTGGCTGTTGCAATTTGTATTTGCATTTACACATGTTGTATTTGTTTGCTGTCAACATTGGTTGCTGTCAATGTTGGCTGGCTGCTGCAATTTGTTCGTGCATTCACACATGCATTAATTGTCATTCACATATGTATTAATTGTTTGTAAGCTGCCTATATAAAGCTAGGATGTTGTATCACCTTAACATCAGAAATAAGATCAAGAGGAATGATATTCTTCCTCTCATATTTCAATATGGTATCAAAGCATAAATCCTCATAGGACCTGCATCTGTATTGTTCCTACAATACTCTTGTATGCCTCTATCATCCTCATTAAGATGACAGAAGGAGAAGGTTCCCTTGTTGCAAAGACAGAAAGCCCAGAAGGGAATCCAAATCAGCGTCTGTGCTCAGTGCCTTTAAATGAATTCAACTACCTTCCTTGGTCAAGAGCCATCACTCTAGTTCTTGGTGGAAGATCAAAGCTTAGCTTCATCAACAACAAAAGCAAGATCACAGATGCCTCATCATCTGAATATGAAAGTTGGTTATCTAACGATCAACTTGTTATGTCATGGCTCCTTAATTCAATGGAGTCAAAACTTGCAGAAATCTTCAGCTATTCAGAGTCATCTCGACATCTCTGGGATGATGTCAAAGACATGTATGGCAACCTGCAGTAAGAGAGTTCCAACTCAAAAAGGATCTTGCAGGGATTCAACAAGGTAATCTCTTATTTGTTCAACATCTTGGCAACCTAAAGGCCAAGTGGAATGAACTTGATATGTATAGGCCTCACACAATTGATGCCACCATACTGTTGAAACGCGCTGAAGAAGATAAAGTATTCCAATTGTTTGCAAGTTTGGGATCTGAATATGAGGATCTCAAAAGCTATCATTTGATGACCTCAGAGCTTCCTTCGTTCACAACGGTATGCAACTCCATTCAACGTGAAGAAGTGCGCAAAAGGGTGATGAATGTGAACACCAATATTGGAGGGTCAGAAGCTAGAGCATTTGTTGCAAACAAAAGTGTCACAAGTGACAGAACATACAAGGGCAAGAGGCCAGATCTGAAGTGCATACATTGTGAACCCATTGGACGAGCTGGTATAGGCCACATAAGATAGAGATGTTGGATATTGCATCCAGAACTGAAACCTAAGTTCAATGAGGAGCAGAAGAATCAAAGAGGCACCACTCAGAGAAGCCCTTACATCTCTAATCCAAAGGGAAACCTCAGCAACACTTCTGAAGGTATGATGAACTTCACATCCAATCTAATAACTCTTATAAATGAGTTTGCTACATATCTTGAAAAGAAGCAAGGTTGTTTAGAGAGAAATGAAAATGGAAGCACAACTGCTATGCTTTGAAAGTTTGCTGGTTTTTTGGTGAAATCAAACATGGTTCTTCAGAGGATATACCAAGTATTATTTGTGCCATTTCTACTACTTTAGATGTCAGTAAGAATCATGATTTTTGGATAGTGGATTCAGGTGCCTCATATCACATGACAAAAAAAATTTCCATATTACATGAGTTTGAAATCTTGTCAAAACCTTCACATGTCTCAATTGCAAATGGCAACAATGTTCCCATCTTAGGAAAAAGAAAATTAAAGCTTTTTTTGTGATAGCATTGAGTCATTTGTATTATTTGTATCCTTATTCCTATTTCAACTTTTGTCTGTAGGAAGGTTAACAAGCTTATTGGATTGTCTAGCTATTTTCTCTCATCATAATGTTGTTTTTCAGGATCGAGTGTCCAATGAGAAGATTGGTGAAGGGTTCTTTCTAAATGGCTTGTACCACATATCAACTTCATCAAGCTTTTCAAAGTGTTTTCTAACAGAGTCCAAATCTGCAATACAACAACAATTGTGGCATAAACGCCTAGCCCATCCTTTCTGTCATGTTTTATCAATGTTATTCCCTAGTTTTTGTAAAGTCTCCCATAAGTGTGAGACATATCATATGTCAAAATTTATGAGATTGCCTTTTCAAATCTCCTAATCCAGAGCAACTCAGCATTCTGAAATTATACATTCTGATGTTTGGGGACCAGCATCCCTAGAATCATTTGATGGCTATAGGTTTTATGTCACCTTTATTGATGATTTTACTCAAACCACTTTTGTGTATCTTTTGAAATTCAAGAGTGAAGTGTTCAAGTGTTTCCAAGATTTTCATAACCTTGTCACAAATCATTTTTCATCAAAAAATTTGCATTTTAAGGTTAGACAATGGCATTAAATACACATGCAAAATCATGACTGATTATCTTAGTGCTCAAGGGATTATTCATCAAACCAGCTGTGTGGGAACACCACAACAAAATGGTATTGCAGAATGCAAAAATAAAGATTTACTTGAGAAGGCTAGGGCCTTAATGCTTCAAACAAATGTTCCAAAAAAATTCTGGTCTCAAGGAATTTAAACTACAGCTTACATCATAAACAGATTGCCTAGTAGTGTGTTAAATTTCAAATCTCCATTTGAGGTTCTATAAGGTTGAAAAGTTGACATAACACACCTTCGAGTATTTGGCTGTACGTGTTTTGTACATGTTCAGTCAAATCACCGAGATAAGTTTGATCCTAGAACTGTCAAATATGTGTTCCTCGGTACTCATCTACCCAAAATGGATACAAGTGTTACAATTCACAGACTAGAAAATTGTTTGTTTCAACGGATGTTCGTTTTGATGAGTATGACTCTTTCTTTCAGTTATCTGACAATGAACCTCAGGGGGAGCAATTTTGTGACTTGTTTCACACTCCAATTCCTGTTGAAGCTGCAATAGGCACTCTTAGTTCACCACAACTAGTTCAACAATTTGCAAACACTGAAGAGGTGCCGACAGAGTCCAACACTCAAGATGATCAACAAGAGTGGTACCAAACACATCTCAACCTCGAAAAAACCCACCAAGGATGAGACATCCACCAATAAGACTTCGGGACTATGAGACTTACACACCATGTTATACTGTTGCACAAGTTGCTCATTCCATTAATACCTCATCTTCTCACAGTGCTTTCCTCATCAAGATTGCCAAAGAAACTGAACCAAGGAATTTTAAAGAAGCAAATAAGTCACCATTTTAGAAGAAAGCTATGCATGATGAACTCAAAGCCCTTGATGACAATAGAACTTGGAGTATAGTCAAACTTCCCAAAGGCCAGAAAATTGTAGGGGCAAAATGGATTTACAAAATCAAGTTCAACTCCGATGGTTCAATTGAGCGACATAAGGCAAGGTTAGTTGCTCCTGGCTTCACTCAAACCTTTGGTGCTGATTATAAGGAGACTTTTGCTCCAGTTGCTAAAATGAACACAGTTCGAGTTTTGTTATCTGTTGCTATAAATTGTGACCGATCTCTATACCAAATGGACGTCAAGAATGTCTTCTTGCACGAAGATCTAGAAGAAGATATGTATATGAGATTACCTCCTGGACACCCACGTGAAAGTGAACCTGGAATGGTGTGCAAACTTCACAAGGCCTTATATGGTTTGAAACAATCCCCACGTGCTTGGTATTCCAAACTGAGTTTGGTTCTTCTTGCCTCAAGCTTTAAGCGAAGTCATGCAGACTCCTCCCTATTTGTTCAACATGGCAAGGCTGGCAAGTTGGTTTTTCTAGTATATGTGGATGACTTAATCATCACTGGAGATAATGTGGATGAGATTAAGTCTCTCAAGTTAGCCTTGCACAACACCTTTGCCATCAAAATCTTGGACCATTGAAGTACTTTCTGGGAATTGAAATGGATCACTCCTCGAATGGTATGTTCTTAAATCAACGTAAATATGTTGTTGATCTTCTTGATGAGGCAGGAATGAAGGAGAGTAAGCCTGCACGCACTCCTCTTAGTAGCAGACTTAAAATAGATGTTGAAGGAGAGCCTCTCTCAGATATTTGTGTTTATCAACGTCTTGTGGGTAAGCTCATCTATCTCACCATTAAAGACCAGACCTCACTTACGCTGTGAGTTTGGTTAGTCAATTCATGCACTCTCCAACAATTCATCATCTATAAGTTGTCAAAAGGATTCTTCGCTACTTAAAGGGCACAGTTGATCGAGGAATTGTTATGAAGAACAATGGTCACTTCAACCTTGTGGGCTACTCAGAGTCTGACTAGGCAGGAAATCCCATTGATTGAAAGTCTACCACTTGGTATTGTACCTTCATTGGAGGCAATCTAGTTACTTGGAAAAGTAAGAAACAAACTGTGGTTGCTCGTTCTAGTGCCGAAGCTGAGTATCGTGCAATGGCATCCACAACTTGTGAACTCAAATGGTTAAAGACATTGTTGGGTGACTTAGGCATTGTACTGCACCTATAACTCTACATTGTGACAACCAGGCTGCCATGCATGTTGCAGCCAATCCTGTCTTCCATGAACGCACCAAACATATTGAAGTAGATTGTCACTTTATTTGAGATCAGGTTCAGTCTAAGCTTATTGAAACAGTTTACACACGATCATGCGATCAACTAGCAAACATTTTTACGAAGATTCTCGCTTCCGCTCAGTTTGAACATCTGTTTTCCAAGCTTGGCTCAAGGAACTTCCCTCATCCAGCTTGAAGGGGAGTGTTGGAAGTATAGGATCTGCTGTCAATGTTGGCTGGCTGCTGCAATTTGTTCTTGCATTCACACATGCATTAATTGTTTGTAAGCTGCCTATATAAAGCTAGGATGTTATATCATCTTAACATCAAAAATAAGATCAAGAGGAATGATATTCTTCCTCTCATATTTCAATAGTGGCTTTACATGAAAATGTTGCAAAGCTTGAGGGTGATCACAAGAAAGCTAAAACTTTAGCAGGTATATGTATTCTAGATCTACTTGGTTCACTATATCAAACTCTTGTTTGAACTTTGAAGGAGAGCCATCACATCTGTTCTCAAGCAATCAAGCATTTGATGTTTCTTACTTGCCAATGTTTTGTATATTCAGATGGACTAGATCAAATCAAAGGATTAAGGGTGGATGCTGAGACGGTTGAGACAAATATTGTGTGTATTTTAGTTATACCAATGTTCAAAACCTATATACATACTCAAGTTAATTTGATTATAATGCCAATCATTTTTAACGTGACATTGCAATTGAAAGTTAATGATTTTGAATTTGTTTCTACCACAAGATACACTTTTATCAGATAGTTGTAATGTCACATGAGTGCTTTTCATATACTATGATAACCCCTAAACAAATTTTGTGTATGACACTATGGCTGAGTTTGGGGGGGGGGCTTTTTTGCTCCCCCGCTTATAAGCAGAAGAGGTAGAGCCGTTTGGTAACTCAACTTATCCTCAGATTTTTCCAAAAGCTGCTGCTGCTTCTACCAAAAAGGAGAAGCAGGCTCCCCCTGCTTTTAGAAGCCAGCAACTGCTTTGAGTACTGTGGCGCTGGTTACTGTATATTAATGAAGTTTTGCTAATACCGGTTTCTACCCTCCGTTAGTTGAAGCAATTACACTTGAATCCCATGAAACCCTCGATTGATATCTAGATGCCACATCAGTCTCTTGATCTCCCTCTGATCATAGACGCCGTTTAAATCAGAAATAGACCTCAATCGACCCAAACTCAGTTCCCAGAACTCACTATCGAGACTGGAATGCTGACAAACGGATGATCTTCACTCCAGCAACTCAACCAGCTTCTTGGTTGTTGGCCTGTAGGTGCAGCGGAGCAAGAAACGAAGCCCAAAAAGGCCAGGGAAGTCACCAGAGTCGGTGACGGCGTCGTGCCGAGGAGAACCCAGAAATGAAATTGTCAAAACTCGATCAAATTCAAAATCTAATTGTACAAGCTTGCAGAGTATGACGAGGAGATGAGATTTCATGCTAAATGCAGCCCAGAAGGTGGCCGAAGTCGCCGGAACTCACGGACATCACCGAAGAAGTCTCGGAGCTTCCAATCATCGATTCTCCATTCACCGTTGATGCATGTATAATCCGAGACCGTAGGGACGTAGGCGACGGCGAGACAAGGCTATTGCCGGTGGTTCGCCATGGAGAGGTGGTCGAAGGAGCTAATTCCGGTCGGGTCACTTGATCGGGTCGCGGGTTGCAGTTCGGGTCGATAACTCTGGTTCTCTCCCTCACCTCCTAGATCGTTCTGATGTGGCCCAGCAGTTATATAGACATTTTCTACTTAATATCTGACGGTTGTGATGACTCTATGGAACTATGGATGGCTAGGATTGCACCATAGTAATTTCTTCTCCTCTAAATGATTTTCTAAAATCCCACAACTTCAGAAATTTGCTATAATAGCTCAAGAATACCATAGGCGTGTAATAACGTGAACATTTGAATATGTTATGATATTTTTTGTGGTTACTTGTGGTCACCATGATTTATAAAAATTGAAAGTTAACAAAAATTAATAAGAATATAATAAAGATTAAAAATAATAACAAGAGCATTTGAAGAACGTTGTGTTGCTAAACAATCAAAGCAAAATAATCTCTCATGTCCAATTTGGTCATTCCACAAACAAAAAGCACAAGTCAGTTTGAGTTTACCAAACACGTTGCCACTGCTTTTGCCATTGACAGCTCTTATAAAAAGTCAGTTTACCAAACACTCAGCTACTTTGCTTTTCAGCCACTTATTCTCAGAAATAAGCATATGCCAGCTTTTCTGAAAAGCCCAGCCATACCAAACACAGCCTATGACCAGCTGTATGTTCATATTCTTGAGGGATCAACAATCACCGCAGAAAAGTTGTATAAGAAATTGGAAGAATATGGTATACTTAGGATGAAAGAAAGCTCATCAAGGTCCGCTTCACCTTTCAAATGTCTTTACTTAAGATCCATGCATCAGTATTTTAAACCCATATTTTATTGTTCAGTGCGTTTCCAGATACGAAAACTTGAACACATTGTGTTTATTGACATGTCTATGGCTTCCCACTGCATCAGTTAGACAATTTTGTATGCATCTCGATTATTACAGTGTGAATGCAGCATATAGATGTGATGCTAATCTTGGAAGTTTCATTTTTTTTAGCATTAGGATTGTTCTCCACTACCAAATTTCAGCAAGTGATGAGCAGCACTCTTTGCCCTGCTTTCAGGTAGACTAGATCACATTGATCTCCAGCTGCTTTTTTCTTCTTGCCCATGTTTATATTTCTTTTATGTAAATGTTGCATAAAGCTCTGATCGGAGCCCCTGAAGAAAATGGACACCAGTGAGAGAAACTTCAGCATTGTCCTTCCATCCTTGTTTGAAAATGTTGTTTAACATCTGGGATAGTAATAAATTAGATCTATCTGGATTTGAAAGTCATGAGTGTGTACATAAGAAAAAGTTTGTTGAAAGTTGTTTGTGTAAACTTCTTGTATTGGACTATTGGCACTTAGCATTTGGATGTTCTGAACTTTATTCATTTGTATGAATCTGTGAACCTCTGATGGGTTCCCTGCTCCTCCTAGCTTATTTCTCTCTTTGACAGACCGTTTGGCAGATCAATTAGGAACAAGACATACAAGAAAACGGGGCTTACAAATTTGGTGTAGAAGCTCACTTTTCACTTCCTATGGAAACAACGGCTCCATAATTTCAGAGACAGATGTCAAATCATATGAGACCAAAAGTAATCACACTTTTACTATCTCCTTCCTCTTCATCTAGGAAGTATTGATAGGCCACACATTGAAGTAAACTTCTCAACTAGGATTAAAAGCATAGTGATCCAATCACAAACAAAAACCTAATCAAATTAGAATGTATAACCTTTACGTCTGAGTGAAATGAGACACTTCTCAACTAGGATTAAAAGCATAGTGATCCAATGACGAACAAAAACCTAATCAAATTAGAATGTATAACCTCTACGTCTGAGTGAAATGAGACACACACACATCTCCTTTCAATCATATATCTCAGTTTTGAGACTCAGAACAACTGTACCTATGGATTAAGAAAGTTAAGTTACTCTTGAATTTAAGATCAACGTACATGAAAGAGAATTTATATGCAACTCTAAACTGCTTTTGCATATGTAATATGTTGACAGATTTATTTTATCTGCATATCAAAACTCAGTTATACTGCTTCTGGCATTCTATCACCACTTTCAGAAGCAGAGGATTTTTGTTTTTTTTTTTTTACTCCAAATACTGGCATACTACAAATTCATCGATTTGTTATCTGTATGATTTGAAGTAATGATTTTTTTTGGAGTTGTATTATATTTTCTATTTAGGAAACAGATTATGAACTTATCCTTTTTCTTTGTCTCTCTTGTTTTTTTTCATTCGGGGTTAGTTTCTTCTTTAGGAAATATGGTAGCCTGTACTGTGGACATGCGGTCAGACAGAGACACAGCCAGCCGAAGCTATGTGAGCTGCCATGGCAGCTGCTGAGGTTGATGATAATATAATTGGACGAGAGCCAACAGCATTTCGCTTAAAAACAGAAATGGCAAAGATCATGGGAAACGAAGCAGCACTTTGTCACAATGGAGAACCTCATCAGAATGCTTGTTCATTGTGACATTAGAGGAAGTGAAGTCATTCTTGGAGACAATTCTCACATTCATCGTCATGAGCTCTGAGGCATCACAATACCTGGGAGTGCACAACCCAAGACAGCCAAAAACAACAAAGATGCATGGAACAGTGGATTGAAGCCTCGATTAGACCAACAGCAGAGCTTATGTATCCAAGTCACAAGACTAATCTGCTTGGAGAATGCACATGCAAACTAAATCAAGCAAGAGTTCAGTTTAGTTGGGGCTGTAGAACAAAAATTAGCAGATTCATCACACCGAAGCTCCTCTGTTATTAGCCAGAGTTCTTGCTTCGGTGACAAAAGAAAAAGAAAAAGAAATATTCTATGGCCATGTTGCAAACAAATAATCAACTGGTTTGTTTCCCTGATGCATCTGCGGTGGTAGGTGCCTGACTGTCCTTATTAGATGATCATGATACTTCCCAAAAATCAAAACTCTTGATCAATGGAGGAACAATATCACCGTTTTTGAGCGGTTTTGTTGCCGAATTGATAGTTTTTTTTGGAATACTTACTAGCCAAAAATATCTTTTAATGACAAAAGTATTAATTACTTTTGTAATGGCAATTGGAATGATATTAACTCCTATTTATTCATTATCTATGTTACGCCAGATGTTCTATGGATATTTCCGGGGGCATGCGAAAAGTGATAATAGATCTCGGCGTTAATAAGTTAATAATTTCAGGGTATGGGAGAAATATCCAAAGAAGCATCGCTTGCTTCACATTGATCGCGCTGGAATTTTCAATGCATCTGTTGAGAGTTAAATTTAATTCATAATAATAATGCTTCTTCAAAATGACATTACTGGATCTATTAATAGTAATAATAATAAGAATAGATGCTCTGCTCCAAGTTACAGAAAACACATGCTTCTCTTGGATCAGTCAACAAGAAAGAAACAGAGGTGTAAATAGATTATGCAGAAGCCAGATCTAATGGAGCATAGATTTACAAACCAACGTACATGTGATTAGGTGAAATCATGATCGATCATGCTGAGAGGAACATCATCGATCAAGTGGAACATCTGCACAGACCATTCAAATTTACTGTCGTTGGTCAACTCAATGAATAAACCATTGCCCACTTTGACATTATTTCCACTCCGAAAATCTTGCCAACCATCTGTGAATCCGGTATACAAAGCTTGTGCAAAATGATTTTAAATGAACAATACTCTTCAAATAGATGCATTGTAAGACTTAGAACTGATCATGAAACTGAATTTGAAAATGCTTCATTTGATAAGTTTTGTTGTGAAATGGGAATTAAGCATGAGTTTTCGGCTCCCAAAACTCCTCAACAAAATGGTGTTGTGGAAAGGAAAACAGGGTCTTAATTGAAATGGGGACGGTTATGTTGAACTCTGCTAATCTTGCTCATACTTTTTGGGCAGAAGCGGTTAGCAATGCTTGCTATACCATTAATAGAGTCATCTTTAGACCCGGAACTGAAAAAACTCCTTATGAGGTTTTGAAAGGAAAGAAACCAAATGTGAGCCATTTGAGAGTGTTTGGCAGCCCTTGTTACATCTATAGGGATAGAGAATATCTTGCCAAATTTGATGCTAAAAGTGACAAAGGAGACTTTCTTGGTTATTCATTGAATAGTAGAGCTTATAGGGTTTATAACAAGAGAACTTGTTCTGTGTTGGAAACCATTAATGTCTCTATTGATGACTCAATTGTGCTCTCACATACTCCTTGTATAAGTTTTGATCAGGTACTTTTTGAAAAGGAAAAGGAAAAGGATGATGATGTTGCTGCTGAAGGCCAAGAAGATGAGGAAGCTCCAGAAGGGATTGATGATACCTCTGCAATCCAGCCTGTTTACAGAACTGGACAGCAGCAAGTGCATAAGGATCATTCCTCTTCTGACATCATTGGTGATGTGAATGATGGGTTGAAAACAAGGAGACAAGCAAAAAGGGTTGTAAGCAATCTCTCTATTCTTTCATGCTTCATTGCAAAGCATCAAGAAGATATTAGCACCATTACATTTTATGGTTTTGTTTCTGTTATAGAACCTAAAAATGCTAAAGAGGCTTTGTGTGATGTTAATTGGATAAATGCCATGCAAGATGAATTGAGTCAATTTGCTAGAAATGATGTGTGGTTTTTGGTTCCTAGACCGACTCTTCAAATATCATTGGAACAAAATGGATTTTCAAAAACAAATCTGATGAAAATGGTCAGATTACCCGCAACAAAGCAAGGCTTGTTGCTCAAGGGTATTCTCAAGTTGAAGGTCTTGATTTTGATGAAACCTTTGCCCCCGTTGCAAGGCTTGAATCTGTTCGTCTTCTCTTTGCCATTGCATGTCATTTGAGGTTTACTCTTTATCAAATGGCTGTGAAAAGTGCATTTTTAAATGGTGTTCTTCAAGAAGAAGTCTATGTTGAACAACCTGTGGGATTCATAGATCCTATCCATCCTAACCATGTGTATAGACTTAAGAAAACTCTCTATGGGCAGAAACAAGCTCCTAGAGCTTGGTATGAGAGACTTTCCTCTCATCTTTTGGATAAAGGCTATGTTAGAGGTTCAATTGACAAAACTTTGTTTGTAAAAAGAACTTCTCATCATTTAATTCTTGCTCAAGTCTATGTGGATGATATTGTTTTTGGTTCAACTTAGGATTCATTGATTGAAGAATTCACTAATATCATGAAAAATGAGTTTGAAATGAGTTTGTGTGGAAAATTGAATTATTTTCTTGGTCTGCAAGTCCAACAAAGGAGTGATGGTCTCTACATCTCTCAAACCAAATATGCTAATGACCTTGTGAAAAAATTTGGTTTAGATACTGCTACTATTGTCCGAAATCCAATGGGAACTAGTTCAAAACTTGATGTGGATTTGACTGGAACTAGTGTTGATCAAACCTTGTATAGAAGCATGATAGGAAGCTTGTTATACCTCATAGCTAGCAGACCCGATATTTCTTTTAGTGTTGGTGTTTGTGCTAGATATCAAGCTAATCCTAAGGAATCACATCTAAAGGCTGTTAAACGCATCATTAGATATGTTTCTGGAACTTCTAACTATGGGGTGGTGTACACCTTTGATTCCAATGTTGAGATTGTAGGTTATACTGACTCGGATTGGGCAGGAAATGTGGATGATCGAAGGAGCACCTCGGGTGGATGTTTCTTTGTGGAAACAATCTTGTTTCATGGCATAGCAAGAAGCAAAATTGTGTGTCTCTCTCAGTTGCCGAAGCCGAGTACATTGCAGCTAGTAGTTGTTGCACCCAAATGTTATGGATGAAACAAATGTTGAACGACTATGGTTTCCCACAAGGTAAGTTGTCTATCTTTTGTGACAACACTAGTGCCATTAACATCTCTAAGAATCCTGTTCAGCACTCACGCACAAAGCATATTGATATTCGATATCATTTCATTCGTGATCTTGTTGATGCAAATATCCTTGAGTTGGAATTCATTCCCACTGAAAATCAATTGGCTGATTTGTTTACAAAACCTTTAGACAACCTTCATTTTGAGTCTCTTAGGAAGTCTCTTGGAATGTGCTCTATTGTTTGAATATTCTCACTCATATATGCAGGTTGTATGTTATATATTATGTGTGCTGCATTTAGTGTAGGATGTGAAAAAAAAATTAAGTATTTTATTTTGGTTTGGGATTGCATGCATAGTTTCAATCCTGGTAAGCACTGACCAAGTCTTGATCTAAGATCAGAGAACAGTTTGTTCAAAATTTCTTTTTCCTTGGTCACTCAAGGTTCTCAAGACTCTTTGCATCAACTTTCTATTGTTCACTGCTCACTTTTTGTTTGAAAAGTCTATTGTCTTAAACTCTTGCACCTAAATCTCTTGTGGGGTTTCACATTGTGCTAAGGTTTTATGTTGGTTTGAGATGAGTAGTTTTTGTTCTTTGTGAAAATATTTAGAGAAGCTTGGCTAGGTTATTCCCAAAGTAAACGGGCCTCGGTCGTGGTGAATGATATGAGGATTGGGAAGAAAAGGGAATGGTTTGGTCACCCCGGTGGTATTTTCTTGTTTGATATCCTCTTTTTAACTCGAGTTGAAATGTCCTTTGGAGTGTCCTTGTTACACTTAATGCCTTAAAACCAACTGGTTTGAGAGCCATTGACATAAGACTTGTTATATGGGTCAAAAATATGGTTTTATTTCCGAAAGCTCAAGCTGAACAAAGTCAATGATTATGAGCTAAATATTAAAAAAAAATAAAAATAAAAATTGGAGAGATAAGGATCAATGAAAACAAATAGGATTTCATCTCATTCCTTTGTAATCTCTTGTGTATCAATTCTTATCCCTTGGATGGTTTTGCTCAAGTTTTTCAAAAAATTCAAGAATCATGAAATGCTACAAGTCATCTTTGAGCTGTGTTTACAAAAACGAATTGTCAAATTGTCTTGAGTTTCTTTGTGGGATCTGGAGGGATTCAATTGTGCTCTGCAATACTCTGTGGCTCTTTGCCTGACTTGTCAAGATAAATCTATGATTGACTATGTCCTTCATCCTTGCTTGCTTGCATTTTTAAAATTCTCAATAATCCGCTACATATATTGAGGGGGAGTATTCATTGATACATGTGGTCTTCCTTGTGTTCTTCAAAATTGAAGGTTGTTAGTTCAAACAAATGTTATCCAAGTTGGCCATTTGCATTTTCTGCAGATTTTGTGCTCTTAAAGTATTAGGGATGTTTTCTGTTCTTGTTGATCGCATTTTCCCTTTGTCATTCCTAGACAAAAAGGGGGAGAAGTATTAGGGTGCCTTTGTGGCTGTTCCTTATTACTAATGTTTCATGTGATCTTAAAAATACTGCAATGCTTGACTGCATCCTTAATTGCCCATGCTTCACTTGGTATTTCGATAAATGAATACACGTATTTAACAATAATCCTAGACCTATTAGCACTAGCGCATCTTCCGGTATCACTTTGATAGTAAAAGTGGTATGGTGCGCGTCTTCTATTGTCACTATATGAGACGATATACACCAATATGTATCCTCTTCTGCGATGCTGGTAATTTTAAGCGGTGATAGAATATACCTCCTAGAATAGAGTAGCGAATTAATATGTATAAGATGAATGAGAGTTATGGATTGAACGAATTCTTCTTCGTTCAAGTATACATAGTCTATGTTAGACACAAGCTTATCTAACAAACAATTTTCATATTTTATGAAACTATGATATCGTTTCGTAGAAAACACTATATCGAGGCTTGATTCAATCAATCTCATTGGCATTCTTGTGCAATTGTTTCAGGTTTGTTTTGCGGCTGCTGTCTAAGTGTTAGGCTAGTCTTGTGTTGCAAGGTAGTGTTTTGTTTAGGAATGCCAAAGGGGGAGATTGTTAGTATAGTATTGGCATTCATTCTTCACAAAACAATATTCATTAAGAAGCCCAAGGTTGCAGCCCAAGCCCATACTTGTTTAAATACTATTGGTGTGGTTGACTTGGTTGTCTTGCTGTCGAAGACCAAGACCAAGTTTGAAGACTAGTTCAATTAGAACTTGCTACCTCATCAGTTTGCTGTTTTGCTGCCTTGTTGACGTGCTTCCCCATCTCATCTTGCTGTCTTGTCCAAGATCAAGCTTCAAACTTGAAGTTCAAAAGAAGACCCCTCTTCCCATGGCTCAAGTAAGCTCATGCATGGCATCTCTTTCTCAAAGTCAATGGTTTTTCATGGGTTCCATTCCTATGTCAGTTTTGATTATGGAGCTTGAGTGTTTTGGCTTCTTGAATTGGTATTCCCAATTGAAATTAGGAGCATGGGTTTACATGGGCAATCTGAAATTATGGGTATGGGTTTACCTACTCCAATTGAGTTTAAGGGTTCTTTGAGTGAACTGTCCTTCCTCCTCCTCCCATATATATATGGTTCTCTGTTCATTCTCGGCATTGAAAATATTTGGGTTTTCAATCCCTTTGTTGTGTAAAGAGCTATCTCTTTGGTTTTATGTTTTTCAAAGTGTCTTGTTCCATGTTGAAAACAATATGAAAAACAACAAACCATTCAATCATTCATACATATCATATCTTGCATCCCATGAGGTCATTTGGGTATTGCAAATTTCAAAGGTGATATCTCCAAGAGAAACTTGCTGCGTTCATAGCTTTGTTTCATAGTTGAGATTTATGAGTTGTTCACTTGTGTAAATAATTAGCAAGGAGTGATTACAAACGGTCCAGTTAGTTTGTCTAAAGAAGTTGCCGAGTTTAGTGCAATCTTTGTTTTGTAATCTTGTAAGTTGTTGTTCATTAGTGAATTAGTTTTGGTCTTTCAAGAGTAAAGGCCACACAGATGTTTTCCCTTGATATGGTTTTACTGCGTCAACAAAATTTGTGTTCTTTAATGCTTTAGTTGGTTTGTTTGATTGTTCAGTACATTATGTTCAATATCAGCTCTCAGGATTGATCACCCAGTTGCAATCCCTGAGAAAGTTTTTGAACGAAAAAAATTGGTTCTGAGGCTATTCACCCCCCTCTAGGCTCCTTCCAGGATCTTCAGTATTTCTATAACAAAACTCAGATAACCCATCAGGAATGGCATTGGTTTCTGATGGTTGATATGTTCTGACATTGTAGGCAACTTAGCTATAGATAGCAGCCAAAAGAGACTGAAGTAATCACATAACAAACTATACAGCAGCTACACTTTGGATAGAGAATTTCACCTGAAGATAAAGAATAGTGGTGAAGGAAAAAGCCCAAGGGTAGATCGAACCTGGAGATGAGCCATGCAAGAAGAAGAAGAGAGAGCGAGAAGTTGAGCCTCTATTTCTAAATGCCTCTGTCAAATTGGGGGAGAATAAGGAGAGGCTATGTTGATCTGTCAATTGTTTTCTTTAGTCTGTCAGCTTATAAATATTACAGTACGTACTCATAATGCTTAAAATATTTTATTATCTATTTTTTTTTCTCATACTTTACTATTTTTTTTATATTACTATTTTGATGATTATATTAATTGCTATGGAAAAAATGCAGTCTTTGTTGAAGAATGTTGACTTTAGTGTACTTTGTCAAACTAGATTAGTTCTATAGTTGTAACAGGAAAGATTTCCTACTTCAAGTTAGAATAAGAATCATTGTACTTCAAGAAATTGTACTTTATAATCCCTATATATAGGACTCCTATTATCAATGAATAGACACAATTCTCTCTACAATCTTCTCTCGAATCTCTTATGCTATCTTTTGACAAGCTTGATGAGCAAACCAACACACGCAGCAGCAGTTAGTAGAGCAGATCGACATCATGAGCAAATCCCAATGCCGCGGCCTTGAAGGGTTTGATGGTTTGCCAACTTCGACAGTTGGCATTGGCTATCAGCATAAGGGAAACAAGTGATTCATCTCAAGCCATTGAACTATAAAATATTTGTTACGTCCCGAATCTGAAGTTAACAATTTACTAGTCTTTCGGACGGCAAACAACATTCATTTTTATTTTCGACTCTGTTTCGATCTTTTAGATGGCCCTAAAAGTTGACTTTGTATCGTTCGTCATTTGAGAAAATTTTCTTCATTAAAGTTGTCGGGGACGTTAAACCGAGTCCGTGGACATGTGATTCGCTTAAATCATAGTTCATACACTAAAGGTATGACCAAAATACTAAAGTGACTGTTCATGATTATTTTTCTATAAAAACTTATGAGTTACTGTGGTAACCCTAGCCCCTCTCTCTCCCCGACCCTACCCCGACCATTTCACCTTCTTCCAGCCATATCTCCTCCGTCTGGCGACATATATTGACACAATAGATATCGCTAGATAGCTCTCCTCCTCTTCTTCAATTCTATAGTGGTTTGGTGATTTATTTTGGACTGTGGAAGGTGTAGCAAGGAGAAGAAAAGGACTGAAGAGCCTTTCTTTAGGTTTTCTGATTTTTTGGCGATTCCTCACCGTCCGGCCACCAAATGGCAAGCCACCAGTCTTGTTGGAACCGCCTTCTCATCCTCTACAAGCCTATGGTTATGGGTTATGGTATTTTGGCCAGAGAAGAGAGAATTGAAGCCAAGAAAATTACTGTAGCAGATTGAGGTTTTTCAGTCACCATCGGCGACGAAACCAGTCTTGTTGTGTTCATGGAAGGTTCCTCTTTCAATCCATGGTGGTGGTGTTGGACGAATTTCACCGGAGCAAAGTCAACTCGAAGTGAACAGTAGCTTCGCTGGAGTTTTTGCTTTTAGGTCGATTTCCAACCATTCAAGGTATTTCTGGACTTTGCAGTAGTTGAGAAAGTTGTTGGGAATATTGAGATGATCATGTTGATGAAATTTGGGATCAAATTCGGAGGTTGGCCGGCGGCGCGTGGGCTGGTTTTATATTCCTTTTTTGGCTAGATAATTTAATTATGAGTTGCAGAACATGTTTTGCTGAGAATCGGAGAAGTTTGACATCGATTATGAATTTCCGAAGTTTAATATTTTGATTACCAATTTATGAGAATCAGCATACTCTGTATGGTGATAATTTCTTCCCCATATTTAATTATTATCTGACTAGTTGGGCTAGTTCGATTCTTTTACCCAGCGGGGTTGTTATGTTTTCACGAGTTTTAGTGCCGCGAGAAATATATTTTATAAACATTGCATGCATCGAGATTTTTGTGAATATTTTAATATGTGGGAAAGTATCAAAGCTTACTTAATTTAAATTATCTCGATTATTTATTTTTGTCCACTCATTCTAACATGTTTTTCAATTATTTCCCCTGGACCCTTCGGTTTCAAGTGCCTAGTTTACAAGCGAGACTAGTTGAGGTCGGGCGTACATGGAGTAGCATAGTTGTCACTGCTTCCGCATTATAGAATCTATTGATCTTTTATCCTCTTTACTTTTATTTTAAAATTGCTCTGATAACCTGTGAGATTAATATTGTTAAGTTGAGACTTGTATAATGTGAAAGTGGAGTTGTTGGAATTTGGGGAGTAGGGTAGCTCTAAGAGAATAAGGATGATTGTTTAGAAGTATAAATGTCCTTCTACGGATTTTTGAATAGTCCACTTTTGGGGTAAGTTCCGTCAAATGTTTGATAGAATTTCTTCTAAGATTGGCTCCACAGGGTTTTTTCGGGTTTCAGGTGAAATCTGAAGCATGTCCTGTAAATCTTCATGATAAAGATGTAAGCTACTCGATTGCCCTATCATCAGCTGACCATCAATCCCTTGTTCGCAGCAAAGTGATTGAGGGCTTCCATACAAATAGCACACGGCGTCAGTGTAACATTATCTTCCAAACTATCAAATCTCACATTCTCCAACCCAGTGGGGGATCCAAGATGCAAATTTAGGGTGGGCTGTGCAAATTAACATAATGCTTTGCCAATTGAACCACGAATGGTTTCTATCAGAAGCAGATATTATATAAATTATTTATGGAAATCTGGGTTGGGCTATCCGGAGTCGACATGCCCCTGATCCAAACCATGAAAGCATGACTTTGCAGCAAAGCTCAATAGTAATTAACTTCCTCGCACAGAACAATGGTTTGTGAAGCATCCCAAGGGCTCTACTCCATTCCAGCCAGTGGGTACTGTTACAATCTGCTCAGCTAACTAACTAAATGTAAACAATTACGAGGCTAGTTGTTTTTCATTCTTTAACAAATGAAGGTTAAACAAAAAAGTATTATTTCTATGGTTGCAGCAATTACAAAAATAAGAATAAAAGATTATCCAACTTCAATTGCATAAATAGACAAGCTTAATTCTGTCTGCATCTAGTTTTATATTCAAAAGGCATTTATAAAAACTTTGAAGAATACACGGCCACTTATGGCAGAACATACACAAGGTAATCTGATATTTTCATCTTTAACTTGGCTTCAATCATCTGCAAACCAATGCATGAAGCAGTATTTATTATACCACCGGCAGACATCATAAGCATATCCGAATCCCGCGGGCGGCCTTGAATGGTCTGATGGTTCACCTGCTTCCATTTCCACCTCCACAGTAAGCAGTGGGTATCGGCACAAGGGGCAGAAATGATTCCTCTTGAGCCAGTGGACAAATACAATCTCCATAATAAGCATGCAAGCAAGGCGAGTGAGTGATCATCGGCTGAGTGCGACTATAATATATGCCATTCTGTTTCACTTGCATATAAATCAAACTAGAAGACAAAATTCTCTTGAAATTTGGAGAAATATTTCTTTCAAATTAATATTTACCATTAAGAGAAACTAATAATACATTACATTTCTGAATAACTTCCTAGAAAATATTGTTCTGTGAAGAAACTTTCTCAGCAACAACTTTGTTGCAAAATTAAAGAATGTTTTTCTCATTTGAACCATCTTCTCCACCCCGATGAGGAAGAGGATTGAGGACTCCACAACACTTCTACTCCCTGCACACCCACCAAAAAAAAAATATATATTAATATTTGTCTCCTACATGGATATCTCAAAAGAGAAGTTTACATATTACTGAAAGTGGAATCCTATTGGCCATGACCATTTGGTCTATTGAGATAAATCTTTCCTTTATAAGTGGAAGGTCCTTATATCAACTCAGAACGATCAATTGTTGTGTAATAAAAGATTAAAAAAAAATGAAAAATAAAAAAGTAGGAATGTCTTACATATGCATATATACCGTCATCAGGATCTATGGATGTAAGCATTTGCAATACTTCCTTCAAGTCATCCCAGGAATTGATGGTGGGGAACTCCTACTTCCCGACAACAGCCACCAATATTATAACCTAACAATTGAAATACGGTAAAAAATTTAAATCTACAGAATACTCAATTAATTCTTTGTGCATGATAACTAAGCAACTCAATCATAAAATTATACAATTTGCTAATATCAAGTTTATTGGCATTTACATTCATATATCCATCTTGGATATCATTTGCTGATTTTTGGCTTGTTGAGCTTTCCACATTTATATCAAGTTGATTGTCATTTACCTCCATATATTCATCTTGGATTTCATTTGCTGATTTTTGGCTTGTTGAGCTTTCCGCTTTTATGTCAAGTTGATTCTCATTTACCTCCATATATTCATCTTGGATTTCATTTGCTGATTTTTGGCTTGTTGAGCTTTCTGCTTTTAAGTTCTTCACATTGACAAGTGGCTTTTCGCTTCATTTAATCCTCTCTTCAAGAGATAGTTGATCTAAGTAATTTTGTGCACCATCCCTACCATATTTCCCAGCCACCTACAATTAAGCATCAATGTAATAAGGCACAATATAATTCAAATTAGAAGGTACTCAAATCTAGGTGATCAATGATGTTGAACTTACACAAGAACTGGCTGAGATGAAACAATCAGGATGCCTGAGAAAAGTTCCTGCTGTCTCTGCAACCAAAGATGCAGTGAAAAATCCCATCAGAATACCTAAACAAAACTAATAATAACAGTGTTTATACAAAATAATACTAGCTGCTCTTTCCCCTATGAAACCAATGAGATCATAGAGAATAGGTAACAATTAACTGAATTAAGGTTAGTTTACCTGTCAAAATACTGTTTACACCCTTATAGGTAGAAGTACTTGCAGTTTCAGCAATCCGATTAAGATCCGTTTGGAGTGCTCGTCCAGCATTCGATAAATTAACCTTAGAAATCGGATGAAAGGGGATGAAATCAACTGATGGTGATTGAAACAATTAATATTGGTGTACATTCGAAATTAACCCGACTGAAAATGAAGCCGGTCTATAAATTAACTGCATCATCACCCAATTACCAACATAAACTAGAAGAAATTATAAAAATAAAAATAAATGGGGGCCCGTCTATCATATAAGTTTTCACATGACACATTTATATCCAATTATTCGAACCATCCATTTTTCAGGTTCAAATTGAAGGCAACATTCTTACTAAAAGTCATTCAAGTTGGGTTTACAACCATTAAGCAAAGTTACTTTATGTGCTCGATGTTCACTTAGAAGACACCAATTCTAAGATATCTTGTATTCCTTCTTATTTTCTCATGAATTTTCCTATTTCAGTTGAAGAAAATTGGTGTTCTATATATTTCATAATTCACAGTTAATTTCCTCCTAATGGGCAAACAGTTGTTGCTTCTGTACTGACATTACCAGTGTTGACTCCACTCTTTAACATGGAGAAGAAACAATGGAAAGGTCTCAAATTTGCAGAGGTACATGGGGCGCTGGTATGGAATCGCTTCGTTCCCATCAAAATTTCAGCCCAAGAATGGAGATAAACACGGGGCAACCTACACTCCGAGAGAAGATGAGACTGTGAATGTGTTCAATGAGACCTGGATTGATGGAGTAAGGTGTTCAATGGTGCAGCAAAGTACCATTGGATATGAGCAGGAAGGCCCATCTAGATGAGGAGCTAGTGCAGAGAGCCAAGGATGAGGAGTATGATGTAAGCAAGACTCAATTAAAAGGTTAATCCATCTTGGGGAAATAGATAATTTTCTGATAGGATTGGCATATTGGGGCCCATATTTGCAGCGTTTAACCCAGGAGTATCAGTTGGTTTGTTGATTTATCCTCTAGTGTGTTTAGTCTGAAGCTTATAGCTTGAAGGTGTGGAACAAATTGCTTGGGAATTTCCATTTGTGTCTCTCTCGGGATTTTGTATGGCAATATGTTTTAACAAAAGTATTCAACTACAGATATACAATAAGAAAAAGGAGCACACATACATACCTGGAGCTGAAGCTTGACAACAGTTGATGGATTATGGCGTGTTGCCCACATATGATGAATAATAACGATCAAGAACAAGAATTTGACTTGGCGCTTAAACCATTCGAGCACAGAAGGGTCGAGACATTTTAGCAATCGGCACATTACGAATAGCACAGCAAGTGCCCCATAGTATAGCGCATAAGGACATAACACCCACCCCATAGTATCCAAACTCGTACGCGACATGCTATAGTCTGGCAGGGCGTGCAGGTTGCACGGACCCGCCCAACAGAGGAAGCCAGTGCCGGTTTGGGTCTGTACATGAGCAACAACACACCCAAAAGCACAGCCGCGGTCACGGGTTTCCATAGTTTACTGACGACAGGGTTTTCTGCTGGACCGTACTGCAGAGATTCGGCCGCTGATTTTGATTTCGATTTCGGGTTGGTTGCGATTAAGCGGCTCTTCTCCAAGGATTGAAGCTTAATTTGGTTGAAGGTTGCACTGAGCTTGACTGGTTGGGCCGAGAGAGGACCAAGGGGGCGGAACCTATTTGGGTAGCATTGCTTCCACCTCAATGGGTTTGTTTGGAGGATCAGATTAGTAGCCGCCGTTGCCATCAAATCTGCTTGTATTCATGAATCGAGTTTTAGAGGGTGAATACTTTGTTAGGGATTTTTCTTTTGAGAAGAGGGTAGAAGAGCAAGTCCACTGATGGCTGTCTAGCCCTGGCGCCTGTGAGAAAAACCCAGCTTCCAGCCCGATCTGTATGACAGTATGAGACCCATGTTTCATGACAATTAGCGTGCGTAGTCAACTGAGATGTTTACAAAGATTTGGTGAACTCCTCTTTGTTTATAACATGCCATCTTGTGATTAAATGAAGAGTTAATTATATATAAGTGTATATTTAAATGTTTTTTTATTCATAAAACTATTAATCAGTTTTTTCCTTCATAAGGTCACTAGATTAAAAAAGATGTATATTTTAGATATTAAAAACTAATATATTTACATAAATGCCATTAGAGTACAAAATCAATCGTCATTCTCTCTTCTCTCTGGCGAGGTCGCCAGTCAACTCCAGCCGACCTCTAGCCAACTTCTGATCAACTCCGGTAACTATAAAAGCTACTATCACTAACACCAAAAGCTACTGTCACCAGCAACAAAAGCTACTCGGGTGAGATTTCCGTCAACTTTCGGTGAGGTCACAAAAGCTACTGTCACTAGTAACACAAACTACTATCACAAGCAATAAAGGCTACTCTGGTGAGATTTTCGGCAACTATCAGCGAGATCACAAAAACTACTGTTACCAGCAACAAAAGTTACGCTTTCCTCACCACTAATAAAACCTACGCTCCCCAAAACAAAAAGCTACCATTCCCACCAATAAAAGCTACTATCCTCACCACCAAAAGTTATTCTCATCCGCAACAAAAGCTACCATTTCTCACCAACAAAAGCTACTATACCCACCACCAAAAGTTATTCTCACCCACAACAAAAGCTATTCCAGTGAGATTTCCGGCGAGATAAGAAAAATTACTATCACCAACACTAAAAGCTACTGTCACCAATAACAAAAACTATTTTCACCAATAATAAAAGCTACACCAGTAAAATTTCCCTCAAGGTAAAAAAAATTACTGTCATAAATACTCAAAACTAGTGTCATTAACAAGAAAAACTACTTTCACTACCAACAAAAGCTATTACTAAGTAGAACAAAAGTTATCCCGTAAAGTTGAGACTACTAAAGCTACTCCCAACGACTATGAAAGCTAGTGCCAAGCAATACAACAGCTACCCCAAAAAATCAAAACAACTGAAAATTGAAAATCTCAAATACTTGAATCAAATTTTTCCAATTTCAACTTCAACCAAACACAACTCAAGAACTTAATAAAACTACAATCCTTCCCAACAGAAACTTTAGCAATTCTCAAGTATAATGTAATCCAATTAGAAAACCATAATGGATCTACAATGATTCATAGGCAACAAGCGATAATCATTTGATCGAATATAGATCAAACTGAAACAATTTCAATCAAAAGAACTAATCTGATGATTTGTTAACACGAGATCAAGGATAATAATGTGAGAATTCACCGAATCAAATTACAAGCAGAGTAAGAGAATGAAATGGATCACGATTCTGAAACGTTTGATTAGAAGTTGAAAAGGTCAAAGATGAATATACTCGCCGAGATCGGAGGTTTCAGGAGTCGAACATCATTGTTCGGATCCACGACCTCAGCTTGCTGAGGCTTCTTAGCTGTGGCGGCGCTATGCTTTGGACTTGCTGGCGTTCGATTGTGCTTACCTTGGAGGATGGAACCGTGGAGGGAGGGAGTTGGAGGGAGTCATTGAGGAGCCTGAGACAGAGATGTGGTCGATGGAATTGAGAGGAAGAGGAGATAGTAGGAGATCCAGTATCAAGCCGCCAGAAGAGGTTGGACTTGCCTTTGAAGCCGGAGACGGAGTCGTCATTGTCGATCTGTGGGAGAAGTAATGGAATCTGTCGGTGCCGATAGTGATCTGCGAGAGATCGAAGTCGGCGGAGAGAGACAACGCCGAAGTCGAAAGAATCTGGGAGATCCAATTGATTATGTGAGATTTGGAGCTGCTGATTTGGAGTCTTGGATTTGGGCTAGGGCTCCAGAATTAGGTACTTGAGGAACGGCTTGAACCAGTGGGTGATTCGTGCACGGTGGCCATGGCTGAGACGAAGGGAGAAAATCGGAGTTGAAGGCGGTCATGGCTGAGATGGAGGGAGAGAATGGGAGTTGGAGGCGGTCATGAGATGAGAGAGAGAGAGAGAGAGAGAGAGAGAGAGAGAGAGAGAGAGAGAGAGGGTTTTGATTTTAGAAACTGTTTGTTTTGTTTATAAAGAGGCAAAATCGTCAAGAAAAAAATAAACGGAAGCTGAAAATGGCCTTATATGTACAATAAAAATTAAGTGGCCTTCTGGCTAATAAATATTTTAAAATGACACTTGTGTATAATTTTTTATTAAAGAAATCGGTCACATGAGGTCTAATTCCATTTCTTTCTTTTTTTTCTTTTTTGAAAAAAGATCCAATTAGTTAGTGTTGCATTAGATGAGTATTTTAACTTGCTGACATAAGTAGGAATCCATGCAATCAAACCTGGTCCTAATTAATTGAAATCATTTCATATTCCAATTCTCGCAGAGGCGGCGGCATTACGGTACTCACACTACCACTCAATTTGTAAAACCCCAACTCCCTGTGCCCCAATTTAGCTCTTCCAATCTTCACTTGAGAGCTTCGAACCATAGAAACCTCAATTTCTGAAAAAGCTCAAAACTTTACACAACCTAAAATCCAATTAAGCACAAAAACCAACCTAGAATTTGCTTCTTATTTTTTCCAATGAAAATTTGAAAGGTTTGTTAGTTCTAATCATAGTGGAGGAACATTTTGCTCTAATCATAGCGATAGCTTGTCCTTCTCCGTTTAAGCTGGAATTTCCGGTTGAAGAGCAAGTCAGACTAAGTTACAGAGAGAAAAACACAATTAAGAAAAACCCAGCAAAGTGTAAATCGTGTTGCATTGTAGAGGAGTAAATCATGCGAAAACCTTCCTCAATTTCATACCAAATCAAATCCTTATCTTCTACCTCACCATAGAGAGTGACTCCAAACTCAGTGTAGTGCTCCAATTGGTGGTGCAAGATATGCAAATTGATTTACAGATTCTGGCTTTCAAAGCATTCCAACTCGACATCAACAACTTCGACATCAGTAACACGCTGACTGCATCAATAGACTTGGTTTTGGAAACCAGTGCGATGATCTCCAGATTTACGCAAAGGTCGGCATTTTGTGGGCGGACGGCGAGCTCTCTGTCGGTCATAGTTATTAAAAACGTGAAAAATATGTACGTGTATTATTCAGATATTTTATCAAATAGTTAGTTGAAAAAGTCGGTAAAATATTTTTAATTAATTAATAATTAAAATTTTAAATTAAAAATATTAATATATATTAATTTTTGTTCAATAATATTTGTAAAATACAGAAAAAAAGTAAAACTCGTGTATAGTATGTGTATAATACTTTTGCCTTCAAAAGTATGGGAAATTTAACGAGTCACTTTAAAAAATATGAAGTACAGAAGTATTTTTGAAAAAAACATAACTATGTGTTTTATTCACGTATAATACGAAAAATTACTAACTAAGCTGTCAGTAAAGCAGCATGACAGTGGCATCAAGAAAAATAGCACGATTCTGGCGACAGTGGCGTCGCCACTATTGGGTATGAAGATATGGCTCTCCGGGTCGTAGATGGGGAGGTCGAGATCGAGGGTCTTGACGATGGGGTGATAGATCTGGTTAGAGCTATGAGAGTCTTTGGAAAGGTAGCGGAGGACACTACAAGAAATTTGGATATACGCAGAAATTTGGGTATATGCAACGGGTTTATATGCAAGGAATCAAAATTACTTGCACATGGTTTGATAATACCAAGAATTATACAATTCCTTGCATTTAGTTTGGAGATAATGCCAAGGACTCATAAATTCCTTGCATTTTGTTTGTTAAAATATAAAAACATTAATAGTCTTTGTATTTGCTTTTCATTTCCTTGCATTGGTTGAGCGGGATTTTTACGCTCTAAGGTTTGCTCTTTAATCCTATTATTATTATTATTATTATTATTATTATTATTATTATTATTTTCACACTCCCTCTTTCTTCCCGTCTTCCTCCGTCTCTCCATTCTCTCTCTTATCTCCCATCTCAATTCCTCTCATACCCAACCAAACCAGTATCTAGGGTTTCTCCACTTCAAAATCACCCTCCGATCCCCTATTTCCCCTTATTCAAGCTCTATAATCCTCCTCTTCCCCTTTCCAATTTCAATTTCAAATTCAATAGCGATTCCCAATTCCATATATGTAGTCATAGCTCCATCGGCACCCAAAGATGTATACAATTTCAAAAAGTAGATGATTAAGACTTCGAGGACGAAGATGGTGAAGGACTTGAAGGAAGGGGAGGAAAAGAGAGTGGACGTGAGGGAAATGAAACCAGCTAATCAAGCTGTGAGGGAGATGAAAGAGTTTGACTCCAAATTCCAAATTGTAAAAATACAATTGTACTCTTTGTTCAATACATAATGGCATGGGCCGTGATGAGGGAGTTAACGGAATGTATCGAAAATGGATCAGGTCCAATAGTACATGTATTTATGTTGCAGTTTTAGAAATATAAACCTTAATTCTCAATGGAGCATAATTCATGTATCGTTCTAAAAAAAATTTCCGTACAATAAACTACCATACTAACCATGCATTGTCTATAAAGTATCCTTAGTTTTTATATTTATACCATGTCCCTTGAATTTTCATTTTCTCTTCATCAAACTATATCTCTTAAATTTCAAACAAAAGTTCATTAACCAATTATTTTTTTTTTGGTTACATAGGGCATTAATGCCCAAGAAAAGGAAACAAAAACTACTGCTACTCAACCAGAGTTGTTACAACAATTTTAGGCCTCACTAACCCATCAGTATCATCCATCAAAACCTGATTAACAAAGGGAGGATTTTTGTTTAGTTTGTAAACTCCTAAATCATTATCCATCAACCATTTTTTTAATAATTATTTTTTGTTGAAAGAAAAATGTTTTTTTTAGTAGCATATAAAATATTTTTTTTATCAATAGATAAAATATTCAGTAATTTGAGTTATTTTCTACTCAATTAAAATTCAAGTATTCACTCATCTTCATTAAAAGTAAACTCATAATATTTTTTTTTATAACAATAAAACCTGGTTTTCTATGAAAACCTAAGGTTTCGTCGATCTGACTATTGTAGCATATGAGACCTCTAGTTCTAGAAGATTTGGAATGTGATGGTAGAAGTTATGGTGCTCGATTGACGGCAGCACTTGCTGCGGCACGGCCCGAACCGAAAAGACTCGTTTTCGGTTCAATCTCAATATCTCGAGCTATAGATCACCATTTCACTTGATTCTTGGCTCATTGAACTCGCCTCAACTTCCTCTACAAGCACCAAGAATGACCGAACTGGGTCGAACATTTTCACGTTCGTCGGAGCTCGACCCTGTACGGATCGAAAAAACCAACTTTTGATCCAAATATCTCGAGCTATACACGATCGTTTCTTGTGATTCTTGGCTTGTTGAGTTCGCAAGGAAGTTCTGAACAAGTTTCCAGAAGGGATCGAGGCGTGAGGTTGCAGTTTTTACGTCGGTTTCAAGCTCGCCGGTTTCTGGAAAAATTCCGGCCGCCGATTGTAATTGGTACTTTCAATCCCTTCGTGTCGTTTTTTGGTCTTGTGCTAGTTATGAAAGTTGCTCAGAATGATGAAATGAAGGGGATAAGCTCAGCCCCGACACCATTGGTGGTGGTCGGCGGCGGCTCTGTCCCTAACTCCGGCGGCCCTTTTCGGCCACCTCCGGATGTCTAAAATTTGGTTTCTGTCCATTTTTTGATTCTATGTTTCAATACGATCATTTCGGCGTATTATACGTATTTTTTGGATATCGTATGAATTAGTTATGAAGTTTGTGATTTCAATCGATTTCGATCATTAGATTTATGATCTGTGAAATTAGGACCCTCAGATGAACTTATAATTTTGATATGATGACCATATGACTGTCCCAGAGGCTTTGTGTGGTCATGGGCGAAGATCCGACCGTTGGATCTTCGTATATGTGTAAAACGGTAATTAGGGGAGCGATTCGTGAGAATCCGCTCGTCGAATTTCATTGTAAATTAGAATCCGACCGTTAAATGGTAGTTCAATTATGTTTTGAAATTATTGGCTAAATTCGAATCACATTTGATTAGGTGATTGACGGATTGTATTTGAGTGGACTAGTTCGGCGTTATTTATAATTGTATTGACCGGTGTGAGGTAATCAGACGCTCTAATTCTGAGTGGATGATGGGATACGATTGGTTGAGTATGTGGAATTATCGGACGTTCTAAATATGTATATAAGTATACATATTGATGAAATACGATAATGATAAATATGTCGGATGCCATAACCTAGGCCAGGTGACGGGCTACGATTCAGTTAGAGCTCTAGTATGTCAAGTACCGTATTTTTTATAAATACGATGTTGAGGTGTTGTGAAGAAAGATGAGAGTTAGGGTTGTCTTAATATATTGAAATGGTATTTGATTGAGACTGTTAGTACTTCGTGATTGTGGGAATGGTTGAGTATTGACTTGAGTAGAATTGATTATGATTAAATTAAACAACAGTCTTTTCTTTTACTCATACGAGCTTTCATAAGCTTACCGGGTTTTGTGTTGTTGCAATCCCGGTACACTATTCAAATGGTGTAGCGGATATTCCTGCAGTTCAGGATAACCAGGGAGGTGACCGAGCTGCTTAGGTGTTACAGTAGTTATTGTTATTTCATTTGTTGTGAGGTGTGTATGCTCATTTAGAGCTTTACAATTCGTTTTGGATTTGGGTTGTAATAATTAACCGAGACTAAATTCGGTTTTGATTTTGTTTCGTGTGGTGAGGTTGTTAAGAAAAGAAATTTTCAGAATGATTATTTTAGTTTGTGGTAATTTTCATATTTCGGATTTTGAATGTTTATTCTAAAATTCGGGGAGTGACAGTTTAGTATCAGAGCGTAAGGTACATATTTGGTGATATGTCAATACTTACTGAGTGATGGCCCGTCTGCAGCGGATCCCCATAGTGTGCTCTTCGGTATTGACAATGTCATTGGGTATGTGAGAGCGTTAGGTTGGCTAGGAACGTTAGCACGTCTTAAGAAATTTAGGCATCGTCATGTATGCTTAGTACTTGGTTAATATGGACTTGCATTTGACTTATGCTTTGTTTAAGTGTTATACGTGTATTAATCAAGTATATCATGCTTATTAGGTAATGGAGATTGAGGGAAACGAAGCCAGAGGTCGAGGTAGAGGTAGACCTAGTGGCAGGGGTAGAGGCCGAGGAAGGGGTAGGGTCCCTCCGGTCGAAGAAGCATCCGAGACTGAGGTAGAGGCACCTTATGAGGATCAGCCTATTCCTCCCGTGGCCGTGGTTGATAATCCTGCTCGCTTGCTGATGCTAGCAAGGGAAATTACTCGCTTGGAAGCAACCAAGTTTGGAGGAGGCACTGATTATATGGTGGCGGATCGATGGATAGAGGATTTGCAGACCTATTTCGATCTGCTTGATTGCACTGAGACTGACAAGAGGAAGCTAGCCGCTTTCATGCTGAAGGATGAGGTTAGGGTGTGGTGGAACGTCACACATAGGAGCATTGATGTGTCTACCTTGACATGGGACGGCTTTGAGAGGCTGTCCAGGGAGAAGTACTTTCCACCAGTAGTGAAGGAGAGGTTGGAACGAGAGTTCCTTGCACTTGTACAAGGGAAGATGACCGTAATTGAGTATGATGCGGAGTTCTCCAGACTGTACAAGTATGTGAGGCAGATGGAGGATGAGGACTTGGTCAAGAAGTTTCAGAGAGGGTTGAGTCCTTCAATTGAGCGTGATGTGGCCATCTTAGAGCTGAAGACCAAGAGAGAGATCTTGGCTAAGGCACAGATCATTGAGCAACAGAACCTGATTTGTAGAGAGAATGAGTCTGCTGAGAGAGACTTCCAGGGCAAGGGAAAGGCCATAGCAGGAAGCAGTAGAGCTAGAGACTTCAGAGGTGGGTTCTGGAAAAGACAGAGAACTCAGTTCTAGCATCAGGCTCCAGCTAGGGCAGCAGTAGCTCCTCCTGTTCAGGCTATGCCTATTAGGTAGATAGCACCAGCAGCTCCGGTGAAGTGCTTTAACTGTGGCGAGCCGGGCCACATCTCTAGTGCGTGCACGAAACCACGGGGTAGGATATGCTACAGCTGTGGACAAGCAGGGCATCAGGCTAGGGAGTGTCCCCGAAATCAGGGTAGAGTGCAGGGTAACCAGTAGAGGCAGCTACCACCTGCACCTGCTAGAGTTTTTGCCATCGGTCAGGCAGGCATGGGAGTGGAAGGTACCTTATCTGTTTATCACTATCTTGCTTACTGTTTGATACAGGAGCCTCACACTATTTCATATCTAGTTCGGTTGTGGATGTTTTGGGTTTGATTGCTATGCCTTTGACTAGATCATTATGTGTTACATCACCTCTCGGTGTGTCTCTTGAGCTTAGCATGTTTTGTGATGATTGCCCTATTGGGATTGGTGGCAGAGAGTTCTTTGCATCTTTGATTGTGATTCCGGATCATACGTATGATGTGATTTTGGGTATGGATTGGTTGAGCTCGAACCATGTTGTTATTGATTGCTTTTGGATGATTGTGTCCTTCCATGTTCCGGGACAACCGGTGTTTCATTACCGTTGTTTGAAGTCTGACATCGCCATGAGGATATGGATTTTGGCCCATATTGAATCAGGGAGTAGTACTTCAAAGATTACAGGGATTCCTATAGTTTCAGAGTATGTAGACGTCTTTCAGGAGATCCCTAGGTTACCTCCGAAAAGGGTAATGGACTTCTCCATTGATGTGATACCAGATACATCACCTGTGTCGAAAGCATCCTATCGAATGGCTCAAGCTGAACTTCAGGAGTTGAAGGTTCAGGTTGAGGGCTTACTTGCACAAGGGTTCATTCAGGCAAGTGTGTCTCCTTAGGGCGCACCAGTGTTGTTCGTGAAGAAGAAGGATAATACACTTCGGTTATGTGTGGATTATCGACAGTTGAACAAGGTGACCATCAAGAATAGGTACCCTTTACCTAGGATTGATGACTTGTTCGTTCAGCTTAGAGAAGCTACTGTGTTCTCGAAGATTGACTTGAGGTCTGGATATCACCAGTTGAGGGTGAAGGAGGAAGATATTCTAAAGGCGGCGTTCAGGACCAGGTATGGACATTTTGAGTTTCTTGTCAAGCCTTTTGGTCTCACGAATGCCTCTGCAGCATTTATGGACTTGATGAACCGTACGTTCAGTCCTTACTTGGATCAGTTTGTGGTAGTGTTCGTTGACGGCATCTTGATTTATTCAAGGTCATCAGGTGAGTATGAGAAGCATCTACGGATTGTACTACAGACGTTGAGAGAGCAGAAACTATTTGCCAAGTTCGAGAAGTGCAATTTCTGGCAGAGTGAAGTCAAGTTCCTTGGTCATGTGGTCTCGAATGATGGAGTTTCTGTGGATCCTTCGAAGGTTGAAGCAGTGATGAGTTGGAGTCGCCCTACTACGGTTACAGAAATCCGTAGCTTCCTTGGACTGGCAGGGTATTACAGGCGCTTCATTGAAGGGTTTTCTGGTATTGCTTCGGCTTTAACCAAATTGACCAGGAAGGACACTCAGTTCGTATGGTCGGATGAGTATGAGAAGGCTTTCAATGAGCTGAAGACTAGATTGACTACAGCTCCGGTGTTGACTATTCCTACTAGTGGTGGTGGATTAGTCATTTACAGCGATGCGTCTCATCAGGGTTTGGGGTGTGTGTTGATGCAGAATGGTAGTGTCGTTGCTTATGGTTCTAGACAGTTGAAGGTACATGAGCGGAATTACCCCACTCATGATCTAGAGCTAGCAGCAGTGATGTTTGCCCTGAAGATTTGGAGACACTATCTTTATGGTGAGAAATTTGAACTCTTTTCTGATCATAAGAGTTTGAAGTATCTATTCTCCCAGAAGGAATTGAACATGAGGCAGAGAAGATGGATGGAGCTCATTAAGGACTATGATTTCACCTTGGAGTATCATCCCGGAAAGGCGAATGTAGTGGCGGATGCTTTGAGTAGGAAACCTCGGGTAATCATGGCATCAATTATGGTGCGAGAGTGGCGCATGTTAGAAGCTGCATCTGAGTTTGACCTTATGCCCGCAGGAGCATGACAGGGAATCCTTCTCGGTAGTATCACCTTACATCCCACCTTGATCTCCAGGATCATTCAGGGTCAGACACTTGATGATTCGCTCAGGCGAGGATTGCTGAGATGACTATTGACCCGGATGTGGAGGGTCCTTCCGAGTGAATGATTGGGGCTGATGGAGGGTTGAGATTTCGAGGGAGATTGTATGTACTGAGTGTTGATAACCTCAGATAGGAGATCATTTGGGAAGCACATATGTCTTGATATACTATACATCCAGGAGGTATTAAAATGTATATGAATCTACGAAGGCATTTTTGGTGGTATGGTATGAAGAGGGATGTGGCAGAACATGTGTCGAAGTGTCTTACCTATCAACAGGTGAAGGCAGAGCATCAGAGACTAGCATGAATGTTGAACCCCTTATCGATTCCTGTTTGGAAATGGGAAGATATCTCTATGGACTTTGGGACTGGATTGCCTAGGTCCAGGCAAAGTTATAACTCGATTTGGGTGATTGTTGACCGGTTGACTAAATCAGCACACTTCCTTCCGGTGGCAAAAACGTACTCAGGGGATGCGTTGTGTAAGTTGTACGTGAATGAGATAGTGAGGCTTCATGGAGTGCATGTGACGATTATCTCTGATCGTGATGCTCGTTTCACTTCAGAATTCTGGCGTAGGTTCCATAAGGCATTTGGTACGTCTCTTGCTATGAGCACTGCATTTCACCCACAAACAGATGGACAGACCGAGAGAGTGAATCAGGTGATGGAGGACATGCTCAGAGCTTGTGTTCTGGATTTTCAGGGTAGTTGGGCGGATCATCTGCCAGTGGTAGAGTTTACCTACAACAACAGCTATCACTCTAGTATCGGTATGGCTCCATATGAGGCTCTTTATGGTAGGCCATGTAGGACTCCTATCTGTTGGGCGGAAGCAGGGGATAAAGGGCTCATCTGTCCTGAGGTTGTACAGGAGACTACAGAGAAGGTCACTACCATTCGGGACAGAATCCGAACCGCTCAGAGTAGACAGAAGAGTTATGCTGACTTGAAGAGGAGACCTTTGGAGTTTGAGACAGGCGATCATGTGTTCTTGAAGGTCTCACCTATGAAAGGTGTGGTGAGATTTGGCAAGAAGGGGAAACTCGCACCGAGGTATGTTGGACCCTTTAAGATTCTTGAAAGGGTTGGTAACATCGTCTTGCTTTACCTGTTAGCATGTCGGGTGTGCACAATGTCTTCCATGTGTCTATGCTCAGGAAATATGTTCGAGACGAGTCGCACGTGATTGATCACGGTGTGATCGAAGTGAACACAGATGTGACATTTGTAGTTGAACCTGTTCGTATCTTGGATAGGTCTACAACGAAACTTCGTAGAAAAGAGGTTGATCTCGTGAAGGTGTTGTGGAGTCATCATGACGAGGGTGATGCATCATGGGAGTTAGAATCTGACATGAGAGCGAGGTATCCACAGCTTTTTGGGGAATTGGGTACTTGAATTTCGGGACGAAATTCCTTTAAAGGGGGTAGATTGTAATACCCGCAATTTTCATTTTAAATTCGAGTAATTGTATTGAACGATTATTGTGTGATTTCACGAATGTTGTTCGATAATAACTCACTTTTTGAATTATCGAAGTTTCGAAACGATTATTTTTAACGAAAAGCTCGAAATGCTCGGTTTGAGAAACTGACTTTTTCTACGTACAAAATTTGGAGAAACTTCCTTCATGAAAGTTGTGGAGCTCGTCGATACGAGTCCGTACACGTGTGGAACACAAAGATCGGATTTTTTTTGAATTAGTTATTGAATTTAGAAGATTTTTCGAAACTTGTATATATAGAAAAAACCCTAGATTTTTTTTAGAAACCCTATTTTTTTCACCGGCCTCCCTTTTCCTTTTTTGGAAAATACTGTTCATCTCTCTCTCTCTCGTTTTCTCTCTGCCGAAAGCAGCAAAAACAAAGCACAGAGAAACCATGCTCTCATCCTCTCCTCCAGCCACTTCTCGAGCTGCAACCATTCCAGGAGCTTCAGCTCGACCTTGCGCAGTTGCCAGAGGCAGCCTTGCGCCGCAACACGGCCGGCAGCGGCGGCGGCACAGCCCGAACCGAAAAGGCTAGTTTCGGTTCAATCTCAATATCTCGAGCTATAGATCACCATTTCACTTGATTCTTGGCGCATTGATTCTTGGCTCATTGAACTCGCCTCAACTTCCTCTACAAGCACCAAGAAGGACCGGAACTGGGTAGAACGTTTTCACTTTCGTCGGAGCTCGACCCCGTACGGATCGAAAAAACCAACTTTTGATCCAAATATCTCGAGCTATACACGATCGTTTCTTGTGATTCTTGGCTTGTTGAGTTCGCAAGGAAGTTCTGAACAAGTTTCCAGAAGGGATCGAGGCGTGAGGTTGTAGTTTTTATGTCGGTTTCAAGCTCGCCGGTTTCTGAAAAAATTCCAGCCGCCGACTGTAATTGGTACTTTTCGGTCCCTTCTCGTCGTTTTTTGGTCTTGTGCTAGTTATGAAAGTTGCTCAGAATGATGAAACGAAGGGGAAAAGCTCAGCCCCGACACCATTGGTGGTGGTGGTCGGCGGCTCTATCCCTAACTCCGGCGACCCTTTCTGGCCACCTCCGGAGGTCTAAAATTTGGTTTCTATCCATTTTTTGATTCTATGTTTCAATACGATCATTTCAGCGTATTATACGCATTTTTCGGATATCTTATGAATTAGTTATGAATTTTGTGATTTCGATTGATTTCGATCGTTAGATTTATGATCTGTGAAATTAGGACCGTCAGATGAACTTATAATTTTGATATGATGATCATATCACTATCCTAGAGGCTTTGTGTGTTCATGGGCGAAGATCCGACCATTGTATCTTCGTATAAATGGAAAACAGTGATTAGGGAGGCGATTCGTGAGAATCCGCTCGTCGGATTTCATTGTAAATTAGAATCCGACTGTTAAATGGTAGTTCAATTATGTTTTGAAATTATTGGCTAAATTCAAATCACATTTGATTAGGTGATTGACGGATTGTATTTGAGTGGACTAGTTCGGCGTTATTTATAATTGTATTGAAGACACAGCGAGAGTATCGAGGTGAGTAAAACTCACGTGGTTCATATTACGAACCGAGAGTTTTAAATTTAATTATTTTTGGTAATTGTGTGAAAAATATTTGCGGTTTAAATATTTGTTTTAAAATTTCATGGACTTGAATCACCACGGTCCATAGGTAAGTAAAATGAATTTTTAATTATACAAATGAATTTCACGATTTTCTTGTGTGAACTATAGATGGTATTAGTGGTCATTCCTGAGTGGATGATTACGTGTATATATATATATATATATACACGTGAAAAATATATATTTATGAGTGGATTGTTGAGTGATGACATGATTGAGTTGAATTGTTGAATTGATTATATTTCAATTGTGTAATTTCATAATAATATTGGGTATCTTGGTTGGGTTGATTTCAGTATGAGATATTACATGTTGTGCTCAGTTATGGGTTTAGGTCAACGTAGTGACAGGTGTGGGGTAATCGGACGCTCTAATCCTGGGTGGATGATGGGATACGATTGGTTGAGTATGTGGAATTATCGGACGTTCTAAATATGTCGGATGCCATAACCTAGGCCAGGTGACGGGCTACGATTCTGTTAGAGTTCTAGTCTGACAAGTACCGTATTTTTTAGAAATACAATGTTGAGGTGTTGTGAAGAAAGATGAGAGTTGGGGTTGTCTTAATATATTGAAATGGTATTTGATTGAGACTGTTAGTACTTCGTGGTTGTGGGAATGGTTGAGTATTGACTTGAGTAGAATTGATTATGATTAAATTAAACAACAGTCTTTTCTTTTACTCATACGAGCTTTCATAAGCTTACCGGGTTTTGTGTTGTTGCAATCCCGGTATACTATTCAAATGGTGTAGCGGATATTCCTGCAGGTCAGGATAACCAGGGAGGTGACCGAGCTGCTTAGGTGTTACAGCAGTTATTGTTATTTCATTTGTTGTGAGGTGTGTATGCTTATTTAAAGTTTTACAGTTCGTTTTGGATTTGGGTTGTAATAATTAACCGAGACTAAATTCGGTTTTGATTTTGTTTCGTGTGGTGAGGTTGTTAAGGAAAGAAATTTTCAGGATGATTATTTTAGTTTGTGGTAATTTTCATGTTTCGGATTTTGAATGTTTATTCTAAAATTCAGGGCGTGACATGCCCAATCTCATTAAAAACTCATGATAATCCAGAAATTTCCTCCCACACCAGTTAGATGTAAACGTAGTGGGCTTATATCAAAAGCTCAATACATTCATCACACCCCTAGAAGCCAATAGAAAAAAAATACCAACAAGTAACGTCAAAGCAGCGGATATGACAAATATAATTGCCTATGTAACAGGCTTCAGAGCAGTCAACACTGACACAAAGACTCCCTTTAACCAATTCCTCAAAGAAAAACTCTTCTTTTCAGTAGTTATCTTCTGAAACATACAATCCACCCTTTTATAACACTCCTTCCTCTACACACACCTTATTGGGTTGAGACACTCCATAGCTTCCTTCTGCTTAGAATTTTCCCTGATCTGCAAACTTTCCTTAAGATTCAAACACTCCCTAAACTTCAAACACTCAGTCTGACAGACACAGTTCATCTGATGGACAAACTCCATAAGCTTATCACAATCCTTTTGCCGCATCCCATTTAATAAACAACATTCAAAATATAAGAAAGATGTGACATTCCACTTTTTGCTTCAGGCACATGTTCTGGTTCATCTTCAAATATATGGCACTTTGACAGCAGCTCTAGAAAAGAACACATTGTAACCCATTCTGCCAATAGGAGTGCTTAGAGAGCATGCAGATAAATCTCGAGCTCGAAAAACTAGAACACGCAAGCAGTCTGGAAGAACGGTGATTCTAGGTAGAGAATTGGTTGTCATGGTTCCCATTCACCCTCAAAATTAATCACACATAAAATTTGTTATTTGAAATGAGATATTTATAGCCACAACTATGATATAGTCATTGTAGTGTTATATGTACAAATATGTATTCACATAAAGTCGTTGACTTACCTAGTGCTAAAACACCATTCACCTTAAAACATAATTCTAATGTAGTATTATATGTTCAAATATGTATTCACATAAAGTCGTTGACTTACCTAGTGCTAAAACACTGTTCACCTTAAAACATAATTCTAAACAATATATAAACACTATGCTCAAACCAATAAAGATCATATGACAAGGATAAAGGCTTTATACCTATAAATTCAACACTTATATAAGAAATTAATGTACAATAAAAGTCTAGTAATCTCTATATCTAATTAAGTATATACCATCAACATCTACTCCATTGCACTAATCTTGATCGACATCTTGGATATTCTCCTTAATACATACATAATATAACATTAGTTACTAGCTAGACCGTATTTTTAGTATCAATCACCAAGTCGTAATATCGCTCAATCATGCATGTAGATGCTAATATTAATGTTTACATATAAAATTAGATGATAAATTGATTCTTTTAACAATAATGCAATGAGAGTAAACAGTTTAATGAGATCATTGAGTTATGCCACAAACGCTTTAGGGACAACCCTGTTGTATCTAGTATTTTTATCAATAAAGATTCTAGTGATGGAATATCAAAATCTTTGTGATAATTTAATCAAAATTTTCTTTCTTTATTTTGTGCATGCATTCTGTTTATCTATCTATCATACATTTCACAAAATATTTAAATGCCTAGATATGAAAATGAGGTATTCATAATTCCTAAATATGAATTACATCTGTTGAAATTCTAAACATGGAAATTATAAATTTCTTTGTGGAAAAAATAAATAAATAAATTGGTTGTCTAAATTCCTCACTTCAATTTCCATCAAAATCGATGTCATTTTGAATTTCCTGTAGGAATTTCTTCTTATCTCTTTATTAGTTTCCCAAACAATATCTTTTTTCTTTTTTGATATTTTAGTTTGTTTTTAAAATTTCTTAATTTATCATAAACATTTACAACCAAACAATGGAAATTGCAACTAAAGGAATTGTAATTAATGGAGTTCTAGATTCCACAGGAATTTAAATTTTCTCATCCAAACGCGGCATAAATTATTTATTACTGAATACAAGTAATTTTTTTTTTAAAGATTCAAATGGACAATCATCCTTTTCTTCCATCCTATTTCTCCAACTGTGATTTGCCCATACTGCCTAATCTTGAGGACGATTAAGTAGTGATTATGATGTATAACAAACATATATGGTAAGAGCCATATATTATGATCATGACCAGAGTAATTCATCATGTAACGTAGGGGTTGTCAATGGGCTGGGCCAGGCTTTTTCTGAAAAATCAAATTCTAGGCCTAGCCTTTGGCCTAAGACCTCGAGGGTTTTTTTGGGCCAGGGCCGAGCTATGTCTAATTTTTCAATCATGTATTACTAAAATTTTTACATTATTTTTCTTTTATCAGAATTGTTTTCACATTCTAATATATATATATATATATATATATATATATATATATATATATATATATATATGCACACACATATAAATCTGGGCTTAACACTTCACCCAAAAATTTGATACAATTTATCAAATAAATACCGACAAATGAATCAAATCCATACTACTATGAGAATAACGAGAGTGGCAATTCATCAAATCAAGATGAATCTACAATCTATTATCTATAATTCGATACCAGAGGCCACTTGAGGAGCCATAGGAACTGTTTAGCATGCACCACCATTTTGTACCCACTTGACACCTACAAAACAAATACACATGCCCATTATCATCTTGCAACATAAACAAGAATCTCATATAGTAGAACTAGGAACTAGACAACAAAAGCATAATAGTTTTTGAAAAATCTGAAATATGTGTAGATCAATAACCATACTAGTTTTTATCACATATGATTACTCTTAAAAACAAAGAAAAGGTGAGGGACTGCATCACTATAGAATGTGTGCATCCCAACTAGGTTGGCACTTACAAACCTATCCATCACTTGCACTTCTCAACCTCAACGTAGGAAACAGACCTCAGGGCTCAAACATCAATTCCTTAAGTCTACTAACAAACTGATGCAACTTCTTGAGAATTATATATTAATCACTACAATTGCAATAGATATAGGTCATATTAATCCAAAAGAAATAGAATTAAACATCAAGATACCTGGAATTTTGAGAACCCTAGTTTCACCCCCAATTGCATACACGAGCTAATCTTCAAATCATCCAAATGCCAACCAATGAATTGGGTCCCAATCCACGAAGTGGGTGACGGTCAATTATCACAACGAAGCCAAGTCTCAAACATGGCAGAACAACAAATCGGGATTGAAACAATTTTTCCCCAAAATCTAAACTATTATGAAATTGTAGAGACAATTGAAGGGGGTATTTGTGAATGAGATGATGAGAGTGCGAGACGACCAACAAAAACTCGAAGCAATATCAACTAGACAACAAAGAACAACAATAAAAAACTCTGAACTTCGGTTTAGGGAAGAGAAAATATGAAGTCGTGAAGTCGTGGAAGACTAGAGGTTTTTGAGTTATGAGATAATAAGACTTTTATTTATATTGTTTTAGTACAACGTTAATAATTCTTTATTTATTGGACAAAAGTGGGGCTTGTCTTTGTAATTGTAAACGATAATTAATATTTGCATAATGGATAATAGAATAGAGTGACTGACAGACTAGTCTTAAAAGTCTTTTTTTTTTTTTTTTTTTTCCTTCAATAGACACTCAGAGTCAGAGAGTCACCGAGTCACTAACTCAGTATTAAGGTATATTGGGCTTTTCAGGCTAGGCTTTTAATGCCCGGGCCTTATTTGGGCTTAAATGAGCCGGGCTTTGGGGAGGGTCTGAGCTTTGAACCCTCCGCCCTAGCTCTTCTTTATGCCCATGCGGGCCGGGCTGAAATGGGCTTTTCTTCGATGGGTTGAGCGAGCTTTTGCAGGCGCCCAGGCCCGCAGGTCAAATGATGATACCTAAAGTAAGGAATGTTTCATTTTGAGACAATAAGCACACATGTTGATGAATAGAAATTCTTATTTTCACCAAATAACCACTAGTCAAAATTGAATACAAAATCTACATCACCATACCTGTGTTGACCTAAAGTGATAGGAGCATTTTAAAGTGACTTTTTAATAGTTAATTCCTCATATTTTGCTTAGTTATTTCCTTAACTAAATTGATTTTTAACTTAGTTTCTATTTTTAGACACATTGGAGCAGATGAAGAAGAAATGAGCTTAAAAGAGCATGAGAAGCAAAGGAAACCTTGGAAATGACACAGGCATGGCACAAGGGGATGCATAAATGAGCTGAAATAAAGAAATGGAGTATTCCTTGTCTAATCAGGAATTCTTGGTTCAACTAGGAATCCCACTCAAAGTAGGGATCCTGGGTCAACTAGGAAATATGTTTGGAGAAATGAAGAAAAATGGCAAAAAAATGCAGAGTCCTAGTTGGACCAAGAAACCTGCTCATGCTTGGAAAAGGAATCCTAATAACACAAGGAGTCCCAATTGAACTAGGAAATCATAAGAAGATTCGGGAAGGTTCAAGAACATTTCATGTGAAGAGTTCTTGTTTGACTAGGAGTTTTGAAGACATAAGGAGTCCTGATAACACTAGGAGAAAAGACGCATGAAAGGCCAAATTAGAAAATATGCTTGTGTAAGTAATTAACATCGACAGAGCATTAAGAGCATCGCAGCATGAACTAGATGATGATCTTTAAAATATTTGAAAGCCTCTAATGTCTATCTAGTCTCCAGAGCTTTTTAGGGCTTATCAATGACATTTTTCTAGAAGAAGTTATGACTGATTTAGTACAAGAAGGTCAAACTGCGCGTGAATCTGACTTTTGACATGAATTTCTGTTTTGAGGCCCAAATCACATTGGGAAGCCCATGGAAGAATTTATGTTTCATATTTCAAATAATATTGCACATTTGCTGTCTATGGAGGATTCTAGAAGGGTTTGGCGTTATCCTTAGAGAGTTTTAAGGGATTACAACATGCAGAAATGATGTAATCAAATCTAGATACGTTGCTTGTTGCTCACACTCCTATTTAGATGAAATTAGAAGATAAAAATCAGAAAAATCCCTTATTATTTCGGCAAATATATCTTGTCCAAGATTTTAGAGACTTCTCATTGGTTGGTTGATGCAGAAAAGCTTACATGGATTTATTTGATTGGTTGGAACTATGTGGATCAATCAGATGATTTCTAGAAATTAAAAAGAAGGATCCAGAAGACTTGGAGACTAAGCCTTGCCATCCTGTATAAATATGCACCATTCTAACGTCAAGCCTCATTCATTCTTTCATACGCTAAGATTCTCTCCATTCTCTAGTCTTTAGAGTTTTGCGTCTTCAAGAAAAAAAGGAGGAGAAGAAGAAGAAGCTGTGAGCCTCCCTAATTGCCATCCTTCCACCTTGTATCGTAGCCATTGAAGCCTTGCTTTCAAGATTCAAGAGTTCAACATCTCAAGTGTTCTTCATTTATCCCTTTCACGGTGTAATTCAATATTTTTCCTTGTAAAACTCTTTAGTTTTTCTTTGTTTGAATTCGTGAACAATGATTACTAGTTAACATATAACATTAAGGGCAAAGTTTAAAGCCCGTCTTTATGATTGAATAAAAATTGCAATTTCTATATGTTAGTTTTCATGTTGCTTATGTGAGTTTGCTCAATTGGTTTTGCTTTATTGAAATCTTTTATATGTTGATCTTAATTGGTTCGAAACTTTTAGGATTTGCATGTAACCAGTACTAGATTTAGGTTAACAATTCACCTTCTTGTTTTGTAACCCTAAATCATAAGTAATGAAGGCTTTGGATAAAAGTCGAAATCAATTAAGAAGGATTACAAATAGATGAAATTTTTCATACTAGATTGTGCACTTAAGTTGACATCCATTATTTGTCCTTCGTGCATTGAATATATTCTTTAGTAGCTAACCTTTTAGACTATGATTGCATGTTCAATAGGATTAATTTAGGTACTTCTTAGATTAGTTACTTAAGGAAACTAAAAAATGGGAAATCATTTGCTTATTATCGTTTCACATGATCAACTTATTTCTCATGACATAGAAAATCAACTATATGAATTGTAATTGGAATTCTTGCATATGGGTGTAGTTTTGATCTTTGTTCCTTGGGTTCTATCTTTGTATATATGTTTTTATATTTTCTTTATTTTATTTATTATAATTTTCGATTTCATAATCCTAAAATCCCCCTAGTTTCAATCTCATGTAATTTTGATTATTTTTGCATATAATACTTCATACTTTTATTAATTCTTTATTTTTTTATACAATTACGAGTGTATCCTCAATCCCTGACTTGAATGATTCCTACTTATTCTATATTGACAACTGCATTTTGCATTTTGCAAAGTTAAATTGCGCACTTGTTTTGAGCGTATCAGAGAGAAGGTGGAAATTTCTTTGAAATTTTAAGTGCCAACTGCGAAACCATTGTCAATGCTGAGTCAAGATTAGCTCACTTGAAGTTTGCGAGGCTGAGAACCACAACGCCTGCTGTTTACCAAACGGCGCTGCTTCCACTGTCTGAAACTCAGTCCCCTCTATCGTGTTCAACTACGCCGATGCCACCCTCGGCTGCCGCCTAGCCCACCGCCTCCTCCAAATCGGCATCACTGACGTCTTCATCACTCCTTGCACTAACTGACAACAACCACAATGACGATGATGATATCAAAAATGATGACATGCTAGTGAAGGGCAAGGAGGTCACTCTTGAATAGCCTTAGAGAGAGAGAGAGAGGTGAATGAGATCAAGATTGAAAATAAGAATTGATCTGAATTAGAGAGAGAGATTAGAAATTAATTATTATAAAGGTGGAGGGGCATAATTGTCATGGCAGGAAATAGAATGGGTTTGAAATAACCTTATGAAAACAAAAAAAGTTATGTGGCCTTATGACTAATTAAAGTTTCAAAATAATACTTATTAGTAATTTAGTATATATCAATATACTCTGCCTCACTAACGGGATTGCCTAGAAGGTTGCTTAAAGAAATGTACATGTTTTTACTAGATTGTAACCACTGTATTAAGTTCTAAGTTCTACAATCGTATGATCAAGGCAATCCGATACCGATGAGATTTTTTGTTATTAAATAAATAGTTTATATACAATAACTAGTTTATTGTGAGTCTAACTCACAACCTCCCACTTATTAAGGAGAGATTTAGGCTACCAAATCAAATTAAGACACGAAATGTTTAATTTTTTTTTTGGGAAAATTTTAAGAACAATACCTGACAAATGGCCCAATCCGAGGATCGATGCATTTTCTTTCAAAAAAATCAAAATGGCTTTCAAAACCTGACACACTTTTAGTACATGACGTTGATAACACTGTTAACTCTATGCAATTATTCATTTTTCAAAGGGGAATTTTGGATTTTCCTCTCTCTTTGTGCTCCTCTCCCTATCCCCTTCCTCCCTGATATGTATCTGGAACTCCCCCTCCAAAAAAAAAAAATTGCTTCTCTCCCTCCCTTTCAAGAACTTTCTCAAATCCGAATCCTCTGTCCTCCACTCCATCCATCAACTGACTGACTCCCTCCACTCCTCCTCTGATATCGCCAACCGGCTCTACGTCTCGGAACTCGATTGAATCTTCCTCAAAGACAAATCCTCCCTCCACTAACTTCTCCACCATCTGCAAGGCCATCATTATCGCCTAGATTCTCTAGCTCATCCATAAGCTCACCATCAAGGACATCCATGTTACCGAGCAAATTGAAAAACCAACGCTAAAATCAAAAGAAAAACCAAAATTTGTGCGAATTGAAATTGAAGAAGCTATTGAACGCCGAAGATGGGGGAATTGCTTGATGCCAGAGTAATATGAGTTGTGTGTGGGGTTTTGGGTTTTCTAGTCATGCTTTTCGTTTTTGGGTTTGTCTGAGTTTGCAAAGTTGCTGTAGTAAGCCAGCAAGAAGGAAGAAGGCGCATGAGGAGAAGAGAGTATATTTTTTTTTATCAATTCTTGAAGAGACGGATTTGCCCCTCAAAGTTTGACGGAAAGCACATTTAGGGGGTGTATTGTATTTGGATTTGTCCAAACCTTTTTTAATTGACAGACTTTTTGAAAAGTCCACAGACTCTTTAAAAAGTTAATAGACTGCTATTGATTTCTTAAATCCATTGATTTTAGCAACAGACTTTTTATTGATTCTTCAAAATCTATATATTTTATTATGAATGACTTCTATAGATTTTCTAGTAAATAAAGTAGAAAACAAAGAACACAACCAATGCAATCCAAATGCAAAGCAAGATAATAACTTATTGCCTCTTCAATGATCAAGTATCTTCTAGTAGAACTTGATTCAAATGAATGATTATTACTCTGTTTAGCTAGTTTGTTCTCATTTCTAATCTCCCAATCAACTTAAATATGCAATATAAATCACTTGAAGCTTATGGTTAATTATTCTCATCAATTGCCGCAATCGTCTCTCTCTCTAACTAGGGTTAGGGTTTTCTCGCCTGCGTAGCCTCTCTCTCATGTCAATGGCAATTGATGCAATGGCAGTCCGCTTGGTCTCCTCCCTAGCGCTGGCTGATGGAAAGAAACCGGTGGACCTACATCCATCAAAAGGATTGGGACAACCTGAAGCATTCATGGTAGGGAAGCTGCTCACAGCGCGGGAATATTCTTGTTGCTCCTTCCTTGGCATGTTCCAATCTGCATGGAGAATCAATGGCAGATTAAACGTTGAAGAGCTCAGAGAAGACGATAGGGTCTTGATCATTTTCATAGATCCTTTTGATGTGGATAGGGTTTGGAAAAGAGGACCATGGGGATACAACCGGGCTCTTATAGCCCTAGCACTGTATGGGCGGTGTCAGTCAGGCAAGGGAGATACCACTGAAGAAATCATCATATTGGATGACATTACAAGGAGTACCACCGGCCTTCAGATCTGAACTTATTATGCGCTTGATTGGGAGTACACTAGGCGAGTTCATAGAGTTTGATCGCCTGGCCTTCCGGACTCGAGTCTTGCGCATCAGAGTGAGATCGATTATGCTAAACCTCTCTTGTTTCGTCGACGTTTCAGGGTGGAAGATGAGGTCCAATTCATGGTGCAATTTCGATATGACAAGATGTTTGGCAGGTGCGGCACCTGCGGCCTAGTTAATCATGTTGGCCTCCCTTGTTCAGGACCGAATCTGGAGGAAGACAGTGACATACCTATTAGAAAGGTGGACAGCCCACGGCTTTTGGCCGTGTTACGGGGACGGGAAAACCCTAATGTCACTAGGGTAACTTTAAACAATCAAACATTGATTTTCAAGGCTCAAATACCTAATAGCATACCAGAAGCTATCCTTCCCCAATTTGTGATGGCCATGCGTCGACATCAAAGACAAGTGCATATTAGAGAATTGAGTGAACCAAGACTCAATGAAGATCCGATCACAGGACAATGCCGTAGTAAGGAAAATGATGAGGTAATTATCTCTCCAAAAAAATTGTGTCTCAGTCTTGCTATTGGAAAGAAAAATTTTGGATGCAGAGACTATGGGCTTGTTGGAGGGACCTTCGACCAACAATGATCAACCTAAGAGAAAGAGAGGATGTCTTGTTGGAATTGTGAACAAGTTGCCATATGGAACAGCAGGGAAATGAAGAAAGAAAGAGGGAGAACCAGAAAAGACAAAGAGCAAAAAAACCAACCTAATGCCGAGGTTGTTAGCTGCTGATGAGCCTGAAACAAGTACTAGCTCTAAACCTAAGGGGAAAGAGAAAGTGCTTGCTTAAAGTACAAAATTTCAAGACATTCTGGACTTCAAGTCTTTGCAAGTGGGAGTGATTTCTATATACTTTCTAAGATGTTTCTAGTTGATATGTGTACCACAATTGGGTGCTGACAGATTGGACTAGATGAATTGATTTTGCCCTAGGAAGTGAGATTACTTTTACTTAATTTGTTGTTTCAACGAGTGACCATTTTAGTTTTTAATGAGTTTATATGATAGGACGCCCGGTTTAATTTTGGATCTTCTTATGTAAGTTCTGTTAGACTCTGGCATCTAATAAAATCAAATCCTTTAAAAAAAAAATTTTCTCATCAATTTTGTTTTCACCTATTAACATATATCATAAAAATATTGATCAATGTCTTGATCTATAATCAATCAATCGAAATTCAATTGTTCAAGCTTTCCTTGAACCATGATATAAATTTAAATCGACGAGAATAATTAATAGGACAAAACCTAGTATTTCATAGCAACACTATTCAAGGTTTTAGGGGTAGACCACAATATTTGGGTCCTAGGGTTTCATAAATAATTTTTTATTGCTATTGGGTTCCAAGTATCACAATTGAACAAAAAAAGAAAATCACATTCAACAACTACAATGAACATATTGGGTATGAAAAAATATTGATATCATGAAAGATTAGAGAAAAGATAAGAAGAAACAAGAAAGAGAGATGATAGATAATCAACCTCTTTGCGCGCAAAGAGAAAATTTGATAGATTAAAAAAAAAAAAAAATTCTTTGATAGACTTTTTCAAATATTTGGTCTGGTGGCTAAAAAATTATTAGAATTTGGTATGTATAGTTAACACTACAAAGTCTATAATTATCCTTGATTTTCTAATTCCATAAGTATGAATGAAATTTTGAATACTTCTAAACTTTTATTTATTTTTAAAAGTCCTAATTGAATACCCCTATATTTTGGTGGAATTCATAAAGTCTTTAAAAATTCTAATCGAATACCTCAAGACTTATATGAACTGCAATACGTCCAAATTTTTAAATTCTATAAATTTCTTAAAAAGTTCTACTAATTCTATATACAATACCCCCTCTAAATAACAGAGAAAGTAATGGCATGCATCGATTTTGAGTCGGAATTACAACTTCACGTAGTGTTTTGATTTCTTGAGAGGAAATGTACCTTCTTCTTCGGAATGGTGCGTTCTTAAAATTTTCTTTTGTTCTTTCCTGTATAAATTCAAATAAAGAGCTGCGGCCAATGTTTGTTTCGACTTTCTTTACGCGCCTCCCCACTCCGGCTAAACAAACCAGAAAATTCTCCCCCCAATGGATTTGGCTCCAATGAAGCGCGACATCGACGACCTCATCTCCCAATTCGCCGCCTCCGATTCGACTCGGTTCACCGATATGAAGCAAGTCTGGCTCTCCAACAAGTTCTCCTACATCTATGACGCGCGTCCTACTTGCACCAATTCCCTCGCCCTCTTCATGCAATCCCTCTACTCCCACTCAATCGGACACCTAATCGGTCCCGATTCCTCCCTGTCACGACGACTCGGCGGCCTCTACTGCCTCTACTGTCTCTACGAGACCCAGCCCTTCAAGCCCCCTTTCAAGGTCTACCTATCCCTGGAGGAGCTCAAGAAGCTCCGGAAGCTCGTGGCCGACGCCAAGGTCCGGGGCGTGAGTGCGGCGAGTGCCGTGGTGAAGCGGATGCTGGAGAAGAATGCGTTTCTGTTCGGGTGTGTGGAGACGAACGAGGGTTTGAAAGGGAAGGTGGATGAGTTGACGGAGCTGGAGAACGCGAGGATTAAAGCGGCGTGTAAGAAGTTGTTTGATGATACGAAGATTGAGGAGGTTATTCACATGGATTTGGGGATGGAGGTTGATTTGAGGAAGGTGAAGCAGATGTGTAGGGATTATGAGGAGTTGAAGAGGGTTGCGGCGGTGGAGGGCGGTGATGAAGAGATGAAGGGGGTTTCGGAAGGTAAGGAGTTGGTTGGGGATGCAATGCAGAAGATTGCCAAGGAGTGGGATGCTCAGAGGGAAGTGTTTTATCGACAGACGGGATTGAGTCAGAAACTGAATGAAGAAGAGCAGCAGCAGCAGCAAGAAGAGGAGGGAGATGATGACAGTTTCGACAAGGAACTCGAACAAATGCTCTCTGAAGCATGATGGTGACTGTACTGTAGGTATTCAGCAAGCTGTGTTTGTCTAGTTTTGTTTAACTTCGGTTCAGAGTAGACCTGCTGATGTTGTTACTTGTTGGATAATGATTTTTGCTTTAGCTTGATTAATAGAACTTGGTTTCTGTTTTGTTGTTCTATAGCTAAATACCCTATGTGTACTTTCGGGCTTGCTATTCTAGATTAGTAGATTAATAGAGAGACAATCCTAATTATGTCTAGGTTGCTATTGTAATTCTCTAGACTTGTTCAGTGGATAATGATTTTATATTGCACTGAGTAACAATCGGTTGGGATGTAGTGAAATCCATACGTTTCTGGAAAAAAGATGGTACTACTGTCTAGATTTTGGTTTAGATGCTTTTGAGTTTCTGAGTTCATTCTCGATGTTCTACAGGTTTACCCAACACATAGGTGGAAAAGCAAGAATATGTTTGTGAAGCAGTGCTTAATGAGGTCTGAAATGATGAGGTATGCGTAATTCATTCAAATTCATAATTGAGAAAAAGAATTAGAAGACATGTATAAACAGAGAATTCTCAAGTAGATAGCCGAAACGTTTTAATGAAAATCATTGCTATTTATATTCTTTAGATTACTCATTCAAACTTTTCATTCTGGATCTGTAGGTTGTGCAGCCCATAGTTCCAGTAATTTTCCAACACACAAAGGCCACTGGTTATCCATATGGACAAAAAGGTTAGCAGCCGCTCAAATCGATGTTGTCACTCTCTCTTTGAACTTTGTTCATCGCATGTGGATTGTGCATCCAGATAAATGTTCATTTGATGTGATCTCAAATCCACAAATAAGATGATAGCCATTTGCTTTTGAATTCTGCAGCTATATCCTTGTATTTGTTGGAGTCAAATCAATCTTCATTCTTCTTGTAAGATGTCTGTTAAGATTTCCAAAGCATTGCAACACCTGTCAAGGGTCAGCTTGTTTCTTGTGCTTGAAGTCTATAGCAGTCTCTGTATATTATTGGTAAAAATGTTCCAACCGTCTATTGGGCTTTTCAAGTGAGTTAGTTCAGTGTTCATTTTGACACATCTTGGTTGAGGGTGCAAACTTTTGCTTAACTAAGTTTCATATTACTTCCTTTGCTTTTATTCTTATTAGGTAATTGGTAAATATAATAAATATAACTTTCGGGATAATTATGGCATGAATCAGAACAGCAGGGAATAAAACCTTCAGTTGGTTGAAAACTGCTTGTAGATCAGATCACTAGATGTCCAGTTGAACTATGAGCTAGAGGTCTTTTTACTTTCGTTTGGCCCTGTAGTAAATGTGCACCTTTTACCCAGAACCTTGTTTCTCTTTATAGGCTTATGACTGCAAACAGTAATAGGATGATGATGCAATATATCACAGCAAAAAAAACCACAGCACACGAACACAGAATTTTATAGAGGTTCGACAAAAACCTACGTCCTCTGTGTGATCTCTCTTGAGAATCACTAACACTATGGAGAATAACAACTTGAATACAAGTACTTATTGAAATCCCTATGCTAATCCCCAACCCCTTTGCTAGATCTCTCTATCACCCTTGGCTCTCCTTGCCCCTGTGTTTGTATGTTAACTGAGATCTCTCTTTGATCTCCTCTGATCTGAGGACACATTATGTGACCTCCCTGCAGCCCTATTTATAGATTATAGGTGCTGGTTACAAACATGTCACGTTAGGATTCCTAAAACTATTAGAACAAGGAAAGAGAGCTAGCTTTCCTATTCTTAACTAGAATAGAACTCACTTTCCAGGTCTAAATCAATAGGAATAACTCTTCCTATTCCAAAACCCATTAGGATACTAGAAGAATTCCTGTGCGCACTAATCTTCATTTACTTGTCTGGTTTTGCCTTGAATCCTAATCAACTTAGGCATATCAACGAGCCAAATTCACAACAGGGCCATGGCGGCAGTGCTCCTAAGATCATAGAAGCAATGCTGCAGAAAAAGAAGATTTGTTGCAATGCAGCTCCATAGGAACCATAAATAGTAACGTGTGAAATATTAGCAGAAATAGAAATTTTAAGTGCAATAGAAAGGAATGCTGTAACTGGGGTGGGTGCGATCAAACCTATCCCTTTCTTGGGTTGATTCATAAAGTGATCCATAAGCATCAGTAAAAGCCAGAGCAAATCAGGAAGGCGATACCAACAGCAGTGAGAAGGACTCCAGCTAATAGAAAAAAGAAGCTATATGCTGATGATAATGAGAGCAGTACTGACAGCACCAGTAGCATGCTTTCCAATTCCCTTTACTAGGGGAGCCGTCACCAGGGCCTATGACCCAACTCCATACCGAGAAGCCCTTATGATGAGTCTCTCTCTCTCTCTCTCTCTCTCTCTCTCTCTCTCTCTCTCTCTCTCTCTCTCTCTCTCTCTCTCTCTCTCTCTCTCTCTCTCTCTCTCTCTCCCTCTCTCTCCCAGGTTTAGTCTGTAGCTTCACTTCCTGGTTTCCCTCTTAGTTGAGTAGGTCCTCCCCGATTTCTTCTTTGTTCCTCTCATCAGGAATATAGTCAGGCCTTCCCTTTCCAGTAGCTAGTGGCTAGGTAGTTCTTTGTATTTGGCATTCCTATTAGGAAGCTATGCAGCGGGAACCCAAAGCCAGGCCACTATGGTATCCCTACTACAAGTAGACTCTCTGGGAGGAAGGTTCAATTGATAATGATCCCTTGTATGTGCAGGTCGAATATTGGTTATGAAAGATCCGAATATCTCTTCTGGCTTTGCCACTCTGTTCTGAATCTTTGCATAACTGCATGATTTCGTTTGTGAAGCAGTTTCGTATAAGGAAGTCCCAAATGGATTATATGATTATGATATGTTTTAGGTTACTTGTCGTACTCTTTCTTTCATTCTGACTTGTAGGGATATCGTGTGAATGTGAAGCCATATTTTCAATTATTTATTGATGCATGAAGGCATGTTGTTTTGCATGTTGACAAACAGCTAGGTTGGTGGTGTCTCAAATCTTTGGAACTTATACACTGTAAGAATGTAACAAAGTAGTCTTTTGCATTGTAGAGTCTGGCATCTTAGTTCTTATATCTGTTAGAAATAAAATTATGCTAAATATTTGTACATTGGGTTCTCCTAGCATATAAACCTTAAGAAGAGGCCACCTCCTGGTAGATATACTCTGAGTATATTGTGAATTAGTGGGATATGTTGTAATTGGCTAACAAAGTGTTCTGTTTTAGGAAATAATGGGTTTGAGCTAAGTGGAGGAGATGCGGCTGGGATTGCTCAAATGGGAGACCTAGACTCCTAGAGGGAGGTTTGGTGCCACTAGGGGTGTAAGGGAAGGTGATCCTTTGTCTCCTATCTGTTGACTCTTGTGGCGGATGTGTCATAAGTAACATTGATGGAGAGCATAAGAATTGAGATTGATTGAAGGTTTGCCTGTTAGAAGGGCGGAGGTTGAAATTTTAGAATTTGCTGATGATACTTTATCTGCAAATTATTGTGGTAGGTTCTCTTGTCTGATGCCTCTTCATATCTCCAGGACATTTCAGTCTCCTCTTCGATCCCTGCCTCCTATTACCTGGATCTGTGAGCTAATGTTTTAACATGGTATTTGGAATCCTGATGTAATCTTGCACTTGTATTTGGTGTGGTAATAAGGAAGGACGCTTTGGGCCGTGCAGCTATGCCTTTTACAAGGAATATACAAACCAAAGCTTTAGAAACACAGGTTCTGCTTTCTGTCTCAAGTTATGGTCATCTTTGAGTTTAAGAAGATTGAAGTGGAAGGAGATGCCCAAGGTGTAATCAAGAGCCTGGTAAGGACTAGTTTTGATTTCAGTGAGGAGTTCTCATGGATAACATAAGAGATTGAAGTTAGAGTTTTGAGTCAATTTCATACGGGTTGTAGCAACGTGCAGCAAAATTTGGATGGCTCTCTTTTCATCTTTCGCTGGTCACCTTGCTGTAAAGTTTTTTAAAGAGCTTCAAGGGTTAGCACCTGTTTTACAGCTCACCAGATTATTCCATGGTTACTATATACCAATAGTCCACCAGTTACCACGTAACTTTGGCATTCAACCAAACCTCGATCTGCCTTCTATATCTCCATCTCTTGAACCCCATTATAATTATTGATGAACGTCTGTCATGTATTTTTAATGGCCAGCTTGTTCCTTGTGCTTGAAATATGTTTTTCTTATTAATTGAAAATGTTCCAAGTTGCATTGGGAGTTTTTTTTTTTTTTTTTTTCCCCAAATGAGAGTAGTTGTAGTTTTGGCGCGCTGCTATTGCTTCACTTTTCCTATTGGTTTGGTACTGGGTGCATTTCACTAGTCAATCTGTTGCCGGCCTTTGTCGACATTACAATTTTCCCTGAATTAAGTCGTAGTATTTGTCAATTTCAATCATGATTCTTCAAGCTAGCTTATTCAGTTCTTGTCTATGCAGATTGTTGCTGTGTTTCTATTATTCTTTTAGAAGATTTGTCCTGCACTAAATCCTAGGTGGTCACTCAATGTTAGCAAATCTGAAGTTCTAAGATCTGACTGCGTTTTTCCAAGTGAGTTCAGCTTCAATTTGGCATTTTGAAGTCCTAAGGTTTTTCGTATCATACTAGGTAACTTTTCTGTATTATTAATTGATCGCTGCTAGATCGTGTAAAGCTGGAAGAAGAAAGTAAAAATGCAGAGAAAATATAAAGATGCTAAGATATTTTTCTTGTGTTGATGAGAAGAACTACAACACACTAATCGCTTGTATGATAAAGCAAGCTCTGATGAAATCATTACTCTCCCAACTAACTGCCTAAAGCCTTCACTTGGTACTTGCGATGTGTATTGACTATAATGATCTTGATCTGCTCGGGAGTGGTGATGATTCATGAACTGCGGTCCATCAGTAGACAATGTGCGTTGTTGCAACTTGCTTGTATTTAACACTGGGATTAAGCATTAGTTGCTACATAGGTACCTGAATGCCGATCAGTACCTAGTCCCTTTGTAAGGATTTCTGCAAATTGATCCATTGACGGCGCCAATTGATTGGAGAGCAAATTCTCTTATGGCAACTTTAAGTAAACATCCACTTCTCATATTTTTATTTTAGAATTAGGGATAAGGTTTCAGGCAAGAGACAGGGTTGATATGTCGTCGCAGTTAGAACTGGTGCAGAACGAAGAGAGATTAATGCCTTGATAAAGGAGGAGATCCAATTAGTAGTGCCTTGATAAAATGGTCCCTGCACGTATCCCAGTGTTCTTTTAATAGCAGCGAAGTGGTTTTACATGACATTTTGCATAAATTGACATATGTTTAAGGAAAAACTAAATTGACACACAGAAAGAGAGAGTAATATTTTAAAGAGAATGGAGATTTCAAGTGTGTTTATTCATCTTATACAATTGGGTATTTATAAGAATACATTTGTAGTGTGAAAGCTCAAAGAGAAACTCAAAATGATAACCATCTTGATGATGAATTCTGCCATGCTTGTTGCCAATTGGTAAAGCATGTTTACATAAGTCTTCATACACTCAAGTACTTATCTATACATTTTAAGTATTTGTTACATGATATAGACATACATAGTATTATACATTTATACTACAACATTCCCCTTAGGATATTTCATGTTCAATAGTATTGTGTTGGTAGTGCGCTTCGAAGTTGCCTCGTTAAAAACATTGCCAAGTAATAAAACCCTGTGGGAAAAAACAACCTTGGTCGAAAGGGAAAAAGAGCACAACGCGCATTGAGTGTGAAGTATATTTATGGATACTCCCCATGATTTAGACTCCCCTTGAAGATCGTGGGAGTTCGGATATCCTCCTCAATCCGATGTTCCTTACATGTTTCTCGAAAGGGGATTTTGGTAGTGATTTAGTAAATAAGTCAGTTACATTATTTTCTGATCGGATTTGATTTACTTCAATATTTAGAAGTGTTTGTTGTTGCTGACTGTAGAAGAATTTCGGCGATATATGCTTGGTATTGTCGCCCTTGATGAAACCTAATTTCATTTGCTCAATACAAACTACATTATCCTCGTAACTGCATGTAGGTTCATTTGTGGTAAATTTCAAACCACAAGTTCCTCGAATGTGTCTATTTACAGACCTTAACCATATGCATTCACGCACGGCTTCATGTAGTGCAATAATCTCTGTGTGATTTGAGGAAGTAGCAACAAGAGTCTGTTTGGTAGATCTCCAAGATATCGTGGTGCTTCCCATGGTAAAGACATAACCTGTTTGAGAGCGACCTTTGTGAGGGTCAGAGAGATACCCTGCATCAGCAAAGCCCGTCAGAACATCATTATCATTTTGATGGAGGGGAGGAGGAGAACGTCGGTCACTATGGATAGTGTTGCCGGTGTTTACATTTCTTTTCTCTATGTAGGGATAGAACAAGCCCATATCAATCGTATCTTTTAGGTATCGAAGGATTGTCTTATACCAATCCAATGGCGGCGTGTTGGCGCAGAACTATGTCGAGCTAACAAGTTTACTGCAAATGAGATATCCGGTCTTGTGCATTGAGTTAAATACAATAATGTGCCTATCACACTTAGATATGGTATTTCAGCCTCTAATAAATCTTCGTCCTCATCCCTTGGACGAAACAGATCTTTCATGGGCTCAAGACTACGGTTGATCATGGGAATACTCACAGGCTTGCTTTATCTTCATTAAAGCGCTTTAGTAACTTTTGAGTATATGCTGACTGATGGATCATAATCTCATCATTATGGTGCTCGAGTTCTATTCCGAGACAAAACCGTGTTTTCCCGAGATCTTTCATCTCAAATTCAGATTTCAAATATGTAGCAGTTTCTTTTAACTCATCTAGAGTTCTAATTAGGTTCATGCCATCGACATAAATTGCTACAATTGCAAATCTGGATCTTGTCCTTTTAATGAACACGCAAGGGCATATTTCATTGTTAACATATCCCTTCCCAATCAAGTAATCACTTAGACGGTTATACCACATCCGTCCGGATTGTTTCAATCCATATAGTGAGCGTCTTAATTTTATTGAAAACGCGCTCCGTGGTTTAGAGCTACTTGATTTAGGTAATTGAAGTCCATCTGGAACCTTCATATATATCTCTGAATCTAGATCCCCATAGAGATATGCTGTAACCACATCCATGAGCTGCATGTCAAGTTTTTCGGAAACTACCAAACTGACAAGGTAGCGGAACGTTATAACGTCCATTACGGGAGAATATGTCTCCTCGTAGTCGATTCCAGGGCGTTGTGAGAAACCTTGTGCCACAAGGTGGGCTTTGTATCTAACAACCTCATTTTTCTCATTACGCTTTCTAACAAAGACCCATTTATGGTCAACAGGTTTTATATTTGGTGGTGTCAGTGTTATAGACCCAAATACCTGTCTCTTTGTTAGTGAATCCAATTCAGTCTGGATCGCATCTTTCCATTTGGACCAATCTGCTCTTCGTTAACATTCTTCAATGGAGCGAGGTTCGATATCATCGTATTCTATAATTCCTTTTGCAATATGATATGCAAATGCATCATTAATAGCCATAGAATTTCTGTCCATAATTACATGTATACTAGTGTAATTTATGGAGATCTCTATATTCTCTGGAATTGGTTCTATCGTTGGAGCGTCCTCCAATGATGTCTCTTGGACATAACCATAATCCGGAATTTTTTCATGAGATGGATTATTTGTATCGATGATTAATTGATTATTTTGTGTCAAGCTCGCTTTCTTTCTTGGGCGAGAATCCATCGAACCTATGGGTCTCCCGCATTTCCTGGCAGGAGCCATGGGTCTAGCCACTGCATCACCCATAGAGGGGATGTCATGTCCTTTAGTTTTAGGGACATCAATCCTTGCAGGTACGTTTGCAGCAGGTATGTGTGATCTTGTCAATTTAGCGATATCAGAAAACGCATCAGGCATTGATTCTGCTACGTTATGAAGATCGAGAATCCTCCGCACTTCTATTTTAGACTGTGTGGTTCGGGGATCAAGATGAGACAAAGTGGGGACAGACCACGACAATTCCTGTCTTTTCTGTTGAACATTAGTATTCATGTGAGACATCAGACTGCACACCCAAATATGCTTAAGTGTGAGACATCAGGCTCATACCCAGTCACCATCTGGGACGCAGAAAATGGTTGGGTGGCAGTGGGTCTCAGATGAATAAGCACAGCTGCATATAATAATGCATAGCCCCAAGCAGAAATAGGGAGATTGGTGCGCATAACCAATGCCCTGGCAACCATTTGAAGTCTTTTAATGGCAGCTTTTGCGAGTCATTTTTGGGTGTGTACATGAGGGATAGGGTGTTCGACCTCAATCCCAATGGACATGCAATAATCATCAAAGGTTCTTGATGTAAACTCTCCAGCATTGTCAAGATGAATTGACTTAATAGGATGATCAGGGTGGTGAGCCCTTAACTTAATGATTTGTGCTAAGAGTTTAGCAAATGCAGCATTTCTTGTGGATAAGAGCATGACATATGACCAATGTGTCGATGCATCAACCAACAACATAAAATATCTAAATGGTCCGCAGGTTGGTTGGATAGGTCCACAAATATCACCTTATATTCTTTGTAAGAATGGTATATTTTCTTTAGTGTCCTTTGCATAGGATGGTCTTGATCCTACCTTTGCTAAAGAGCAAGCTTTGCAAAACGAATAATATGCTTTAGAAGTAACTCTTTGGACCAATGTTTGGTCCGTACTTCTTTTCGTTTTGAAGAATGGATGTCCGTGTGAAGTTTTTAATATACGGAGCATCATATCACGACCTGGATGTCCCAAACGGTCGTGCCAAAGCTTGTATGTGTCAGGATCCCATAAATTGTCATTCATGACATAGTTGGATTCAATGACTCTAATAGTGGTTGCATACAATCCACTAGAGCGACACATAAGTTTCTCTAATACTCGTGTATTTCCGTAGTTTTTAGAGGTGATGCAAAGGAACTCTTATCCATTCTCACAATGTGTTTCCACATGAAAATCATTGGCTCTTATGTCTTTAAAGCTTAATAGGGTCCTTCCAGCCCTTGGAGCATATAGAGCTTCGGTGACATTAACATTTGTGCCATTTGGTAACAAAAATTGAGCTGATCCTCGACCATGAATCAATTGTGATGGTCCTGCCATCGTAGTTACTGAGGATAGACAAGGTGTCATCCATAAAAATAATTGCCTATGTCGCAATATAGTATGTGTGGTGCCACTATCAAGAAGACATTCCAATTCTCCGGAAAATATACTGAAAAGGAATAAAGTTCGGAATATTAACACATGTCCATGACATTGAATGCGATACTTTATTAATAGGGAAAATAGCCAATGATTACATCAAAGTTACTCATAAGTCTATTCCAAATATCAAACTTTAGACAAATTGTTATCACTCAATCCATTTGGTAATTCCAATAAAATATGACCAAGAAAGTAGAGTGATGTTGGTGGAGCAAGGCTCACTTAAATACCCCGATCTCAATTGCTTTCCTAGACATCATACTTCAGTGGGTACGCCACATAAGAAGGAGTTTCATACAATTGTTATTTATTGACTAAGGCACATTTGCCATTCTTGGAAAATAGAAAGAGGATTATTCTAATCAAAGTCTATGGCATCTTCGTGCTCTTCATTTACAGCTTTGAAGTCCTCAACGGTGAGATTGACATCTTCACTATTTTCATCTTCGGCAAGGTTGGCTTCTTGCTCTCTTGCTTCCCTGTACTCCTTGTAGTGTGCAGCTAATTGGGTACTTGCATGACAATGTTTAAACCAATGCTTGATTGATCCACATCGATGACACATGTCATTGTGGTTCCCTCCCTTCATTTGAGGTGCAGGTTGTGCACGTTGTGAATATTCTCTAGGAGGGTTGCTGCTACTACCACGGCGCATGGTGTGACCTCCACGGCTCATGGTGCTATTTCTAAGGCCGGTGTTGCCATATCTCCCTCTTCCACGTGTGGAGTTGCCATCACGTGTGCCCGCTCTAAAGTTGCGGTTTCCTTCTTTATTGGGGCGGTTATATGGACATGTTCGTCCTTCATGTCCCCTATTATTAGGGTATACATGTCCCCTATTGCTAGGGTACCGCTCATTGTGCCCTCTCTTGGGTGCATTATAATTTTCCTCACGAACGCTCTTGGTTCCAATGGGTCTTGAATTATGATTCTTTACGAGAATGTTGTCGTGCTTTTCGGCTACCGACAAAACATTAATGAGCTCATTGAACCTCGTAATTCGTCTAACATTTACTTCAGTGCGATACTGCTTTGATAGCAAGATTGCTGCAACGGGGAAGGTGGAGAGAGTTTTCTCAATTAGCTCTTCTTCTGTGAGGGGTTTTTGACAGAACCTCAACATGGATTTGAGACAAAGAGCTTCTGAATTGTACTCAGCAATAGACTTGAAGTCGGAGAAGTGTACATCTTTCCACTGAACCTTCAAGTCAAGGAGGAGGGAATCTTGGATATTGTTAAAGCGCTCTTGTAGCGCCTCCCATAAATCCTTTGCATCTTTGATGGACATGTACTCTAATCTGAGTGCTTTTTCCATATGACGTCGCATCAAGATGATTGCTTATGCATGCCTTTTGGGTGTTCGAGGGAACGCAAGGGCCGAGTCTGGTGCATGGATGATTGGCAATATCCCTTTTGATGTGAGATGGTTCTCAACGTCGGTTTTCCAGCTATGGAAATCCGAACTTGTTGAGTCAATGATTTGAAAATCGAGTCCAGGTTCATTGAACATCCTTGAAAATAAGAAGAGAATATTAGTTTCGGAGTTTAAACTTCCACGAAAAATAATAAGATTTCCGAGTTATACTACCAAGAAATCAATTCCCAAGAAATTTCCAAGATTTCCGAGTTATGCTAGTTCATTGATTACGAACGCTCTTAGTTCGTTTGGCGTGAATTTCTATAATTCAGCTTTTGATTGTAAGTTCCCGAGAAAAAGGAAAAAGGAGATAAATGAATAAAAACTCAAAAACAGGAACTTTTAGTATTTAAAACTTACTTGTTGAAATTCGGAGCAAATTCACTTCTGAACAGATCCCACTTCAAATGGTGTACAGGTCTCAAAAAGATTCTGTTAGGGCTGAAATTTGGAGGTCAGATAGAGGAGACATAGATGAACAACTTTGATGAAGAAAGTATTTTGATCAGAGGTCTTGAACAAGATTTTTCGGGACGTGCAAGCAGGCTGATCTGCACAGGAACGAGCGTAGGGGCAGCTCACGGTATGGCTAGCAAGGGCTAGGAGCTCGTGCTGATAACGTGTTTAAGGAAAAACTAAATTGACACACAGAAAGAGAGTAATATTTCAAAGAGAATGGAGATTTCATACAATGGGGTATTTATAGGAATACATTTGTAGTGTGAAAGCTCAAAGAGAAACTCAAAATGATAACTATCTTGATGATGAATTCTGCCATGCTTGTTGCCCCTTGGTAAAGCATGTTTACATAAGTCTTCATACACTCAAGTACCTATGTTTATACACTCAAGTACCTATCTATACATTTTAAGTATTTGTTACATGATATAGACATACATAGTATTATACATTTATACTACAACAACATACTGTTTTTAGACTCTAGGTTATATCAGCCCTTGTAAAGGTAAGATGCTGTAACAAGCAACAATGCTCCTACATTAACCAAGGCAAGAAGTGGTAATGGGCTTGTTATCTATCATGCTGCCTTGATGATGATGATGATGAAGATGATGATGATGTCCTGTGCATATTCAGGTGGAAAAACTTTGACTTCCATCTGTGAGATATTGAATGTTGCAGGCCGAGAAAGTAATGTAACAGCCCCAAATCCTTCATTTCAAACTTGTTTTGAACCGCAACATCGTTACTTTCTGCGCTGATCATATCATCTACATGAGAGCACTTGAGTCAAAGTATGAGGTAACCTCTCATTCCAAGTCCCCTTGGTTCCTGCTCGAGACCACAGAGAAATTTAACTAAATTGCGGACAAAATTTGGATGCACAGGGTCCTAAATGCCTCCAGGTTGAGCCATAAAACCCTACTTCTTTAAGCACATAATGAAGAAAAGCATTCTTCACACCCATTTGATGGAGCTCTGAACCAAACTAAGCTGCAAGAGCAAGAAATCCTTCCCATGCTTGCTACTAGTGATCATGGGATGATCATTAAATGGTAATCTATGTCACAGTAGAGAAATGCATCGAAATATTGATCAGCTATCAGTGCAGAGGGATATTAAATATGTATATTCATTGTTGAGCTAGGAGAACTCTTACTGATGTTACTCATATCACCATGCAACAACAAAACTGATAGGTGCCGGACTTCCACTGCTGGAAGATGAAGTTGGTGTTAGAGTGCACAAGGTGAGACTGTGACAACCGAATGATACAGGAACACATGGTGCAGCTGAAGGTTTGGGGCAGTGAGATGGAGTGGATGAAGTTGATTTTTGTGATTTGAAAGGAAATTGGTATTCATCAAAGATAACATACCTGGAGATAATGCACTTGCCTGAAATAGGACTATATCAGATACAGCTCTCATATCCTAGAGAAAACTTTATACTGATACACGTTACAGTTTTGGTGAGTGGTGTGAAGCTAATTAAAGTTGTATGGTTTCAATAAAGGAAAGCAAGAAAATCCAAAAATTCTAAGTGATTCAAAGAAGGAATGCTGTAAAACACAAGTTAGGTGATTTCATGGACAAGTTTTGGGAAAGGCATTCTATTTATCAGATACACTGATGGAGAAAATGGTAACCTAGTAAATTTTCTTGAGAAACAAGACTTAAGACATTGATTTACAGGAATTCATTCTGAATTGGACTTAGATTACATGCTTGCGACAATAGTACTGGAGGGGTGGCCTAGTCCTCTGTGCCAAAGTGAGTGAGAAACTCAGTGACAAGGTACATCGCTGTGTAAAATTGCTGTTATTATGCTATGAGGTTGACCAGTATTAACAATGAGACCTGAATCAGGAGCATAACCAGTATTTACAGCATGGTATATAGGTTAACAATTCTTAACAAAAAAAAAAAAAAAATACAGGATTTGCAACATTGTAGGTGTGGAGACACTGGGGTACATGTACAGCTCACGTTAGCAGGTTATCCATTATTGGTGACAACAGGAATAGAAGAGTAAGCAGGAATTAAGCCAGAAGTGCTAACAGTAGAAGCACAAGGATAGCTAATGCATGTGAGTAGCAGCAGTAGTATGTAGGATCAGATGCATATGCATTATAACTAGGAGTAACACTACTAACAAGTTTTAGAAGAGGGTAAAAATGCAAAGAAAAGATCTCTTCTATTGATGAGAAAAGGTACAACCCTAATGAATTATGTGATATGCTACATGTAAGCTCTAACTAGGCATACTAACTGCATAAAGCCTTCAATTCATCGCTGCCACATGTGTGACTAACAATCTTGAGCTGCTGGTGATGATTCAGTGTATTGTGGTTCATCACTAGACATTGTAGCCTTGTCGATCACAACATGTATTTAACATTATAGGTGGCCTAACATAAATATACACACACTTTAGTTATCAAATCTTGCAATTTCTTGAATCAAGTTGCAGTTTTTCTGTGTCTGCTTTGAATTGTTCCTTCTGTAGATTGTTTCTTTGTTTCTTTTTATTCTTCTTTCAGAAAAATTCTCCTAAAAACCTAAATAAAATTGTAGGATATCAGTCAACCCTAGCAAATGTGCATTCCACCTTCAAAAGAGGAGAAGATATATATATATATATATATATATTCTATGGTCCCATTAGCTTCATGTTGGAGACTGGAAAAGTATAGCATATATCAGATTACTGAGGTGTAAAAGTTTGAGTTGTAGAGACTCATAGCTGATTCATTTCGCTGTTTGTTAAAATTTTGTGTAAGTTGAGGCCGGTATTTCAAACTGAAATCCGAAAGTCCATGACAACGATTGGCAATATCTGAAGATCAAATCCTGAAATGTTGTTATTACAATTCACTTGAAATTTGTATTTATAATTTGCTGCAGCTCACTTAAGTTATATATGCAGTCTCAGATAAGAGTTTTTGCACCTAATACCTCCTGTTTTGAGTTAACATGCATGATTATTTAGTCATTCATCAATTAGTAGGAGGTGACAAATGGAACTGGAGAGTCTTTGCATTAATTGATGTATGACATAGAATGATTCTGAGACTCATCAAATCTATTGTTAAGTACATACTCCAGAAAACCTACTTTTTATTTATTCTTTCTTTCAATTCTTATCAAATAATATAGTCAATTTTGCATGGCACTACTTGGGTAGCTTTTCACCTGAAGGCCAAGGCCACTATTCCATCCACCCTTCAATGCTCAACTGCCTCTCAAGGTTGGATAGGAAGTTATTAACCTTTTTATCTATGATATTATGAGCTAATGTTAATTGTGCTAACATTGAGTTGCAAGCTGTGGCGTCCTTCTTTGACTCAATTCCCAATGAGACTGCATCCCAAGGAGAATGGTCTTTTGGCGGGTTGTCGGTCCCTACGAGTCTGCAGCCATACAGATTGCGTGTCGTGGTAAACTGCTTGGTGGTTGGAATTTATAACTAAAAAGCGTACGTATTATTAGCCTTAGGGAGATGTACATTGTTCATTGATGATCTGACTAAGTTCTGGTGTAGTGATTAGTGAATGATAGATAGTCTTGAAAGTCTGCAAAGAATTGTTGGACCATATAATATGAATGATCAACGGTGAAAGGTAGGTCATTTAGCAGTATTCCTTTGATCTTACTAGAATAAGTATGCCAGTATTATTCCAGGGTGGCTCAATCATGTTAAAAAACAAGTGGTGATTGTTTAATGAAATTGGACCTTGTTGATTATGTCTGAAAAGTGCTAAAAACATCTAGGGTTTTTTACTTCAACAGTGTCTGAACTCTTCGAGGATTTTTGAAATGATACCTGAACTTTCAAAGTTATCAAAACTCATTTTTTCATATCAACTACATGCGGTCGATTTCCGTCACAGAACTGTTAACTATGACCACGTGCCCAGCATGTGAGGCACTTAATGAGGTTAAAAGACTAATTTTTACCCTCAAAAGTATATACTTCAACAGTGTCTGAACTCTTCGAGGACTTTTGAAATGATACATGAACTTTCAAAGTTATCAATGTGATACCTGAACTCATTTTTTTGTATCAACGTCGTACCTACGGTCGATTTTCGTCACAGAACCATTAACTATGACCACGTGCCCAGCACGTGAGGCACAAAATAAGGGTAAAAATGACCTTTCCCACTTCCTTTAGTTCTTCACGTGTCCCGTTGTACCTTCAGTTCTTCTTCTCCATTTCTATTTCCTTTTTCATCTGCAAAATGAAAACATATGGGATGATGACATTTCCTAGCAAATGCAAAACCCAAAGCAAAACTTGAATCCAATTCTCTAATGGACGGACACCGTCGGGGACTCCATCTCGTCGGAGTTCTCCAAGCACAACTTTGTAATTGAATAAAAATCTGCAAAAGTGAAGGAGACTAAGAGTCTCTCTCTTTTTCTCTCTCAACAGCGGCGAAAAGGTGAAGGATGGTGATAATGGGAGAAAACCCAAAAATGATTTTTCCGCGACTGCTTGTCTGTGTATAACTATATCTATCTGTATATGATTTATTGAACAATGGGGCAATGATCATTTCACTGATTCCAGCTTCTAATCAATTTGTCCAAAAAAGAACCGGCCTCTGGTTATTCGCGGCTGTAATATCAGTACTTAGTGAGAGCCTTGGACGAGGTACTCCGGCGAGGCAATCAGCGGTGGTCGGGGGGGGGGGGGGGGGTGAGGGTTTTATGGCGGCAGAGGTGGATGACGGGGCTGGTGGATGGGCTGCGCTTGGGGCTTCAGGCAACGACAGGGCATTGAGTGGCGAGGAGCTTGAATTTTTGCAAGGTAGCCATATCGATCTAGCTGAGTTCAATGTGGTTGTAGTAAGGTAGTGCTTGGAAAGGGTTGGGTGGTTGAGAGAGAAGGTGAGATCTGATTTGCGGCCATGGCTTCCAATCGGAGGGGACAAATCAGAGGGAAGAAGACATCCAAAAACAAAAACAAGAAAGAAAAAAAGAAAGAAAGAAAGCAAAGAAAATAAAAAAAAAACACTTTTGAGGGTAAATTAGTCTTTTAACCTCATTAAGTGCCTCACTTGCTGGGCACGTGATCATAATTAACGGTTCTATGAAGAAAATCGATCGCAGGTACGACGCTGATACGAAAAAATGAGTCCAGGTATCAAATTGATAACTTTCAAAGTTCAAAAGTCCTCGAAGAGTTCAGACACTGTTGAAGTAAAAAAACCCCATGAAGAACTAAATGAAGTGGTAAAGGTCATTTTTACCCTTATTTTGTGCCTCACGTGCTGGGCACGTGGTCATAATTAATGGTTCTGTGATGGAAATCGACCGCAGGTACGACGTTGATACGAAAAAATGAGTTCATACATCACATTGATAACTTTGAAAATTCAGGTATCATTTCAAAAGTCCTCGAAGAATTCAAACACTGTTGAAGTAAAAAACCCAAACATCTAATATGGTTGCTTGATATTTAGCATGTCTTGTATCTTTCATGTATAATATTCATCTCTATGTGATAATGGCTCTAAGATTTTATGATTCTTCTCTTCTTCCACTGATATGCTATTATTGAGCTAGGTAAAGAGTTTTCATCAGGAGAAACAATTGGTCTATTTTGATTTGCAGTAAATCAGATGCTTGCATTTTGAACAAGAAACCACAGCTGAAAGAATAGTACTCTGGAACAGATGAACTGGAATTCAACCCCTATATGCTATATTCTGTCATTGGAAATCAGCTTTTATCTTTTTCTGAGAAAGTTAAATATTCTTCTTTGATGACCATATCATATTAGTCTCTCTTTTGTTTGTACGTCTTTGGCCCTTTCTCTTTACCCTTTTTGTAGACTACATCATTTTAGGTACTCCCCACCTCAAATTTATCAACATTTTTGGGTTACTACTATATCGTGAAAAGAGAAGAAGATTTTCATTTATGGTGTTCCACCAATACCTGTTTCACAAGAAAACTAAAATTTCTTCAAATCAGAGGTAAAGGAAAGCAAACTGATAGCTAGATAGATCTTTCTTGTGGGTCATTTAGGTTTCTCTCTTTTTAGTTGTTTTCCTCAACTGATGTAGTGATGTTAAAAAGGGGTATGTGAATATAGAAGCAAAGAGAGAAATAGAATAGGATCACCTCAAACAAAATTAATACTATTTTTCATTTGTTTTATAATAATCATGTGATTGCTGCAAAATATCTACCTTTCCAAACTACCAATGCAGAAAGGAACTGTAGTGAAACTGAAAAAATAACATTATGTTTTGATGATTTGAATTGCAGATGAATTTAATCATAACCCATATGGCACCAAAACTTTAATTATAGATAGTGATGGATCATAATGGTGCTAATGATTTTTTCTTCTTTATTTTATTTCATTTTGTTTTATTTTTCTTATAGATTGTCAGGAACTTCAGTTATCATCAAGATTCTCTTATGCCCAACCTATGTCAAGGGTAGTTGATGGAACATAATATGAAAAATCGCAAGCTCAAATTATGAATCGTCATTGTGCTAATCTTCTATATCTGCACCTTAGCAACAGTCCGAAGCATACAAGATTAACTCACTGAAAAAAAATCAATGCGATTAACATAAATATATATGTAATGAAAGATTAACAATGGGATTGTGTAAGGGTTTACAATCCTTCCTGACCTGAAGCCATTGATCACTAAACAAGATCTTCTGCACTGCCCTTGGCGTAGTACTCTCTATGGGGTGAGATTCTGAATTACTAGTGTTGGAGAGTGGAGAACCTGTGTTCATAACTTCATATAGAGGTTGAATACTGATTCTCTCCCTTAAGTGATCTAGTAATCCAGTAATAGATCTCCTACACTTTACCGTTATCAGAAACAATAAAGATAAAGTCCACGGGAATAGAGTTCCATAACAACTCTAGTTACTTGTTCTGTAAGCCCTTAACAGTTGTTGTACTATGTGTAAACTTATGATCAAGTCCACTGTTCGTTTGAAATAATGAATTTGGACGGAAATGGGGTAGATACTAGTGTCTTTTTTTTTTCTTTTCTTTTCTTTTTTGGATAAAAATTAAAAATTTGTAGTGCAAATAATGTGGAATAAGCTGAAAGTAATAGTACTAGCAGTAAAACTGTTACATAACAAAGAATTACTTTATCTTTTAAATCACAGGTACTGATCCTGTGATTCATCCTCATATATTCTCCCCCAGATAGCAGCATATTTATAACAGTACTTATAACTGTAAGTGTCAGTATATTAAACAGTAGGATGATGATGGTTCCTTGAAGTTTCTGACACGTGCTAAAGCTTTCTTGATCTTATGATTTTGTATCTTTCTGCATTGCATGAGCTCTTTAATTATCAGATGTTTCTGCTTTGGTTGAGGATGCCCAAGTTTCATTTAAATAAAGTTTCAATTGAATATTTTCTCTTGTAGTCTTTACTAGCTATGAGTTCTTGCTTCTGCAGAGTTCTTTTATTCTTGTTTTGGACAATTATGCATAATAAAATTATAGAAGATCACTCACTGTTAGCATATGTAAATTCCAATTTCAATTTAGGAAAATGTCTATGGCTTCACTTTTAGTTTATGTTGGGGAGTCTGAAAAGATGACATGCATCAGGTCAGTAGGGCATAAGTTAGCTGTAGACTGGCGGTTGTCTATCAAATTTTGGCGAAAGCCCAATATTTCAGACCAGTAACCAACCATCCGATATAGATGGTTACCATTATCTGAAGATCAGATTCTGTAATTTTCCCAGTAGAGTTGTCTAGCTTGGTAGTCTGTTGGTGTAGGTAGTCTAGCATTTGGCCTGCTTGAAACCATTGAATTTCTGGAATGACTAATCTCTCTAGTGATATATATATATATATATATCTCATAAACTAGTAACAACTTTTCTTTAGTGAATTAGAGAAAGGGATATGCTGAAAGAAAGACATGCTTTCTGAGAAATTAAAGTTGTATGGTAAAAACTGAATGATAATACTTCGTAATCATTTTCTGCTATTGGATTTCTCTGTAAAATTTCAAATTGTTCTTACTTAGTTACTGGTTTTATATTCCACTGACGAAGCTAGTGACAGTCAGCTGTAATTTTCCGTGGCCTATGATTTCTGGTAAAAGTTGTTGGTCACCTAATCCTTCTGTTTGTGCACACATGATGATTTAGTTGTTCATCAATTACTAAGAAGGGAGAACTTAGGTGGAAATCAAGTCTTGTTTTCAGTTGGCATGCCCTCAATGTTATCCTATGATGCTCCCAGTAATGACTACCATAGGATTTTTCAGAGACTCATCAAGATCTATTTTAAGTGCATATACTCCAGAAAATCACCTTAGCATTTATTTCATTTCCATCTAATAATCTGTTAAATTTTGCATGGTGGCATCTTTTCACCTGAAGGCCAAAGGCCACTATCCTATCCACTCTTCAATACCTAACTGCCTCTCAAGGTTGGATGGGAACTCATAATTAACCTTTTCTACGTATGATCTTAGAAGCTAATGTTAATTGTGCAAAATTATATTGAGTCCTCTTGCATCCTTATATGACTCAATTCTCGATGAGACCACGCTCATCAAAATGTGGATGATCTTTTGACTTGTCATAGGGCCTACGAGTCTGCTGCCATGAGGATCGCGTGTCGTACTAGTTTGCTTGAAGATTTCAAATTTATACTTCAAATATTATTTTGTTAGTCTTAGGGAGATGTACATTACTATTTTGGATGATGCTCATTGATGTTTTGATGAAATTCTCGTCTGTTGAACAATAATCTTGAAAGCCTAAGAATTATTGGACCTTAAACTACCATTTGTTGGCGAGAGGTACCTGATATAGCTGTCTTTGTTAGATATATATATTACTTTAGTACTAACATTTTTGAGGTTGGCGTAATCAGGTTTTTCAGAATTGGTGACTTGTTTAACTAATGAATTTGAACTCGTTGTTATAGTTGGAAAGTGCTAAAACATCTAAACGGCTACTTTACATTTATCGTGTCTGCTATCTTGATATCTTATATTATCCTAAATGTATGAACTAAAGGTTCTGAGTTTCTTCTGGTGACATGGAACTGAATGATTGAAGTACTATGTTTTATTTTTGATCGATTTCCCCTAATTTGAATAAATTAGTCAAAGACATGCATTTGAACAGGAAAGAGACTTAATCTTCATTACAGTTTGGAACAAGTAAAGTAGGACTGAATCATATTCAGGGACGGAACCAGGATTTATAAGTTGGGGTGTGGGGTTGGGTGGGGGTGAGAAGTAAAAGTAAATTTAACTATATAGATGGTAACAATTTTAGTACCTATTGTTATTTCTATTTTTTGTGCATGGTACTTATTAATTGGCAAAACTTGGGAAGTTTTTATATATAAACTTTCTCATCTACATAATTTTTTTTTTATTGAAGATGAGAATGCACAAAGAAATATCAATTACATCTTAATCATAATGAAGAATCAATTGAGTTTGGTCAGTTTACCATTTCAAAGGTTGATTATATGCTCTACTTAAGAAGACAAGTCCTGGAACCATGGGGGGTCTGGACCCTCCCAGACCCTCATATAGTTCCGCCACTGATCATATTGCTGCATAATCTGAATGTGATGGTGTAATCTCTTAATTCCAAAGCCAACCTTCATTAGCATATCTTTACAATTCGTTAACTTTCTTCTTCTTTTTTTGGCAAGAGTTAACTTTCTTCTTTGACAGCCTCTTCTCTTTATTCTCTCTTTTGTTTGTATAGCTTTGCCCCCTTTTCTCTTAAGCCTTTTTTGTAGACTACATCATTTCAGGTATTCCCTACCTCAAATTTATCAAAATTTCTTCGGGTTAATCTGACTTAACTTTATCCTGAAATTGAACAAAAGAAGGAAATCCATCTATGTGTGACATAAATACTTGTTTCGCAAGAAAACTAGAATTGCTTTAAATCAAAGGTAAAGCAAAGTTAAGAAAGGTAGACAGAAAGAGAGAGATAGCTCTTTCTTGTGGGTCTTTTTGGTTTCTCATTTTAGTTGCTTTCCTCAATGGATGTTAAAAAGGGATATATGCAATATAGGACGATAGGTAGAAACCAATAAATGAACCTCAAACAACTTAATTAATACTGTTTTCTTTATTTGGTTTATGAAAATCATGTGAACTATCTACCATTCCAAACTACCAATATTGAAGGAAGGAAATTAATGTGGTGAAACTGAAAGAATGACATTACAAAATTGGTGATTTGAATTGCAGATAAACTTAATCATAACCCATATGGCACCAAAACTTTAATTATAGATGGTGATGGCTCATAATGGTGCTTCTGACCCTTTCTTTCTTAGTTTTTATTTTTTTATTTGATTCTTTATAAATTGTCAGGAGCTAAAATTTTCATCAAGATTCTGTTGTGCACTTGTGCTCAACCTAAGGTCAAAGGGTAGTTGATGGAAGAATGGATGAATGAAGTGAAAATGAAAAAGATACAAGTTGCTATGAAGTGAAAATGAAAAGTTACAAGCTGCTTAACCATGAAATGTGATTGGCTGCAATGGTGTTCTCTAGCTACTTAAACCTGCTTGGAACCAAAGTTTTTTTAGATAATGAGCTTGGTCTGAATTTGAGCACAGATTTGCTTAGCTTAACCAAAATTATGGAAGTAGGTTTTTGTTATTTTTCATAGTGGTAAAAACTATTCTCTGGTGAACCTATATGTAAAACTGAAATAATTACTGCTAATGCTGTAATTTGATAATAGACTATTGCAACATAATTGGATTGCAAAATTATTCCTAAACTTTGTGAACTTAACCGGGTAACACATACCCCTTATATTCTTGCTTGCTTACTTGGATGTTGGGATGGTTAAGAGAATCTTTAGCAATGTTAACCATTTTTTAGTTAAATTTTAGCCAAAGTAGCTAAAAAGTTATTTTGGCTAGCCACTTTAGAAATACGTATGTATCAGTGCTCTCTATTTTGACTAATTTTAAATTTATATTATTTGTTAAAATCAAGATTAATAGTTTAAATGTATTTTTAAATTATATAAAATAATTCAAAATGAATGTTTTAAATTATAAAGAGCCTCATCTCGCTCTCTATATTTAGGAGCGAGATAGCTAAAAGTTATAATAGAGAACCACTTAGAAGTCTGGTGCAGCTGCTAAAATTACAAAAACTAAACATGCTCTCCAAAATAGCTAAAAAGCTAAAATAGAGAGTCTGCTAAAAATGCTCTAATGATTTGTATTTAGAATGACATGCTTCCTAATACTTAAACACCAGTTCATATAAAAGTAGAAAATGTTGGTCCCTTGAGGCTTCGAGGAAGCCATCGATAAGACTGCCTAAGTCACTGGTTAGATCGGCCAATAGAAAGTCGTCAAGTGGAAATTTAGAATAGTAGTGATAGTTTGGTAATTTTGTGTTGAAAATAAAAAGTATTTGCGTTATTGAATTTTGTTTATCTGTATAATTATCCTAATTTTATTAACCGGGGCGCGGCTAGACAAGTTTGTTAGTTAGACAATTTGATCAAGACTTTCTCAGAAGCTTGGGGATACCTCTTGTTGCTTTCAAAACCCTTGGAGTTTTCCCTTGCGAAGTATACTTTGCCTTTGTTTCTATTAAAAGTCGTAGGGCGGTTTGGGCATAGCCTTTTTTCTTTTAAAGCTAAGATATCATTTTCATTGTTTCTCCTCTTTATTTTGTAAGAATTATTGACACCGAAAGCAAACATATAAGCCAAAAAAAATCTACTTACTACCACAAACCAACGAAAATAGTTTACAAGAATGCATTGATCAACATTCTCCTATTTTTCTTTATATGTAAACATATCACTTTCATAATACAAACATTTCGTAAGAATGCATTAATCAACATTCTCCTATTTTTCTTTGTGTAAACATATCACTTTCATAATACAAATATTTCATAAATTTGTACTCGCTTGCATGTGATATTTCATTAATAATACAAATACTTCATAAATTTGTTCTATCCAATCCGAAACAAAGACAACGAGATTGGAGTCCCGTGCTCAAATTCGATGAAAATTTGCTTTCCTTCCATCATTTTCAAATTTTAATTCAATTAATACTTGACATGTACGTGTGCAATTTTACTTTTAAGGAGAAAATAATTTGCCCTGCCTCCTCCTCCTCCTCATGTGATGTTACTGTTGTCTATTTCCCAGGAAGTCCAACTCCAACATAATAAGATTAAAAGGCATTTGAGTCAAATACTGGATTGGGGTGGTTTTTCAATTTTCTTAAATAATTCGAAAGGCTTGGAGGCAAATTCATTAATTGCATTCACTCCTTTGGATCCTTTAAATGGTATAAAGACACAGACAGATAAAACCAATGTTAAACAATGATACCAGAAACCTCACACTCACCAAGTCACAGAGTCGCGTACTGGTTGTTCATCATGACTGAACGTTTTGACCTTTTACAATTGGTTAGCTTCAACTTCTTGTCTTCTTTCTTCCACGGCTTGGCTTCTAGCCAAGCCCCATTCATTTTAATTTTTTTTTTTCAAAAATGAGGTGATATTGTCAACAATAAATAATTTTACTTACTCTCCATTACCCTTGAGCTTGACAAGGTTAAGATGGAACTTGGTAAGCATTGTTGTGAGGGTTGGAGTGTGTTTGTGTTTAGTGTTGTGGGGCTAGCCGGGTGTACGTTGTGATTGCTACTAAATAGGCACTTGATGGTGTGAGACATGAACGTGATTTTGATTTTATAATCTAAACTTTACAGTCAAAATTAATTGACAATAGTTGGAGAGACTCAAATCTTTATAAACATATTTACAAGACCTCCATTATTTAATATGAGATTTACATTCTCAATAATTCCTACACCCCGACTTGGACTAGCTAGGCTATTGTCTTACTAAACAAGAATGACACCAAATTGATTCCTTTTTTTTTTTTTATCTTGACATGTAGTTATTTGAGAAAGATAAGAACTCAACTATAGGATTGTGTTGGCAGTACGTCACTATATCACTGGTACATATGGTTAAGAAACTTAATTATAGGTAGATTAGGAAATAATGTACATAACCATTAACCAAGCTAGTTGATGTTAAATCCAAATCAAGTTGCTTAAGAGAATATTATGACCTAGATAACCATTAACCAAGCTAGTTGACGTTGAATCCAAATCAAGTTGCTTAAGAGAATATTATGATGCCATTAGGTCATAATTACAATAAAGAAGAGCAACTATTTATATAATATTGATACTTATCTTGCAGTTAAGAGTCCATGCTGAGTTAGCTTCCAACGAAATGGTATTCATATAAATATATATATTATTAATGAGATGTGCATCTGATTCATTCGAGTTAATCCATTTAACATAAAGATTGCTTGGCTTCTTTAACACCCAAAAGTAAAGTTATTGCTGATCAGTTTGTTTGGAATCTATAATTTGTAATATAAAAGATTGGATCACCATTGAAAACAAGGTTCAACCACAACATGTTTCTTTCAAAGATTCCATTTTGGAATTATTATGCTAAGAATGACACATGAGATTTGTTCGAGGAAAGTGATTTGAGTATTGATACATAATTATAGACGAAAAATGTTTGCCAAAGCCATGATATTTAAACATATATTACCTAATTCTTTCATATTGTATTTTGACCTAGTAATGATTGCGAGAGCTATTAGTATTTTGACCTTTTTTTTTTTTAGAATTAATGTGAAAATGCCCTTCAACATCTATTCTTATTAAAAAGAAATGTTAGCGCGCTTATTCAAAAAAAAATGTTAGAAGAAATTTTTAGATTTTTTATTTTTTTTTTCCTAGAAATGAGTATGTAATATGAGATTCGATCCACATACGTGTCGTGTAAAGGTATGTAATATGAGCACGGCAAAAATATTTTTACTTAGTAATTCGATCCACATTTTCCTGCCAATTAAACTTGGTAGAAAAGCACACACTACCTTTGAAAAGAAAATCAAAAGACTCGAAGTACGAGTGCTAGTCTACAATGTCTACCATATGGAGAGACGTCCCAATCTCCATTGCGTTGATTGCCAAATGCCGACTCACGTCCACTCCACCTCTTAAATAAACTCAAATGACCATCAAATACCGGCACACCTTCATCTTCAAACAAAAGCTACCATCCCTACCTCATCCACACCACGTCCCAAGCCCACAATTTTCTATCAAAAACCCCCTATATGATCCCTTGAGTAGATAGATCGAATATCATATTACATACCTAAACCCTAAATGTGACAAAAAAAAACGCATTGACACAAATAGAGAATCACCCATAACGAATGGCGATAAAGCTCAAAATAAACAATGATTGCCCCCTTGCTTAACAGATTTGCGAGAAACTCAAGACATTTGTTCATTGCTAAACATCAAATTTCGACCATATGAATTTATCAATTCGATCCACATAATTGAATAATGAGATTATCAATAAGGTATTATAATACTGATGAATATGGCAAATCCAATCAATCAACTATATAATTGAAACCACAAAAAGAAAAAAGAAAAAAACAAGGATTTTCAACTATGTGAGCATGGTAGAATTCACATTACAAAATTGTTGTGCTATGGAATCGAAAGATATATAGTTTGCTTCGTCATGTAAGCGTCATATAGGAAATTTTAGCATATGAAGTTCCACATTCTTATGGAAAGGGATTTGAGCCAGAAAGCCGAGCCAAAGCTTGCGATGGATGGAATCTGAAAATACCGTTGAGCGAAGCGTTGGATATTCAACTGCTTCAAGTCAAAGACTCAAAGGTAGTTGAGAGTCTCATTCCACGTAGAATATCTAACAGTCAACCCCTACCAGCCTTCTCTCTCTTTCTCTCTCCCAAATCAAAACAAAAGAAAGAAACACCCTCTTTCACTCCATTTTTGTTTTTATATCCTTAAATCAACCCGCACCCGCCTCTCTCAGCTTCACCTGCAACTAGCTCGCCTCCATTACTAACCATAAAACAAACCCATTAGTCAGTTGCATCACCTCCTAGCTAGCTGTACTACTACTACCACTACTACCAGTCCTCTCTTAATATAACACATGCACCGCGCTTGATTGCCATGGGCGTCGACATGTCCAACAATCCACCAACTTCTCGCACCAAAGACTTCTTTGCCTCCCCTGCTCTCTCCCTCAGCCTCGTACGTATCATCGTCCTCCTCACATTCTCCACGCACCCTTTTTAGTTTCTTCTCAAACCCTTTTACTATTTCCATGTCTTTCTTTATTGTCTTTTATTAGTTCTTGTTGTGTTTCTCACTTTGGGTTTGGTTGGATATATATAGGCTGGGATTTTTCGAGATGCCGGGACTCAGGCGGAGACGGCGGCTAATAGGGAGGGGGAAGAAGGGGATGAAGGGAGCGTAGGCGGCCGCCGGAGGTCGAGAGAAGACACGGCTGAGATTAGCAGCGAGAACTCTGGTCCAGCGAGGTCGAGATCAGCGGAAGACATTGATTTTGATGCAGAGTTAGGAGAGCCAGATGAAGATGATGGAGATGGAGACAACAAGAACAAGAAGAAAAAGAGAAAAAAGTACCATAGGCACACCACTGAGCAAATCCGAGAAATGGAAGCGTGAGTAGTTCTTAATTTAATTTCCTTTTTTCTATGTTGAATTTGGATTTACCAATGCGTTGATTTTCAACTTGGAACACTTAATTCAATGAGTTTATTTTTTTTTTCTTACAAACCCAAGTTTAGTTTGTTGGAAATTGGGTGAGACTTTGAATAGTGCACATGGTTTTGGAATTGGTCGGTTTTGAGTTGTACTGGTCTCTTTTATAAAAATTGCATGCCGCACTAAGCATGCAGCTTTAAAGAATATAACTTTAACAAGTACTATGTTCTGGTGCTGCTACAACAACGATTCAAAGAGTTAGTGACATGATCACTTATAAAGAAAACAAGATTGAAAAGTTAAAGATAACACATAGTGTTTGATTAGTGGCTTCCTCTTTTGCTCTTTGTTTTTATCTGTATTAGTTAGCTACAGAAAAGAATACAATTGAAAAGACTGATTAAAATCCTGATCAATGTGATTGGTTTTGACCACATGTTAATCAGTGTTTGTTGTTTTATTAATTTCATTGGAATGCTTGCAGGCTGTTCAAGGAGTCACCCCATCCAGATGAGAAGCAAAGACAGCTGCTGAGCAAGCAGTTAGGCCTTGCTCCAAGGCAAGTCAAGTTTTGGTTCCAAAATCGCCGTACCCAAATCAAGGTAATTTCTTTTTTCAGTTCTTTTCGTTTTAAGTCGAATTGTGAAAAATGTAATGAAATGGGGATATTGGTGTTTATAGGCTATACAAGAGCGCCATGAAAACTCGTTGTTAAAAGGAGAAATGGAGAAACTTCGAGACGAGAATAAGGCAATGAGGGAGCAAATAAACAAAGCTTGTTGCCCCAACTGTGGAAGTGCCACCACTAGCAGAGATGCCACCTTGACAACCGAGGAGCAACAGCTCCGAATCGAAAATGCCAGACTCAAATCCGAGGTAATTACGTTTACTAGAGCACGCCTGATAGATGCTACAGTAGATTGAGTAATGTAACGAGTTTTATGTCCAGAGTTTGAACTAACAGGGCTACATGAACTTATCTTTATGTAGGTTGAAAAACTCCGAGCAGCTCTAGTAAAATACCCTCTTGGGACATCCTCTCCTTCCAGCTCTACTGGCCAGGACCAGGAGAACAGAAGCTCTTTGGACTTTTACACAGGAATTTTCGGTCTTGAGAAGTCAAGGATTATGGAGATAGTTAACCAAGCAATGGAGGAGCTTCAAAAGATGGCCACAGCTGGAGAACCACTCTGGGTTCGAAGTGTTGAGACTGGCCGTGAAATACTCAACTATGATGAGTACGTCAAAGAGTTCAACATTGAAATTCCAGCCAGTGGGCGGCCAAAGAGATCCATTGAGGCCTCAAGGGACACGGGTGTGGTTTTTGTGGATCTCCCAAGACTAGTTCAAAGTTTCATGGATGTGGTAAAGACTGGAACAACTTTCATACTACTGCCTTGTAGGTACAGAATTGTAAGCTAAGGTTATGTTTATTTCTGTTGTAGAATCAATGGAAGGAAATGTTTCCGTCTATAATCTCAAAGGCTGCCACTGTTGATGTTATTAGCAACGGCGAAGGAGACAATAGAAATGGTGCTGTACAATTGGTAAGCATGTTTTCTGCAAGTACTGTCATTGTTTCGTTTTTCCAAAATACTTGCAAGTGAACTAAAGACGTACAAACTATTGCTTTTGATTCAAGAAAACTCAGAGGTTGAGTTTGACTGCAGATGTTTGCAGAGCTGCAAATGCTTACACCTTTGGTGCCCACTAGAGAAGTTTACTTCGTTAGATGTAGCAAGCAACTGAGTCCTGAACAGTGGGCTGTCGTTGATGTTTCAATTGACAAAGTTGAAGATAACATTGATGCGTCCTTGGTGAAATGCAGAAAACGTCCCTCTGGTTGCATCATTGAAGACAAATCAAACGGCCATTGCAAGGTATACAGATGCGTGCTATAAAAATTTGATCCCACCATTTATAATCTAAATGCATAGAATATAAGAATGGATCAATTCATCATTGACTACTTTACAAACAAGGAATGAAAAACTACACAAGGTTTTGACAGCTGACTTTGGCCAGGGAATGGAATACCACACAAAAATGAAAACAGAAACACAGAGGTGAAAGTGAAAGAATCATGCATACATTTATATGCTGCAAACAAGGTTTATAATGATATAAGTATGGTCTACAGGTAATCTGGGTGGAGCACTTAGAGTGCCAGAAAAGCACAGTTCAGACCATGTACCGGAGTATAGTCAACAGTGGTCTGGCATTTGGTGCAAGACATTGGGTAGCGACGCTGCAACTCCAATGCGAAAGGCTTGTTTTCTTCATGGCAACCAATGTTCCGATGAAGGATTCAACTGGTATGCCTAGTCAAATAAACTTCAAATATACTGATTGCCTCTTATTAGATGAAAGATACTGATAACTACTGAATACCAGGAGTAGCCACCTTGGCTGGGAGAAAAAGCATTTTAAAAATGGCACAAAGAATGACATCAAGTTTTTGTCGCGCAATTGGAGCATCAAGCTATCATACCTGGACCAAGATCTCAAGCAAAACAGGTGATGACATTAGGATTTCCTCCAGGAAGAACTTGAACGATCCGGGAGAGCCTCTTGGTGTGATCTTGTGTGCAGTTTCTTCAGTATGGTTGCCTGTCTCTCCTTACGCCCTCTTTGATTTTCTGAGAGACGAGAATCGTAGGAACGAGGTTTGTAGCCATGTCTACCTACAACTCTGCAACTCCGCCAATCAATAATCTTTTTAGTAGTACTATAAGATCTGACATTAATTGTTCTTCAATTGCTAGTGGGACATTATGTTAAATGGGGGTCCGGCGCAAACAATTGCAAACCTATCCAAAGGACAAGATCGTGGCAATGCTGTTACTATTCAAGTGAGCTCTCTTTCTTCATACACTGTGAATAAGCCTCATATTTCTAATGCAAAATGTTCATATAATTTTCTAATACAGCCATGCATTTCAATCTTTCAGACAATGAAATCAAAAGAGAACAGCATGTGGATTCTACAAGATAGCTGCATAAATGCTTACGAGTCCATGGTGGTTTATGCTCCGGTGGATATCACCGGTATGCAGTCTGTGATGACAGGATGCGACTCGAGCAACATGGCCGTATTGTCTTCAGGGTTCTCAATTCTTCCAGATGGGTTGGAGTCGAGGCCTATGGTCATCACTTCCAGGCAAGAAGATCGAGGCAGTGACAGTGAAGGAGGAACTTTGCTAACCGTAGCATTTCAAGTCTTGACTAATACCTCTCCTACTGCCAAACTAACTATGGAGTCTGTAGAGTCTGCCAACACTCTTATATCATGTACTTTGAGAAATATTAAGACGAGCTTGCAGTGTGAGGATGGCTGATCAGCTCAACTTTATGAAATAGCTAGGAATAGGTTACTGTCAAACATAGGTTTTCATTTTTGGCTGAATTATCAGTGGTTTTAGCAGATGATGATTTGCAGTTTGTTTCATTCGTTTTTGGTCAGAATGGTGGACTAGGTTTGTAAGGAAGTCTACAGCAATGTTCTGGCAAAAAAAATTTTATTCACAATCTTTATAATTTATAATTGTACTAGTTTCCTTGTATATAACTATTTATCAATGTGACATTGTTGTTAATTTTATTGCACTTTGTTTCCTGAAAAAGGTTCATATAGCCCAGAGATTACAGCAGAAAATGACCTCCAGATTTGCCACACTAAGCAGCTCCAAAAGAAACATCTCTAGATTATCAACGGTATCGGTCAGTGAATGTCCAGTTGTTTTCAGACTAAAATATAATAAATTCAGCTTAAACCCAAAAAAATCCTGTACTTACAGTATGAGGATACAACTTGCATAAGAATCTAGCTAAAGGAACACTCTGTTGGTTTAAAGAAAGAAGCATGGTAATCTAGAACTGAATGGCAGGAAGTCAGGAACACAAACGACCTGCATATGCAATTACAATCCGGACAATATTGTCTATGAACTAGCACAAAATATTTTCTTAACTTCACAGATTTTCAGCATCAAAAGTCACTTCAGTGAATCTCAGCACATGAATTCTGACCAGCAACATTTGAAGCGTTTGTAGCTGCATCAGCAATTATACATATCCTTTTCCAGTTAAATTCTTTTAAGTTGGAAGTGTTTAAAATTAAAACAATATACTTGCACCTATTTCAGTCTATCGTCAAACCAATAGAATCCAATTTTGGTTCCCAAGTTCCATAATTCCCCTGCCAACCAAAATTGCAGTTTTCTTATATAAGTTGGTAGTGGGCAACTCAAATGGTGAAAACACCGTACATTCTGGGAACGGAACGGTCCCAGCAGGAATCTTTTTAACTCAACAAAAGTGCTTTTGGAACATGCTCAGGGAAACTCAAGCACCAACAAGAATTCAATGGTAAAATGGAAGAACTATTCAAAAGCTAAACTTCTTTACTGGAAAAGTATGATTCTTATCAAACAACTGTTCTCCTAACAATGAATGAGACGATAAACTCCAAGTATAAGTTCCATTGCTCATTAGTATCGACCAAAGCTACCTTCGGGTAACCAAAAGGGCAGTCTGTTGGCATTACTTTGTTTATCAAAACTCAAAAAATTGCAGCTAGTGACGAACTTAAACTTCTTTCAATCTCAGGAGCATATATCTTGAACTCTACAAAATACAATACTCAACCTACAAAAGTAGCACATTTCGACAAAACTTCAGCAAGCAAGCAACAGCCTTTCATAGTTTTCTAGTGACTTTAACCCACAATGACCACATTTAGGCCCTCTTAAGTTCACACTCATCAACTTGTCACTCTACTCTTGTATCTATTAGACTCTATTCATTTCAAAAGCCAAAATGTTCCACTTCTTCAAGCACTTTTCACTACCTCCATTGGCCACCCAACAAATCCCAAATGTGAAACCTAAATAAATTCCTAATTTCAAAGACTGACAACAATGTCTTAATGGCACATGGTGATCATTATAAAACAACTGTTCTGCGGTTCCTCCGAACAACAAATGAGATGATCAACTCCTAGCATCAGTTTAACTGCTCGCTAGTATTGACCAAAGTCACCTAACCAAAAGTGCATGCCGGCATTACTTTGTATATCCTAACTCAATAGCCTACAGCTAGATAATCAGCTAGTATTGAATTAATCAATAGTTCTTGAAATCTCAAGAGCATGTATCACCCACTCTGTAAAACACAATGATTCCCAACCTACAAAAGTCGCACATTTCCATAAAAATAAATCAAGCAAGCAGCAGTCTTTTATAGTTTTCCAGTGGATATAACCCACAATTGATCACATTTAGGCTTCCTTAGTTCCCATTGATCATACTTGTCACTCCACTCTAGTATCCATTAATCCGATTTCATTCAAAAAGCCAAAATGTTCCCCTTCTTCAAGCTGTCAAGCACTCATCATTACCTCCATTAGCAATGCATCAAATCCCAATCGAAACAAGATTCACTCAAAGCCAAATGCATACCATTAGGACTAGAGGCATAAACAAATTCCAAAACAACCCATCAGAATTACACAAATTTCAAGCACGAAAAAAGCTCAAGCATTGCATTACTTTCCACCAAATTGCACTAAATCCACAACATCATCACAAACACTAAGCACAGTTTCATTCCAAAATCACAAAATCAACAATGAAACAACAACATGGACATCACTCTAAACCTGCTGAGACTCCAAAGGAATCCCCAGCTCTTTCGGCTTGTCTTCCTCCCCGGATTTCTTCTTCACATTCTTCGGCGGAAGCGGCACCGCAATGAAAGCCTTGGTCTTGCTGATGGGTCTGCTCTTCTCAAGCTGGACCACGTCGCCGACCTCGAACTGGTTATCCGGGTCATGGGCCTGGTACTTCTTCTTCCTCCTCACCCTCCTCTTGTACTTTGGGTGAGGGGCTAAGCGAGTGACCTCCACGGCGACGGTCTTGTCGTTGGTGGAGCAGACGACTCGGCCTTGAAGGTACTTGAGGGCCTTGATGGGTTGGAGGAAGGTGTGGCGTAGTGGGGTTGGGAAGGCGAGAGAGGAAGTGGATTTGGAGAGGAGAGTGAGAGGAGTTGAGCCATGGATGAACTGGGTGGACAGCTTGGTGGGAGAGAAGGGGAGGAGTGCAGCTGTGAGTGACATTGTGATGGAGTTTGACAAAGAGCGTCTCGGGATTTCGAGTAGAAAGGGATGAAAGGATAAGAGAGATGGGATGAGGTGGGTGTCTGCCGCGCGGGTATCTCTCTATCTTTTGGATTGAGATTTTAGGAGTCCGGTCCCTTTATTATTTATAGTTCTCTTTATAATTTCTTCTTATTATGGATGTTTGACGCAATTACAAGACTAAACGGGTTTCAAAAAAGGGCTGTCAAATCTAGATGAAAAAAAAAAAAAAAAATTAAATTCAGTTTAGTCTTTCAATCTTTAGGGTTAAAATCAGTCTTTTTTTTTCATAATCACGGTGGTCCCTGTACTTCCAAATCGCATAAATCAAGTCTAAAATTTAAATTTGACTCGAAAGATGACGTTATGTGCTGAGTTGGAGCCGACATAAGGGTTCACTTTTCAAATTTTAAACACCTCAAGGTAAAATGGACATTCGAATTTAATTTAATTTCTAATTTTTTTCTCTATACTCTCTCTCTCTGAGAGGTTCCTGGACAAGTTGCCCTATGGCGTTGGATAAGGCACAACGTGCTCCTGCCAAGGCCAAGCACATGCCTCCACTGTCGACGGATCAAAATCCAACGGCTGAGAGAAATACCAAGCCGGTCGGGCCAGGTCCATGAAATGGTTATGACCCGAGTTCAGATTCCAGACCACCACCATATCCTCCTGCAAAAACTCATAAAGCTGAAGACCCTAATCGGAGCTAGAGTTGACTTCGGGGCAGTAGAGGTACCTCATGGCATCAATGCCAGCTTTTGCACAGCCTGACGGGGATTTGACGTCAAATAGGGGCATTCGAGCGTTCGATGGTGTAAGTATATTGTGCTACTACCACTCAACACATAACTTTCCCACAGCTATTAGGAGAGCACAAGTTGCAGAAAATTAGGATAAGGACTTCTCCAAGTTTCCCAGGTGACTCAAGAAGTCAAAGAAGCATGCAAGATCTGAAGAGGAAAATCTGGCAAAATCGCCCTCACTGATCTTGTATTCATTCCATCATTATCTTTGATATGCATATCGACTAAATGGTTTATTTTTGTTATTTGCATTAAATGGTTTAATGATGCATATCAAATAAACGATTGGTTCTGCTAAAAGTTAGGAAGTATTGAGTTTTGATTATCAAATCAGTTTTAAAAGCATTCCTTGTTTTTATCTTGATTGATATGAAAAAGAGATTTGTTTGAGGGGGAGTATTGCTCCTCTATAAAAAGGTTTTCAAAATTGATTTCATTACAGAGTTTTTGAGTATCTAAAATTGTTTCTTTGTGCTGCAAATGTTTACTTGAATCATTTTCTGGAAAACTCTCTCTACTTGTTATATGTATTCCCTTGCATACTCTATCATTTTGATATTTCATTCACAAGATCAGTGAGACGATTGAGTGCAAGGACGATTGAAGATTGACTTGTTTAAATGTTGTGTTGTTTGAGTTAGGAGTTAGAACAGTTGTAAAACAAGTTAGCAGTTGGCTAATTGAAAGTGATTGTTATGAACAACACTACTTGTATACTGTAAACTCATTTGTTTCATATTGGATTGATTTTTCGTGTTGGCTACGTTAAAAACCACGCAGTGAAGTTACCTCAGTGGAGAGGTTTACATTGCGTTAGCAATTCCTATGTACTTCTTGATAAAGCCATTTCCTTGTCAAGCAGTTCTATCGATCATATTGCAATATTTTCTGTTTGGTATTTTCATTTGGCATTAGAGCGGGTTCTAGAACTTTCTAGTGATCCCGGGGAAAAATGGAACATTCGTGTGACAGGGCTGCTGGAGGATCTATCAATAGTCCTCCTTAGTTCGATGGGCGTTGTGAAAAGTACACGCAATGGAAGATTTACATGAAATCTTATCTCTATGCATAAGACGAGCATGTTTGGAACATTGTTGAAAATGGCTGGAAGACTCTGGTGTTTCCTAGCAAAAGTGAAGGCTCTTCCACAAGTATCTCAAAACCAAGGAAAGACTGGACAGAAGAAGAGGTGCGCAATCTTCAAGCGGATTTCAAAGCCAAGAATAGCATATTCACAGCTCTATCTGAACGAGAAAAACTGAGGATCAATCATTGTGATACTGCTAAGCAAGCTTGGGATCTACTTCAGACAACCTATGAAGGTAATAAAAAGGTACGGGCTCAAGAACTACAAAGTTTGATTTATGAGTTTGAAACTATGGCTATGAGGGATGATGAGACAGTAGATGACTTTCATGGTAGAATTCTGAAAAATGTTGGTCAGTGTCGTAGCTTGGGAACACCATTTGAAGATGACAAACTTGTCAAGAAAATACTGAGGGCTTTGCCTGAAAAATTTCATTCCAAAGTTACTAGTATTGAGGATTCTTTTAACATTGATGTATACCCACTTGACGAGCTTATCGGAAGTCTCAAAACTTATGAGATGAGATTGAAGCCTGAGAAGAAAAATAAGGGTGTGGCCTTCAAGGCAGTTAAAGGAGTAGAAGAGGAAGAAGAGACACTGGATCTTGCTCTATTGAGAAAGGAATTAAAAAAATTTCACAAAAACAAGAACTCATCCAAAAATCCTAATACTCCTAGGAAAAACTCTTATAATGGCAGTAGTAGCAGTGATTATAATGGCAAGAGTGGGAAAGGAAGCTTCAAGGGAACTCACTCAGGAAAAACTAAGTGTTTTGAGTGCGGTGGCTACGGTCATATCTCTACTGATTGTGGCAATAGGAAGCATGGAAATAGCAACAACATCTCTTCTCTCAACCTAGAGTGATGATGAGTCTCAAGAAGTGGAAAATGTGGCTTTTGTATCATCACTTCTACTTGATTCTGATAGTGACGAAGCTTTCTCTAATGATGAAACAAATATCCGCTGTAGACAACTCTACAAAGCTTCAAAGGCAACTCTGCTTAGAAACTTGAGTTTGGAAAAAGAAGTTGAATTTCTGAGAACTGAAAAAGAAAAAGTGGAGCACATATTGGAAACCTCATAATCTGCATGGGAACTGGAAAGAAGCAAACATGTGAGTGAATTAGCAGACCTGCAAGATGACCAAGAGTCTTCAACATGGAACGGGTGAAAAGACTGAGTGTCTCAACAGGATCAAAATGCTAGAACTGGATGTTAGAGGACAACAAGTTTTGAACTTGGAATTGGTGGCTAAAAATGAGTCCTTGCAAGATGAGTTAAAATTGACTCAAGAAAGATTCACCAAGTTCGATGTCAGCTCTAGTTCTATGTCTAAATTGCTTGGATCAGGAAAAGCTCTTCATGACACTTGTGGGTTAGGGTACACTAGAGAGAATTCCAAAAGTACTAAGTTCATAAGAGCATCAAGATCATCTGTAGAAAAGAAAGAAGCCTCCATTGATGATTATGCCATGGTTGTGAAGAATCTGAAGGAAGGTCAACCAACACCAAATTATCAGATAAAACTTGACCAAGAGTCCCCCACTGGTCAAAACAGGTACACGAACCTAGAACTTTTATTCCTACTTGTCATCACTGTGGTAAGATAGGCCATATTAGACCTAGATGTAATGAAAGATCATCAAACTCACAGTTTTCTCAAGAAGTACTGTTGAATCCCTGTAGTGTGAGCTTAAAGAACAAAAGGAACTCATTAACAAACTAGCTGAAATGTTCTCTAAGAAAGATTTTCAAATTGAAAGAAGAAAAGATGTTTGGACCAAGAAAAATGAAAGTAAATGTCTCCTGGCTTATGCTAATGAATTTGATGCTACATGTCTTTTCGCTTGTGTAAGTACATTCAACAAAATACTCACATTGAGGCAACTTGTTTGGTAGCTTTGACTGCCTTAGCAGACAAGCGACGAGATTTTTGGTATGTTGACAGTGGCTGTTCTAGACATATGACTGGAGACAAAACCTGGTTTGCTTCCTTTGAGGATGAAAACACAACTGGGTTAGTCACCTTTGGAGATGAGAGGAAAGTAAATATACTAGCTCGAGGCACGGTTAACACTCTAGGTATACCTAATCTCAAAAATGTGTTATTTGTTGAAGGCTTAACTGCTAATCTAATCAGTGTCAGCCATTTGGCTGATGACTATGAAGATGTGTGGTTTAACAAACAGAGATGTTTGATCTTAAATCAGAAATGAGAAGGTATCATGGGAGGTAAGATATCTTTTGATAACTGTTATCATATTCGAGCTAATAAATCTTTTAGCTTGAGGTCCTGTCTGTCTGTAAGATCCATAGAGAAAACCTTTGAACTTTGGCACAGAAGGATGGGACATGTAAACTATCAGGACCTGCTAAAGTTATCTTCCAAGCAATGTGTCAGAGGTCTGCCCAATTTAAAGGGCAAAACTGACAAGATATGTGGGGATTGCAAGATTGGAAAGCAAACCAAGGCACCTCACAAGGTGGTGAATTCTGCAACAACCATAAAGGTATTGAAATTGTTACACATGGATCTTATGGGACCAGCTCAATATGAAAGTATTGGAGGTAAGAGCTATATGCTAGTAGTTTTGGATGATTTCTAAAGATACACATGGGTCAATTTCTTAAAAGATAAGACTGAAACATTTGAGTCTTTTAAAAACTTGACTAAAAAATTGATCATTGAAAAGCAGTCATCCAATACTAGCATAGTTAGAGTAAGGTCAGATAATGGTAATAAATTTAAAAATGCTGCATTTTCTAACTAGTTTCATAAGCTTGGTGTGTCACATGAGTTCTCAGCTCCAATCATTCCACAACAGAATGGCATTGTGGAAAGGAAAAATAGGGTATTGCTGGACATGGCTTTAGTTATGTTACATGCTGCAGGTTTAAGCACAAACTTTTGGCCTGAAGCTATCAACACTGCATGTTATACAATAAATAGAGTCTTCTTCAGACTAGGTACTGATCAAACAGCTTATGAGCTGTGGATAGGTAAGAAGCCAAATGTTGGACAATTTCATGTTTTTGGAAGTCCCTGCTATATTTTACGAGATAGAGAGCACCTTGGTAAGTTTGATGCTAGAAGTGATGATGGTGTTTTCTTGGGATATTCTATGAATAGTAGGGCTTATATGGTTTATAACAAAAGAACTCGATTTGTTATGGAATCCATTAATGTCTCTATTGATGATCAATGTATGAAACAGGAAGAATCTTTTGTAGATGTATCATCCACCTCTTCCTCAGTTCCTCTCATATCAAGCAATGAAGTTCAGACTGATGAGAGGAGCTCACTTATAGCATTTTTGAACCAGCTCCGATAATGAGAAGAGGCTTCAAACAAGTTCAGAAAGATCATTCCGGTCAGGACATCATTGTCAATGTAACTGATGGATTGACAACTAGAAGGCAAGCTGCAGCACAGGTAAGTCAAGATGAGGTAAGTCGAGGAAATGCATTATTATGCTTTATCACTAAAAATTTGCTAAGTATGAATGTATATCTCATTTTGGTTTTGTGTCTTTGATTGAACCAAAGAATATTAAGGAAGCCTTATTGGACGATCACTGGATTAGTGCTATGCAGGAAGAGCTGAATCAATTTACTAGAAATGATGTGTGGTACTTGGTATCTCGACCTAGTAATTGCAATGTCATAGGAACCAAGTGGATTTTTAGAAACAGAAGTGATGGAAAGGGAAATATGGTTAGAAATAAAGCTAGGGTTGTGGCTCAGGGGTATTCACAAGTCGAGGGTTATGATTTTGAAGAAACTTTTGCTCCTATTGCACGATTAGAGTATGTGAGATTACTTTTGTCTATGGCTTGTCATCTCAGGTTCAAACTGTTCCAAATGGATGTCAGAACTGCGTTTCTCAATGGTATTTTACAAGAGGAAGTATATGTGGAACAACCTTAGGGTTTTAAAGATCCACATCATTTAGACCATGTGTACAGGCTCACGAAAGCCCTGTATGGACTGAAACAGGCTCCTAGTTCCTGGTATGAAAGGCTCTCAAATTATCTTGTGGAAAAAGGGTATTCTAGGGGTTCCATTGATAAGACCTTATTTGTGAAACATGAAAACACTGATGTTATTATTGCTCAAGTATATGTTGATGACATTGTTTTTGGCTCTACACCTAGGCATCTAGTTAAAGAATTTCAGTCAATCATGGAAAATTAATTTGAAATGAGTATGTGTGGTGAGCTAACATTTTTTCTTGGATTACAAGTAAAATAGCTTAACACATGTTTATTTCTTTCTCAAACCAAATATGCTGAAAATCTGATCAAGAAATTTGATCTCCAATCCAAGAAGGTGGTCAACAATCCCATGAGCACCACTACAAAGTTGAGCGAAGATCAGGATGGAAAATTAGTTGATTCCACACTCTATAGAAGCATGATTGGCGGCTTGCTCTATCTCACTGCCAGTAGGCCCAATATATCCTATAGTGTGGGAGTATGTGCTCGATTTCAAGCTAATCTTAAAGAATCTTACTTGGAAGCTGTCAAAAGGATCATCTGATATGTTGCTAGTACAGTCAACTGTGGTATTTTCTATACCTTTGACACTAATGTGGAAATTGCAGGATACTTTGATGTTGACTGGGGAGGGAACTTAAAGGATAGAAAGAGCACCTCTGGAGGATGCTTCTTCATTGGCAACAATCTGGTTACTTGCTTGGCATAGCAAGAAACAAAACTGCATTTCCCTATCTACTGCTGAGGCTGAGTTTGTTGCAGCTGGGAATTGTTACACTCAAATGCTTTGGATGAAGCAAATGCTCCATGACTACGACATTTCCCAAGGTAAGTTGTCTATTTTCTGCGACAACACAAGTGCTATTAACATCACAAAAAATCTTGTTCAACACTTTAGAACAAAGCACATTGATCTTCGATATCACTTTATTAGGGATTTGGTTAAGCAAAATATACTTGAGTTAAGCTTTGGGCCCACTGATTGTCAACTTGCTGATCTGTTCACAAAGCCCCTTGACACTGCTAGGTTTGAGCTGTTGAGAAATGCACTTGGGATATGTGCTAAGTGTTGAGGCATTTTTATGTTTGGTCATTGTTGAGTGAGAAAATTGTGATCTTCGTATACATTGAAGCACTATCATTAGAGGATGGGATTGCACATATATTCAGTCATATATTCATTATTTTCATGCCTTATTCTGGACAATAATTGTGTACTCAAATTTAGTCTCTTAATCTGTTTAACTACTTTTGCACGATCACTTTTAGCTGTATATAATGGCATGCTCCTTGTTATTGTTAAGAGGATCCAAGTGAAGAAAGTGAACTGGATTACATGCTCTGATGTTTCTTGCCCTCTTCTCAAAGTAATCAGATCCTAGTTGTGGTGAACTTTCTAAGGTTTGTCAGAAACGAGAATGGCTACATGTCCATCTCCTCTCAAAGTAATCAGGTCCTGGTTGTGATGAACTTTCCAGGGTTTGCAAGAAACGAGATGAGTGATTATTGAACGTAAAATGGGAAAAATAAAAACCACACCTCGATAGACACTCTCTATTGAGCATCCTTGTTATGCTTAGTACCCTAAGATCGTCTGGTCTGGGAGCTACTGAGATGTGTTTTGTTACATGAGTTCTTGTTAGTGAAAAATAAATTCATTGTTGGTTATGTCAATCCTTTGGGGCATTGTTTCCCCTATTTTCTCGGAGATCTTATGAGTACCACGCCCATGTGTTGTTCTCTTTCTTCGCTTCTACTCTGTTACTCTAACGATGGTTCTAAGCCCCAGGTACTGGCTATCCTCACTTTTGTCACTAGTTTCCTTATTAAGAGCTACTCTTGAGTGTCAATAATTTTTGTTGATAGAATACATCATGGTTGTTCCTCTGAGATATGTTTCCTTTCCTACTTGACTTGTGCTCTTTGTGTTTTAAAACTATGCTATATTTTCTCATTCAACATTAAGCCAAAGATATTATGTGCCTCAATACTTAGCATGGAGATCTCTTCTACACTATATTTGGCTCTCTCCTTGCTTGCCATCTGGTTGCTTTCCTTACTGCTTAAGCATGCATTTAGGGGGAAATGTATCTTATCAGTGTTTTGCATGTGTAATTCTCGATTTCTTAAATGGTCATAAATTCTCTCTTTCTTGGAGAAGCTATATTGAATCGGCGTGTCTCTTGGTTTTCTCCAATCCTACTGTTTCTCTATATATAGTTTGTCTTGTCTCTCTCGGATTTCACTTTCTTTTCTCAGTGTGCAGACTTCACACCGCTTCATCTGCTCATCATGGTTCGCACAAAGATCACCACTCGCATTGGTGGCAACCGACGTCTTCCTCCTCCTGAGGAGGGCCGCTGCTATAGCCGACATTCCCCATCCTGGATCGCTTTATCCCTCTCGGGAACACAGTCAGAGTCCTCCTCATCCTTCTCACTAGTCTCCTTATCTTCTTACTGAGGCGTCCTCCTCCACTTCGCCTCCTCCAATTTCGCTGGACAGTCTTCGCGACTCCATCTTGGTGGCTCACTAGAGGATTGCTTGCCTCACCAATGACATGGATGACATGCACTCCCTTTTGGTCTGCACTCACAGCACTCTGACCACCCTTGCTAGGGAGGTCCGGAACATGTAGTGCCATCCTCCAGGGTTTCCCCGACGAGGCAGTGATCTCGGACCCTCCACCATTGTCAAGGAGGAAGATGCACAGGAGGACAGTGATTCATCCATGGATAGATAGGAGTTCCCGAACACTGTGACCAAACTGATGGAGGAATTTGATGTGCCTTCCCATTCAAAGGGGGAGTAGTAAAATTTTTCATCTTCTCATTCTTTTCTATTCTGCATCTTAACTTTTGCTGGACAATACTTATTAGTTATTGGTTTTTGGTTGTAAGTGCATAAGAACAGACTGTTTGAATGCTTATTATTGAGATGCTTATTTTGATTATTAGGTATTTATTTTGGTTGCTTGGATCTGGAAAAGGATGGAAACTGATTCCTTGTTCCAAGCAACACATTCATTCTAACACTTGGTTATGTTTGTTCCTAGTTTGTGTTCGTTTGTGATAACTAATCTACAGGACAAAAAGATGACAAAGTTATGTGTTGAATGGGAATGCCCAAAGGGGGAGAGTGTAAGTATATTATGCTATTACCACTCAACACATAACTTTCCCACAGCTACTAGGAGAGCACACGTTGCAGAAAACTAGGATAAGGACTCCCCAAAGTTTCCCAGTGACTCAAGAAGTCAAAGAAGCATGCAAGATCTGAAGAGGAAAATCTGGCAAAATAGCTCTCACTGATCTTGTATTCATTCCATCATTATCTTTGATATGCATATCGACTAAATGGTTTATTTTTGTTATTTTCATTAAAGGGTTTAATGATGCATATCAAATAAACAATTGGTTCTACTAAAAGTTAGGAAGTATTGAGTTTTGATTATCAAATCAGTTTTAAAAGCCTTCCTTGTTTTTATCTTGATTGATATGAAAAAGAGATTTGTTTGAGGGGGAGTATTGCTCCTCTATAAAAAGGTTTTGAAAATTAATTTCATTGCAGAGTTTTTTGAGTATCTAAAATTGTTTCTTTGTGTTGCAAATGTTTACTTGAATCATTTTCTGAAAAACTCTCTCTGCTTGTTATATGTATTCCCTTGCATACTCTATCATTTTGATATTTCATTCACAAGATCAGTGAGACGATTGAGTGCAAGGAAGATTGAATATTGACTTGTTTAAATGTTGTGTTGTTTGAGTTAGGAGTTAGAACAGTTGTAAAATAAGTTAGCAATTGGCTAATTAAAAGTGATTGTTATGAACAACACTACTTGTATACTGTAAACTCATTTGTTTCATATTGGATTGATTTTTCGTGTTGGCTACGTTAAAAGCCACGCAGTGAAGTTTCCTCAGTGGAGAGGTTTACACTGCGTTAGCAATTCCTGTGTACTTCTTGATAAAGCCATTTCCTTGTCAAGCAATTCTATCGATCATATTCCAATATTGTTCTGTTTGGTATTTTCAGATGGGTAAAATGAGCTCCATCATTAGGGAGTCGGTTCGGTATCGGCTCTGGGAGCCATTGTGGGTCTTGTGACCTAGGCCATTATTGGGCAAGAAGGGGCAGAGGTCACCAAACAAGGGGTAGCCAAAGCAGTTGGAGAGGAGATTGAGGTTAAAAGTGGAAGGGAGCCGCATGTGGATCCAACGATCGGCGCAGTCCGTTGGGTTGGAATCAGATTGATCGATTAAAGACTCGGAAGCTGCCAAAGCGAAGAAAAAGAAAGGGATTACTACAGTGGAGTTGCAGGAGGCCATGATGGGGAGGAAGAGAGAAATGGGGAAATGTGATTTGATGAGTTTGGGTGGTTTGAAGAAGAGTTGAAGGGGTCGAGTTGCTGGCCAAGAAGAGCATGCGAATATTGAGGGATTGGGTGAGTTGATGCCCTTGTACTGGGGTCTCTTGGGTTGTTTCACGCTGAGGATTATGATGAGGACCAGTAGGGCAAGGAAGGAGAAGAGCAGAAAGAGGCAGCAATAGCAGCCTTTGAAGGAAGCAGAGGTTGAGGAGGAGAACGACGGATACGATGTCGTTGGGTATTTTTTTTTTTTTTTTTTTTTTTTTTGTGAATTTAGGCCCAAAGGTTAGTTTGGGAATGTAGCTTATTTGGGGATTGAGAAGCTGAAAAGTAGGAGCCCATGTCAGCTCCAACTCAACACGTGACGTCACATTTAGAGGAGAATTTGAAATTTGGACTTGGTTGATGTGATTTTGAAGTACAGGAACCAACACGATTAAAAAAAAAAAAGAAGGACCGAACTGATTTTAGCCCAAAAATTTGAGGGACTAAATTGAATTTAATCCAAAAAAAAAAACCCCTAAAGACGAGAGTCTTTTTTTTCTACAATTCCTCTCACATCCGGCGGCGGTGCAATGTTTGGTCTGGCCTCTTGCCTTGCTGACGTTGCGTTATGTCGTCGGACATGTGTTTTGGTGCTATGACTCAATGAAGGCTCTATAGGAAGTGTTGCGCTCATAGTTAGATGGAATTGATCGGTGTCGGGCTCAGATGAAATTTCCCAAGGCACTAGGTCATCGTCACGAGGCTTAGTCTTTATCTTCCATGTGCGACGCCAACTCTTAGTTTCTACGGCTTTTGGTTGTTCTGGTGATTTAACCCAGTTGGGTGCATATCTACTGGAGGTTTCCACCGTTTGTGATTTTAGTGGTCGATGGCATTCTGGTTTGGCGACGGGTCCTGGTTTCGTATTGGCAGTGGAGGAGATGGCGGAGGAGGGCTGTGCTGTTGCGTTACAATGGTCTGTGCAGAGAGAACATTGTTGCTCCTAGTTTTGGGCTAGTTCTGTTGAGCTGTGGGTTGGGCTCTTCCTTGTTGGGTTCCATTAGGCTACAGTCTTTTAGTTGGTTTTTTTTCCAATTTTTTTATCTACAATAATTTCCTACCTTGTTAGGGAAAGCTATGCACTTTTGTGCACCTATGTCTTTTATTTTTAGACTTGCTATTTAATCATAGTTTATAGGCATGGATGTTCTTTAGCGAGTGGTACTACACACACACTCACACACACACACACACACATATAGGATTTTTCTTACGTAAGGACGTCCATACCTAAGCTTTAGATATGGATTTCCATTTTTCCCCACTTTTTGATCACATATTCACATTTTAACTGTTCAGTTTTTAGGTCTTAATGTATATATCACTTCTGTAAAACTTCAGCCAAATTGATCATCGTTAAGGCATCCAAAACTGCAATTTACACTAACGAACAGAATATGTCGAACCGGAACTGTTCGTGTACATTGTTGTAAACTGCAGTTTTGAATGCCTTAACTATCATCGATTTGGCTAAAATTTTACAAAAGTGGTCTATACATTAAGACCTAAAAAATGATTGGTTAAGATGTGAATATGTGATCAGAAAGTGAGGAAAAACTGGAAATCCGTACCTAAGCTTAGGTACGAACGTCCGTAACAGACTACTTTTTCTTATTTGCCCTCTGTATTCAAAACAATGGAAATGTATGTAATGTACTAGTCTAGCTTGAGTTATTAATGAGATATCGTTTTTATTTGATTCAAAAAAGAAATGATTAAACGAGTTTTGTTTACATTGATTTTTGACAGAGATGATTATTAAATGCTGACCAGAGTAATTTTCGAGTTTACATGGACATATCTATGCATATTTTGACACCAAAGAGTACCCCGGTTTTTTTTTTTTTTTGAACCAGACCCAAATCCGGGTGCAGATAGATATATTCATCTAAAGCCATAATAGGCCGTTACATACCCTTCCGCTGCCATGTACAGACAGACAAGAAGGTAGTGGTAGTACCCACAGTGATACATAGAATAGACATACTCATTAGACATGTCGTAGACGTAGACATAGCGGAGATCCTCCTTGGTACTACTCCAGAGGCGCTAGAGATACATAGAGTGCATATAACGTGTATTAGCTTCCTAATACAAGGAATTATTGTAATTAGACTAACTAAAAACATAGAGATGGGCCTAGGGCAAAAAAACCCTAGCCCAAAATTCTGTAGCCCAAGAAGAAGGCCCACGCAAGGCCCAACAGGCTTGTCTTGGCCCAAGATTCGGCCACCCCCTCCAGACCACCAACTTCCAACGCAACCCCTCCCCATTGCCTGCCCCGTCATGTTCCCACCGCCCCGAGTCCGCCACAATTCGCCACGCCTGAAAATCCGACGAACACACCGCCACAAGAAATACAACAAAACCACCACCGCCACAAGCTGCGTCATGCCCCAGTGCTTGCTCTGTCATATCCCCACCACCCAGAGTCCGCCATAGTTCACCGCTCTTGCCACATGACAAAACACGTCACCACAAGAAACACGACGAAACCAGCGCCTCCACGAGCTGCCGCACCACAAATCCTTCTCAATTGCATCGAACCCGAGCGACGCCGCCACATATCGCGCCATCAATCCATGCCTCCAACAACACGAGATCGTCCACCTCCTAGAGATCTCCTGCTAGAAACTCAAACCTGACCCTCACCTGCCAAAACACTTGTGCAACCCAATCAAAGGACTACCTGAACATCCCATTCAGTCCTCGTCCGGCAGCAAAACCACGTGACATCGGCGAGGCCAAGGCCAGCCGAGGTGCCAGGGCCGCCGCCGGACGAGAAATTTGCACCTTGGTCGCCACCAAGCTAGGGTTTCTCTCAAAGGGAGAGAGATTAATCGAGTTAAAAAAAGTTTAATTGAAGCATTGCAACAGTACCCCGGCTTATCCCTACCTTTTGTTCACAAAACCTTCTTTTTTTTTTTGTTTTTGGTTGACCTTCTCACAAACAACCTTCAGAGATGCGAGTCACATCTGACACTATGACCTATGACATTTCCAGCAAGATGTTTAAGCAATAAGTCGAATATACAGTTCATCACCTTTAGCTAGCCGACTTCTACTGAATTATGCACACATCTTCAAAGAGAGACTGCTAAAATTATGCAATTCTCGTCATTTCTCTCTCCTTCTCTCCTCATGGTGGTTCAACTATATTTTTCTTGTTCTATCTTCTCTCTCATTTTCATTCACAAGCGATTATCGTAATCACTCTATCATTTCTTCATAGATTTCCTCTTCTTTTTGGTTTACAAATTTATTGGTCACTAAAGTTTGTCTCATTGATGGACGAAGATGAAATCGCCTTACTTGAAATTACACTGACGATCATCAAGATCAAAATTGGTGAGCACTAGAGCTCGCATAGGTTGACGATGTGTCGACAAAAGCTTTCCACAAAAACATAAATGCACATTTTCCCACAAAGATATTATTTGTAGAAGCCTCTCATAATAGAAGTAAACAAAAAAACAAGGAAGCACATATGTCAATGAAACTTTCGTCGCCAAAAGACTCCAATACAACCAAAAGACTCCATAGTGTTTAGTTTTTAGACTCAAATTAAATTTTCTCCATAAATTATTGCTTCTAAGCAATAACATTTCTAGCTTCTCCTCAAAAAAAAAAAAAAAAAATTTCTAGCTACATGTTGGCGAAATGGTTTGCTATTTTAGATAAAACTCTTCTTAATTTCATTTTTTACTTTTGGAAGACTGAAAAAGTGAGGCCATGAAAAAGTAAAAAGATCATGATTTCAAATGATTTGCTAACTTTTGTTCTCGATCAAATATCGTAAATATGAGAGCCATTTTAATGAGAACCACTAAAATGAGGTCTAGTTGATGAATTTTTTGTGAGACTTGCTTTTTGGTTACATTTCTGCAAATAAACTGTTAGATGTTTAATATTCATATGTAAATTATTTATGCAAATTTTCAATCAAATTAAAAATCATTAAGACATTCATAATCGTAATTTATCAGTTATGAACATGAACGATTTGTGTTTGACAGATTTGGTTTGTCCATTGATTTGATCTAGTTCGGTACCTTAATGATTAACAATTTGGAAGAAAATTTTCAGTAGTGATTTACTCACATGAATATTGAACGGTTGATTCGCCGTAGTGTAATCGAAAAGTGAGTCTCAAGAATGGTTGATTATAAAGTCCTCATTAAAGTGGTTGATTAGAAAGTCCTCGATCCTCGTAAATATACCCATTATAAAAGCACAACATATTGTTTTCCATTAACTATTTGAACCATACTTATTTTTTATTTATAGAACTATTTGTCTTCAAACTTGAAATTCTGGGATGGTGAAATTATTTTTTATCGTCCTAAAAATGAGAACTAGTCTATAAAGAAGGCACATTTCTCCTTTACTATAACATTTTATACTCAAAGTGGTGAAAATGACTTTAGAATTATTCAGCCAAGAAGAACTCCGAATATTTATGTTTAATTGATTCTGACCAGATTTCTGATTATCAACAAGGATAGGGTTATCCTGCCTCCACTCCACATGGCATCTCATAAGTGAAGCTCGATATCCTACTAAGCGAATCCATCATACACGTGTCATGCTAAGATCCATGCAAAACATCAAAAACCCAAACACACTCATCTCCGTCCCTAAAGTTTTTCCCAGCTGAAACAGAAAACAAAACTAGCACTTGGTCAGATAGAGTGTGTCGACCTCCATTAGATAAATCACCATGGCATCTTTGGCAACCTTGGCAGCAGTCCAACCAGCCACCATCAACGGCCTTGGAGGAAGCTCCCTCTCCGGGACTAGGCTCGTCGTCAAGCCCACTCGCCAGACCCTCAGACCCAGAAATGTCAGGTACTGAAATTTAGTAGGTTTGTATTTCCATGCATGAAGAAGAACAATGGTTTACTTATTTTCTCATTTTGAGCGTATTTGTTATGTGCTGGTGTGTGTGTGTTGGGTAGGAGTGGTGCTGTGGTGGCCAAGTATGGTGACAAAAGTGTTTACTTTGACCTTGAGGATCTGGGCAACACCACTGGAAAATGGGACTTGTACGGCTCAGATGCCCCCTCACCTTACAACCCTCTTCAGGTTCTCTATCTCACCACTTTCATTAGTGTTTAGATTTTAGAATCATTACATAACATATGTGTGGTGTGTTTTGATCCCAAAAAGAAAGAACCAAAAAACTTCAAGAAAAAATCGCTAGTGTTTAGATTTTAGTATCATTACATAACATGTGTGGTGTGTTTTGATCTCGAAAGAGAGAACCAAAATGATCATGAAAAAATATGAAAAAAATTGTGCTTTCATTGAGAGTTGTACTCAAGACGGGTGCTATAACAAACTGAGCTATGAAAGCTTTTGACATAAGTTCCCGATTTGCTATACTCATTCATGATTCAGCCATATTATCTTTATTACTAATATTTTAAACGCAGTCATCTATCTTTTTCTTACTGTAAATAAATTATAACACATGCGATATGTCTATAATCCTCTGTCATCTAAACTGTCTTGGTTGATCAATAGCTTAGAGTAACAGCCATATTAGTTTTGGGTACTAATATGACCTAGTACTCATCTTATTTATCATCGTGCTATTAATTTAGCCAATTAATGGCTATGAAGTTGAAGATATGCTAACAGATACATGCATATTTTAGACTGAAGTTACTAGACATTGGATGAGTTAGTATAACTAAACTGTAAACTATGCAACTTCAGAGCAAGTTCTTTGAGACATTTGCTGCTCCATTCACCAAGAGAGGGTTGCTGCTCAAGTTCTTGATCTTGGGAGGGGCTTCTACCATTGCTTACCTTAGTGCCACTGCCTCAAATGACCTTCTACCCATCAAGAAGGGCCCACAACTTCCCCCAAAGCTGGGACCACGTGGCAAGCTCTGATTTTACTTCTCTGGGATTTTCATCTTTGAAATATTTTCAGTGTATGTAATGTAATTGCTTCTCTATTTTTGTACTTGTAAAGTTTGTCTAATGTGGGAGTAAGACCCTTAATTGATTATTCAAGGATATCCTTTCTGGTGCAATCCGGGGAACTTTCTGTTTTAATAGATTGTTTTTTGACTATGATTCTTCAAGGTCATTTGATATCAGATCTAAGGTTCTTGATCAGTTAAGTAAGAAATTTATGATCAAAATATTGCAGACTGTCTCATAGAATTTGTAGCAGAAATGCGTTAGCTAGGAACCAACTCTGTCAAAGAGAAGTCTTCAAAACTATAATTCATTCAGACTACAAAGCCATTTCTCTACAGATTAAATCATATGCAAAATGCTTGATATACACCCCCATTGGACTATCTCATTTTTCCCTAATTACAAAAGGAATGAATAGAATGAAAGTAAGTAATCACAGCTCAAAGAACGAACATACAGGTCTGAAATTCACATCTGATGGCCAAGAATTTTAGCTCTTTTATGTTTTCGATATGTCGTTCACTCTCCGTTGTTTTTGGTTCTTTCTCCTTTCATTAATCCCTATAAAAGCTGTTAGTGGCGTGCTGTCGGACTTCTCATTCCACCCAAGGTCTCTAGATATGAAATCTTCTTGTTGGTCACAATGTTGGCTAATTTCTGTATATGTGGATGCTTGACCTCACCGTCTTCTGCTGCAGCCTCTTGTTCCTTCTTTGCCTCGCTGTCACCTTGATCACAGCCCCAACCCATGAAATCCGACAATGTCATCGAAGTGGGTGTCTCTGTTCCCCCATTATCTTCTTTTGGCATGGTCCTATCTGGAGAAGTTGTAGGTGATGATGTAGTTGTTTCTATGAAATTGTGCCTTTTACTTATTGCTTGTAATGGATTATGCACAGCGTAATCTGCATAGAGTACATCTTCAATTCGAGACAACACAGTGAAGGCCAAGCTCTCTAGTATTCTTGAATAGCTTTCGAGAATAGCCTGCCCCACATCCTATGAAGCCAAGAAATAATCCTTCTTATAAGTTCATAAGCATAACCAAGTATTACATGGGTACATAATAATTGACTACAAACATAATAGAAGTACTACTGAGGAAAATGTGGATTAGTACTAAATGAATCAAGATGTCAAGAAGTCAAAGCGGCTCTTACCGCATTGTATTGGATTTTACTTATGTCCAGTGAAGATTGAGGGATTCCAGGGAACCTCTGCTTGAGAAGGAGTAAGATGGTCTCTGCTCTCTCTTCAAAGAGCTCTCTCTTTTCCAAACTCACAGCTGAGCCCCAGCCAGATTTCCCATCTTTTTGGTTCATCTTTCTCTTCCATATCACCATGGAAGCCTCCATTTTGTTTTTGAGGTCTAGAATTTTGTGGTCAGACGATAAGTCCATGGCACAAAGAAATTGGTCCGGATCAAAGAATTCGACTGTAATACTCCTATAGATTTGGTCACCAAGACTTGCCCTCCCATTCTACATAAAACAAAAAACCAAAACAAATTTAATAGAGAGTTATCAATGGTCTAAAATTGCAATATTGTAGCATTTTAATGAGACTAGTTCTAGTTCCCTCTTTCTTTACCTTGGGAAGGGATTCAATGTAGTTTTCAGGAATCTCCATTTCTGTTAAAACTTGAGCATTTATGGCCATGGCTGCTTTAAGCACTTGGTTGACACAATCTTTTTGATACTGCAAGAATTTTCTTGCCGCTTCTGATAAACCATCTGGTGGAACTTTAGGAGTAGGTAGCCACCATTTGTCATCTTTTCTCTTTGCATTCCCTTTCTCCTTCTCATCAGCATCTTTGGATACATAATAGAACTCCTGATCGCCTCTGAAGTTATCTAGACAGTCCTGATTATTATAAGCTTCTGTTAGAGGAATATAATCCATGTAGATTAACCACACAAGACATTGACCATATGGCATTGAGGACATACAATAAGCATTGCATCAAGCTTTTTCAGGGCAGGAATGTTCATGAGAAGATCTGTCCGTTGCCGGGTCACCATTATCTATCAAGTTAAAACACACAACCTCTTATCAAGATGATGTGAAATGTGTGCACAACGTAAGCGCTAGAAGAGATTAGATTATACCTCCATATTGGATCCATCCTTGTTCTTCTGTTGTGAAGCAACAAACTCAACAATGTAATCGGTGACACTTAACAACCAATCTATTTCTTTTCTCCATCTTGCTTTCCTATCCGCAGACATGGGCTCTAGGCGGGTTTGCTCTCCAAAAACAGAAGCTGAATTGCAAATGGAACAGAAATTAATTGAGGGATATGGAATCAGAAATATATAATTGGCCTTTCCAATAGAAAAAGACTAATAATTTGGCAATGCTACCATCTGAGTATAATCAAACCATCCATATTTCATTTCACATGACCCTCTTTAAGATTCACATTAAAACTATTTGTACCACATTCACATACCGGCGAGGTTTGTGATGGCATTGGACAATGCCAAGGCTGAAGAAACGCCCTTTCCTCCGCCAGACATATCTTCACCCAAAAGCAATTTAGCAAACCTCTCCCTCATCTGTTCCATATCTGGATGAAAAGCCAAATACCAAATCACATAAAAACTCGATCACATACAAACTGTTTGATCTCTGCTTGGGATTACACCAAACACCATTCTTGCATTGCAACAATATATCAACTCACCAGATTGCTGCTGCTTTTCTTTGGCTTCTATGGCAGCGGTGGCGGCTTCCTCCGTGCTCAGCCTTGGCTTGAGGCCTTTACCATCGGGCTCAGTAGGCGTCTGGCTTCCATCCCCACTATCTTCATCCTCAAAATCTAATGCTGTTGAAGTCTCAATGCTCAAGCTCTTGGCATGCCTGCCTGCGGTCCCATGAATCTCCCTGAGATGGTGCAACCTTTTCTTGTAAGTCTCTTCTTCGTCTTCGAGAGCCCGAACCATTTTCAGCTTTTTGAGAAAGACCTTTATAGAATGGACAAGGGAGAACAAGGCATGAGCGCTGCTGTTCAACCTATTGCCAGGGGTTGATGGAGAGGGATCAATCTTGTCGGCTAGCTGCAACTTTCTTTATTGTTTTACTTGCAGGACAAGGTAAAGAGAGAGAGAGAGAAAGAGCGTAAAAAGTTTCCAACTGATCAAGAACAACAACGACCGTTTTTCTTGTTGTTGTGGGTGTGGTTGTTGATGATCATTATCTCGTTTGTTTTTTTTTCTTTCAGAAATCGGGGAAAGATGTAGGTTCTTTGGGTTTTGGGGGGGATTAGTTTTTCTTTTTTGGATGTAGGCGTTGGTGGAACGTGGGGTGCATGTTGTGAGGGATTTGAAAGTGATGGAAAAGAAAAACAAATGTTTGATATTTTTGATGTTGTGGGGGGTTTTTGGATGGTGGAGGTTTTGAAATGGAGGTCAAACAGAACTTGAATCCCGGAAAGACAGAGGTGCAAATTTCTAATTTTTCAGCTCTCTTAAGTGGACGGTTCTGAAGGGTCAATACTAGTTCCTTCATTGAAATTCATTTCTTTATATATGAGAAGCCAGAGAGATAGAGAGAGATCTAGAAAAAGAGATTCTCTCTAATAATTTTTTGGTTAAGGAAAGGGAGAGAATTTAGTCCTCACTAGCGACTGATCCAACAATTTCTTAAATCATCAGTAGTACTCTCCAAGATCCGGTACGTAATAGGTTCCACCTGCTCATACCGCAGAGAGTAATTTGGGTTTGAGAGTTAAATCCAATTTATGAGCATTGCCTTCTGGACATTAAAGCACAGCCTATTAAGACACTACTAACCCACCATTTTGGTTTCTACTCGTGAATCTACACTAAACAGTATTTAACATTTATTTTGAACGAAGGATATCAGCCCAATTTTATATACCAGCAACATCTCTATGGGATCAATAGAAAGCCATCATTTATGACATACAAAAATCATATTTTAAACAAATAGAACCCGAAATTTCCAGAGTATACCCACTTCTGAAAAGTCCACCCACCATTATTTTAGCAAAAGTCTAGATGCTCAGAAGTAGATAAATAAATATTTGAATCAAGCAACTGGTCTTTGCAATCTTCCCACACTCAAAAAAAGAAAAAAGTAGCCATAAGTCAATGTCCTGTACAAGCAGCTTAATTCTCCAAGGACTTGAAATCTTGTTGAGCACACAGTCAATGAGAACTTTTGAGTCGCCCTCAACCCAAACATGAGTAAAATGATTTAGAAGAGCGGGATTTAAACCATCTCGGAGAGCAATTACTTCAACAACAAGAACTCCTGCTTGACCAATTTTCTTTGATGAAGCAATGAGTGGATTACCATCTTCATTCCTAATCACAAAGCCAGTAGAAGCCGCACCATTTCTCACAGAACCATCAAAATCCAGTTTAATCTTATGAGAATCAGGAGGTTGCCATTCAATGTGAAATGACTTAGAAACTTTCCTTTTAGGAACATGCGGATTAGCCTGACAGTAACTAGTTCCAAAACAAGCAGCCCCATGAAAGGTTTGAATTGGGGAAGGAACTAGCTGCTGAAAGACTAATCTGTTCCTTGTGTTCCAGATAGACCAAGTAATGAATAAATTGATATAATATCAAACGGAATATCAGGATTATAAAACAGATATTATAACCAATCAATAAAACCACCATTCCTAAAGGAGTGTGAGAGTGAGAAGAAGATTCCAAACCTGTAACGCAAAGAACGGTTCTTGAAAAGATGATCAATAGTTTCCAGTGAGAATGACAGAAAAGACAATCAGGAGAAATAGCATTATAGTAAACAGAAAGTCTATCTCTAGGTTATTGCTCAGACATAATTTGGGCAATCCTAACTTGATAATTACATAGATGCTGCTTTACTCTATTTTGTGTTTCAACTCTCAACAGAACCTGTCCTTAATCCTCACTGATTGCAAACGCATTGCCAAATGCTAATGTAGAATTTAATCATTTATGCATAATTTTGGTTTGTTTTTGGTCGTAGTTGATGTGCTGCTAGAAATGTCAACTTCATTTTCTATACAATCAGGGGAGAACTCTGTAGATGCCTTGCTGGAAGCCAAAGGAAGAAATTCCCGATAGTTCCCATTTGCTATTTTTCAACACTAATAAAATAGTAGGTTGTAGTATAAATGTATAAATACTATGTATGTCTATATCATGTAAACAAATATGTAAAGTATTTGGATAGGTACTTGAGTGTATAATCATAGGTACTTGAGTGTATGAAGACTTATGTAACATGTTTTACCAAAGAGCAACAAGCATGGCAGAAAATCATCATCAAGATGGTTATCATTTTGGTTTTCTCTTTGAGCTTTCACACTTCAAATGTATTCCTATAAATACCCCTTTGTATGAGATGAATAAATACACTTGAAATCTCCATTCTCTCAGAAATATTACTCTCTCTTTCTGTGTGTCAATTCCTCTTGTTCTTAAACACGTTATCAGCACGAAGTTGCTCTAGAATTAGAATCAAAAATTGACGAAAGAAGAGTTCATCATCAATCGAAGTCATTTTTCCAAACCTATAAAAAATCCCCAAACCCTAGCTCATATCAAAGCCCTTGATTCCAGAAGCCCGGAATCGGTCTCAGAATCGCCGGAACCGGCTGGAAACTGCCTGAACCGGCAGCCGGAATCAGAAAACCGGAACCGGACTGCTGCCGAGGATCTGCCGAGGTGCTGCCGAGAGCTGCGCAGCAACTGCCGAGTCCTGCCGAGAGCTGCGTAGCAGCTGTAGAGAAGCTGCCGAGCAGCTGCCGACACATCTGTCGACAGATTTGCGGGGCGACTTTCGGACAACTTTTCCGGTGACTTTTCGACACTTTTCCGGCCACTTTTCGGACGATTTTTCTCGACTTTTTCCAACGATCCTTCCGATCACCTCCGATAATTTTTCCGGTCAAAATTTCCGGCAACACTATTTCAAGGTATTCTTTACTAAAAGTTCCCGTTTTTTGAGTTTTTATTTATTTTCTCTCCTTTTTCCTTTTTCTCGGGAACTTACAATCAAAAGCGGAATTATAGAAATTCACGCCAAACGAACTAAGAGCGTTCGTAATCAATGAACTAAGAGTGTTCACAATGATTCTTGGAAATTGATTTCTTAGTAGCATAGCTCAGAAATCTTATTATTTTTTGTGGAAGTTTTAACTCCGAAACTAATATTTTCTTCTTATCTTCAAGGATGTCAAATGAACCTAGACTCGATTTTCAAATTCTTGACTCAACAGGTTCGGATTACCATAGTTGGAAAACCGACGTTGAGAACCATCTCACATCGAAGAGGATATTGCCCATCATCCATGCACCAGACCCGGCCCTTGTGTTCCCTCGAACACCCAAGAGGCATGCACAAGCAATCATCTTGATGCGACGTCATATGGACAAAGCACTCAGACTAGAGTACATGTCCATCAAAGATGCAAAGAATTTATGGGAGGCGCTACAAGAGCGCTTTAACAATATCCAAGATTCTCTTCTCCCTGACTTGAAGGTTCAGTGGAACGATGTACGCTTCTCAGACTTCAAGTCTATTGCTGAGTACAATTCAGAAGCTCTTCGCCTCAAGTCCATGTTGAGGTTCTGTCAAAAACCCCTCACAGAAGAAGAGCTAATTGAGAAAACTTTCTCCACCTTCCTCGTCGCAGCAATCTTGCTATCAAAGCAGTATCGCACTGAAGTAAATGCTGGACGAATTACGAGGTTCAATGAGCTTATAAATATTTTGTCGGTAGCCGAAAAACACGACAACATTCTCGTAAAGAATTATAATTTAAGACCCATTGGAACCAAGAGCGTTCGTGAGGCAAATTATAATGCACCCAAGATAAGGCACAAGGAGCGGTACCCCAGCAATAGGGGACATGTGTACCCTAATAATAGGGGACATGAAAGACGAACAGGTCCATATAACCGCCCCAATAAAGAAGGAAACCGCAACTTTAGAGCGGGCACACGTGATGGTAACTCCATACTTGGAAGAGGGAGATATGGCAACACCGGTCGTGAAAATAGCACCATGAGCCGTGGAGGTCGCACCATGCGCCTTGGTAGCAGCAGCAACCCTCCTAGGGAATATCCACAACCTGCACAACCTGCACAACCTGCACCTCAAATGAAGGGAGGGAACCACAATGACATGTGTCATAGATGTGGATCAATCGAGCATTGGTTTAAACAATGCCATGCAAGTTCCCAATTAGCTGCACGCTACAAGGAGTACAGGGAAGCAAGAGAGCAAGAGGCTAACCTTGCCGAAGATGAAAATAGTGAAGATGTCAATCTCACCGTTGAGGACTTCAAAGCTGTAGATGAAGAGCACGAGGATGCCACAGACTTTGATTAGAATAATCCCCTTTCTATTTTCCAAGAATGGCAAATGTGCCTTAGTCAATAAATAACAATTGTATTAAACTCCTTCTTATGTGGCGTACCCAATGAAGTATGATGTCTAGGAAAGCAATTGAGATCGGGGTATTTAAGCGAGCCCCGCTCCACCAACATCTCTCTACTTTCCTGGTCATATTTCATTGGAATTACCAAACGGATTGAGTGATAACAATTTGTCTAAAGTTTGATATTTGGAATAGACTTATGAATAACTTTGATGTAATCATTGGCTATTTTCCCTATTAATAAAGTATCGCATTCAATGTCATGGACATGTATTAATATTCCGAACTTCATCCCTTTCAGTATGTTTTCCGGAGAATTGGAATGCCTTCTTGATAGTGGCACCACACATACTATATTGCGACATAGGCAATTATTTTTATGGATGACACATAGTCGATCCTCAGTAACTACGATGGCAGGACCATCACAATTGATTCATGGTCGAGGACCAGCTCAATTTTTGTTACCAAATGGCACAAATGTTAATGTCGCCGAAGCTCTATATGCTCCAAGGGCCAGAAGGACCCTATTAAGCTTTAAAGACATAAGAGCCAATGATTTTCATGTGGAAACACATTGTGAGAATGGACAAGAGTTCCTTTGCATCACCTCTAAAAACTACGGAAATGCACAAGTTTTAGAGAAACTTATGTGTCGCTCTAGTGGATTGTATGCAACCACTATTAGAGTCATTGAATCCAACCATGTCATGAATGACAATTTATGGGATCCTGACACATACAAGCTTTGGCACGACCGTTTGGGACATCAGGTCGTGATATGATGCTCCGTATATTAAAAACTTCCCACGGACATCCATTCTTCAAAACGAAAAGAAGTACCAACCAAACATTGGTCCAAAGAGTTACTTCTAAAACATATCATTCGTTTTGCAAAGCTTGCTCTTTAGCAAAGGTAGGATCAAGACCATCCTATGTAAAGGACACTAAAGAAAATATACCATTCTTACAAAAAATACAAAGTGATATTTGTGGACCTATCCAACCAACTTGCAGACCATTTAGATATTTTATAGTGTTGGTTGATGCATCGACACGTTGGTCACATGTCATGCTCTTATCCACAAGAAATGCTGCATTTGCTAAACTTCTAGCACAAATCATTAAGTTAAGGGCTCACCACCCTGATCATCCTATTAAGTCAATTCATCTTGACAATGCTGGAGAATTTACATCAAGAACCTTTGATGATTATTGTATGTCCATTGAGATTGAGGTCGAACACCTTGTCCCTCATGTACACACCCAAAATGGACTCGCAGAAGCTGCCATTAAAAGACTTCAAATGGTTGCCAGGGCATTGGTTATGCGCACCAACCTCCCTATTTATGCTTGGGGCTATGCAATATTACATGCAGCTGTGCGTACTCATTTGAGACCCACTGCCACCCAACCCTTTTCTGCGTCCCAAATGGTGACTGGGTATGAGCCTAATGTCTCACACTTACGCATATTTGGGTGTGCAGTCTATGTGCCAATTGCGCCGCCACAGCGCACCAAAATGGGTCCTCAAAGACGCTTAGGCCTTTATGTTGGATATGATACTCCAAGCATTACCCGCTACATAGAACCCTTGACAGGTGATCTATTTACCGCTAGATTTGCAGATTGTCACTTTGATGAGACAGTCTTCCCGTCATTAGGGGGAGACAAGAACATTAATGTTCAACAGAAAAGACAGGAATTGTCGTGGTCTGTCCCCACTTTGTCTCATCTTGATCCCCGAACCACACAGTCTGAAATAGAAGTGCGGAGGATTCTGGATCTTCATAACGTAGCATAATCAATGCCTGATGCATTTTCTGATATCGCTAAAGTGACAAGATCACACATACCTGCTGCAAACGTACCTACAAGGATTGATGTCCCTAAAACTAAAGGACATGACATCCCCTCTATGGGTGATGCAGTGGCTAGACCCATGGCTCCTGCCAGAAAGCGCGGGAGGCCTAGAGGTTCGATGGATTCTCACCCAAGAAAGAAAGCGAGCTTGACACAAAATAATCCATTAATCATCGATACAAATAATCTATCTCATGAAAAAATTCCAGATTATGGTTATGTCCAAGAGACATCATTGGAGGACCCTCCAATAGTAGAACCAAAGCCCGTCTTGTGGCGCAAGGTTTCTCACAACGCCCTGGAATCGACTACGAGGAGACATATTCTCCCGTAATGGACGTTATAACGTTCCGCTACCTTGTCAGTTTTGTAGTTTCTGAAAAACTTGACATGCAACTCATGGATGTGGTTACAGCATATCTCTATGGGGATCTAGATTCAGAGATATATATGAAGGTTCCAGATGGACTTCAATTACCCAGATCAAGTGGCTCTAAACCACGGAGCGTGTTTTCAATAAAATTAAGACGCTCACTATATGGATTGAAACAATCCGGACGGATGTGGTATAACCGTCTAAGTGACTACTTGATTGGGAAGGGATATGTTAACAATGAAATATGCCCTTGTGTGTTCATTAAGAGAACAAGATCCGGATTTGCAATTGTAGCAGTTTATGTCGATGACATGAACCTAATTGGAACTCTAGATGAGTTAAAAGAAACTGCTACATATTTGATATCTGAATTTGAGATGAAAGATCTCGGGAAAACACGGTTTTGTCTCGGAATAGAACTCGAGCACCGTAATGATGGGATTATGATCCATCAGTCAGCATATACTCAAACGTTACTAAGGCGTTTTAATGAAGATAAAGCAAAGCCTGTGAGTACTCCCATGATCAACCGTAGTCTTGAGCCCAAAGATCCGATTCGTCCAAGGGATGAGGACGAAGATTTATTAGAAGCTGAAATACCATACCTAAGTGCGATAGGCGCATTATTGTATTTAGCTCAATGCACAAGACCGGATATCTCTTGCAGTAAACTTGTTAGCTCGACATAGTTCTGCGCCAACACGCCGCCATTGGATTGGTATGAAGACAATCTTTCGATACCTAAAAGGTACAATCGATATGGGCTTGTTCTATGCCTACAGAGAGAAAAGAAATGTGAACGCCGACAACACTATCCATAGTGACCGATGTTCTCCTCCTCCCCTCCATTAAAATGATAATGATGTTCTGACGGGTTTTGCTGATGCAGGGCATCTCTCTGACCCTCATAAAGGTCGCTCTCAAACAGGTTATGACTTTACCATGGGAAGCACCGCGATATATTGAAGATCTACAAAACAGACTCTTGTTGCTACTTCCTCAAATCATGCAGAGATTAATTCACTACATGAAGCAGTGCGTGAGTGCATATGGCTAAGGTCTATAAATAGACACATTCGAGGAACTTGTGGTTTGAAATTTAGCACAAATGAACCTACATGCATTTACTAGGATAATGTAGCTTCTATTGAACAAATGAAATTAGGTTTCATCAAAGGCGACAATACCAAGCATATATCGCTGAAATTCTTCTACAATCAGCAACAACAAACACTTCTAAATATTGAAGTAAATCAAATCCGATCATAAGGTAATGTAGCTGACTTATTTACTAAGTCACTACCAAAATCCCCTTTCGAGAAACATGTAAGGAGCATCGGATTGAGGATGATATCCGAACTCCCACGATCTTCAAGGGGAGTCTAAATCAGGGGGAGTATCCCGAAACATACTTCACACTCAACGAGCGTTGTGCTCTTTTTCCCTTTCGACCAAGGTTGTTTTTCCCACAGGGTTTTATCACTTGGCAATGTTTTTAACGAGGCAACTTCGATGCGCACCACCAACACAATACTATTGAACATGAAATATCCAAGGGGGAGTGTTGTAATATAAATGTATAAATACTATGTATGTCTATATCATGTAAACAAATACGTAAAGTATTTGGATAGGTACTTGAGTGTATAATCATAGGTACTTGAGTGTATGAAGACTTATGTAACATGTTTTACCAAAGAACAACAAGCATGGGAGAAAATCATCATCAAGATGGTTATCATTTTGGTTTTCTCTTTGAGCTTTCACACTTCAAATATATTTCTATAAATACCTCTTTGTATGAGATGAATAAACACACTTGAAATCTCCATTCTCTCAGAAATATTACTCTCTTTCTATGTGTCAATTTCTCTTGTTCTTAAACATAGATTTCTTAGTACTTCAATGAGCCTCAGTGCTTCACAGATGTTTTTGCAACATGTCATACACTCTTAGTTTCTATCAAGAACGTGAGTGTTCAAATACCCTATAACTCAGAAGCTATTTTTATTCATTGTTGAATCAATCATTCAACAACGACGGCTGATATCATCCCAGTTTAATGTAACTTCCTGGACAGTATTAAGTAGCAAGTAAATTACAATTCTCTTTTTCTTTGATCTTTGGAGATGGATACAGCCTCATCCAATAGTGGAGAGCAACCACTGGACATGAGCTCAGTGTAGTCGAATACATATCTTGGACTGGAGCAAATCTACAAAATTTCGTGGAGCAAGTAGTAGAACAGCCTAGCAGTTAGCTCTTCCCTCTCCCATTTGGCCAAGCACGGTTTCTTTGTGCTGCAAAGGCATTGTTCTTTTGTGCTATGAAAATGGAACTTTGAAACGTTCGGTGTACAATATACTAATGTTCAATGTTCAATATGTCCTCTTTTGATATATGCATCTTCCCTTTATCTCTTCTACCATTTGGTTGAGTCCGATCAGGTTGGCCCTGCTGAAAATAACAAAGATACATTGTTACATGCATATAAGTATGGCGACAGCAACAAAAATTAGAATTATATTTGTTATTTTGCACCAATGGACACTCACCTTCCTCAAGACAAATGACAAGTACAAATAGGCTACTTCCCATTCATCTTGTGATAGTGTACCTGGATATCACAAAGCAAGAACAAAAAATGTATCAATACCGAAACTGATCCCAGACATCGTGATGGTGATAGATGTTAAGGGCCAAACAAGTACAAGTAAATAACATACTCTGATCTTGGTTACCGTCACCTAATGCACCAAGCCTCCGCATTAACTCTACGTACTCTGGTCTTTTCATATACTCGTGCACAAATTCATGAGAGTTCTTCACAAAAATTAACTCCATATCATACTGCAAGAGGTCAATACATTTTTAAGTTGTATGCATATTAGAAGACTAAGAGAACGCAACGCCTAAAGTATCGACAATATCAAATTTGAACTATAACCGACTTAAAAGTTAAAAAGCATGTCAATGGCACTTCAATCTTCATTTATGTGATGAGCAGCATAACGGTCATTTTCTTAAGAGAAGCATCAAAACCATTTCAAAAAAAGTTATACCTCTTCTACCAATGATTTGAATACATGAAAGGGGACGATCCATTCAGGGCAATCAACAGCATCCTGCAAAGCGAAGAATTCAAACATAATGATCTAGAATAACATTTTAGATACAACCAATATTAGCAAAAGAGATAAAAAAATAAAAAAATAAAAGTAAAAATAAAAATAAAACAAGTTAGATACCTCCAGATGAAACTTGTACTTGATACCAAAGGGGCTTGAAGACTTCAATTTCTGAGCCACACATCATACTTACGTCAAATTAGAAGGAATTTTTTTTTTAATATCATGACTCGGCTTGGACAAGAAATAAATATTGGAAATCAAAGAGCATATAATTGCAACATTAGCCTAGATACCTTTTCCGAAAATTCTTCATCGAATTGTATCCAGTAGACACTATTTCCAAAGCATAAGCCTTCAGCTGAACAATCGAAGACAAAATAGCATCACCAATCAATAATGACCAAAAGGGGAAAACGTACAAATTTGTTTGTATGACACTATTTCCAAAGCATAAGCCTTCAGCTGAACAATCAAAGACAAAATAGCACCACCAATCAATAATGACCAAAAGGGAGAAAATGCTCCCATTAGCTTCATCAGGTGATCATACACGCTATTTTGCCTGTAAGACATAACTAAACAGAAGTATACAGAACATAACAGGAAAAGGAAATAGTCGGATAAAATATCTTAGTATTTGTTAGGACAATCAATCAATCATCCAGTCACAACCAGGTCTTTCCATGTGCCTCCCTGCCTTCCCTCTTGGCCTTACAACTAAATGTCTGGCATTCAACTTCAAGAGTTGTCCATTTCTAAATCCAGAACTCACATGCATTTCTCTCTAAAGAACCGTACAGTGGGAAGAAGCAGAGAACATTGCTCATTGAGAAGTGGTCTAAAGCGATGCTAGTTGTTTATTCATCTTAGAAATCCCCTAAAACCACTTCACAGACCCAGGCTAGAAACTGGGAACAACCCCTCCGTCACGTGGTTGGCATACAACTAAGTACTCAGCAAGGAAGGATCCTCACTGAGGCTACCATTTAGTGGAGCCCAACACTGACAGAATAGATTGGTGAGGTTGATTAAGGCCTTGATACTTTCTAGAGAGAATCAGGGAAGTTGAGTATGACTCCACTGGTTTCATTCACAAGTACTATAACATCTTCCGAAAGTGGATTATCATGCCAACAAAGATCCCATATTCCACAACTTCCATTAAAGGATCCTTTCACCCGTACCCTAATGAACTCCTCTTTCCACTGAAGCCAAAAACAATCAAACTGCTTATCAGCTTATGTGAGGATTTACTCGACAAAAAGCATGTTTTCTTTTTCTATGGATTCAACATTTCTTTCTTTAGCATCACTCTAAAACAGAAGCTCTAAGGTGTAAAATAACCTTCTCTCAGCTTTCTGATAATCACATTAGCGTCTGGCATTGTTCCAATGAAAGTTCCACCTGGGCGAAGTAAGGCTGAAACATTAGCCAAGGCTCTCCATGCTCGTGCTTCAGTGGACCAGGAATAATGCAAGGCAAACTACAAGATAAAATGTGATTTGGCTTATGATGGTTCGGTTTCAAAGGCTATCCTCACTTCCTATTTTAATTAGTTGGCAATCTAAATGTATTCTATTGTTGCATGAAGGATTACCTGGCAACTGCAAATATCAAAGGGTGCATCATCTGCTAGGGCTTTATCCAGTCGAACCTGAAAACATGAACATGACATTAATATTTATAAGGCAAAGAACTACTCTTAGGATTCATGTCCACACACGCTGCTTAATAGCTGATGGTTGACTGAGTGAAGCACAGGCAACCTCACTAGGGAAAAAATAATGGTTTAGCAAACAGCCGTTACCTCATAGCAGTCTCCACAGATAAGGCGTGCAGGAAATGTAAACTTTTTACGGCATTGATGATGACCGGCATCACCACTGTAACGGGTACGACAATCTTCTATCTTAAACAGTTTAAGAGATGATAATAAGATCGTTAATGATACACATTTATAAAAAAAATAAAAATAAAAAAAAGGCTTCAGCATGTCTTGATGAGGACTTGAGCGTCAAGGTGTCATTAGTTTGTTGGTTTGTCCTCAAGGAAATCAAAATGCTGGAAACAAGAAATTGGGAAGGGTGGTACTGAGAAGAGAATTAAAATCATTTACTGCTACAAAGAGGTCTGCGATGAATCGACACATTATAAGGTTGTCCAGGAGTTTTACTTTATTTTTTTTTCCTTTAAAAAACAAAAGACAAAAATGAAAACAAGTGAATAACAAACAAGCAAACAAAATTAGCAAAGTTCAGAAAATAGTACCCTCCATTGGGGGGATCAAATTCTAATATTAAACAATAAGGATTTGTTAACACCTCTATGACCTTCCCAACTCAGGACTCCAGAAATCATTTGAATATCATCCTAATGACTAGAATTTTCCGCAAGTTATAGTTCTCCCAACCCCATTCCTTATGTCACAAGAAAAAGACTTTTAAACCGCACCAAACCAGAGACTAATAAGCACTTTACAACATTGACCAAGGACAAACTACAGAACTGAATAAAAGACACTTCATAATAGCTATAACTTATGCCAACTAGAAATCTACTAGGATTAGTACAAATATACGCCTTCTGAGACAAAGGCCAGCAATGCCCTGGCAAAACAATGAAAAATGATTCTACAATCAAATTCTGGACTCCCAAAAAAAAAAAAGACAAACTCTGATGAAGAGCACAGATGGGCAATGAAAATAATTTTGTCACTGTCAACATTAACTATAAAAAGAATGTCAACCAATGAGTTAATTATAATAAGATTTCAGCACTTACAGAGCCTTCAGCAATATCAATGCCAACATAGTACCCAATTTTGGCCTTGTCCCATTTGATGAGATCACCACCCTACCGAAATAAGATATTAGAAATTATTTAGTGAAACAAAAGGGGAGGGGGAGATAAATGGACCACCAATACCTTGCCGCATGCAAGATCAAGAACAGCATCTCCTCGGCGAGCATAGAGCTGAATTAAGAAACTCTTAATCTGCTCGATAAGAGAAGGAACCATATCAACAACAAAAGTATAGAGTGCGATCATACCATTCAAGTACATAGAGGATTAAAAGACCAACCCAGTTGTTAAGCTTTTTTAAATGGATGATCGGACTAGCTTCTCGTTCTTCCAGACTTTGATTTGTCCTTGCACTATAATGATCGGCCACTTTTTGTGCAAAAATCTTTGTGCTTTCATCCTCCAAGAAATTTGAATCCTCTGAGAGCACAATGTATGACACTGTGATTAAGACAAAACCCTAACAAATGCTTGCATTCACCATATTGCATGCGTTGTAGGAAATACAAATGAAGCTTTCAAATTCAGATTCTTCATCATGTGTCTATTAACATATCCTTTTTTTCTTTTGCTTTGTTGTAGTAATAAGAAAGTGTAGTTGATTCAGAAAAGATTGGACAATTAAGTAAGCAACAATGCAAGGTGGGAAGCTAAGAATCCCAGCTCGAAGTTATCAGCATAATAATGCTACACCTATAAATTACTAATCGAAAACATGAACAGAAAAACACTTGAAAGCTTTCATCTTTCTCCCTTTCCCTCACTTTCCCAGCAACCCAATACAAAGCAGGCTACAAAACTACAAGACCCAGATCCAAAACCCCTCAAATTAACCAAAAAGATCAAAACTTTACAACATGAAGCTTACAAATCCGAACCAAGGAGCAAAAAGGTACGTAAATATTACCTTCTGGGTCGGCTTTGAACCGCGATTGAGGAGGCCCAACAGAGGTTGAGGACGATTCTGAGTAGCCTCGTTTCATGGCCAAGGATCAAAATGGCACTCTCACACAATTTGGGTTCTGCTGGAGAGAATCGAATGGCACTCCCACACAATTTGGGTTCATGGCCATCATAGAACTTGAACACCCATCAGTGATGGGTTTTTCGAAATGTGAATGGGGCTGACATTGATTTTGTATATACTGCAGTAACTTTATAACATTCTATAATTTGGTCTACAGACTTTCATAACTATATATTAAGTTTGTTCTAATTTTTTATTATTTTTCTTTTAGTTTTATCAATTTTTTTTTTTATAAAAATAACGAAAAATTTAACGGCGTATACCAAAATAAAAGATTGAAGCAAATTTGATACACCATTCTGATAGTTATGAAAGTTGATACACCAAAAGTATAAAATGACCTAAAGTTCATACATCATTTGTGATGTTTTCCTTTAGACTATATATGTTTCCAGAATATCCAGTGCCTTTTTTCCGCCTTCATTTGCCTTTTATTTTTCTCATGACATGTTGCATTATATTGGTATAATTATATTTGTATAATCATCTTTTCATGGCTTAGACTCCTATGTCCTAAGGCCTGAAGCAGAGAAGTTTAATCTTTTTTCATTTCTTGGCTTAAGACATTAGAAAATTGCGGCCAGCATATAGGAATACGTTGCTATACCCGATTACTTGAACAATTAATATAACAGAATAAACATTATGGGGTTAGTGTAAAATCAATGATCCCCTGTGACATATTAAACATGGATAGATTTGCAACACTTCAAATTACCCAGGAGTTTCTGTTATTCTAAAGTAACAACTTCATTATGTATGAAGCATTCTCTTGTGGGTCTTCATGCAATGGTGCAGAGGACTGAGGATGAATTAAACTTGGCCTTCGGACACACCAGATTTCAAGCAAGAGTACAAGAAATAGACTCGGTCCTCATTGTTCTCTCCAGCCTTTTTGTGAGTGTTGCAGAGTTTTTCTATTTTGGTAATTTATAATGGTTATTTAATTGCAATGGTTGGATATGAGTTCCGGTGGTTGTAAATTAAATAACCACAGTAACTTTCTTTTTACCAAAAAAAAAATTTCAACATTGTTTTTGTTTAAAAAAAAATTTGTTATTGGTGACATATTCCCTCACTTGGTTTGGTTGTATTCTATTAGTTAATTCTTTTTTTTGACTTTGACTTGAACCAAACCAAGTTAATTCTTTTAGTTAATAACCACCAGTTCACAACCTTTCAAAGCGTTTACTCTCTAGTCTCTACTTTGGGAGAGGTGGCAAAGCGAAACACAAAGGGTACCAATCCCCACCCCAAATCTCCCAAATGGACTCCATTGATGTGCTCATGCTAGTCCCAAAATCGCTAAGCGCTTATTTAGAACAAGAACTCGATAAGCGCTTCAACGTCCTCAAGCTTTGCACTGTCCCTAACAAAACCCAGTTCATCAAGGACAACTCCAGTTCCATCCGAGCCATCGTCGGCCACGGCGGCGCTGGAGCTGATGCCGAACTGATCGACGGTCTTCCCAAGTTGGAGATCATCTCCAGCTTCAGCGTTGGGACGGACAAGATTGATTTGAAGAAATGCAAGGAGAAGGGTATTCGGGTCACCAACACACCCGACGTGTTGACCGATGACGTGGCGGACATCGCCATCGGGTTGGCGCTGGCGGTCATGCGGAGGCTTTGTGAGAGTGACCGCTATGTCAGGAGTGGGCAGTGGAAGAAGGGTGACTACAAGTTGACTACAAGGGTTGCTTTTTTGTTCTTTCACTGTTTTATTGATTGTTGTTGGATTTGAGTTCGATTGGATTGTTTGCTTTGCTTATTTGCTGGTTTGGTTTTTCTTATAAGCAACTGTTGAAGTCAGCTACTGTCACTGTGCTGTTTGGTTGGTTTTATTGGAATTCCCGGTTCATGATTGTGGTAAAACCTTTACCAATTGTTAACACAGAGAGGACAATGGTGAGAAAATTAGTAGTCAGGGGCAAGATTAGTGCTTGTGCAAATTAGTAATCAGTCAAGGTTGCTCACTGAAGATGTATCCATTGCTATTAACAATATGTGTGTTATTAGGCTTTTCATTTTCTTCCATGAACTTATATTGTTCTGATGTAAGGATGAGATCAACCCAGCAAGATATATCAATTATCAAGGGTAAATGGTGTTGGTTAATATAGTGATGTATTATGTACATTTGGTTTGTGAAGAAACAGTACTTCGGAGTGGATTGTGCATTGTTTTGTGTAGTGTATGAAATAGAGAATGCAAAGTAATTTTAGTGTTACCCAAGTTCTTGAAATTACATCGTAGGCTTGGTGCTTGTTTTTCTGTTTTCTGTGCAAAGGTGAATCGATATTGGTTGAACTGCGGATTTCTCTAATTATTGTTACTCTCCTGTGTATTGCTTTGTGTCTTTGCTACTGTAGTGAAGTTTTTAGTGCTCAATCATTTGTGTAATTGCTTCTGCACTTCTACCTTTCAATTTCATGTAGAAAATTGCTGCACATTTGGATTTAGGACCTTTGGAGCTTTTCTTTAGCTGCTTTTGTGCTATATAGCCATGTCAAGCAAGTGGAACCATAAGAGCCATGTCTTTAAGATTACCATTTCTGGATGCCCCAGGTGTTATTAGGGTATTATATTTCTGATAGATATTGCTGTGATATATTGATAGTTTCCAATTACTAGCCTTTGATTATGCCTGCCAGTTAAATATTTGCTAGAAGATATAGTTGTAGCTTTAATATGAAATGTCAAATTCATCAATTGACAGGAAAAAAAAAAACATTTTTTCCCTTTTTTCTTTACCTTTTTGTCTTCCTGGTATAGATTGTTTCCCCTTTTGTAACAGTTTTTCTTTCATTTCAGTTTACTGGAAAAACAGTTGGTATTATCGGTTTGGGAAGAATCGGCAAAGCAGTTGCTAAGAGAGCTGAGGCTTTTAGCTGCCCCATTGCCTACTTTTCCAGAACAGAAAAACCAGAACTGAAGTACAAGTATTATCCTACTGTTGTGGAATTGGCCTCCAACTGTGATGTTCTAGTTGTTGCATGCCCACTTACTGAAGAAACCCGCCACATTATCAATCGTGAAGTCATTGGGAATCTTGAGGCTCACTTCTTGAACAAACCATTGCTGACGCCTGTGGTTTAACAGTTTGAGCATCAGTATATCAGTATATAATGTCCATTGTCAAACTCACTACCGCACTACCGCACTACCGATCTGGCACTACCGCACTACTGTCTTCTTCAATAAATAAAATCATTGTTTCTGGATTGGCAAACTCATGTTGAAACAGCTGATTGATACCAGTCCATTATTGAAACTATCTCACTATGGCAATTTAAAATACATATTTGGCTTCTTTGTTTAGTGAGATTGCATTGCCACCCATTCATCCATCTATTGCAATTTTGGGTTATAATTTACGACTAGACACCAAATTTGTTTGCAGTACCGGAGTGGCATGAAGAGTTGCCAAAGAGTTTTAATCAGCAAACACGAGCAGGAGATGATCAACTAGGAATACATGTGTTCTTTGCATCCTCATCTGGATCTTTGTCCTTGAAGCCCTAGGATCGATGATCTTGGGCATCTGAACTTGAATTCTCCATGTATGTTAGTGAACTCCCAAACAGATTTTCTGTTCTGACCTATCTTCACTCAAACGGACATAACTTGCTCTAAAAATATTTAAATCGAGATCCGTGAAATTCTACAGAAAGTAGACACCCGTAGCTTTCTATTGATATAAGGCTCATTATCTAGTTAGATCCGGTACTTTCCCAGTAATTCGGCAAATTTGGGTGCTCTACACTGGCAGATTCTGGGACTTGGGATTGCAAATTGCCTTTCAATCCTACTTAGTGTTGTAGTATAAATCGTATATATATACCGTATATGTCTATATCATGTAACAAAATACGTAAAAGTATTTAGATAGGTACTTGAGTGTATAATCATAGGTACTTGAGTGTATGAAGACTTATGTAAACATGCTTTACCAAAGGGCAACAAGCATGGCAGAAAATCATCATCAAGATGGTTATCATTTTGAGTTTCTCTTTGAGCATTCACACTTCAATGTAATCCTATAAATACCCCCTTTGTATGAGATGAATAAACACATTGAAATCCCCATTCTCTCTGAAATTTTACTCTCATATTCTGTTTATCAATTCCTTTAGTTCTTAAACACGTTATCAGCACGAAGTTGCTCTAGAATTAGAATCGAAAAATTGACGAAAGAAGAGTTCTTCATCGATAGAAGTCATTTTTCAAAACCTACAAAAAATCCCCAAACCCTAGCTCAGATTAAAGCCCTTGATTCCAGGAGCCCGGAACCGGTCTCAGATTCACCGGAACCGGCCGAAAACGGCCTGAACCGGCCGCCGGAAGCCGAAAAACCGAACCGGACCGCTGCCGGACCGCTGCCGAGAGCTGCCGAGGTCCTGCCGAGGTCCTGCCGAGACCTGCCGAGCAGCTGCCGAGAGCTGCGCAGCAGCTGCCGAGGTGCTGCCGAGACCTGCCGAGCTGCTGCCGAGTCCTGCCGAGACCTGCCGAGCTGCTGCCGAGTCCTGCCGAGACCTGTCGACAGATTTGCGCGGCGACTTTTTGGACGATTTTTCTCGACTTTTTCCAACGATCTATCCGGTCAACTCCGATAATTTTTCCGGTCAAAAATTTCCGGCAACACTATTCCAAGGTATTCTTTACTAAAAGTTCCCGTTTTTGAGTTTTTATTTATTTTCTCTCCTTTTTCCTTTTTCTCGGGAACTTACAATCAAAAGCGGAATTAGAGCAATTCACGCCAAATGAACTAAGAGTGTTCACAATGATTCTTGGAAATTGATTTCTTGGTAGCATAGCTCGGAAATCTTATTATTTTTCGTGGAAGTTTTAACTCCGAAACTAATATTTTCTTCTTATCTTCAAGGATGTCGAATGAACCTAGACTCGATTTTCAAATCCTTGACTCAACAGGTTCGGAGTACCATAGCTGGAAAACCGACGTTGAGAACCATCTCACATCCAAGGGGATATTGCCCATCATCCATGAACCAAATCCGGCTCTTGTGTTCCCTCGATCACCCAAGAAGCATGCAGAAGCAATCATCTTGATGCGACGTCATATGGACAAAGCACTCAGGCTAGAGTACATGTCCATCAAAGATGCAAAGGATTTATGGGAAGCACTAGAAGAGCGCTTTAACAATATCCAAGATTCTCTCCTCCCTGACTTGAAGGTTCAGTGGAACGATGTACGCTTCTCAGACTTCAAGTCTATTGCTGAGTACAATTCAGAAGCTCTTCGTCTTAAATCCATGTTGAGGTTCTGTCAAAGACCCCTCACAGAAGAAGAGCTAATTGAGAAAACTCTCTCCACCTTCCCTGTTGCAGCAATTTTGCTATCAAAGCAGTATCGCACTGAAGTAAATGCTGGACGAATTACGAGGTTCAATGAACTCATAAATATTTTGTCGGTAGCCGAAAAGCACGACAACATTCTTGTAAAGAATTATAATTCAAGACCCATTGGAACCAAGAGCGTTCGTGAGGCAAATTATAATGCACCCAAAAGAGGGCACAGGGAGCGGTACCCCAGCAATAGGGGACATGTGTACCCTAATAATAGGGGACATGAAGGACGAACAGGTCCATATAACCGCCCCAACAGGGAAGGAAACCGCAACTTTAGAGCGGGCGCACGTGATGGTAACTCCGCACGTGGAAGAGGGAGATATGGCAACACCGGCCGTGGAAATAGCACCATGAACCGTGGAGGTCGCACCATGCGCCGTGGTAGTAGCAGCAACCCTCCTAGGGGATATCCACAACGTGCACAACCTGTACAAACTGTACAACCTGCACAACCTATACCTCAAATGAAGGGAGGGAACCACAATGACATGTGTCATAGATGTGGATCAATCGAGCATTGGTTTAAACAATGTCATGCAAGTACCCAATTAGCTGCACGCTACAAGGAGTACAGGGAAGCAAGAGAGCAAGAAGCTAACCTTGCCGAAGATGAAAATAGTGAAGATGTCAATCTCACTGTTGAGGACTTCAAAGCTGTAGATGAAGAGCACGAGGATGCCACAGACTTTGATTAGAATAATCCTCTTTCTATTTTCCAAGAATGGCAAATGTGCCTTAGTCAATAAATAACAATTGTATTAAACTCCTTCTTATGTGGCGTACCCAATGAAGTATGATGTCTAGGAAAGCAATTGAGATCGGGGTATTTAAGCGAGCCTCGCTCCACCAACATCTCTCTACTTTCCTGGTCATATTCCATTGGAATTACCAAACGGATTGAGTGATAGCAATTTGTCTAGAGTTTGATATTTGGAATAGACTTATGAATAACTTTGATGTAATCATTGGCTATTTTCCCATTAATAAAGTATCGCATTCAATGTCATGGACATGTGTTAATATTCCGAACTTTATTCCTTTCAGTATGTTTTCCGGAGAATTGGAATGCCTTCTTGATAGTGGCACCACACATACGATATTGCGACATAGGCAATTATTTTTATGGATGACACCCAGTCGATCCTCAGTAACTACGATGGCAGGACCATCACAATTGATTCATGGTCGAGGACCAGCTCAATTTTTGTTACCAAATGGCACAAATATTAATGTCGCCGAAGCTCTATATGCTCCAAGGGCCGGAAGGACCCTATTAAGCTTTAAAGACATTAGAGCCAATGATTTTCATGTGGAAACACATTGTGAGAATGGACAAGAGTTCCTTTGCATCACCTCTAAAAACTACGGAAATACACGAGTTTTAGAGAAACTTATGTGTCGCTCTAGTGGATTGTATGCAACCACTATTAGAGTTATTGAATCCAACCATGTCATGAATGACAAATTATGGGATCCTGACACATACAAGCTTTGGCACGACCGTTTGGGACATCCAGGTCGTGACATGATGCTCCGTATATTAAAAACTTCACACGGACATCCATTCTTCAAAACGAAAAGAAGTACGAACCAAACATTGGTCCAAAGAGTTACTTCTAAAGTGTATCATTCGTTTTGCAAAGCTTGCTCTTTAGCAAAGGTAGGATCGAGACCATCCTATGCAAAGGACACTAAAGAAAATATACCATTCTTACAAAGAATACAAGGTGATATTTGTGGACCTATCCAACCAACTTGCGGACCATTTAGATATTTTATGGTGTTGGTTGATGCATCGACACGTTGGTCACATGTCATGCTCTTATCCACAAGAAATGCTGCATTTGCTAAACTCCTAACACAAATCATTAAATTAAGGGCTCACCACCCCGATCATCCTATTAAGTCAATTCGTCTTGACAATGCTGGAGAATTTACATCAAGAACCTTTGATGATTATTGCATGTCCATTGGGATTGAGGTGGAACATCCTGTCCCTCATGTACACACCCAAAATGGACTCGCAGAAGCTGCCATTAAAAGACTTCAAATGGTTGCCAGGGCATTGGTTATGCGCACCAATCTCCCTATTTCTGCTTGGGGCTATGCAATATTACATGCAGCTGTGCTCATTCGTCTGAGACCCACTGCCACCCAACCCTTTTCTGCGTCCCAACTGGTGACTGGGTATGAGCCTAATGTCTCACACTTACGCATCTTTGGGTGTGCAGTCTATGTGCCAATTGCGCCGTCACAGCGCACCAAAATGGGTCCTCAAAGACGCTTAGGCCTTTATGTTGGATATGATACTCCAAGCATTATCCGCTACATAGAACCCTTGACAGGTGATCTATTTACCGCTAGATTTGCGGATTGTCACTTTGATGAGACAGTCTTCCCGTCATTAGGGGGAGACAAGAACATTAATGTTCAACAGAAAAGACAGGAATTGTCGTGGTCTGTCCCCACTTTGTCTCATCTTGATCCCCGAACCACACAGTCTGAAATAGAGGTGCAGAGGATTCTCGATCTTCAGAACGTAGCAGAATCAATGCCTGATGCGTTTTCTGATATCGCTAAAGTGACAAGATCACACATACCTGCTGTAAACGTACCTGCAAGGATTGATGTTCCTAAAAATAAAGGACATGACATCCCCTCTATGGGTGATGCAGTGGCTAGACCCATGGCTCCTGCTAGAAAGCGCGGGAGGCCTATAGGTTCGATGGATTCTCGCCCAAGAAAGAAAGCGAGCTTGACACAAAATAATCCATTAATCATCGATATAAATAATCCATCTCATGAAAAAATTCCGGATTATGGTTATGTCCAAGAGACATCATTGGAGGACGCTCCAATAATAGAACCAATTCCAGATAGTAGAGAGATCTCCATGAATTACACTAGTATACATGTAATTATGGACAGAAATTCTATGGCTATTGATGATGCGTTTGCATATCATATTGCAAAAGGAATTATAGAATACGATGATATCGAACCTCGCTCCGTTGAAGAATGCCAACGTAGAGCAGATTGGTCAAAATGGAAAAATGCGATCCAGACTGAATTGGATTCACTAACAAAGAGACAGGTATTTGGGTCTATAACACTGACACCACCAAATATAAAACCTGTTGGCCATAAATGGGTCTTTGTTAGAAAGCGTAATGAGAAAAATGAGGTTGTTAGATACAAAGCCCGCCTTGTGGCGCAAGGTTTCTCACAACGTCCTGGAATCGACTACGAGGAGACATATTCTCCCGTAATGGACGTTATAACGTTCCGCTACCTTGTCAGTTTGGTAGTTTCCGAAAAACTTGACATGCAGCTCATGGATGTGGTTACAGCATATCTCTATGGGGATCTAGATTCAGAGATATATATGAAGGTTCCAGAGGGACTTCAATTACCCAAATCAAGTGGCTCTAAACCACGGAGCGCGTTTTCAATAAAATTAAGACGCTCACTATATGGATTGAAACAATCCGGACGGATGTGGTATAACCGTCTAAGTGACTACTTGATTGGGAAGGGATATGTTAACAATGAAATATGCCCTTGCGTGTTCATTAAGAGAACAAGATCCGGATTTGCAATTGTAGCAGTTTATGTTGATGACATGAACTTAATTGGAACTCTAGATGAGTTAAAAGAAACTGCTACGTATTTGAAATCTGAATTTGAGATGAAAGATCTCGGGAAAACACGGTTTTGTCTCGGAATAGAACTCGAGCACCGTAATGATGGGATTATGATCCATCAATCAGCATATACTCAAAAGTTACTAAGGCGCTTTAATGAAGATAAAGCAAAGCCTGTGAGTACTCCCATGATCAACCGTAGTCTTGAACCCATGAAAGATCCGTTTCGTCCAAGGGATGAGGACGAAGATTTATTAGAAGCTGAAATACCATACCTAAGTGCGATAGGCGCATTATTGTATTTAGCTCAATGCACAAGACCGGATATCTCATTTGCAGTAAACTTGTTAGCTCGACACAGTTCTGCACCAACACGCCGCCATTGGATTGGTATAAAGACAATCCTTCGATACCTAAAAGGTACGATCGATATGGGCTTGTTCTATCCCTACAGAGAGAAAAGAAATGTGAGCGCCGGCAACACTATCCATAGTGACCGACGTTCTCCTCCTCCCCTCCATCAAAAGGATGTTTTGACGGGTTTTGCTGATGCAGGGTATCTCTCTGACCCTCACAAAGGTCGCTCCCAAACAGGTTATGTCTTTACCATGGGAAACACCGCGATATCTTGGAGATCTACAAAACAGACTCTTGTTGCTACTTCCTCAAATCATGCAGAGATAATTGCACTACATGAAGCCGTGCGTGAGTGCATATGGCTAAGGTCTATAAATAGACACATTCGAGGAACTTGTGGTTTGAAATTCACCACAAATGAACCTACATGCATTTACGAGGACAATGCAGCTTGTATTGAGCAAATGAAATTAGGTTTCATCAAAGGCGACAATACCAAGCATATATCGCCGAAATTCTTCTACAATCAGCAACAGCAAACACTTCTAAATATTGAAGTAAATCAAATCCGATCAGAAGATAATGTAGCTGACTTATTTACTAAGTCACTACCAAAATCCCCTTTCGAGAAACATGTAAGGAGCATCGGATTGAGGAGGATATCCGAACTCCCACAATCTTCAAGAGGAGTCTAAATCAGGGGGAGTATCCAGAAACATACTTCACACTCAACGCGCGTTGTGCTCTTTTTCCCTTTCGACCAAGGTTGTTTTTTCCCACAGGGTTTTATTACTTGGCAAGGTTTTTAACGAGGCAACTTCGATGCGCACCATCTACACAATACTATTGAACATGAAATATCCAAGGGGGAGTGTTGTAGTATAAATCGTATATATATACCGTATATGTCTATATCATGTAACAAAATACGTAAAAGTATTTAGATAGGTACTTGAGTGTATAATCATAGGTACTTGAGTGTATGAAGACTTATGTAAACATGCTTTACCAAAGGGCAACAAGCATGGCAGAAAATCATCATCAAGATGGTTATCATTTTGAGTTTCTCTTTGAGCATTCACACTTCAATGTAATCCTATAAATACCCCCTTTGTATGAGATGAATAAACACATTGAAATCCCCATTCTCTCTGAAATTTTACTCTCCTATTCTGTTTATCAATTCCTCTAGTTCTTAAACACTTAGCTCATTTTAGCTTCTTTTCTTCTTTCTATGGAACAAACCTACAAAAACACTAAAATAACGTAAATGAATCCTAAATAGGAGAACTAAACATAAAACCAAGATTAAGAGATATAGAAATATAGGAAAATATGAGCACATCAAGAACCAAGAGTCCTTTCATGTTAAAGCGAGTTGTAATACTAATACCATACATCAGCCAATCAAATCGAGCATTGACTGATGCATTGCACAAATAGTGAGGTCGGTCCGTGTGACCAAAATTTGAATTATTTTCTATGTGGTGCACGACAACTTTTTTTTTTTGTTTTGTGTTTCTTTTTTTTTTACTAATGAGGTTTGAAACCTGATCAAGTTGGGAGACTTCTCCTCACGCCTATATTATAATTTATTAACCTATGTTGCATCAATGAGGAAAGTAATATTTGTACCCCGAACAAGCATATTTGCATACTATTCTCATATAGGACATTCTGCGAGGAAGCAGGACCCTCCACTAAAGAAAGATTATAGAATGATCTAAACTAGTAAAGTGAAGCTAAACGATTGACTACATTGTTCGCTTCTCCATAAACATGTCGAATTCTAATAAAATCAAAAGCTTGCATATAATCTTTACAATCATCAAGAATCCGACTAACCTCTGAAGTACTGTCAGCATAGTGACTGAGGGCAGCTACAATAACAGATGAGTCACTTTTGATCTCTACCTCCTTCCAACCCTGATAAATGGCCATCAGTATCCTTGCTCTACATGCTTCTGCTTCATCATGAAGGGCAGAACTCACCTCATCATGCAATTCAAAATTATCATGCGCCACTACCCCTACCCCACCATTCTCCGAGTCTCTTTTAAACGCCCCATCAACATTAATTTCTAGCCTTCCACGAGCGGGAAATTCCCACTTTGCAGCAGTCGTTGCCACGATTATTAGTGGCTTTCTCAGGATGCAAACGCTTGTACTCCCCACCTCACAGCACGCATGTGACGAATGAACCACGCTCCCACACAACGTCATTTCTCTCGGACCATATTGTCCATGAAACCGATAAAGCATCAAGAATAAATCCACCTGCTTCTTGTTCAGAGCTTCCATCACCTCAATAATCCACCGCTGCATGGTTGTACCCTCATGATGATTACAATTTACGAGCACGTAGGCCTAAGGACCTAAACAACCAAAAACATGCAGTCGTCAGTCCATAATTTATAAACAAATGAATACCTGATTCAATCTCACCCCGACGAAAAGCACAATTAGAAATAAGATCGATTTATTCTGAAAAAAAAAAAATATATTCTATTTTTAAGTAATCATCAATCCAGCCAAGCATTAATTCCTTCATCCTACATGGCCAGACGGCGCCGTTTGCACTTGCCGTTTTCTCTGACCACCACAAAAACACACCCAACATTTTCAGTCAGAGTCTCTGCCACTTCATAATCCTCCTCCTATAAACTCCACCTATACAAATCACAGCTTCTCCAAACCTTTTGGGAGGCGCTAAAACCCACAGGCAACCCAAACCCAGATTTCAAATCCCCCAAAAATGGAGTACATAGGTGTTCTCATGCCAATCCCAATGTCCCCCTACTTAGAACGAGAGCTCGAGAAGCGCTTCAACCTCTTGAAGCTCTGGACCGCCCCTCACAAGGCCCAGTTCATCAAGGACCACGCCACCGCCATCCGCGCCATCGTCGGCAACGCCTCTGCCGGAGCCGACGCCGAGCTGATCGACTCTCTGCCCAAGTTGGAGATAGTCGCCAGCTACAGCGTTGGGATCGACAAGGTCGATTTGAAGTATTGCAAGGAAAAGGGTGTGAGGGTCACTAACACCCCCGACGTGTTGACAGATGACGTGGCTGACATTGCTATTGGGTTGTCGCTGGCGGTGATGCGGCGGCTGTCCGAGAGTGACCGCTATGTCAGGAGTGGGCTTTGGAAGAAGGGTGACTACAAATTGACCACAAAGGTTGCATTTTTTTTTCTCTTTCATTTCATTGGTTGTTGTTGGATTTGAATTCATTTGGATTGTTTAGTTTGCTTATTCTGCTTGTTGCCTTGTTGGTTGTGCTTATAAGCGATTGTTGAAGCCAACTATTGTCAGTAGGCTGTTTAGTTGTTGGGTTTAATGGAATACCCAGTTAATGGTTGTAGTGAAAAAGTTTACCAGTTGTTGACACAAAAAAGACAACTACAAGAAACTTGCAGTTGAAATCATTTGTCAGGGGAAAGAATAGTGCTTGTGCATATTAGTGGTAGGTCAAGGTTGGTCACAGAAGTTGTCTCCATTGCTATTATCAATATGTCTGTTATTAGCCTTTTCATTTTCTTCCATAAACTTTTGTTGGTCTGATATAAGAATGACATCAACCCAGCAAGATATATCAAGGGTAGTCGGTGTTGGTTGATATAGTGATGTATAATGTACATATGGTTTGTGAAGAAGTATCGGTCTGTTCGGACTTCAGAGTGGATTGTGCATTGTGTTGTGTAGTGTATGAAAAAGAGAATGCAAAGTAATTGCCAAAGTTCTTGAAATTACATGGTATGCTTGGTGCTTGTTTCTCTGTCTTTTGTGCAAATGGGAATTGATATTGGTTGAACTGGACATTTCTCTAATTATTGTACTCCTGTGTGCTGTTTTGTGTCATTGCTACTGTTGTGGAGTTTTTACTGCTCAATCGTTTGTGTAATTGCTTCTGCACTTCTACCTCTCATATAGAAAACTGCTGCACAGTTGGATTTTGGACCTTTGGAGCCTTTCTTTAGCTGCTTTTCTGCTATATAGCCATGTCAAGCAAATGGAACCATACGATGGAAAGTCTTTAAGATTACCGTTTCTGGATGCCCAAGGTGTTATTAGGGTATTTTGGTTGTAATATATTCCTAATAGATATTAGTGTGATATATTGATAGTTTCCAATTACTAGCCTTTGATTATGCCTGCCAGTTGAATATTTATTTGCTAGAAGAACTTTTTGAACTGGACATAGTTGTAGCTTTAATATGAAATGTCAAGTTCATCAATTGACAGGAAAAAAAAAATAACATTTTTTTCCTCCTTTTTCTTTACCTATTTGTCTTCCTGATATATATTGTCTCCCCTTTTGTAATAGTTTTCTTTCATTTCAGTTCACTGGAAAAACAGTTGGTATCCTCGGTTTGGGAAGAATCGGCAAAGCAGTTGCCAAGAGAGCTGAGGCTTTTAGCTGCCCCATTGCCTACTTTTCCAGAACAGAAAAACCAGATTTGAAATACAAGTATTACCCTACTGTTGTGGAATTGGCCTCCAACTGTGATGTTCTAGTTGTTGCATGCCCACTTACTGAAGAAACCCGCCACATTATCAATCGTGAAGTCATTGATGCTTTGGGGCCAAAGGGTGTTCTCATTAACATTGGGAGGGGTCATCATGTTGATGAGCCTGAGTTGGTATCTGCACTGCTAGAAGGCCGACTAGGTGGAGCTGGCCTTGATGTGTATCAGAATGAACCAGAAGTGCCGGAGCAGCTGTTTGGGCTTGAAAATGTGGTGCTCTTGCCTCATGCAGGAAGTGACACTACAGAAACTTGCAATGCAATGGCTGACCTTGTTATTGGGAATCTTGAGGCTCACTTCTTGAACAAACCATTGTCGACACCTGTGGTTTAACAGTTTGAACATCCGCATATAAAGTCCATTGGAGGCATCATCTTGATTTGGCACTGTTGTCTTCTTCACTAACTAAGATCATTGTTTCTGGATTGGGAAACTCATGTTGAAAGAGCTAATTGATACAAGTCCATTATTGAAATTATCTCATGGCATCTTCAAATACATATTTGGCTTCTTGGATTAGTGATCGGTTGCAGTGCACCCACTCATCTATCTATTTCAAAGCAAACAAACTCATAATTTGATGAGCAAAGCAGCAAAGAAATATATTTGACCATAACATATTGGACGAAAACCCATTCACATATTTGTTAATTATGTGAAGCAGCCACAAAGATTGCTCGTACTAGCTAGAACTATGGAGTCTCTGTTTTGGGTTAAGATTGCTTGGAGTGAAGGTTTTGAAGAAATGGTTTATGTAATCATCAATTGCTACAGTACTCCAATATGTGAAATTTATGTCTCCTTTTTCTTCTAGGCTGATTATGACTAGGTTTATTTTTAATTTTATTTTTTCTGTAATTGTGACCAAGTTTGATTCTTACTAACATTAAAACGGTCAATTCAAGACGAGCTTGTGGAGTTTTGTTAATAGAACGATTGTTAAAATGAACTGTAAACATCAGACAATCAACCAATTGAATCGAACCTTAATATTATTACAGGAATAGTGAGGCAGACCTGTGACCTAACTTTGAATTATTTTCTATATGGTGTGCCAGACTTTATAATTACTCGAATGTGCTGAATCTAAAAGAAAGATTTATCCAGGAATTTTTTTTTTTTTTAAATTTCCAGTTGTAGTATAAATGTATTATAGTATAAATGTTTATATCATGTAATAGATACTTGAGCGTATAATGTAGGTACAGAGACTTGTGTGACATGCTTTATACCAAGAGGCAACAAGCATGACAGATTTCATGATTGAAGAATAACCAAGTAGAGTTGATGATGATCATGATTATCAAATTGAGTTTCTCTTAGAGCATTCACACTAGCTTTGTATTCCATATAAACCCTCCATTGTGAGAAGAATAAACGTACAATTACTGCCTCCCTCTCTCTGTTATTTTACGTTTGTCCTCAAACACGTTATCAGCACTACATTGCTCTAGAATTAGAATCGAAAATTGACAAGAGAAAGGAAGTTCATCATCCAACCGAAGTCATTTTTCCAAACCTACGAAAAAAACCTCCAAACCGTAGCACATATCAAAGCCCTTGATCCAAGAAGCCCTGAACCGACCTCAGAACCGCCAGAACCAGCTGGAAACAGCCTGAATCGGCTGCCGGAAGTTTTGAACAGCTGCCGAGCAGCTGCAGAGAAGCTGCTGAGGAGCTGCCGAGCTGATCTGCCTAGAGCTGCCGAGCGGACCTGCCGAGAGCTGCCGAGGACCTGCCGAGCACCTGCCGAGAGCTGCCAAGGACCTGCCAAACATCTGCCGACAACACCTGCCGAGCTGCTGCCAAGCAGCTGCCGACAGATCTGCAGGGTAAGTTTCTGACGACTTTTCACGCGACTTTTCCAACATTTTTCCGGCGATTTTTCTGACGATTTTCTCGACTTTTTCCGGCGATCCTTCCGGTCACCTCTTACAACTTTTTCTGGTCAAATTTTCCGGCAACACTATTTCAAAGTATTTTTTACTAAAAGTTCCCGTTTTTGAGTTTTTATTCATTTTTCTCCTCTTTCCTTTTTCTAGGGAACTTGAAATCAAAAGCGGAGTTATAGAAATTCACGCTAAACGAACTAAGAGCGTTCGTAATCAATGAACTAAGAGTGTTCATAATATTCGGACTAAGAGCGTCTGCAAGCATCATTTTATGACCATATTAAACATCATTGTTTCAGTCTAATTTAAATATTCTTGGAAATTGATTTCTTGGTAGCATAGCTCGGAAATCTTATTATTTTTAGTTTTCGTGGAAGTTTAAACTCCGAAACTAATATTTTCTTCTTATCTTCAGGATGTCGAATGAACCTAGACTCGACTTTCAAATCCTTGACTCAACAGGTTCAGATTACCATAGCTAGAAAACCGACGTTGAGAACCATCTCACATCGAAAAGGATATTGTCAATCATTCAGGCACCAAACGCGGGCCTTGTGTTCCAACGAACACCCATAAAGCATGCACAAGCAATTATCTTGATGCGACGCCATATGGACAAAGCACTCAAATTAGAGTACATGTCCATCAAAGATGCAAGGGACCTATGGGTAACGCTAGAAGAGCGCTTTAACAATATCCAAGATTCCCTCCATCCTGACTTGAAGGTTCAGTGTACGCTTCTCCAACTTCAAGTCTGTTGCTGAATACAATTCAGAAGCTCTTCGCCTCAAAGCCATGTTGAGGTTATGTTAAAAACCCCTCACAGAAGAAAAGCTAATTAAGAAAACTCTCTCCACCTTCCTCGTCGCAGCAATTTTGCTATCAAAGTAATATCGCACTGAAGTAAATGCTAGGTGAATTACGAGGTTCAATGAGCTCATCAATGTTTTGTCGGTAGCTAAAAAGCACGACAACATCCTCGTAAAGAATTATAATTCAAGACCCGTTAGAACCAAGAGCGTTCGTGAGGCAAATTATAATGCACCCAAGAGAGGGCGCAAGGAGCGATACCCTAATAATAGGGGACATGTGTATCCTAAAAACAGGGGACATGAAGGACGAACGGGTCCATATTACCGCCCCAATAAAGAAGGAAACCGCAACTTTAGAGCTGGCACACGCGATGGCAACTCCACACGTGGGCAAGGTGGATATGGCAACACCGGCCGTGGAAATAGCATCATGAGCTGTAGAGGTCTCACCATGCGCAGTGGTAGTAGCAGCAACCCTTTTAGGGAATATTCACAACGTTCACAACCTGCACCTCAAATGAAGGGAGGTAACCACAATGACATGTGTCATCAATGTGGATCAATCGAGCATTGGTTTAAGCAATGCCATGCAAGTTCCCAACTAGCTGCACGCTACAAGGAGTATAGGGAAGCAAGGGAGCAAGAAGCCAACCTTGTTGGAGATGAAGATGGTGAAGATGTCAATCTCACCATTGAGGACTTCAAAACTGTAAGTGAAGAGCACGAGGATGCCGCAGACTTTGATTAGAATAGTCATTTTCTATTTTCCAAGAACGGCAAATGTGCCATAGTCAATAAATAACAACTGTATTAACTCTTTCTCATGTGGCGTACTCAATGAAGTATGAAGTCTAGGAAAGTAATTGAGATCGGGGTATTTAAGCGAGTCTCGCTCCACCAACATCTCTCTACTTTCCTGGTCATATTTTATTGGAATTACCAAACGGATTGAGTGACTAAAATTTGTCTAAAGTTTGATTTTATTTTGGAATAGATTTTGAAAAACTTTGATAATCATTAGTTATTTTCCTTATTAATAAAGTATCGCATTATCATTCAATGTCATGGACATGTGTTAATATTCCGAACTTTATTTTTTTTAGTATGTTTTCCGGAGAATTGGAATGCCTTCTCGATTGTGGCACCACACATACTATATTGCGACATAGGCAATTATTTTTATGGATGACGCCTAGTCGATCTTCAGTAACTACGATAGCAGGACCATCACAATTGATTCATGGTCGAGGACCAGCTCAATTTTTGTTGCCAAATGGCACAAATATTAATGTCGTCGAAGCTCTATATGCTCCAAAGGTTGGAAGAACCCTATTAAGCTTTAAAGACATAAGAGCCAATGATTTTCATGTGGAAACACATTGTGAAAATTGACAAGAGTTCATTTGCATCACCTCTAATAACTACGAAAATACACGAGTATTAGAGAAACTTATGTGTCGCTCTAGTGGATTGTACGCAACCACTATTAGAGTCATTGAATCCAACCATGTTATGAATGAAAATTTATGGGATCCTGACACATACAGGCTTTGACAGGACCGTTTGGGACATCTAGGTCATGATATGATGCTCCGTATATTAAAAACTTCACACGGACATCCATTCTTCAAAACGAAAAGAAGTATGAATCAAAAATTGGTCCAAAGAGTTACTTCTAAAGCATATGATTCGTTTTGCAAAGCTTGCTCTTTAGCAAAGGTAGGATCGAGACTATCCTATGCAAATGACACTAAAGAAAATATATCATTCTTGTAAAGAATACAAGGTGATATTTGTGGACCTATCCAACCAACTTGCGGATCATTTAGATATTTTATAGTGTTGGTTGATGCATCGACACGTTGGTCACATGTCATGCTCTTATCCACAAGAAATACTGCATTTGCTAAACTCCTAGCACAAATCATTAAGTTAAGGGCTCACCAACCTGATCATCCTATTAAGTTAATTCATCTTGACAATGCTGGAGAGTTTACATCAAAAACTTTTGATGATTATTGCATGTCCATTGGGATTGAGGTTGAACACCATGTCTCTCATGTACACACCTAAAATGGTCTCGCAGAAGCTGTCATTAAAAACTTCAAATGGTTGCTAGGGCATTGGTTATGCGCACCAATCTCCCTATTTCTGCTTGGAGCTATGCAATATTGCACGCAGTTGTGCTTATTCGTCTGAGGCCCACTGCTACCAACCCTTTTCTGCATCCCAGATGATGACTGGGTATGCACTTACGCATATTTGGGTGTGCAGTCTATGTGCCAATTGCATCGCCACAGTGCACCAAAATAGAAAGACGTTTAGGCATTTATGTTGGATATGACTCTCCAACCATTATCCGCTACATAGAACCCTCGACAGGTGATCTATTTACCGCTAGATTTATGGATTGTCACTTTGATGAGACAGTCTTCCCGTCATTAGGGGGAGACATGAATACTAATGTTCAACAGAAAAGATAGGAATTATCGTGGTTCGTCTCCAGTTTGTCTCATCTTGATCCCCGAATCGCATAGTCTGAAATAGAAGTGCGGAGAATTCTCGATCTTCAGAACATAGCTGAATCAATGTCTGATGCGTTTACTGATATCGATAAAGTGACGAGATCATACACACCTGCTGTAAATGTGCCTGCAAGGATTGATGTCCCTAAAACTAGAGGACATAATGCCATCTCAAGAATAAATGAGAATGGCGCTAACATCCCCTATAAGGGTGACGCAGTGGCTAAGCCCACGGCTCCTGCCAGGAAGGGCGGGAGGCCAATAGATTCGATGGATTCGCCCAAGAAAGAAAGCGAGTTTGACATAAAATAATCCGTTAATCATCGATACAAATAATCTATCTCATGAGAATATTCCAGATTATGGTTATGTCCAAGAGACATCATTGGGGGATGCTCCAATGGCAGAACCAATTCCAGAGAATAGAGAGATCTCCATGAATTATACTAGTATACATGTAATGATGGATAGAAATTCTATGGCATTGATGATGCATTTGCATATCATATTGCAAAAGGATTTATAGAATACGAAGATATCGAACCTCGCTCCGTTGAAGAATGTCAACGAAGAGCAGATTGACCCAAATGGAAATATGCGATCCAGACTGAATTGGATTTACTAACAAAGAGACAGGTATTTGGGTCTATAATGCTGGCACCACCAAATATAAAACATGTTGGCCATAAATGGATCTTTGTTAGAAAGCGTAATGAGAAAAATGAGGTTGTTAGATACAAAGCCCGCCTTGTGGCGCAAAGTTTCTTACAATGTCCTGGAATCGACTACGAGGACATATATTTTCCAGTAATGGACGTTATAACGTTCCGCTACATTGTCAATTTGGTAGTTTCCAAAAAATTTGACATGCAGCTCATGGATGTGGTTACAGCATATCTCTATAGGGATCTAGATTCAGAGATATATATGAAGGTTTCAGATGGACTTCAATTACCCAAAGTGGCTCTAAACCACGGAGCGCGTTTTCAATAAGATTAAGACGCTCACTATATGAATTGAAACAATTCATACGGATGTAGTACAACTGTCTAAGTGACTACTTAATTGGGAAGGGATATGTTAACAATGAAATATGCCATTGTGTGTTCATTAAAAAGACAAGTTCCGGATTTGCAATTGTACTCTAGATGAGTTAAAAGAAACTGCTAAATATTTGAAATCCGAATTTGAGATGAAAGATCTTGGGAAAACACGGTTTTGTGGCGGAATAGAACTCGAGCACCGTAGTGATGGGATTATGATCCATCAGTCAGCGTATACTCAAAAGTTACTAAGGCGCTTTAATGAAGATAAAACAAAGCCTGTGAGTACTCCCATGATCGGCCGTAGTCTTGAGCCCAGGAAAGATCTGATTCGTCCAAAGCATGAGGACGAAGATTTATTAGAGGATGAAATAACATATCTAAGTGCGACAGACGCATTATTGTATTTAGCTCAATGCACATGACCGGATATCTCATTCGCAGTAAACTTGTTAGCTCGACATAGTTCTGCGCCAACACGCCGCCATTGGATTGGTATAAAGACAATCTTTCGATACCTGAAAGGTACGATTGATATGAGCTTGTTTTATCCCTACAGAGAGAAAAGAAAAGACGGAAGCATGAGATCAGACCCCATGAGGCAAAAAGCCACCTTCTGTAATGTAGACGCCGGTAATACCATCCATAGTGACCGACATTCTCCTCCTCCCCTCCATCAAAATGATAATGATGTTTTGATGGGTTTTGCTGATGCATGGTATCCCTCTGACCCTCACAAAGGTCGCTCCCAAACAGTTTATGTCTTAATTTACCATGGGAAGCATCGCGATATCTTAGGTATCTACAAAACAGACCATTGTTGCTACTTCCTCAAATCATGCATAGATTATTGCTTTACATGAAGCTGTGCGTGAGTGCATATGGCTAAGACCTGTAAATAGACACATTCGAGGAACTTGTGGTTTAAGGTTTATCACAAATGAACCTACATGCATTTATGAGGATAATGCAGCTTGTATTGAGCAAATGAAATTAGGTTTCATCAAGGGCGACGATACCAAGCATATATCGCAGAAATTCTTCTACAGCCACCAACAACAAACACTTCTGAATATTGAAGTAAATCAAATCCGATCAGAAGATAATGTAGCGGACTTATTTACTAAGTCGTTATCAAAATCCCTTTTCGAGAAACATGTGAAGAGCATCGGATTTAGAAGGATATCTGAACTCCATGATCTTCAAGGGGAATCTAAATCAGGGGGAGTATCCAGAAACATATTCCACACTCAAATTTCGTGTTGTGCTCTTTTTCTCCTTCGACCAAGGTTACTTTTTCCCACAGGGTTTTATTACTTGGCAAAGTTTTTAACGAGGCAACTTAGAAGCGCATCACAAAGACAATACTATTGACATGAAATATCTAAGACAGAGTGTTGTTGTATAAATGTATTATAGTATAAATGTCTATATCATGTAATAGGTATTTGAGTGTATAATTTAGGTATAAAGACTTGTGTGACATGTTTTATACCAAGAGGCAGCAAGTTTGGTAGATTTCATGATTGAAGAACAACCAAGTGGAGTTATTGATGATAATCATGGCTATCAAATTGAGTTTCTTTTAGAGCATTTACACTAACTTTGTATTCCTATATAAACCCTCAATTATGAGAAGAATAAACACATAATTACTCTTTCTTTCTTTCTCTGTTATTTTACGTTTGTGCTCAAACATTTCCTCGATTTTTATATAATTATCAATTCAGCCAAGCATTAATTCCTTTTATCATAGACAGCCAGACAGCGACATTCGCACTTGTCCTTCTCTCTGACCACCACAAACACACCCACCATTTTTAGTCAGTCTCTGCCACTTCATAATCCTCCTCCTATAAACCCCACCTTCACAAATCACAGCCTCTCCAAACCTTTCGGGAGGCGCAAAAACCCAAAACCAGATTTCAAATCCCCCAAAAAATGGAGTCCATAGGCGTTCTCCTACCCATCCCAATGTCCCTTTACTTAGAACAAGAGCTCGAGAAGCGCTTCAACCTCTTGAAGCTCTGGACCGCCCCTCACAAGGCCCAGTTCATCAAGGACCACGCCACCGCCATCCGCGCCATCGTCGGCAACGCCTCTGCCGGAGCCGACGCCGAGCTGATCGACTCTCTGCCCAAGTTGGAGATCGTCGCTAGCTACAGCGTTGGGATCGACAAGGTCGATTTGAAGTATTGCAAGGAAAGGGGTGTGAGGGTCACTAACACCCCCGACGTGTTGACAGATGACGTGGCGGACATTGCTATTGGGTTGTCGCTGGCGGTGATGCGGCGGCTGTGCGAGAGTGACCGCTATGTCAGGAGTGGGCTTTGGAAGAAGGGTGACTACAAGTTGACCACGAAGGTTACATTTTTCTTTCTTTCTTTCTTTCTCTGTTTCATTGGTTGTTGTCGTATTTGAATTCCATCTGGATTGTTTAATTTGCTTATCTTGCGTGTTTGGTTGTGCTTATAAGCAATTGCTGAAGTCAACTATTGCAACTATGCTGTTTAGTTGTCAGGTTTAATGGAATACCTAGTTAATTATTGTGGTGAAAAAGTCTTACCAATTGTTAGACGCAAAAAAGACGATTATAAGAAACGTGCAGTTGAAATTAGTAGTCGGGAAGAACAGTGCTTGCACAAATTAGTGGTCGGTCAAGGTTGCTCACTGAAGATGTCTTTATTGCTATTACCAATATGTGCGTTATTAGGCTTCTCATGAATAGTTGGTTTTGGTTGATATAGTGATTTATAATGTACATTTGGTTCGAGAAAAAATAATACTTCGGAGTGGATTGTGCATTGTTTTGTGTTGTGTATGAAATCGAGAATGCAAAGTAATTTCAGTGTTACCCAAGCTCTTAAAATTACATGGTAGGCTTTGTGCTTGTTTCTGTTTTGGAAAGGTGAATCGATATTGGTTGAACTGGGCATTCCTGTAATTATTGTAAGGCTGTTTTGCTACTTTTTTGGAGTTTTCAGTGCTGAATACTCTGTGTAATTGCTTCTGCACTTCTACCTTTCATGTGGAAACATGCTGCACAGTTGGATTTAGGACCTTTGGAGCTTTTCTTTTAGCTGCTTATGTGCTATATAGCCATGTCAAGCAAAGATGGAAAGTCTTTAAGATTATTATTTCTCGGTGCCCAAGGTGTTATATTTTGATTGTAATATATTTCTGATAGATACTAGTGTGATATATTGATAGTTTCTAATTACTAGCATTTTATTATGCTTGCCAGTTGATTATTTTCTAGAAGAACTTTTTAAATTGGACATAATTGTAGCTTTTTATATGATATGTCAAGTTCATCAATTGACGGGGAAAAAAAAAACATTTTTCTCTTTTTTCTTTACCTTATTGTCTTCCTGGTATAGATTGTTTCCCCTTTTGTAATAGTTTTTCTTTCATTTCAGTTCACTGGAAAAACAGTTGGTATCATCGGTATGGGAAGAATCGGCAAAGCAGTTGCCAAGAGAGCTGAGGCTTTTAGCTGCCCCATTACCTACTTTTCCAGAACAGAAAAACCAGATTTGAAGTACAAGTATTATCCTACTGTTGTGGAATTGGCCTCCAACTGTGATGTTCTAGTTGTTGCATGCCCACTTACTGAAGAAACCCGCCACATTATCAATCGTGAAGTCATGAATGCTTTGGGGCCAAAGGGTGTTCTCATTAACATTGGGAGGGGTCCTCATGTTGATGAACCTGAGTTGGTATCTGCACTGCTAGAAGGCCGATTAGGTGGAGCTGGCCTCGATGTGTATCAGAATGAACCAGAAGTGCCGGAGCAGCTGTTTGGGCTTGAAAATGTGGTGCTCTTGCCTCATGTAGGAAGTGGCACTGTAGAAACTCGCAATGCAATGGCTGACCTTGTTATTGGGAATCTTGAGGCTCACTTCTTGAACAAACCATTGTTGACACCTGTGGTTTAACAGTTTGAGCATCCTTACTTAAAGTTGGAGGCATCATCTTGATCTGGCACTACTGTCTTCTTCAATAACTCAGATAATTGTTTCTGGATTGGCAAACTCATGTTGAAACAGCTGATTGATACTAGTCCATTATTGAAACTATCTCACTATGGCAATTTAAAACACATATTTGGCTTCTTTGTTTAGTGAGATTGCATTGCCACCCATTCATCCATCTATTTCAATTTTGGGTTATAATTTACGACTAGGCACCAAATTTGTGTGCAGTACCGGAGTGGCATGAAGAGTTGCCAAAGAGTTCTAATCAGCAAACACGAGTAGGAGATGATGAAAGAAATTGCATCAAGAAATGAGCACCCCATAATTAATATCTGGATCATATATAGTGCAGCAGGAGGCTTTTAGATTCAATTGGAATTCCAGTCTTGAAACTATTTCTGTAGTATCCGAGGGCATTTTTCTAGCGTCCAAGATTCGAGTGCAAGGTGGGTTTCCCATATATGAAAGGAGGCTTGCAATGGAGGGCACACTGGGGCGAGACGACGTTAATTGAGAAAGCAATAAGAAGACTAGAGTGTAGTAAATAATGTATCAGTGTTGAGAACTTGAGGGCAGAGCGCAATGGATTTTATGGACCTTGAGTCTGGTTTAGTTGCGTATTGAGCTTATGTTCAACACCAGCCTTCCTGCTAAGCTGAGCTTAGTGGAGAATGGAGTCAATGTGAGGATGACCAAAAGAGAGGTTTGTTGGAAGGAGAAAAGGCTATGATTGCTATTTCAACTCGACACAGTGTGCAGAGCTGAATACCCTTCTCAAAGACTCAAAGATTCCCAAGTAGTGTTTCAAATTGTGACCTGTTAGTGTGAGGGTATGAAATTTTGGGCCCCCACTCATTAAGCCAAACCGGTCAAAACCTAAAATGACTAACAACTTGCTAAAGTGAAAGACAGTAAAAGATGATGAGATAGTAGAGAACGAGCAAACGCCACTCCTCCCACTACTACATGGAGTAAGGGCCAAGAACAATGAAGTGAAGAGTAAGGAATAGATGACAATAAATCCTCAATCTTATGTGGGGGGAGACGGTAACTAGTAACAAGTATCAATCCAATTTCTTTAACCTTGATATTCTTCTCGAATTGATATTTACTTGTGTGTCGGAGTTTTTTTTTTCTGTTTTGCAGGTCCCTTCTCCCATAATCGATTGCAAGATGGATGTGTCTAAAGCTTCTCGAAGATTGAATGAGAGAGATTTTTGTTAGGTAATCTTCCTTCCGAATTTTTATGCACCAACAGCAAGTTACCCCTATATTTTGGCAATGGCATTCTTTTGGCAACTAGGCTTCTTGATCTTCGTCACCAAAGTAAAAACTCGCTAGCGTATTCAGATAGTGATTTCATTGTGGTTGACCAACTTTTTGGGGGCAACTATAAGCATGTCCTTCTACTAGAGGAAGTGATTTACACAAGATTTTGGAAATTCTTATTCCCTTAAGTGAGATCAAGAGATCCCATTCATTTCAATCTTTATCAACTCCTTCATTGCTTTAATTAAAAGAAAAAAGAAAACAAAAGCACTGCAAGATATACATAAAATTTCAGGCCAATCGTTAGAAAAACCACCTTTTTCTGCTGAATAAACAAGGGAATAACATTTCAATGAGTAAAGATTCGAAATACCAACTCTAGAAGAAGAGAGAAAAATGCTAAAGGCTGAGATATGTTGCACAAAAGAGGACTAAATGAGAATATGAGATCCAGAGAAACAATCAAGCAAGAATGCTAATACCAATTAGTTAGAGATATACATTAATATAGCTGCAACTGTATAGATTCCTAGATTGCACTATTAGACTAGACTAAATAGCCGAAATTAGTGTTACAGAACACAAACTATATATAATGCCCTAATGGTTACTTGTTTGCAATGGGTGCGATGCCAACAATCTTTGCTTAAATGTAACAGCAGCTTTTAAAGTCACTAATCTCAGATTCAAGTATTGTTCCACTCCATTACCTGTTTCATTAAAAGATTCCAACTTTTACTGCAACAAGACCAATTTTGGGGTTTCCATTCACTATAACATTTTTCTTCTCAAAAACGAAAATAACCATAAAAATAAAAGTTGTGTTTTAGAACAAGAGGAATTGACACACAGAAAGAGAGAGTAATATTTCAGAGAGAATGGAGATTTCAAGTATGTTTATTCATCTCATACAAGGGGGTATTTATAGGAATACATTTGAAGTGTGAAAGCTCAAAGAGAAAACCAAAATGATAACCATCTTGATGATGATTTTCTGTCATGCTTGTTGCCCTTTGACAAAGCATGTTACATAAGTCTTCATCACTCAAGTACCTATGATTATACACTCAAGTACCTATCTAAATACTTTACGTATTTTGTTACATGATATAGACATACACAGTATTTATACATTTATATTACAACACTCCCCCTTGGATATTTCATGTTCAATAGTATTGTGTTGGTGGTGCGCATCGAAGTTGCCTCGTTAAAAACCTTGCCAAGTAATAAAACCCTGTGGGAAAAACAACCTTGGTCGAAAGGGAAAAAGAGCACAACACGCGTTGAGTGTGAAGTATGTTTCTGAATACTCCCCCTGATTTAGACTCCTCTTGAAGATCGTGGGAGTTCGGATATCCTCCTCAATCCGATGCTCCTTACATGTTTCTCGAAGGGGGATTTTGGTAGTGACTTAGTAAATAAATCAGCTACATTATCTTCTGATCGGATTTGATTTACTTCAATATTTAGAAGTGTTTGTTGTTGCTGATTGTAGAAGAATTTCGGCGATATATGCTTGGTATTGTCGCATTTGATGAAACCTAATTTCATTTGCTTAATACAAGCTGCATTATCCTCGTAAATGCATGTAGGTTCATTTGTGGTAAATTTCAAACCACAAGTTCCTCGAATGTGTCTATTTATAGACCTTAACCATATGCACTCACGCACGGCTTCATGTAGTGCAATAATCTCTGCATGATTTGAGGAAGTAGCAACAAGAGTCTGTTTTGTAGATCTCCAAGATATCGCAGTGCTTCCTATGGTAAAGATATAACCTGTTTGGGAGCCACCTTTGTGAGGGTCAGAGATATACCCTGCATCAGCAAAACCCGTCAGAACATCATTATCATTTTGATGGAGGGGAGGAGGAGAACGTCGGTCACTATGGATAGTGTTGCCGGCGTTCACATTTCTTTTCTCTCTGTAGGGATAGAACAAGCCCATATCGATCGTACCTTTTAGGTATCGAAGGATTGTCTTTATACCAATCCAAAGGCAGCGTGTTGGCGCAGAACTATGTCGAGCTAACAAGTTTACTGCAAATGAGATTTCCGGTCTTGTGCATTGAGCTAAATACAATAATGCGCCTATCGCACTTAGGTATGGTATTTCAGCTTCTAATAAATCTTCGTCCTCATCCCTTGGACGAATCGGATCTTTCATTGGCTCAAGACTACGGTTGATCATGGGAGTACTCACAGGCTTTGCTTTATCTTCATTAAAGCGCCTTAGTAACTTTTGAGTATATGCTGACTGATGGATCATAATCCCATCATTACGGTGCTCGAGTTCTATTCCGAGACAAAACCGTGTTTTCCCGAGATCTTTCATCTCAAATTCAGATTTCAAATATGTAGCAGTTTCTTTTAACTCATCTAGAGTTCCAATTAGGTTCATGTCATCGACATAAACTGCTACAATTGCAAATCCGGATCTTGTTCTCTTAATGAACACGCAAGGGCATATTTCATTGTTAACATATCCCTTCCCAATCAAGTAGTCACTTAGACGGTTATACCACATCCGTCCGGATTGTTTCAATCCATATAGTGAGCGTCTTAATTTTATTGAAAACGCGCTCCGTGGTTTAGAGCCACTTGATTTGGGTAATTGAAGTCCATCTGGAACCTTCATATATATATCTCTGAATCTAGATCCCCATAGAGATATACTGTAACCACATCAATGAGCTGCATGTCAAGTTTTTCTGAAACTACCAAACTAACAAGGTAGCGGAACATTATAACGTCCATTATGGGAGAATATGTCCTCGTAATCGATTTCAGGGCGTTGTGAGAAACCTTGCGCCACAAGGCGGGCTTTGTATCTAACAACCTCATTTTTCTCATTACGCTTTCTAACAAAGACCCATTTATGGCCAACAGGTTTTATATTTGGTGGTGTCAGTGTTATAGACCCAAATACCTGTCTCTTTGTTAGTGAATCCAATTCAGTCTGGATCGCATTTTTCCATTTGGACCAATCTGCTCTTCGTTGACATTCTTCAACGGAGCGAGGTTCGATATCATCGTATTTTATAATTCCTTTTGTAATATGATATGCAAACGCATCATCAATAGCCATAGAATTTATGTCCATAATTACATGTATACTAGTGTAATTCATGGAGATCTCTCTATTCTCTGGAATTGGTTCTACTATTGGAGCGTCCTCCAATGATGTCTCTTGGACATAACCATAATCTGGAATTTTTTCATGAGATGGATTATTGGTATCGATGATTAATGGATTATTTTGTATCAAGCTCGCTTTCTTTCTTGGGCAAGAATCCATCGAACCTATAGGCCTCCCGCACTTTCTGGCAGGAGTCATGGGTCTAGCCACTGCATCACCCATAGAGGGGATGTCATGTCCTTTAGTTTTAGGAACATCAATCCTTGCAGGTACATTTGCAGCAGGTATGTGTGATCTTGTCACTTTAGCGATATCAGATTCTGCTACGTTCTGAAGATCGAGAATCCTCCGCACTTCTATTTCAGACTGTGTGGTTCGGGGATCAAGATGAGACAAAGTGGGGACAGACCACGACAATTCCTGTCTTTTCTGTTGAACATTAATGTTCTTGTCTCCCACTAATGACGGGAAAACTGTCTCATCAAAGTGACAATCCGCAAATCTAGCGGTAAATAGATCACCTGTCAAGGGTTCTATGTAGCGGATAATTCTTGGAGTATCATATCCAACATAAGGGCCTAAGCGACGTTGAGGACCAATTTTGGTGCGTTGTGGCGGCGCAATTGGCACATAGACTGCACACCCAAAAATGCGTAAGTGTGAGATATTAGGCTCATACCCAGTCACCATTTGGGACGCAGAAAAGGGTTGGGTGACAGTGGGTCTCAGACGAATAAGCACAGCTGCATGTAATATTGCATAGCCCCAAGCAGAAATAGGGAGATTGATGTGCATAACCAATGCCCTGGCAACCATTTGAAGTCTTTTAATGGCAGCTTCTGCGAGTCCATTTTGGGTGTGTACATGAGGGATAAGGTGTTCGACCTCAATCCCAATAGACATGCAATAATCATCAAAGATTCTTGATGTAAATTCTCTAGCATTGTCAAGACGAATTGACTTAATAGGATGATCAGGGTGGTGAGCCCTTAATTTAATGATTTGTGCTAGGAGTTTAGCAAATGCAGCATTTCTTGTGGATAAGAGCATGACATGTGACCAACGTGTCGATGCATCAACCAACACCATAAAATATCTAAATGGTCCGCAAGTTGATTGGATAGGTCCACAAATATCACCTTGTATTCTTTGTAAGAATGGTATATTTTCTTTAGTGTCCTTTGCATAGGATGGTCTTGATCCTACCTTTGCTAAAGAGCAAGCTTTGCAAAACGAATGATATGCTTTAGAAGTAACTCTTTGGACCAATGTTGGGTTCGTACTTCTTTTCGTTTTGAAGAATGGATGGTTGGAGGTTTTTAATATACTGAGCATCATGTCACGACCTGGATTTCCCAAACGGTTGTGCCAAAGCTTGTTTGTGTTAGGATCCCATAAATTGTCATTCATGACATGGTTGGATTCAATGACTCTAATAGTGGTTGCATACAATCCACTAGAGCAACACATAAGTTTCTCTAAAACTCGTGTATTTCCGTAGTTTTTAGAGGTGATGCAAAGGAACTCTTGTCCATTCTCACAATGTGTTTCCACATGAAAATCATTGGCTCTTATGTCTTTAAAGCTTAATAGGGTCCTTCCGACCCTTGGAGCATATAGAGCTTCGGCGACATTAACATTTGTGTCATTTGGTAACAAAAATTGAGCTGGTCCTCAACCATGAATCAATTGTGATGGTCCTGCCATGGTAGTTACTGAGGATCGACTAGGTGTTATCCATAAAAATAATTGCCTATGTCGCAATATAGTATGTGTGGTGCCATTATCAAGAAGGCATTCCAATTCTCCGGAAAACATACTGAAAGGGATAAAGTTCGGAATATTAACACATGTCCATGACATTGAATGCTATACTTTATTAATAGTGAAAATAGCCAATGATTACATCAAAGTTATTCATAAGTCTATTCCAAATATCAAACTTTAGACAAATTGTTATCACTCAATCCATTTGGTAATTCCAATGAAATATGACCAGGAAAGTAGAGAGATGTTGGTGGAGCGAGGCTCGCTTAAATACCCCGATCTCAATTGCTTTCCTAGACATCATACTCCATTGGGTATGCCACATAAGAAGGAGTTTAATACAATTGTTATTTATTGACTAAGGCACATTTGCCATTCTTCGGCAAGGTTGGCTTCTTGCTCTCTTGCTTCCCTGTACTCCTTATAGCGTGCAGCTAATTGGGTACTTGCATGACATTGTTTAAACCAATGCTCGATTGATCCACATCTATGACACATGTCATTGTGGTTCCCTCCCTTCATTTAAGGTGCAGGTTGTGCAGGTTGTGCACGTTGTGGATATTCCCTAGGAGGGTTACTGCTACTACCACGGCGCATGGTGCGACCTCCACGGCTCATGGTGCTATTTCCACGGCCGGTGTTGCCATATCTCCCTCTTCCACGTGTGGAGTTGCCATCACGTGTGCGCGCTCTAAAGTTGCGGTTTCCTTCTTTATTGGGGCGGTTATATGGACTTGTTCGTCCTTCATGTCCCCTATTGTTAGGGTACACATGTCCTCTATTGCTGGGGTACCGCTCCTTGTGCCCTCTCTTGGGTGCATTATAATTTGCCTCACGAACGCTCTTGGTTCCAATGGGTCTTGAATTATAATTCTTTACGAGAATGTTGTCGTGCTTTTCGGCTACCGACAAAATATTTATGAGCTCATTGAACCTCGTAATTCGTCCAGCATTTACTTCAGTGCGATACTGCTTTGATAGCAAGATTGCTACAACGGGGAAGGTGGAGAGAGTTTTCTCAATTAGCTCTTCTTCTGTGAGGGGTTTTTGACAGAACCTCAACATGGACTTGAGACGAAGAGTTTTTGAATCGTACTCAGCAATAGGCTTGAAGTCTGAGAAACATACATCGTTCCACTGAACCTTCAAGTCAGGGAGGAGAGAATCTTGGATATTGTTAAAGCGCTCTTGTAGCGCCTCCCATAAATCCTTTGCATCTTTAATGGACATGTACTCTAGTCTGAGTGCTTTGTCCATATGACGTCGCATCAAGATTATTGCTTGTGCATGCCTCTTGGGTGCTCTAGGGAACACAAGGGCCGGGTCTGGTGCATGGATGATGGGCAATATCCCCTTCGATGTGAGATGGTTCTCAACGTCGGTTTTCCAGCTATGGTAATCCGAACCTGTTGAGTCAAGGATTTGAAAATCGATAATTATCGGAGGTGATCGGAAGGATCGTTGGAAAAAAGTAGAGAAAAATCGTCCGAAAAGTCGCCGGAAAAGTGTCGAAAAGTCGCCGGAAAAGTTGTCGGAAAGTCGCCCCGCAAATCTGTCGACAGATGTGTCGGCAGCTTCTCGGCAGCTGCTGCGCAACTCTCGGCAGCACCTCGGCAGATCCTCGGCAGCACTCCGGCAGCGGTCCGGTTCAGGGTTTTCTGCTTCCAGTGGCCTGTTCAGGCAGTTTCCGGCCGGTTCCAGCGATTCTGAGACCGGTTCCGGGCTTCTGGAATCAAGGGCTTTGATATGAGCTAAGGTTTGGGGATTTTTTGTAGGTTTGGAAAAATGACTTCGATCAATGATGAACTCTTCTTTCGTCAATTTTCGATTCTAATTCTAGAGCAACTTTGTGCTGATAACGTGTTTAAGAACAAGAGAAATTGACACATAGAAAAAGAGAGTAATATTTCAGAGAGAATGGAGATTTCAAGTATGTTTATTCATCTCATACAAGGGGGTATTTATAGGAATACATTTGAAGTGTGAAAGCTCAAAGAGAAAACCAAAATGATAACCATCTTGATGATGATTTTCTGCCATGCTTGTTGCCCTTTGGCAAAGCATGTTACATAAGTCTTCATACAATCAAGTACCTATGATTATACACTCAAGTACCTATCTAAATACTTTACGTATTTTGTTACATGATATAGACATACACAGTATTTATACATTTATACTACAACAAGTTGAAACCATTTTGTGCTTTTATGATCTTATCAGCGGGCCTATAAAATACTTGTCCTATTGCTTAGAGCTTCCGAAGTAGAAACTTCTGTGGCCTGTACGCACCAACCACATACATTGCAGCATTCCACATTCCACATGGATAATGGAAATCCTCTATCAAAGAATCTGTAAGAAATCTCAATCCAATTGGAAAACAATAGAATTGTACCGATGTGTAGATTTCGTAATCCACATCATCATCTTCTCATTCCCATTATAAGCATACCCACTCTCTCCTAGTTCTAAACATCTTCATTTCCTAGGCTTCTCAACACCACCCCAGTACACAAAGAAAACAGTCATGGCAAGCTCTGCAGTCCAGCAGTCAGCATTTGCCGGCCAGACAGCTTTGAAGCAGTCAAATGAGCTCATCCAGAAGATTGGCGGCCTTGGTGGTGGCCGCATCACCATGAGGCGCACTGTAAAAAGTGCACCCGAAAGTATATGGTGAGTAACTTGGCTGCAGCCTGTGACTAGAAGCTATTTTCATCTTACTAAAACTCCTTTATGTTACAGTCATTAGTAAAGGTTATCCAGCTAGATGCAAAAAGTTACATACATTTAGTAGTAAAACAACGTACTCTTAGCATTGAAATGATAATGGTTAAGTTACATGTTAACAGTAGATTTTAGACCATAGTGTTCATATATAGCATTAGGAAGTTTACATGCATCATATCTTTTATGCAAAGACCTTGGGCTTATGCTGAGGACTTCAAATGTAAATGACAAACAGGTACGGTGCAGACCGCCCAAAATACTTGGGACCATTCTCCGAGCAAACACCATCATACTTGACTGGTGAATTCCCTGGTGACTATGGATGGGACACTGCTGGACTATCAGCAGACCCTGAGACCTTTGCCAAAAACCGTGAGCTTGAGGTGATCCACAGCCGATGGGCCATGCTTGGTGCACTAGGATGTGTCTTCCCAGAGCTCTTGTCCAAGAATGGTGTCAAGTTCGGCGAGGCAGTTTGGTTCAAGGCAGGGTCTCAAATCTTTTCAGAAGGTGGCCTTGACTATCTTGGCAACCCAAACCTAGTCCATGCACAGAGCATCCTAGCAATCTGGGCTGTCCAGGTTGTGCTCATGGGATTTGTTGAAGGATACAGAGTTGGTGGAGGACCACTTGGTGAAGGTCTGGATTCACTTTACCCCGGAGGAGCCTTTGATCCACTTGGACTGGCTGATGATCCTGAAGCCTTTGCTGAACTGAAGGTGAAGGAAATCAAGAACGGGCGGCTGGCAATGACCTCAATGTTTGGATTCTTTGTTCAGGCTATTGTAACTGAAAAGGGACCTGTTGAGAACCTCTTTGACCATGTTGCTGATCCACTGGCTAACAATGCATGGGCTTATGCCACCAACTTCGTCCCCGGAAAGTGAAGATATTCCTAACTTGATGGCTTGAGTTGAGGTTCTCTTTGTGTGTGCTCCCCTGCTTCTGCTGTGAATTATTAGTAGAAACTGCTGTATTGAAATGGTTGTATTTTGTATCCATGCCACTATCAAGTAAAAATTCCTTTGCGGTTGAATTCCTTACTTTTCGAAATGTACTGAACATTCAAGCATTTTCGTTGACAAATGCATGCTTTGCTGCAATAGGAGGTATATCTAAACCATAAATGACTCAAAAGGCTACTTCATTATGCAGTTAATAAGCCACAATGACAAATATTTACTTCTTTCACTCGCTAGACTTTCCATCCAGAAAGAGGAAACTTCCTTATGCTCACAGCTATCCATCAAATCCTTGCTATTTGAACAAATGAAGAACTGTGAATAGTAATGGAAAAGACGCACTCAAGTGTTTGAAGTTTATCGTGTGCCAGCAATTTAGTTTCTGAACACACCATTCGTGGGCATTGTCTCTGTCATTTCAGCAGTAAAGAACGTAAGTTTATAGAAATTGAACTTACAATAACTTATACACTTGCAACAGCAGCTGCCAACTCTCCCAGCCATTGACACTCAACACAACAGCAATCTCAATATTTGGTGCTTACTGCAAAAAGATCTCTAAAGCATTACCATTGTATAGAATTGCAAAAAGATCTCTCTCTTCTCTTTTTGATACACAATGTTTAATAGATTCAAAACAAGAAGAAGAAGACGAAGCACAGTGCAGTTATATATTTGATTCAGCTATAGTGAGCTACATTGCTTCTGTATTATGGCATGTGCACTTTTTACAGGAACCTAAATCAAGTAGAAGATGCATATACAAATGAATACTACTAGTACTAGGAATAAGTCAGAAAACACACCGGATAAGGGATTTGGTCACTTTGGAAGGAGTGAGGCCTGAAAAAAAAGCCTCAAATTGATCCCCTTTAGATACTGCAAAAGAAACTAGGAGTTTGGTGACTACAGCCATTCTGAGAAAACCACTCTAAGTGATTCATCACCAATCGATTAACTCTGGTTTCCCCAGTAATTCATGAACTTATACCGTTGTAACGTGCAGATAAGCTGTACAAATTCATCCGTCAAGCTTGACAGTGGTTGTCAAAAAAAAATCCTATTTGCTTCTTGAGCAACAAAGCTGACAGGATGATACTGACTTAACTAACTCCCATAACAAAATAAAGAGTCTGATAACTTGCAAATCATGTGTGGGATATTGGCCCTGCCCTTGTGGTACCAGCACTGAGATCATCCCCATCAATTCAGTTATCCTTTCAATAAATCATGCTCCAGAAGCAATGTGTCACCTAATGACTCTAATATCAATAAATTCAGTTCTTCTCCAATCAACTCAACAGAAGTCCCAGTCAACGTGCTCCAAGTAATAACTACACAATGCTAATGTTCATTGGCTCACAACTCTCTCCCCCTGCTGAAATATAGGTTTGATGTGAAGCTATGCATTTATTGGGTGACTTATTTATGAAACCATGAATCAAGGTGTCCAACATCTATCTCAGAGAAATAAGGTTTAATGCTTCAATGGGAAACTTACTTCAGTCAGTGAGGTACATATGCACCCTCGATAAATTTATCGATAAGACGAAAGTGATTGAATTGGATAAAACTTTAGGAACATAAGTGAAAGATGATTCAAACTGACTCAGTAGAACATGAAAAAAATAATGTACCAGTTAGAACTATAATCAAAGGTGGAGGTGTGGTGAAAGGTCTGTAACATATATAATCAACTTCCAGTGATCCAACATTAATTTCCTAGTTATGGTGCAGACTGTATTTCAGATACTCATGACTCAGTTGGAGCCCAGTAGTGAGCATGTCAGGAGACCAGTAAGCTGATCTAACAGTAATCATTACTGCATTGAAAAATATTTTAGATACTCATTTTCTTTTGGATATCGACAGGATCAGCACATCTTCTCTTTACTATTCTAAGAGTCATGAGTGAACATAGATTGAATCGTTTGCTCCTATTTTACAATGTTGTTGGTTCAGTTTACTACTACTGGATGTAGACCAGGCAGACGTCATAGAATCACAGATACTTTTTACCTATTGCATTACTCATTTTAGCTCCTATTTTACAGTCGAAGTCATGGTGGAAAGCAGATATATGAGGAGCAATATGTAGAATTGTCAAAAAGTATTCATTTCATCAGTCCCTAAGAGGAAGTTTCGAGGCAATTAATAAACGAATTATGAAACTGGTGTTTTAAGTTCCTTCGATAAAACGCAACCTTTAACAATTCGAACAAGCAGAAATAATGACCTTCAGAATAGCAGAGAACAAAAAACAAAAAAAATTTGGACCATTTCTCGATTTATGCGTGTCATCCTTGAGCAGGGGCCATGCTAATTTTCTGTAACCTAGTTCTATAAAAACGTCTTGTGCTGACATCTCTTTATGATGTGGGTCGACAGATTTTTCCTAAATGTGGTTGGTAAATGTTTATAACTAACCTATTTTAACAGCTCATATCATCTACTTAAGTCAGTAGTTGTGACCGATCATTATATCAATCTGAAGGTCTTGTTACATGCTTCAAGGTGATTGTAATATTATATAATGATTTAAAGTTTTTATAAACTAAAATTGAACTTGAAAAGTCTTGTTAATACACTAATAAATCAAGTTTTTATCTCGTCTTCCTTCAAATTTTCATTCCATAGACCTCCCTTTCCTTAACAGCTCACTACTCGTATCCTTGTCATGCTCACCACTGCATCAAGTCATCATGGTGCTCTTCTTTGGTCCTATGAACAATTTTTTATCTTCCCCCTTTTACGAGACTAAGGAAGGATGGCGACATGGAGAACTGAACTTCAAGAACAATGAAAACAATCAGCAACCATCTCGTATACACACCTTAGATATTTCACCAAATTGATGATAGAACCTTCCAATAAAGCATTCTCCACTACCAATAAGGAGACTGGAGACAGCTAAGGAGGTCTTGCTGCAAGTTTGGACAGAAACTTAGAAGAAGATCATTGACATAGATCTTGGTTGAGCAGTAAAACAGTTTTTGAAGATAAGTATGGCCGTATAGCAATCTCCTTCATAACAGATTTTTCAGTTCGCCAAACACCAAATTCATCATTCAAACCCACCGGTATAGGCATTTATGGAACAAAGGACGTGCAGCATCCTTCTTGTTAGGTTGTGTGGGTGTTTAGGTTGATCCTAAAAGTTCCATGTTTTTTTAATTCCATGTTGTTATTAATTTTTCTTTTAAGAAATTTCTTTAACAACTGGGGTCTCATCAAGCAAACAAGATTGTACTAAGTTACTCTTAACATATCAGTAAAATCCTTGTCAACTTAAATCCAGGTATTGCGACAACAATGTCATAATATTCGAGAAATATGCGCCTATAGCGAGACAGCTAATTTTTATGAGGAAAAGAGGCCAACAAGACTGCAGATTCAACGTGCTTAGGACAAAAGTGAGACCTTAACCAATTCCTTACCTATTGTTCTTTCAAAATTCTGGTTACAAATCACTAAGTAATCAGTATCATATCCTATATCAGAGTTCTTGTAGACCAATTTGTATATGTATACTATAGTTCATCTTTAGCAACTTCATCTTTGGCTTTCACATGTTTGTTGATTGATGTGGCCAGGTCCTTCAAGCTGGTTTTCGTAGAAAGCTTGATCTGCAAATTTTATAAGAATTTCATACATAAAATGGTTTTATGGTCTGAAGAGTAAATAACAGCAAAAATGGAATATGTTGTGACTAATTACCGGGTTCTCTTTATTATTGGCTGCATAAAATAAGAGTGTTGGATAGTCATCTACCTGCAATGGCGAACAATCAAAACAACATAAACTTCTTAGAATCACCACACTAGCATCATATCATCTATAAAGTTCACTGTCATTTGATTTTCATCAATAACATGACAGGAATTATTGAATTCATAAGAAATAAGAACTAACATGATGGCTTGTACTATTTCTAAGGGACCCAAACAAGGACTAACAAAATGCCTTATACTATTCTAAAGGATCCAAATAAGAACTAACAGCAATGATTGGATTGCACCGATCACAAAGCTATTAAGGAAAAAAGATGAGCGGACCTCTAACACTAGCACAGCACAAGTAGACAGCCTAAATTACTGAAACAAGGTTACAGATATATCTCTTTAATGCTTATCCGACATCCAATCTCCTAGATTCCATGAAATGCTAGGTTTTCAATTAAATGTTATAAACAAAAACATGATGCCAAAAATAACACTTACTTTCAGTTTTGGATGTTCATTTGCAGAAGCATCTATCTTTGCGAAGAATAAACTATCCAAATTTTTGAAATGCTTAGCCAACTTCTCGACGCGCTTGCTAGTGGTCTCACATGTGACGCACCATGGTGTGAACACCTGTTTCACAACAGTGATGAGATTTATATGCGAATAGGCAATATAATCTGTCTCTATAGATAATATAGGAATTCTTTAGACCAATTAAGGTCGTTTCTTCCTCTCTCTTTTTTCTCTTTCTTTTTCTTTAGGAAAATAAGCGGGAAGGGCTTGAGTGATGAAGATGTAAACATATTCCAAAAATGTATGTTATTTTGAACAACTCTATACTTTGTTTCAAGTTGGTCATCTTTCGTTTTCAAACATACGGTACTTCAGCTTAGATACTAATAGTAGAACATTAGAGGGAGAATAATGTACATACCTCTAGTAGAACATTCTTGTGGTTATTCAAAACCAAGTCATCAAATGTCTTTCCAACAGCGACATGGACGGTTTCATTGGTCTGCAAATTCGCAGCAGTAGAGAGTAGTATAAAAATTTTAGATACAGGATGTTTTTCATAAACTGTCTAAGAAAGAGTTGACGATTCACAGCTTTTGAGTGACTTAAACCAACAACATGCATGTGATAAATCTGTCAGATTATGAAATTAGCATTGAGATTATTCATTGTTTCATTGGTTCTGCCATAAAATAAACTTATTCAGCTGAAAGATAATGTAACACACAAAGAAGCAAACTAAATAACTATTGTCAAAAGCATAAAAGAAATTTGGAAGCTTTCCAAGACTAGTTTATCATCTTTGATCCAAAAGCTTTTAAGGGAAAAAACTACTCACGTTATTAGGTATTGCTTGTGATTTGAAGTATGGAGACAAAGTGCCATGCAGAAGCCCTGAGCAGAACTCCTACAAAAGCCACACCAGAAGTTTTAGGTACCAACATAGTTATTTTTCATAAGGAAAATATGGTACATGAGAAACTGTTACCTCTATATTGCTTGGTGTTGGGTTTGACTCTAATAGATATTTAGAGTTTACTCGGACATCAAAAGCAGCCACCTGTGCAGAAAACAAACAAAACAAGATAAGTTATAGCCTTGGTAAATATTATTTAGCACAGAGCAAAACTTCATAGCCAACATGCATGTCATTAACAAGTTGAAAACTAACCACAGTGCTCTCTGCTTCTTCAAGCCCAAATAACGTTAAATAAGGCTTGGCAAGGTTTTCATCTGTGATGTCTATATATATAAACATTATCTGGATCAAGAAAGTGATAACGTCATCAGTAGATCTACCCAATTCATTCAACAGTTTCAAATTTAGTCCATTATGTACCTCTGACTTGAATTGTCGAGCAATATCCTGAAGAGGCTCCAGAAGCTTCTTGAATTCATCTTCTTCTGCAAAGACAATGACCTAGGCAACAATGAAAACGAGTCACCAGATCAATAACCTTTAAGTATGTTTTCCCATTTCCACTGATATTGGGCGTCACAAAGAGTACAATTCTCAACAGGTAATCTAAGCCCAAATATAGTTGTTTGATATATAATCTGCATTTTATCTGTTTTCAAAAGAAATTTAATACATCATAATTAAATGATACAAAAAAGGTGGGGAACCTGCACATTGTCATTTTAAGCATCTTGAATTACTGAAAGAGTGAATGGAGAGAAATATGTCCCTAATATGAAAAGATGCACAAGTTGTTAGAAAATCCTAAACTTAATTATGGATTATTGTTTCTAAAATAATTAATTTCAAGAAGGTCTAGTTTCAGTTTATTTAAGTTATATTCTGAGTCAGATTTATATATGATCTATCTTTTCTTTTTCAATACTATTTCCCAAACTTCAAATTTCCATTTGTGACAAGGTACACGGTAAAGAAAACTAAATTAAACATACACATATTTATGTATCTACATATGTAAGTAATAAAATGTTGAAAGAGGTAAGTATATCATAGGTATCAGAAACCTGAAGTTTAAGAGGGCTGGAGTAAACTGTGGCAGAATTTGATTCAGTAAGTTTGTTAACTAATGGAAACTTGTTATAGTCCAAGAACTTCAATACTTGCTCCATCTCAAATGTCCCTTCTGCAAACCAAACAATTGCATCAGTGAATTTTGACTCACTGGCATAATTTCAGGAAACGTGAAAAAAGAAACAGTCAAATATACAAGATCAGTCTCGTTACATGTTTTCACATGATATAAACTCCAGTTGAATACAGATAATATGCAAGGAAAAGTCAATTTTAACAACAACAATAACAACAAAGTTAAGCTAGCACAGTGAGAAATTCTGTGAAAAGAGTCAGTAACAACTAAAGGTTCCTATTTGCCAACTCACCGTATGCAGTGTATCTTTCAGCCTCAGATTTCACAATTCCAAGGAAAAGATTAGCTGGTTTTACATTTGGAAAGAGAACGTTGGCAACATCGGTGTTGCTTACTTCTACAAACTGGATTGCATTGTCAGCTGTTGCTGCTTTTACAAATTCTTCATAGTAAGGCCCCTAATTCCATAACAAAAGAAAAGGCCCAAAATGTCAATAATATGCAAACAAATCGACAGTCAAGTCAGAGACCACAAAATATCCCATACAAGAAACCAGCATGTACCTCAAATTTTTCAAACAAACCAACAACAAATATATGATGCTTCTTGAGAAATTCTTCTGCCGCTGGCACTGAGCTTATCCTAATAACAGGCTCACCAGTCTTCTTCCTTGCCCATATCACTATTTCTTCCCTGAATCAAGATTTGCCCCACAAACATGGCATATAGGTCTTAGATATTCATAAATTGATTCCTATGTATACCAATGAATGCAAATTGTTCGAAGACAAGTTGACAAGTAGGCAGCAAAAACTGATATTCAACCGCTACTGATAAAGTTACTTGATTGAAGTTGAACACATATATCCAATACAAGAGACCATTACAAGCACAAAGATATTCCGGCAATGACAAGAGACAGTGATATAACTGACCAAACTAATATTCATTTAGCTAATCCCAATTATTTTAACACAAACATATTCACAATTGAACAGTTGGACAAAGTTATAAGCCCACTTACGCAGAAAATCCACCGGTGTACACTTGAGAGGTGCCATTGACAAACAGAAGCAGAGTAGGGAACCCTTTGATCTCTAGCAACGACGCCGTTTTGGGATACCGCTCTGCATCAAGCTTAGCCATCACAAGAGGACTCCCCAATTCACTGAGTGAAGTTGCAGCCTCAGCAAATTGAGGCATAAGCTCAGCACTTCTGGCACACCAAGGAGCATACCCAAGAACCAGAACAAACTCATTCTTGTCAATCACCCTTTTGGTATTGTCATGGTTGAGCTCAAGAACAATCCTCTGGGCTTTGGTTAACAGCTCTGCCTCTGAAGACCTCACATTAGGAGTCCCTCCTTGCTCTTCTTCTTCTTGTTCCACTTCATCATCTAATGCTAATAACTCCTCCAATTCATTATCTTCACTTTCAGAAGTGGTGGGTTCAGAGGCTGTGATTGAAGTTGGGAAATTGACTAGTAGGAGAAGGGTGAGGGCTAAAAGGATGAATCTTGATGTGGGTTTTGGTCTAAACATGGTGGTGAGCAATGTGTGAATGTGGGTTTGTGAGATCTATGGAGTGAAAGATAGGATCTTTGTAGAACAGGGAAGGGGGTGTGTGTGAAAACTGAAGCAGGATCTACATGTGAAGGTCTAGTATCAGTCAATATATATTGGAAAGGTAGTGCAGTCTACCGCCTTTAATGCCTTGAATGAAGTTATTGCCTAATATATATCTACAAATATTGTGATGTGTATTACCTCATTTCATTTCTGCAAATGAAAAATTAAAAAAGAAATGGACTGTCTGTCTATTTTTGCATAGAAGATTGGTGGCCATGCGTATCGTGGTAGCTACTACTACAACCTTGCCATATTTGGTTTTTATTAGTATACTTGGTTGATAATTGAGTTTGTTCCCGGTCCCTCTTGTTTGTTATTCTATAATTCTATATTACCGTGGAAATTTTGTGCTTTACATGGCTCGCCTAGGAAAAGAAAATTCATGTGGAGTTTGGTTGCACTGTCTTTGTGTTTGCTTGTGAAGATGTGTCATGTGTAGTTTCATCCTCTTGTTATTTTGATCAATGCGCAAAGCACTTTGCTTTGTGCTTTGCCGATATAAATTTTTTACACGATGCAGTTGCTAGCTTCACTATCTCCTTGGAATAACCATTTTGGTCTCCTATTTGTTTTGAGCAAGCCGTACGATAATTTGATCAAAGTATGTAGTCCTCTAACAGATGCAATTGGTCCCGTTTGACAATCAGATCGAAGATACATGAATTGGGATGTATTGCCCTTGGGAGTCCTCTCATCTTTTATACTTTGTACATGTATATTTGCATTCATACATTCACAACATATATGGTAGAAACAATACCATCTCATTCATGTAACGTACATTTACACAAGTTCAACCTATTTACATCCATTTATTTGCACAAATGCATTACACAAGAGCAAATTATCAAAACTAGTCCTCTGCAGTAACAGATTCTCAAAGTAGGGTTGTTTCTTCAACAATGATGCTCATTGAGGTAAGGACTCTAGAGTCTAGATATATGTCAGTCGTAAGTGCATGAACTCTGTTTCAACTTAAGGGCTTTGGTGACAGTGGGATCTATAACCAAAGGACATGAGATTGCCCTTATGTGCTTGGTTTTCACTAGATGTCCAACGACGTAGCCTCGAGACTTGATTTCAAAATTTAGAGTTAATGGAATTGGAGCCAAAGCACCAGTCGAAGAGTATTTCAAACTTGATCCAGCCCCATACAGAGGTACCTTGGTTCCTTCAAAGATCACTGATACTGTTCGGGAGCTCTTTCTTGGCTGGTAGTATTTCTTTAACTGCAATAACAAAAGTAAATGAAAAGTTGCTTACCATGATGAGCTTCCAATACAATTGGTTCAAGATGCTTTACTAGTGTTACCTTGCATTGGAAGGGTTCAAGCCCGTGACGTATGTTAATCCTAACTATATGTATTCAATTCAACCCTCAAGTGAACTGGCCAAATTGAAACCTTTAGTATGGCTAAAAAGGGTTTTGGTTTTTGAAATCAATTAAACCCTTTAGTGTGAACTGACCAATTATACTTCGATTAGTTATGAATTGCTTGATAATAAATGGAGATTCAGGGGGTAGAGAGTTTCTAACCTGACCGGTTGCAACAGAAATGTCTGAATAGAGAAGATTAATGGGTGTAGAGCTAACATGAATGCCAAAAATTGAAGCAGGGTTGTGTACAGTGAATCTTAGTGAGCCATTCACTGTCAGCATCTTTGTTGGAACCCCTGAAAAGTCTGAACCCTCGCCAACGTAGACATTGCTAATTGTCAAGCTCTGCACATTGAATCATAAATTCTTCGTTTAGGGATTGATTTTCAGCAGAGAAAGATAACAAGACAGAAACCAGTGTGTGCAAATAGATAAAACCACCCAAGGAGCTTCAAGGGCTAGGGGTTTGTGTTACAGTACATGTAGTTATGTCAAGTCAGTAATATTGCTGGTCCAAACTCCCCAAATAGACCATTCAATCTTACCATATTAGCAACAAATCACTAAATACTAAAGCATAAATTCAATGCCATTATACACGTAGGCATAAGCCTTGGACCTGCGTAGTCTTGAATGTACGCACAATGTCAACACATGAAAAAGCAGCATAATATCATATTCACTTTCCTTTTCGCTAAATAAACCAACTTGCGAGGTATTTAAAGAAGGAAACCTAAAATGTCCAATACTTACAGGCACCTCTTAGCATCACTATGTAGACCTTGGACAAAATTCACCAAGAAATTTTCATAATGACTTGGAACATTTGGGAAAACTTGAACTAAAAATTAGACAATAAGTTCTCAATTAGCATACCTTGACTAAAACCTCAGCTTTGAAAGGCTTGCTTGCTCCCCAAATGATTAAGCAGAAGATAGTAAACAACACCACAAAGCCAAAGAGAGCAATCAAGATCTGCATACGCCTCGACAAAGCCTTATCAAGATCATCATAATCCCCTTCTTCCATAATCACTTTACACTCCGGCCACCCCTTGTCATTGTTCCTATGCTGCTTCCGGCTGCCCTTCCTCCCCGAGGAGGACCTGAATATCCCCGAGAACCGGCTCGCCGAAGAGTTCCTTGAGTGCCGGCCGTAGGAAGGGTGGGAGGGTGACTCCATAGGGCTATTATTGTAAATTGGAGTGGCCTGCATTGAGGAGGACTTGTCTCCATCATGTGAGACTTGTGAGTCCCTTGAAGGGCTTTGAACATAGTACACAGGAACCTTTGGGGACCTTGATGGTGATGATGGAGCTAAGCTAGTCATATCAGACTCGGACTTTGCTGAAAGCATGATTGCTTGTAATAACTGAATGCAGGAAAATCACCGAGTCTCAATATAGTTGGAAAGGAAAAAGAAGATACTAGTAAACTGGGTTGAATTTCACCAAAGGTCTTAGTATCTTAGCAGATTCTCTGATACCCTGAAAAAGTTTCAGAAAGATATCAACATCTTTCCATGCTATAGTGAGAAATTGAAGAACTAGACCAAAGCAGGGAACAGAAACTGGAAACTCTCTAGGAAACTTACAAGGCAAGCTTTGCGCAAAGAAACGGTTCTGCACAGATTCGAAGAGCAAGAAAATACAAGTAATTTGAGTGAAAATTCACAAAAAGTTTCAATCTTTCAGCATATTCTCAAACACCCAGAAATTGGTTTCAGAAGATAGTGAACTAAAGTTGAATTCTGTACTAGAGAAAAACTGGAAATTCCCTGTACGAAACTCTCTATCACAGTGAAAGGACAATAATCAAGAGCTATCTGCTTTCTCCCTGTCTCTGTCTGCCCTATGTATGCAAAGCAAAGAGAGCAAGTGAAGTGAAGGTTTCCATTTTCTCTCAACAACCAATAAGAGAAGCTAAGGAAGTCCCACTTGACACTCACCACACCTTGTTCTTTAGGCTTTAGCGAAGACCATGCCACCAGTTGTATCTGGAGCGTTAAGTGTCGGCAGCCCTCAAATTTTCATATAAAATTCATAATTGACAAACTAATTTAAATGAAGAGATAATATAATCCGTGGATGTGTGACAACGATGCTCTAATGAGACTTGGTTGTTGGATGGAGGTTTTGACAAGGTACCTACCAAGAATCGAGCATGGTGGTGCTTGGTGTCTTCTTCTTCTTCAACATGTTTTAATTAAATGGAAAAAATGGTTAGTTCTCTTGTATGGTGTTTCACGTTTATGTCTTTTTGTGGGGTAGTGCATCTGGAAATGTGAATTTATCATTGTGTGCTAAATTTCTAATCATGACATTGAGCTCTCTAGCTTAAATTCCCTATCATGACATAAGAGCTATGAGACTTTATGAACCACACAACCAGACACGTCTATGCAAATGTCAAGTACCTATTCTTGGCAGTCCGCTTGCCGTGGATGATGGAGATAAGTTCTAGGAATGCATTTCACGAAAAGATTTAATTGAAACAAGAAATTAGGGAGAATAATCTTGTAATATGCAATTACAATATTGTATAAAATTTGACCAAGTTTTTCCAAATGCAAATAACGTAGTTGATTAAGGGTAGAGAGAGAGGCAAACTCGAGAGTTCGCAGACACAAGGCGGTAATGATCGTCTTGCTGTAGTCTCTAGTTAGCAACGACGTCTTCGAGTTTGATTATGAGGATTAAAGACAGTGATGGTACATATGCACTTGTTTCCAACAAATTAAGGTGTTTGAGTTCGCGTGTCGACGTTAAATCGCAATGTACTTGCAGTTGTTCTACACAAAGTCAAGGCAAACCTTATATAATATTTGGTTTTTAAAGTTCACAAACAACTCTTATATCTCTAGAAATCAACTCAGATATTAAAAATTAACTAAATAAGATAAATTTAAAAATTGTTATTGGTAATTTTTTTAGTATTGTAATTTTAAATATTGAATGTTTATGCTTTTGTGATTTTTCATTAATTACATTCATTTGATATTTTCTAATTTTTTTTTGACATATTTGTTAAATTAACTTAAGATCAATTCCCAATCAAACTTAACTTAAGCTTGAAGTTTTTCCATAATCGAGCCAAATTAAACTGAGTCAAGCTCGAGCATATTAAAAAAGCTATCAAATCGAGCTAAGTTTGATCAGTTTAGTATTTAACTCAGTTCAGCTCGTTTACATCTTATGTTTGAAAATAAATAACTCTATTATTGAGATTGATTGATGATGGAACGCAATGACTTGCTTTTATTAATGTTTAGATCAATGATATTAAACTTATACGAATAGTTAAACCAAGAGTTTTTAAATATGTCGATGTCAACTTGTTGAATCAAAACAAAATATGAAGTGGTTCAAATTTAAAAAAGGGACCAGAGTTGGTTAGGCCATTGCCTTAAACTTATACGAATAGTTAAAACCAAGACTCTTAAGTAGGTCCATGTCAGTTGTTCAAAAAAAGTAGATCCATGTCAAATTGAATCAAAACAAAACATGAAGTGGTTCAAATCATGTTGGTGAGGCAATTGCCGTCTCACGTGAACACCATTGTTGAAAGCCAAAATAGAAAAGGGGAAAAAAACAGTGGAAGCCTTTCTCTACTATCAGAGCCAGGTTTCGATCCTGGGACCTGTGGGTTATGGGCCCACCACGCTTCCGCTGCGCCACTCTGATTTGTTGATAACATATCCCATTCACTCTTATTTGAAAAGAAAGAGGGACAAATCTCTAGGCTGTTGTTTTTTTTTGGAGTCAGTATTGCAAATCGGCATGCCCGAGCTAAATTTAGTTTAAGATACTTGACTATAACCTAGTCCTTCACTCATGGTTAACGTCTTCTTCGAAAAACACCCAATATAAATTTTTTTTTATTATGAAAACAGCCAATATAAATTACCTTCCAACAAATCACAGCTTCTCTCTACAAATTTGTATTAAAGATTGTATAGAGAACAAACAGATCACTTCTCATCCCTCAAGTACTACAACATCCTTGAAGCTTCCAGATCAGATTTTCAATAGTTTAAATAATCAAGCACATAAACATCATCATGACACCACTCTTACTGGAAACTATAATTCATATTGAAGGACTGATGAGAAAGTTGTTTGTGACCAAATCAGTGAGAGAGATGAACGGGGCGATTGAGAATATGGAATATTATGATACAATGAAAAATGTAACTTTATGTAAGAGTTTATTATTTTGTTTTTAGGATTAATTTCAGTTTGTCTCCTCCAACTTAGGGTTGAAAATCATATTAGTCCCTGATTCCTTGTTTTTTTTTAATTAAGATCATCCATGTACTTTCCAAATTCATCTTCCGTGTCCAATTTTTAGTTATGGATGACAATGGGACGGGTTGGGGATGAGGATTACAATACCATCCCCATCCCTGAGGTCATTCTCCACCTCCATCCCCACCCCAATCTCCAATAAAAATATATTGGGGATTTCCTGTCCCCATCCCCACTGCAACTAGTTAGGCCTCCAAACTCACCCCAAATCCTCAATAAAAATGTACTAAATAAAATATTTTTTTTCTCATATTGCCTTTTAAAAATCAAAATCTACAACAGATAAAACTAAAACTGTTCAAGTAAATCCAAAATATGTGTCTGGCTCAAACTGTAGGTTATTTGCTCTAGTTGTAATAGGGTTTGTATTAGAAATAATCTCAAAGAATCTATACGATTATATTTCCATGTACAACTCTTTCTCTATGTTTGTAATCATCTATATAAAGAGGCACTTATTATCAATGAAAGCAAAACTCAATTCTCTCCAAACTTCAGTTTCCCTAAAACACGTTATCAACACAAAGTCCTAACCCTAAAACCCTAATTTTGTAGCCCTCAAATCCGAGCAACCACTGCTACACACCTTGAAGCCCCCAATCCCAGGAGCCCGAAACCAGCGGCGGAGTCACCAGAACCTGTTGGAAAAGTACCGAACCAGTTCCCAGAAGAGAAAAACGTTTTCTGCCCAGTTCGCATCTCTCTATACCGCCTTCTACCGTCATATTTTGTCCCATTGATGCCTTTACTCCAGAATTCGGGAACCGAAAAAATAACTTCCAAAACCGGAAGGAAAGTTGCCGGACCAGCCTGCAGAAGAGCTGCAAATTTCTGAACTGGCCAGCCTTCCCAATTGGCTGCACCGGTCCACAGTCCGACTAGCCCAGCCCAGCCCAGTGCAAAAGAAAGGGAAAGAAAAAAGGAGGCTTACAGTCTGAAGCAGACGTGCTAAGAAAAGAAAGAGAGAGAAAAAAGGAGGCATGCGACCTGAAGCCCACGCCCAGAGAAAAGAAAACAAAAAAGAAGCAGATCCAACTGCCCACTTCAAGAGGAAGGAAGAGAAGGAAAAAAAAAAATGGGGCAGGAAACCCAAGTGCCGAGAACAAGAAGAGAGAGAGAGAGAGAAAAAAAAAAAAAAAGAGGAAGAGGCCCACGGTCAAAATCAAAGGAAAAAAAGAGGTGTTTTTCAGTTTTTCTTTTATTCAATTCTCTTTTTCTTTTGTAATTTCAATTTCTTTTCTTTTCTTCGCGGACTTATAACCTCCCTTCTTCTATCCAATTTCTTCTTTATAGGGAAGACCAAAAGCCGAACTGTTGGAGTTCGTGCATACTCCAAGCTTGGAGCTTGTTGAGATCTCCAAACTTAGAGTTTGTAGAGAATTTATGATCGACCACTTACATCATTGTTTTGATCTAATCCAATACCTCTTGGAACCGGATTTCTTAGAAGCGACTACGCTCAGAAATCCCTAATTTCTTAGAAGCAATTACGCTCGGAAACCATAATTTCTTGGAAGCGACTACGTTCATAAATTTTATATATTTTCGTGGTAGCTTTTTTTACTCCGAAACTAACCATTTTTCTTGTTCTCTTTCAGGATGAGTAACCTGAACAAACTGGATTTCACTCCATTAGGAACAACTGACTCTGGATATCACAAGTGGGTTCGTGATGTCCGCCAGCATCTCAAGGCCAATGGAATCCTGGATACGATTCTCGAGCCTAACCAAGACGTGCTAACTGTTGAGCATGCTCAAGCTTTGGAAGCAAATAGAGCAACCTTAGAGGTAAATAAGGCAAAAGCTATCGTCCTGATGACTCGTCATATGGATGATTTGCTCTAGTACGAGTATATGAATGAAGAAGACCCCAAAAGGTTGTAGGTCTCACTCAAAGAAAGATTTGGTAACGTCTATGACTCCCTACTTCCTGACATATAAGTGAGATGACATAGCCTCCACTTCTGTGATTTCAAGTCAGTTCTTAACTACAACTTTGAAACACTTCGCATTAAATCCTTAATGGAATTTTGTGGTAAATAGATCATAAATGTGAGGTTGATTGAGAAGACTCTCTCTACATTCCCCTTCTCTGCATTGATGGTTGCTAAGAACTATCGAATCGATGTTACTACAAGATAGATCACAAGGTTTCATGAGCTCATTGGAACAATGAATGTCGCTGAAAAGTATGACAACATCCTTATGAAGAACTATAATTCTGTCGCTGAAAAGCATGACAACATCCTTATGAAGAACTATAATTCGAGACCCATGAGACCATAGCATATTCAGAAGTCTAATTATAGTCGCGCCCCTAAAGAAAGGTGCCAAGAGTGAAACCCTAAATCTAGGGACATTTCTGGATGTTTTAGTCTATATTCTCACTCTAGTGAGGAAGGTAACCGTCAAAATAGGTGAACACGAAACCGAAGAGATCAACGTGGAAAGAAAGAGGGAGGCAATGCCTCTGGTCATGCTGATAGCGCCACCAACACTAAGAACCATCCAAAGACGCTTTCAAAATGCCTCAATCAATAGAGTCTGAGCACAGAGATGTATGTTCTCGATGTGGAGTATCCGGTTATTGGGCACACATTTGTAGAGCTCGTGAAGAAATTGTCACCGCCTATAAAGCATATTATGAAGCAAGAGAAGCTCACTATATGGAACAAGAAGATCAAGAAGACGATCTAGAGTGAAGGGTTAAAGACTTCAAATTTGACATCGCCAATTCTGTTTAAGTCTCTATTTCTCCAAGAGATATAATAGGCAATTGCCATATATTTTGTACTAAATGTCATTGGTTTAGTTTCTTTTCAAAGTAGGCTCATCAAAAGTAAGTATGATGTCTAGGAAGGTTTTGAGATCAGTGGTACCCAAGCGAGCTTTACTCCACCGACGTCTCTCTACTCACATGGTCATATTTATTTTAGACGTACCGAAAAAAGTTAAATGACTACCATTGTTTTGCATTAGTTAGTACTTCTTAATGATTAAGAAACAATGATGTACTTAATTGACTTATGAATAAAATTTCGAGTCCCCATTATGACTCCATTTTGATTATGAGCATATTACTTTGTGACTACAATGGCTGGGCCATCAGAATTAGTTCAAGAACATGAAATGACCCAATTCCTCTGGTCAAATGGCACCTTGATTAATGTCGCAGAAGCACTCTATGCTCCTAGGGCCAAACACACCCTATTGAGCTATTCAAGCCAATGGATTCCATGCAGCAATGCATGTAGAGAACATAAAATAATTCATTTGCAATACCTCTAATGATTGCTAATAAAGACGCAACTTAGAGACACATATGTATCTCTCTAGTGGATTTTATGTCACTGCTATTCGAGCTATTAAATTCAATAAAGTTATGAGAGAAGATCTTTTGTATTTAGATACATATTGGCTTTGTCATGACAAGATAGGTCATGCTAGTCATGATATGATGATCCGTTTACTAAAAATTTCACATAGACATCCATTCTTTCAAGCGAAACAAAGCATGAATCAAAAGTTAATTCTTGGACTAAGTATGAGCGCTGTCGCTGTCTCCGGCACCACCGCCGTCCACCACCAGCCTAGGACTTCCACAGTCCCTATAATGGCATCCATCATGGTGATGGTGCCTCAGGTGATGTTGCAATCACCAACTTTACTTCAAATAGCGCTTCAGACGCTCAGGCCCAACCAAAATCCTTATTGGTTGCTTCTAAGGCCTCCCGCTCATTGTACAAAGCCCATTCCTTAGGGAAATTAGGATTGAGACCATCCTATGCGAAGGAAATGACATTTCTCATTCTGTTCTTACACAGAATCCATGGGGATTTTGTGGACTAATTCAACCAACTTGCACACGTTTAAATATTTCAAGATGTTACATGCAAACATGTTGGTCACGTGGTGTGCTATTGTCCACTTGTAAATGGTGCTTATACTACACTCTTAGCACATATCATATGACAACAGGCTTACTCCCCGGATCATCCTATTCAGTCAATTGGACTTGACAGTGTTAGAGAGTTTACATCGAAGACTTTTGATGATTATTGCAATAAGACTGATATTGAACATCATATTCCCATGAACACACCTAAATGGTCTCCTGGAAATGACTATGATAGTAGCCTGAAAATTAGTAATGCACACCAGTCTCCTTATATCCGTTTGGGATGATACAATATCGCATGCAGCTATGCTAATTCGTCTACGACCCACCATTACTCAATCTATCTATGCGTTACAGCTATTGACTGGGTACGAGTATCTCGTACTTACGCACATTTGAGTGAGTCATTTATGTGCCTATTGTGCCGCCACAGTGCACTATGATGGGTCTCACATACAAATGGGCAAATGGTTTGGATATGAGACTCCAACAATCATTCCTCATTTAATGCCCTTGCCAGATGATCTCCTTACCGCTAGATTTGCAGGCTGTCACTTTGATAAGACAGTCTTCCCGTCGTTAGGGGAAGATAAGAATACGAATGTTCAACAAGAATGAAAAGAATTGGCATAGCATGTCCCCACTATGTCTAATCTCAATGCCCCCTAAGGTGACGAGATCACACATATCTGCTGCAAACATGCTTATAAGGATAGACGTCACTATAAGAAGATGTAAGCGCCATGCTACAAGGACATAGGCATGACGCCAAAGCCATAGAGAGTGGAACTCTAGCATTATTAACCATGGCCCCAGCTAGGATACGTGGAAGGCCCGTGGGTTCAAATGATACTTTGACACAACTCAATCCTTCGATCATCAACACTCAAAATCCATCTCATAAGAATCTTCTGGATTATGGTTATCGTTGGGGGACGCCTTAACATCAAAACCTATCCCTAAGAATATAGAGCTCTTTGAAAATTACAGTAGTGTACATGAGACGTAGGATAGAAACTCCATCATGATTGATGATGTATTCACGCATTTCATTGTGCATGAGTTTGTTAAGCCCGATGATATCAAACCACGCTTCGTTGACGGATGAATGTCAACATAGAAAGATTTGGCCTAAATGGAAAGATGTGATCTAGGTTAAGTTGGATTCTCTAACGAAGATGAAGGTTTTCGAGCCAATGACGCTAACACCTCCTAACATAAAACCTATTGACTAATGGGACTTTGTTAGAAAGTGTGATGAGAAAAAGAGATGGTAATCTCTTCTTATGGCGCAAGGCTTATCATAAAACACTCCGGAATCGACTACGATGAGACATATTCTCTCGTAATGGATGTCATTGCACTCCACTATCTTGTCAGTTGGTAGTTTCTGAATAACTAAACATAAAGCTTACAAATGTAGTCACTACGTACTCTATGGAGATTTAGATACGGAATATATATGAACGTTCATGGTGAACTTCATTTACCCAAGTCAAATGGCTCTAGACCATGGAGCGCGTTTACAAAGAGGTTGAAATGCTCACTAAAGTGACTGCTTGATTGGGAAAGGATATGCCCATGCTTTTCCATAATAACTTTCGGATTCTATCACAGTTCATGGTGGACATGATCTTCATTGGAAGCTCTTAAAAAGTTCAGGGAAATCGCTGAACACTTAAAATCCGAGTTTGAGATGAAGGATCTTGGGAGAACATGATTATGTCTTGGTTTGGAACTTGAGCATCGTGTTGATAGATGCTTAGGCGTTTTGACAAGGTCAAGCCTTCAAGCACCCCCATAATTGTCCGTAGTTTTAATTCTGAAAATGAATTATGACGAAGATGTGCTAAGGAAAAGGTACTATGCTTGAGTACAATAGGCGCATTATTATACTTATGTACAAAACTGAAGATCTCATTTGTAGTAAACTTGTTAGCTAGATATAATTTTGTGCCGACGCGACGCCATTGGACTGGTGTAAAGATATCTTTCGATATTTGAGATGTACGATTGATATGGGCTTGTTTTATCCAAACAGATAGATGATGGATTCAGACCCATCACACACCAGAAAGCCGCCAACACTAGCATGCGTTCTCTATCCTCATCCCAAAACGACATTAGTGTTTTGGAAGTTTTTGCTGATGCTGGGTACCTCTTTGACCCACACATAAAGGTTGTTGCCAAACTGGTTATATCATGGGTAAGACCACGGTATCTTGGAGGTCTACTAAACAAACCATAGTCGCTACTTCTTCGAATTATGTAGAGATTATTACTTTTCATGAAGCAGTTCGTGAATGTATATGAATTGGATCCATAATTACGCATGTTCAAAGTAATTGTAGTTTGAAGTCTACCACATATTAGCCTACGAGCATTTATGAGGATAATACTATTTGCTTTGAACAAATGAAGCAATGCTACATCAAATGCGACAACACCAAGCATCATCAGCAACAAGAGACTCTCCTTAAAATCAAAGTGAATTAGGTTCGATATTAGGATAGTGTGGCAGACTTGTTCCCTAAGTTATTGCCTAATTCCATATTCGAGAAACATGTTGCAAGCATTGGTTTGCGAAAGTTATCCGAACTCCCATGATTGTAGTCATCAGAGGGAGACGCAAACATTAGGGGGAGATGTCTACGTGTAGGTCCCCAAATGTGAAGGGTGTGTTGTGCTATTTTTCCCCTTCAACCTAGGTTATTTTTGTCCCACATGGTTTTTGTTACTCCGAAAAGTTTTTAATGAGGCAACGAGATGAGCACCATGTTTGGGCCACACAAAGGAGAGTGCTTAAGTATATTAAGAATATGTGTCTGGTCTAAACTCTGAGTTACTTACTCTAGTTGTAATAGGATTTGTATTAGAGATAATCTAAGAGAATCTTAGTAGATATCCAATGAATGTACGATTATATTTCCATGTACAACTCTATCTCTTGCTTGTAATCTTCTATATAAATAGGCCCGTATTATAATGAAAGCACCACTCAATTCTCTACCGATTTCAGTTTTCCTAAAACAAAAACATGATTAAATTTATAAATCATAATCCAGTTAAGGTTAGAGAGAACGATAGGAACGATGCCTTATATGTTGTAAAAGTGTAGCCATTGAAGTAAAGTAGTAAATGTATATATCTGTTATTTATATTACAAAAATGAAACTAATATAAATAAGGGCTAAATTCTGTTTAGTCTCTGTACTTTGCCTCTCTCATCGTTTCAGTCCATGACATTCTAATTTAATCTAAAAACTCAATAACCTCACAATTTCCCTCCAATAGGATCCTATCTTGGGTGAAATGTCCAATATACCCCTCAGTTATTTCTTTTTTCTTTTTTTTCCTTTTTAATTTTTTTTCTTTTTTCTTTTTCCTTTTTAATTTCTTTTTTTTCTTTTTTATTTTTTATTTTTTATTTTTTCTTTTTAATTTCTTATTTTTATTTTTCTTTTTTTCCTTTTTCCATTTTAATTTCTTTTTTTTCTTTTTAATTTCTTTTTTCCTTTTTTTATTTTTCCTTTTAAATTTCTTTTTTCCTTTTTTTTCTTTTTTCTTTTTCCTTTTTAATGACCATCGTATTCTGCTGCATCAGTAGTGCCACATCGACGAACTAATCTAGATCGACCCGAAACCCCAATTCTTGTTCTCCACGCAGGACCCAAAAACCTCAAAGTTTGAAAAAATGGTAGTTTTCAGTGAAAAGTTAAAAAATGGTAATTTTCAGTGAAAAGTTTCCAAATTGAGGCTTGATGTGGAGAGAGAAAGTGGGATTTGAGCGGGAGAGAGAGAAGTAGGCTGATTGGGAAACAGATGGGTTGTGGAGTTTGATCGGAATGGGATTGGTGGGTTGAGGAAATAGAAAGTAGGCAGAACGAAAAAGAAAAAAGAACTTAAAAAGGAAAAAAATTAAAAAGGAACAAGAAAAAAAAAAGAAGAAAAAGCAAAAAAGAAATTAAAAAGAAAAAAGAAAAAAGCAAAAAAAGAAATTAAAAAGAAAAAGGATAAAAGGAAAAAAAGAAATTAAAAAGGAGAAAATAAAAAAAAGAAAAAAATAAATTAAAAAGGAAAAAAAAAGAAAAAAAAATACCTGAGGGATATATTGGACATTTCACCCAAGACATGGACCTATTGGAGGGAAATTGTGAGATTAGAGAGTTTTTAGATTAAATTAGAATGTCAGGGATTGAAACGATGAGAGATGCAAAGTAAAAGAACTAAACAGAGTTTAGCCCTATAAATAAATATATATATATATATATAATATTAAAAAAATATATAAATTAAATATATGTATATATTATTGGAACGGGTTTGGGGAAGAGGATCACAATACCATCCTCGCCCCATCCCCAATCTTAGATAGCGGGGATTAGGATTCCCATCCTCATTCCCTATTTGTCCCCAAAATCCTTGCCCCGTTAGGGACAGGTATCCAATAAAGCTCCGCCTTGCTGAGATTTTTGTCATCCTTATTTTTAGTTCTCCGTCCAGGTCGGACGTTGAATGCTGACGTGGCACTGACAAGTTGACACCTTTTTCAGCAATACAACCCACACGAAGAGCAAATTGAACATCTCCTCGATGAAATTTGGTGTTCAATCTCGTTCCTCTTCCCTTTCCTCCTTCTCTTTCTTTTCCTCTACCATTGCAAACCAATTGAAACTGAATATTGAAATCGAAATTGAAAGTCCCATCAACCATTGACATAAAACCAATTGAAATCGAAATAGCAAAAGCCAGAATTTTTAGTTCCCAAAAATCCTAGATTTGGGCTTGAAATCTAACTGAAACAGTATAGAGCTGCCTCTTTGAATTCGCAAACTGCTCTGTGATTTTCAGATTAAAAGTTCTGTACTTCTCAATCTCTTGTTTCAACCGAGTTTCTCTCTTATCCTTCCCTGTAATTCACCGGCTAACATTGACTCATCGGCCATCTATCACTGAGCAGATTGACCGTCCACTCTCCTGCGGTCACGGGGATCCAATCTTCTTCTATCTGCACCCACCGATGGCTATCTTTGGTTATCTTTGCAAGACACTATAGTCACACCATTTCAATCTGCTGGACACCTTTGAACTCTACCTTCTTTGTGGAAACTGTCTTCCCTGACGAACGATTCCCGCCCATTGAACATCACCACTGTTGTGTTCGCCGATCACCACACCCAGTTGATCTTCTTGCTGCAACACCAGTCATCTCCACACCCATCTCATTTTCAGACCAAAAGATTGGCATCAACAAAGCAAGGCCCCCATTGAGCTTGGTGTTGACCGAGGTGGGGTTTGGGGACTATAGGGATTTGAGTGTCTCCGTACAAGGAGATGTGGAGGTTTAGGGTTGAGAGGGGTCCGATGCTAAGGTTTAGGGTTTTGGATATGAATAAGTGCTACTGCGAGATGGGAATGTGGGAATTTTGCTCGATTTGTTGCTTTAGGGTTTCGAGGGTGGTGGTTATGTGTTGCAATTCAGGTTTAGGTGTCGGCTTTGTGATTGTTGGTAGAAGAAGATGAAGAAAAATGGGTCAACTAATAAGACAATAAAAATGGGGGGTAATAAGGGAATTTCGACTGTTCAATGGGAAAATTGACCAGCTGTGTAAGGCCACGTTAGTATTTAACGTCCAATTTGGATGAAAAACCAAAAATTGGACACGGAAGATGAATTTAGAAAGTGCAGGGATGATCTTGATTAAAAAAAAAAAAATTAGAGATTAACATGATTTTTGACCCTAAGTTGAAGGAGACAAACTGAAATTAATAATTTTTTTTAGTTAGTTACAAGCTCGGACCATTTTTCAATTATTATCTTTTTTTTTTTTTTGTAAACAATTTAAGTTCATGTATAAATACAGACTAAAAAACATGAGTTTTGCGGGCTTATGGCCATTCTTCATCATTTTATGGGAAAATTTTAGTAAGAAAATTTTAATTTTTTAAAAAGTAAATAGGAGAAATACAATGAGCATGGTAGGTCAAGTAAATATGAATGTCTTAATATAAAAAATTAGTATTATTAAATTGGTTTCTTCTAAATGTCACTCCTTTATTCAAAACGAGCTTACAAGAGGAAAAGGATCTCTAATCACTTAAAAAAAATCAATGAAACTGTAGTAACCAATGTACTTAAACATGGTATGATTGAAGATTCTTTGATCAAATAATTATTCAAAATTTTCAGTAATAATTTAATTTAGGTTGATGATATATAAATATAATCTTCAAGCTTCAGAGGTAAGTATAAGCCTCCCCTCTTCTGAAAAGAGACCTAGGGTTTTCCTTTTTTTCCATCTCTGTGTCTCTTCCAGCGGCTCTGCCCATGGCAAGCCTCCAGCCTTGTCGGGTGTGGTGTGCTATCGGACAGGGTTTTCTTGAGGCTATTGCTCGTAGAGATTTTCTTGGGAGAGTTACTGCTCCATGCTTTAGCATGTTGGTGGAGGCTGTGAGTTCCTGGTGCGCAACCTCTGAATGCGAGGTGGTTTTGGTGTACAATGGCGAAGCTACATTGATGGTATCCTAATCTCATTGGCGACTTGGATTGGGGCTAGCAATGTGGGTCTGGCGGTGCATGTCGTGGCTTACGGCACAAAGCATGTCGTGTGGTCTTGGCGATCATGCGGCTCAGGCATAGCGGCGTGGTGGTGGAGGCATGGACATGGCGGCCTAGATTGGGAAGCGACGAAGTTACCAACGTTGCAATTGTGGTGTTGAGGAGATTGGAACTAGGCTTGGGTCTACCAAGGTTGCTGGGTTGGAGTTATGACTTTCTTTGGGCTGCCGTCTTGGGCTTTTTTCCTAATAATTAGTTTTTTCACTTTCTAATAATTTTCTTTTTTATGCACTTTTTGTGTTTGCAGTGTGCCTATTTACTATGAGTTTCCTCATAGTTATATACTCGCTTTTCAGTGAGCGCTAAGTTCGAATATGATATGTTTATCTCTATGTACAATCGTAGTTATTACCATGAATCCTTGATTTGGCCTCAACTCGTTAGCATAACGACATGTAATTACCTGACATGAGCATGAGTTTTATTGATGAAATTATCATTTGTTAAAAAAAGTAATTAGGAGTATTTATTATTTTTTTTTTTCATATAGAAAACTCACTAAATTTAAAATAAAATAAAACTTGGTTCAAAAATGTACATGAAAAATTGGAGGGCTCGACCGCTCGACTCCTTGACTCCTTGATTACTAAGGCCATCCACTCTTATTTGGACTTTCGGAGAGGCTCCCTCCCTGTTTTGGAAGGTCAGTCCAAGTCCCTGAGTCTAGACTGCCTCGTTTTCGGGAGGACACGCAGCATTCCCAGATTGGTTTGTACTCTTTTATGTCCAAGAAAATTGGGTTTGAGGGGGAACGAGAAATGGCAATAGTAAATTCATTTTGGTAAGATAAGAGGTGAAGAGGTAGCCAGTAAATAAGAACGACGTGGCCATGACTCATCCTAGAATCACATTAAAAATTCAAATAAAAATTAAAGTTAAAACAAGCCCATAAAGTGAGGAGAAAAAACACTATAAATTGGATTCTGTGCCAGCTTGGAATCACCCTATTTAAAAGCCCTTGTGTCCCCCTGGCTTCTTTATCTGTTGTCCCTGCCATTTCTTCTTCTACTAGAACAGTAATCTTCCTTTGCTTCTTGGAGATAAGAAGGAAATCATAATTCTGCAAATCCCAACTGGGTTTTAATAATCACAGAGAGAGAGAGAGAGAGAGAGAGAGAGAGAGAGAGAGTGAGAATGTTGGAAGGCAAAGCTTTGATACAAGACACAGACATGCCAGTGAAGATGCAGATTCAAGCCACGACTTCTGCTTCTCAAGCTCTGGATCTCTATGATGTCTTTGATTGCAGATCCATATCTGCCCACATTAAAAAGGTACAATCTTTCCCCTTCATTTCATCCAAGTTTCAAATTTAGCTTTCTGGGTATGTTTTAAAGTACTTAAATTTGTGGTTTTGACATCAATGTCTTGCAGGAGTTTGATAAGAGATATGGATGTGGTTGGCAATGTGTGGTGGGTTCCAATTTTGGGTGCTTCTTCACTCACTCCAAGGGCACTTTCATCTACTTCACTCTTGAGACTCTCAGTTTTCTTATCTTTAGAGGGGTTTCTTCTTCTTCCTGATCCTAGTCAAGACATGGTTTGGTAGAAATGAACAATTAAGTACTAGAGGAAGGCATAGAATGAGCCCACAAAGGCCAAAGCATGTAAATTTTCCATTCCCTTTTTCAGGGTTTTATGTTAAAAAGTACCCAGATGCCCAGCTTTGTAATTCTTTTTCTATGTAATGGATAGCTCAGTTTAGGATTTTACTCGATCTTGTTTGTTTGGAAGGGAATGTGATTTCTGTGACATTTTCTATTTTCTTAGATTGAAGGAAAGTAGACGGTGGACCCAAAACAGAGGAGACGGACTTTGTTTTTGTTTTATCATTTTTCACTGGTTTGAGTTTATCTTTTTCCTTTCTGATAAGATGGTTTGCATTTATCTTGATGATGTCAAGCTTTTATTCAAATGTGTTGGCGCATTGAAGAAAAAGGAGTTTGTCCTAGACCACCTGGACAGAGAGCAACAATAGCAAGTTGGCATTTGCCAAATAAAGACGCGTCTCAAATCCTTAGAACTTGATAGAACTTGTGCATCATTTGTAGGATAACGATGACCCATAAAACTTCCAACAAGTTCTATCTCCATGAGAAATGGTAGTTCAATTTTCTCTTTACTCTTGGAATAATCATCTGTCCTAACCAGAAATTACTGCAAACTTCAAATGTTGTCCTTTTAATGGGAAGCCAACAAACTATTTTATCATTTTTGCTCACCAATTATCGAAAATTTGAAGTAGTGCCCGACTTTCTATTGGAAGTCGGAAGCCACCGGAGATGATGCCATATTTTGGTGGCTTTCCTCTGAATATTATATATCAAAATGTAAAAACCCGGGCAGTTATACTGTTACCTGATTTTTGTAACAACTTTGTTGAAATTTTCCGCTCTAAGTGTGCAACATAGTTTAAATTTTCTAAAAAAATTTGTAGGACGCGTAGGTGTCAAATATAGAGTTGTAAAATGAGAAAAGATTGAAAGTTATATACTCTTAGTTGAATTTAAAAGCATTCTATGTAGTAGTCTGAAGAGGTAAGCATTTCTTCTTGCTCTTCTAGTTTAATTCAATTTTTTGATAATGAGGATAACTTCTCTTTTGATATCTCTTTTGACCAATCTGGTATATCTGCTTTAAATGATCCTCTCTGTTGATCTTAATATTCCTCTCAACAACTTGCTTTAGGAGGTCTTCTTTTGTCCCTTTCATCTCCCTCCTCCTATATTTCTTTATCAGAAAGTAAACATACCAAACAAGAACCAATATCTTTCAAAAAAAGAAAAGAAAAAAAAGAACAGAACTAATTTGTTTCATATATATTTATGAATCAACCAGGTATCATATATATTAATTTGCTATATGGTCTAACTACGCAGATGCTATAGGACACTGTCAAACAAAGGATATATAAGTACGATCGATCTTCAATTGAATTATAGTGAATCAAATGAACGGTCGGCATATAACATCTGATGACAACTTTGGGAAGTCTCGACTCTTCAATCATTGAGATATGTAGACGTGAAGATTATCCTCAAGTAATTGACTCTTCCCATTCCCCATGGGCCATGGGTATAGAAAGAGGTTATGCTCGTATCTGCAGAATCACTCCAAGCAATTGCATACATTCCTCATCATCCAACCTTGTGCTATTCACTAAAAATGGTAAACTTTTAAGTATGAGTATGCCTTTGGTGGGATCCCAGAGTGTGGTAGACCTTTCTCCTTTGGGATTGAGGGTGAGACTTGTTCCCTATATCGTCTACCTCCGAGAAGCTAATATTGTCTAATTCCTTATCCTTTTTATAAAAAAAAAAAAAATATGAGCATGTCTTAATGTGCTGTTGTAACCTAATGAGTATTTGTTCATTGCAGATCATCATTCGATCGTGCTTCTGTATCTGCAGGCATACTAACTTTTGATTATTCTTTTATAAATTTGATGACAAGCAGGTATGGGACTATGAAACTAAAAGTTGTGTGCAACTCTAGAAAGTCGTATGCACAATGTAACTACTAAAAGTGTTCATCCTAAACTTTCCATAATAATTACTTCTTAGGATTCCGATGTTCATAAATGGGCTTAATTAAGTCTTCAGATATTTCATCTTCACCATTTTCTTTTGGATAATCATCTCCACTATTTACAGCACAGAGGAACAGTATTGTTTCATATATCACTAAAAGCTTAAGCATCTAAAATACCAAGACACCAAGTGTTCACTTCGGGAGCTTTTGCTCTGGTGTATGTAATATCCTGGCAGTGACTCAGTGAAGTCATCCATTTATATAAAAAAGAACTGTTCACTAAATTTCAGAAGAAATCAACAATACAAAAGTATCAGTGGTGTTCTGAGCAAAGTACCTACAGAACACTACTACAAAGTCAAATCCTAGAACTTGAATTTAGATTTTTGAGAGCATGCATTATATTCTTCTCACACCTAAAATCACAACTTGTATATGATTCCAAGTGTAGGAAGAATTTTTGATGCTTGGGGTGTGAAGGAAGTCATTAAGCGAAGACTTAGAAGATTAGGATATATGAGTGCACATGTGCTCAAACCACAAGTACTGCTTGTGCTCAATCTTTTTAACCATGTGCGCTATGCCTACCCCTCCTGTTCAGAAACAAAATGCATGTAAATAAAAATCTATATCTTGGCCTTGAAATGAAGTTAAGAAGTTAAAAAAAAAAAAAAAAAAGTGATCCTCATATGTAAAATTGATGCATACCTAATGTGAGTGCACTCACAAATATTGTCAAAGATAGAATGAAGATGATCAGAGATGTTCTTCCTAATACTCTGATTACTTTTCCTACTACATGTTGCCCTATGATGGCAGAAACAGTAGCCACACCAGCAAAATAAAGAGCTGCAGAAGAATCAGAACAAAAGAAGTCAATATTAATTTGAAAACATAAAGTTGTATGCAAACATTCGTCATCAATTTATTACCAGAAACGTGAACGCATGGCTAGGAAAGTTACCATAAGGAATAGGAAATCGGTTTAGGAGGTAGTATTCCACCACAGACATGGATGAAGAGAATGTCATGATAAACGTGGCTGTGGCACTTGACACCTACATATGTAAAAGTTCTTACCAAGTTACTTTGTGTAAATTTGATGATTGTAACCAAAACCAATCAGTGATAGGTATTGTCAACACAGTTACGCAGATAGTATAGTAGTATAATTAATTGAATCCTGTTTCTCATCACTTTTGAATATTGAAAAAGGTACCTGAGGAGGGATCCCCATTTCCAAAAACATTGGACCCATAATAAAGCCTCCACCAAGACCAAGCAGTCCACCAACTAGCCCAGCTACTATGCCACAGACACAATAAGAAACAAGCTTGTAAACTCTCCAGTTTGCACCTGTTTCAGATCCCTTTGATGCAAGTATTCTCTTCCCTTGGGACAGTTTAATTACCTCATATGAAGTTACTGCAAGAGTCACAGGAATCTGATTGATTCAAGAAAGGAAGATATTAATAGTTCTCTTAGTAAGGGTAGAAGATTGTTTTCTTGTTACATGAAGCCGTGGAAGTTACCTGTAAGAGATCTAGTGACCAGTATGCCACCGAACATTTTGCCACATAATTCTGTTCCAACGAGCAAGTTCCCTATCAATTTGATTTCTTAAAGCATAAAAGTGAAGGGAAATTTCAAATAAAAAGTTTGTAAGGAAAATCAACCACAGAAGTACTAGTTCTGTAAAACAGACCTTAGCAATCTGCAATCCAAGAATTATGACCCACACAGTAGCAATAATTCCAAGTTGCCTCCAGCCAACATTTTCAAGAATAGAAACCTGTTGGGAGGGTCATAGAAGTCAATCCCTAACCATTCATACAAAAGTATAAGCTTTAGAATAGTGACCTCTCTTCTCTTAGCTTGCTTGGTTTCTGTTGGCTCATTGGTTGTACCACTAGCAGTATTTATGTCTTCAACGTCTCTGATGCTAACACCTAATTTAAACAGCATATTAGCCAAAGATATCTAGGAAGTGAAGAAATGACAGACAACCCCACCCCAAATCCTATACCCTAAACCTCTAAGATATCTATCTGAGTTAGAATAGATGACATAGATTTACCAGAAAGTGAAGAATCGACCTCACCTTTTGATTCCAAGCTTTTGGAAGCGTTCAGTAAATTCTAAGAGCAATGAGAAAATATTCAGCAATATTAGATGGATTTGAGAAATGTAGAAGACAAATGAACTATCTATGGGAAGATCACCTTTTTGGTTTTAGTTTCTTTCTTCCATGTCTCAACACCTTTGAAAAAGGATCTAGTTGATGTACCTAAAGATAAACAGAAGGAAGTTGTCCAAGTGTGAACGTGGAAGATTGCAGAACTTTAGACAAGAGAAAAGTAGCAGTCCGGCTACACTAAGGACGTCCTTAGTTTTTCATAAGTACGGATTTCCGGTTTTCACCCACTTTCCGATCACATTTTCAAATCTTAACCGTTCAGTTTTTAGGTCCTAATGTATAGATCACCTATACAAATTTTCAGCCAATTTGGTGATCGTTAAGGCATCCAAAACTGCAATTTACCATTATAAATACAAACGGTTCCGGTTCAACAGATTCGATCCGTTCGTGTAAATTGCAGTTTTGGATGCCTTAACGATCACCAAATTGGCTGAAATTTTGCGGAGGGATCTATACATTAAGCTCTAAAAACTTAACGGTTAAGATGTGAAAATGTGATCGGAAAGTGGGTGAAAACACCAAATCCGTACCTAAACCTTAGGTAAGGACATCCTTACCTGAGAAAAATCCAGAAAAGTAGTGTTACCTAAGAGAATGATAATTAGCAAGATGGTGATCATCCAATCAGAAAGAACAACATTCAGGGAAACTCCAATACTGATTCCCAAAACTAACATTGGTTGGAATAGAACTGCAAGATCATAGTCAATAATTGGCAACTCAAGTGTTGGATGCCTCAGCCTTAGATTGTACAACACAGTGGAAGCTGCTCCGCCAGTGATCATGCCTAGAAAAGCATCCAAACATAAACATGTAGAATTGTATTTGGGTATTCAAATGGAAAAGAAAAAGAATTTGAAAAATAAAAAAGATCGAACAACAGAAAAATTATTGACTGATGCTGTGATACATTAGGTTAAATTTATTAATTCTGTCCAGAAATATATTGGATTTGATAACAGACCCTATAAAGTTCCATGCAGTTCACAATACTTACATTTCGATATTGCAGTTGCTGATTTCTGATCAAAGCCAATCATGAGAGTGAGCATTGGAACAAAAATGCCACCCCCTCCAACACCTCCCACACTTCCAAATGCTGCTCCAAGGAATCCAATTACTGTACCAACCACAATTTTCCAGCCAAATCTTATTTCCTGTGACCAATTTTAATTGTTACAAAAATCTGACCAGAAAGTATATGGTTCTTTTTTGTTAAACTGTATAAGAGAGGAGAGTAAAAAGATAACAAAAGCGATGGAAACTGAAAAGAAAAAAGTTTGACATGGTTTATCATTCTTGGACAGCATTTGCTTATCAAACACATTTCAAGTCCACATGCACTATCAAATTTAAATTACTTCAAGACACCATATATTCAACAAAGATGATGTGAAATTGGACTTACAGGCCAGACATGCTTATAGCCAGGGACTCCACCGGTATGCGATTTTGACACGCTGACTAAGTAATTAGATTCAACCTCTTTCCCATGATTCTGACTAGAAGAAGCTTGTTGCTCCAAACTTTCAGTTGCCGAAACAGATGCCGAGGCTAAAACAAGAAAACAAATCCCTACCTTTGCTATCAACCTTAGCCTCCACCAATTTGATGATCTGCTCCATGCCATCTGATACCTAAGATTTACTTCCACCGATTCCTCCTCAACCCCGAAACTCGAGGAATAACATAGGTCTATCAAAAACTAAGGGTTGAAGACAAAACCAAGTTCTTCGTTCTTACTATGTAAGATTCTGCCGAATGTAAATGTAGTGTCAGTGGAATAATATCTAGGCTTAATGAATCGATACTCATGCATGTTTTAGCTTCCTTGGGAATGTATTCAGTTGGAATATATTATAGCTAATTGTCACCATCATAATAAAAGAGTTTTAGCATTCCCTTTTGTAAATAGTAGAAAAGGAGTGGTACTTTTCCTCTTTGTCTAAAGTTGAAACAGAGTGGTAGCCCATCACGGCCCGCACACATAAGCCTCCCTCAAACACGGTCAAGAACACAAAAATTCATGTTCAGATTGCAATATTATTGAGGAATGCTAGCTGCATCCATAGACTGCATATGCCATGAATGAAAAATAAGCAAGTTTGAGCTGAGGGTGTCGACTAGGATGAGAAAAGAACAAGTAACGACAACAAATCTGTCGGAAATTAGTCAAGATAGTATCTTGAAATTATTTGTGGTGGAAGCCAATCATTATTTAGACACCAAATAATCAATATATGGGATGCCCACCGACTAACATCCACCATTAATTTCTGTGGTGACTTTAGGCTTTTCCTTTCGTGTGGAATAAATTATAGATATGGGGATTTTGGAGGAACTGAAAGTGCTTAATTGGTATTTTCTCAATAAATTGGCGAACATGGCTTTATGAAGCAAGAGTTCTAGTGGTTTGAAGCCATACGTAACTAATTTGGCCTTTCGTTACTTTGAAGATATTTAATTTGAATGTATAATAATGATGAAAGGGAGAGAAGAATATGCAATTTAGCTCTTTCTCTGGTAAAGTTGAACATATATAGACAAAGAACAATAAATGTAAGAATTGAAAGCTCCAAACTTTTGTCAAATATTACACATCCATTTGTCTCCTTAAGCCTTAAGGTTCATTTTCGTTTCACTCCATCTGATCCTAATACTTCTACTTGCAACCTTAAGCCTTAAGCCTTGAGGTGCCTTTGGAACAAGCAATGAAGAATGGGGATTTGTACCTTTTGAACCCCCTGTAAACTAAGAACCTTCATATCAGTTGAATAACCAGTGAATTTGAAAATTTTAGACTGTTAGAAAACAAGTCAATAATGTATGTCAAGGTTAGACCTAGCAAGGACTTGTGATGACCGCTTCCATACAGTGGCCATTTTGAGGGAGATGGTTCATGGTCGTGTTATATCGTATTCTTAGGTTAGGAAGACAGGAGCATCAGTTGACAAGCTTGCTTAACTAATAACTAAGAATTTTTTTAAAGATGCAACTGTCAACAGTGTGAAATATCTGAACCCACCAAAATTGCTCACATGTTCAAGTTTCAGCTCCGGAGCCTTTAACTAGGTGGTTCGAATTTGATTAAGGAGGCATTATAAAGTTAATATACTACTTTAAATGTGTTTTTCATCTATACTTTAACAACATAACATATATTTCAGGATATTTGTTAATAACTCACAACAAACTCGTTATTGTTGTAGTATAAATATCGTATATGTCTATATCATGTAACAAAATACGTAAAAGTATTTAGATAGGTACTTGAGTGTATAATCATAGGTACTTGAGTGTATGAAGACTTATGTAAACATGCTTTACTAAAGGGCAACAAGCATGGCAGAAAATCATCATCAAGATGGTTATCATTTTGATTTTCTCTTTGAGCTTTCACACTCCAAATGTATTCCTATAAATACCCCCTTTGTATGAGATGAATAAACACATTGAAATCTCCATTCTCTCTGAAATTTTACTCTCCCTTTCTGTTTATCAATTTCTCTTGTTCTTAAACACGTTATCAGCTCGAAGTTGCTCTAGAATTAGAATCGAAAATTGACGAAAGAAGAGTTCATTATCGATCGAAGTCATTTTTCCAAACCTACAAAAAATCCTCAAACCCTAGCTCAGATTAAAGCCCTTGATTCCAGGAGCCCGGAACCGGTCTCAGAATCGCCGGAAACAGCCTGAACCGGCCGCCGGAAGCTGAAAAACCAAACCGGACCGCTGCCGAGATCTGCCGAGGTGCTGCCGAGAGCTGCGCAGCAGCTGCCGAGGTGCTGCCGAGACCTGCCGAGGTGCTGCCGAGCAGCTGCCGAGAGCCCTGCGCAGCAGCTGCCGAGCCATCTGCCGAGCAGCTGTCGACACATCTGTCGACAGATTTGCGCGGCGACCTTCCGACAACTTTTCCGGCTACTTTTTCGACACTTTTCCGGCGAATTTTCGGACGATTTTTCTCGACTTTTTCCAACGATCCTTCCGGTCACCTCCGATAATTTTTCCGGTCAAAAATTTCCGGCAACACTATTCCAAGGTATTCTTTACTAAAAGTTCCCGTTTTTGAGTTTTTATTTATTTTCTCTCCTTTTTCCTTTTTCTCGGGAACTTACAATCAAAAGCGGAATTATAGCAATTCACGCCAAACGAACTAAGAGCGTTCGTAATCAATGAACTAAGAGTGTTCACAATGATTCTTGGAAATTGATTTCTTGGTAGCATAGCTCGGAAATCTTATTATTTTTCGTGGAAGTTTTAACTCCGAAACTAATATTTTCTTCTTATCTTCAAGGATGTCGAATGAACCTAGACTCGATTTTCAAATCCTTGACCCAACAGGTTCGGATTACCATAGCTGGAAAACCGACGTTGAGAACCATCTCACATCAAAGGGGATATTGCCCATCATCCATGAACCAAACCCGGCCCTTGTGTTCCCTCGAACACCCAAGAAGCATGCACAAGCAATCATCTTGATGCGACGTCATATAGACAAAGCACTCAGGCTAGAGTACATGTCCATTAAAGATGCAAAGGATTTATGGGAGGTACTACAAGAGCGCTTTAACAATATCCAAGATTCTCTCCTCCCTGACTTGAAGGTTCAGTGGAATGATGTACGCTTCTCAGACTTCAAGTCTATTGCTGAGTACAATTCAGAAGCTCTTCGTCTCAAATCCATGTTGAGGTTCTGTCAAAGACCCCTCACAGAAGAAGAGCTAATTGAGAAAACTCTCTCCACCTTCCCCGTTGCAGCAATTTTGCTATCAAAGCAGTATCGCACTGAAGTAAATGCTGGACGAATTACGAGGTTCAATGAACTCATAAATATTTTGTCGGTAGCCGAAAAGCACGACAACATTCTCGTAAAGAATTATAATTCAAGACCCATTGGAACCAAGAGCGTTAGTGAGGCAAATTATAATGCACCCAAGAGAGGGCACAGGGAGCGGTACCCCAGCAATAGGGGACATGTGTACCCTAATAATAGGGGATATGAAGGACGAACATGTCCATATAACCGCCCCAATAGGGAAGGAAACCGCAACTTTAGAGCGGGCACACGTGATGGTAACTCCACACGTGGAAGAGGGAGATATGGCAACACCGGCCGTGGAAATAGCACCATGAGCCGTGGAGGTCGCACCATGCGCTGTGGTAGTAGCAGCAACCCTCCTATGGGATATCCACAACGTGCACAACGTGCACAACCTGCACAAACTGTACAACCTGCACAACCTATACCTCAAATGAAGGGAGGAAACCACAATGACATGTGTCATAGATGTGGATCAATCGAGCATTGGTTTAAATAATGTCATGCAAGTACCCAATTAGCTGCACGCTACAAGGAGTACAGGGAAGCAAGAGAGCAAGAAGCTAACCTTGCCGAAGATGAAAATAGTGAAGATGTCAATCTCACTGTTGAGGACTTCAAAGCTGTCGATGAAGAGCACGAGGATGCCACAGATTTTGATTAGAATAATCCTCTTTCTATTTTCCAAGAATGGCAAATGTGCCTTAGTCAATAACTAACAATTGTATTAAACTCCTTCTTATGTGGCGTACCCAATGAAGTATGATGTCTAGGAAAGCAATTGAGATCGGGGTATTTAAGCGAGCCTCGCTCCACCAACATCTCTCTACTTTCCTGGTCATATTTCATTGGAATTACCAAACGGATTGAGTGATAGCAATTTGTCTAAAGTTTGATATTTTTGGAATAGACTTATGAATAACTTTGATGTAATCATTGGCTATTTTCCCTATTAATAAAGTATCGCATTCAATGTCATGGACATGTGTTAATATTCCGAACTTTATTCCTTTCAGTATGTTTTCCGGAGAATTGGAATGCCTTCTTGATAGTGGCACCACACATACGATATTGCGACATAGACAATTATTTTTATGGATGACACCCAGTCGATCCTCAGTAACTACGATGGCAAGACCATCACAATTGATTCATGGTCGAGGACCAGCTCAATTTTTGTTACCAAATGGCACAAATGTTAATGTCGCCGAAGCTCTATATGCTCCAAGGGCCGGAAGGACCCTATTAAGCTTTAAAGACATAAGAGCCAATGATTTTCATGTGGAAACACATTGTGAGAATGGACAAGAGTTCATTTGCATCACCTCTGAAAACTACGGAAATACACGAGTTTTAGAGAAACTTATGTGTCGCTCTAGTGGATTGTATGCAACCACTATTAGAGTCATTGAATCCAACCATGTCATGAATGACAATTTATGGGATCCTGACACATACCAGCTTTGGCACGACCGTTTGGGACATCCAGGTCGTGACATGATGCTCCGTATATTAAAAACTTCACACGGACATCCATTCTTCAAAACGAAAAGAAGTACGAACCAAACATTGGTCCAAAGAGTTACTTCTAAAGCATATCATTCGTTTTGCAAAGCTTGCTCTTTAGCAAAAGTAGGATCAAGACCATCCTATGCAAAGGACACTAAAGAAAATATACCATTCTTACAAAGAATACAAGGTGATATTTGTGGACCTATCCAACCAACTTGAGGACCATTTAGATATTTTATGTTGTTGGTTGATGCATCGACCTGTTGGTCACATGTCATGCTCTTATCCACAAGAAATGCTGCATTTGCTAAACTCCTAGCACAAATCATTAAATTAAGGGCTCACCACCCTGATCATCCTATTAAGTCAATTCGTCTTGACAATGCTGGAGAATTTACATCAAGAACCTTTGATGATTATTGCATGTCCATTGGGATTGAGGTCGAACATCTTGTCCCTCATGTACACACCCAAAATGGACTCGCTGAAGCTGCCATTAAAAGACTTCAAATGGTTGCCAGGGCATTGGTTATGCGCACCAATCTCCCTATTTCTGCTTGGGGCTATGCAATATTACATGCAGCTGTGCTTATTCGTCTGAGACCCACTGCCACCCAACCCTTTTCTGCGTCCCAACTGGTGACTGGGTATGAGCCTAATGTCTCACACTTACACATATTTGGGTGTGCAGTCTATGTGCCAATTGCGTGGCCACAGCGCACCAAAATGGGTCCTCAAAGACGCTTAGGCATTTATGTTGGATATGATACTCCAAGCATTATCCGCTACATAGAACCCTTGACAGGTGATCTATTTACCGCTAGATTTGCGGATTGTCACTTTGATGAGACAGTCTTCCCGTCATTAGGGGGAGACAAGAACATTAATAACATTAATGTTCAACAGAAAAGACAGGAATTGTCGTGGTCTGTCCCCACTTTGTCTCATCTTGATCCCCGAACCACATAGTCTGAAATAGAAGTGCGGAGGATACTCGATCTTCAGAACGTAGCAGAATCAATGCCTGATGCGTTTTCTGATATCGCTAAAGTGACAAGATCACACATACCTGCTGCAAAAGTACCTGCAAGGATTGATGTCCCTAAAACTAAAGGACATGACATCCCCTCTATGGGTGATGCAGTGGCTAGACCCATGGCTCCTGCGAGGAAGCGCGGGAGGCCTATATGTTCGATGGATTCTCGCCCAAGAAAGAAAGCGAGCTTGACACAAAATATTCAATTAATCATCGATATAAATAATCCATCTCATGAAAAAATTCCAGATTATGGTTATGTCCAAGAGACATCATTGGAGGACGCTCCAATAGTAGAACCAATTCCAGAGAATAGAGAGATCTCCATGAATTACACTAGTATACATGTAATTATGGACAGAAATTCTATGGCTATTGATGATGCGTTTGCATATCATATTGCAAAAGGAATTATAGAATACAATGATATCGAACCTTGCTCCGTTGAAGAATGTCAACGAAGAGCAGATTGGTCCAAATAGAAAAATGCGATCCAGACTGAATTGGATTCACTAACAAAGAGACAGGTATTTGGGTCTATATCACTGACACCACCAAATATAAAACCTGTTGGCCATAAATGGGTCTTTGTTAGAAAGCGTAATGAGAAAAATGAGGTTGTTAGATACAAAGCCCGCCTTGTGGCGCAAGGTTTCTCACAACGCCCTGGAATCGATTACGAGGAGACATACTCTCCCGTAATGGACGTTATAACGTTCCGCTACCTTGTCAGTTTGGTAGTTTCCGAAAAACTTGACATGCAGCTCATAGATGTGGTTACAGCATATCTCTATGGGGATCTAGATGCAGAGATATATATGAAGGTTCCGGATGGACTTCAATTACCCAAATCAAATGGCTCTAAACCACGGAACGCGTTTTCAATAAAATTAAGACGCTCACTATATGGATTGAAACAATCCGGACGGATGTGGTATAACCGTCTAAGTGACTACTTGATTGGGAAGGGATATGTTAACAATGAAATATGCCCTTGCGTGTTCATTAAGAGAACAAGATCCGGATTTGCAATTGTAGCAGTTTATGTGGATGACATGAACCTAATTGGAACTCTAGATGAGTTAAAAGAAACTGCTACATATTTGAAATCTGAATTTGAGATGAAAGATCTCGGGAAAACACGGTTTTGTCTCGGAATAGAACTCGAGCACCGTAATGATGGGATTATGATCCATCAGTCAGCATATACACAAAAGTTACTAAGGCGCTTTAATGAAGATAAAGCAAAGCCTGTGAGTACTCCCATGATCAACTGTAGTCTTGAGCCCATGAAAGATCTGTTTCGTCCAAGGGATGAGGACGAAGATTTATTAGAAGCTGAAATACCATACCTAAGTGCGATAGGCGCATTATTGTATTTAGCTCAATACACAAGATCGGATATCTCATTTGCAGTAAACTTGTTAGCTCGACATAGTTCTGCGCCAACACGCCGCCATTGGATTGGTATAAAGACAATCCTTCGATACCTAAAAGGTACGATCGATATGGGCTTGTTCTATCCCTACAGAGAGAAAAGAAATGTGAACGCTGGCAACACTATCCATAGTGACCGACGTTCTCCTCCTCCCCTCCATCAAAATGATGTTCTGACGGGTTTTGCTGATGCATGGTATCTCTCTGACCCTCACAAAGGTCGCTCCCAAACAGGTTATGTCTTTACCATGGGAAGCACCGCGATATCTTGGAGATCTACAAAACAGACTCTTGTTGCTACTTCCTCAAATCATGCAGAGATTATTGCACTACATGAAGCCGTGCGTGAGTGCATATGGCTAAAGTCTATAAATAGACACATTCGAGGAACTTGTGGTTTGAAATTTACCACAAATGAACCTACATGTATTTACGAAGATAATGCAGCTTGTATTGAGCAAATGAAATTAGGTTTCATCAAAGGCGACAATACCAAGCATATATCGCCGAAATTCTTCTACAATCAACAACAACAAACACTTCTAAATATATAAGTAAATCAAATCCGATCAGAAGATAATGTAGCTGACTTATTTACTAAGTCACTACCAAAATCCCCTTTCGAGAAACATGTAAGGAGCATCGGATTGAGGAGGATATCCAAACTCCCACGATCTTCAAGAGGAGTCTAAATCAGGGGGAGTATCCAGAAACATACTTCACACTCAACGCGCGTTGTGCTCTTTTTCCCTTTCAACCAAGGTTGTTTTTCCCACTGGGTTTTATTACTTGGCAAGGTTTTTAACGACCCAACTTCGATGCGCACCATCTACACAATATTATTGAATATGAAATATCCAAGGGGAGTGTTGTAGTATAAATACCGTATATGTCTATATCATGTAACAAAATACGTAAAAGTATTTGATAGGTACTTGAGTGTATAATCATAGGTACTTGAGTGTATGAAGACTTATGTAAACATGCTTTACCAAAGGGCAACAAGCATGGCAGAAAATCATCATCAAGATGGTTATCATTTTGATTTTCTCTTTGAGCTTTCACACTCCAAATGTATTCCTATAAATACCCATTTTGTATAAGATGAATAAACACATTGAAATCTCCATTCTCTCTGAAATTTTACTCTTCCTTTCTGTTTATCAATTCCTCTTGTTCTTAAACAGTTATGAGATATGTAGTCTGCAATGACTCATTCTTTTTTAGTTACTTAACTTGGGTATGTCACTACACTAACCGCTGTTTGCTTTTGTATCAAAAATTCAAAATAGTTGGCCCCGCCCCTTCTCCAGTCAAGCGATATATAATCACAGACGACTAGCTAGTCAATGAAGACGAAGAAACTTTCTCTTCCGCCGCCTTTAGTTGCTGAATAAAGAAATGGGCTGAAAAATATATCCATAATTGGTTGAATATAATGACCAGATAATAATAAATCATTTTATGTAGTTGAAGATCATTCCTCATTAGACTATATATACCCATTAAAGCACCAAAGAAAGTTGTTGGATCCTTCTTCATCAGCAGAGCACAGAAAAACAGTAGCTTATGATATATGGGTCGTGTTCAAGTTCTTGTCCATTTATTAACATGAACACGCCAGGCATATATCAAAATGTCAGTCGACATTATCAATTTATTCATTCGCTGATAACAGTGATCCACCAAATTGCTTTAGTTTCTCCCCATGTTTAGTTATATGGATTTAGACAGAACCCCATTCATATTAGAAGCACTAAAGAAAAATTAAACATGTTCATGTTGCTCTGTGTATTACATATGGAAGAAAAGAAGGCAAATAATGAACGCCAACTGTGTTTTCCCATATATAGATAACAACAGCTAGAAGGAAGCAATCTAATCGATGTCAGCTGCTTTCACTCCACATGGAGCCAAAGCAACTAGGCTGATGATTTCACATACCTTGATTAGATTGTAAACAGAAAACTCGTATGATCACCACGAGCAATGTTATAATACGGAAATGAAAATTAGAAGTGCATACTTGAAAGCCACATTACATGCTTGACATTAGTATCAAAGTCAAATATAGATGAAAAATCTTGTAGAGTCCTAGATCACTTCAGCAATTTAGTACCCTTAGAACTACCTCCTTAACTTTAAGCCACCCGGCCACATCCAAGGTAAACATTCAGGCAGTTGGTGTTACGCATGAACATGGCTTCAAATAGTTGAGCAAAAGAGGGTATCGTGTAATCAAGGGTTAGAATTTAAAGCTAGCTAGTAGAACTGAGATTAAAATGGAGAGAAGCACATCAGATCAGGATGTTTTCTTCACATGGAAGAATTGCAATGCCGCAAAAACATATGTAACTGGGGTGTATAGAAGAACCAAGATGATCTCCACATCCACCCTCCAAAGCTTGAATAGTGTAACAGACATCTGAAGACAAGTCCAGTTAATCACTTGAAATGAAGAAGATTGGACCCTTTTTATGTGATTTTGCTTACCTTGATTGAATTTGAGCATTACTATTAGTTAAGAGGGAACTGAAATTAGACAACAATCATACAATTTACATACTCGTTTGTTGGCTGTCGTTGATTTTTTGAGCCAAGATTTAGGCAAATTACCATGCACAGTCATCCTTCATTTCTGAATATTCGTTGATCCAATACACATGCATGTGTGCTACAACTCTTTTATGTGAAAAAAATCTTGATGTGCTTCCCTGATCACCTTCATCTTAATGCTGCTAATTCTTACTCTAAGCTACATGATGATACCACTTATAGTCTCATATATCTTATGCTAAACTTAATTTGAAGCCTTGCCATGTTCATGGCACCAAATGTATTCCTTGGAAGCGGTGGAAGGATTGATGTCAAAAAATGTGTAGGCTGTTGTAGTATAAATGTATTATAGTATAAATGTCTATATCATGTAATATATATTCGAGTGTATAATGTATGTATAAAGACTTGTGTGACATGTTTTATACCAAAAGGCAACAAGTATGACATATTTCATGATTGAAGAACAACCAAGTGGAGTTGTTGATGATGATCATGGTTATCAAATTGAGTTTCTCTTAGAGCATTCATACTAGCTTTGTATTCCTATATAAACCCTCCATTGTGAGAAGAATAAACACACATTACTCTCTCCCTCTCTCTGTTAATTTTCGTTTGTCCTCAAACACGTTATCAGAACGATATTGCTCTAGGATTCGAATTGCAAACCGACAAGAGAAGAGGAAGTTCATCATCCAAAGCTGCTCAGCACGCTCGTTCCTGTGCGGATCAGCCTGCTTGCATGCCTTGAAGAGTCTTGTTTAGGATCTCTAATCCAAATCCTTTCTTCATCAAAGTTGTTCATCTCTGTCTCTTCTATCTGACCTCTAAATTTCAGCCATGTTGGAGTCGTTTTGAGACATGTACACCATTCGAAGTGGGAGTTGTTCAGCACGCTAGTTCCTCTGCAGATCAGCCTGCTTGCATGCCGAGAAACTTCTTTTTTGGGACCTCTAATCAAAATACTTTCTTCATCGAAGTTGTTCATCTCTGTCTCTTCTATCTAATCTCCAAATTTCAGCCTTGTTGGAGCCATTTTGAGATCTGTAAACCATTTGAAGTGGGATCTGTTCATAAGAGAATTTGCTCCAAATTTCAACAAGTAAGTTTTAAAGATTAAAGTTCCCGTTTTTGAGTTTTTATTCATTTCTCTTCTTTGCGGGAACTTGCAATCAAAAGCGGAATTATAGAAATTCATGCTAAACGAACTAAGAGCGTTCGTAATCAATGAACTAAGAGTGTTCATAATATTCGGACTAAGAGCGTCCGCAAGCATCAATTTATGACCCTATTAAACATCATTGTTTCGGTCGAATCTAAATATTCTTGGAAATTGATTTCTTGGTAGCATAACTTGGAAATCTTATTATTTTAGTTTTTGTGGAAGTTTAAACTCCGAAATTAATATTTTCTTCTTATCTTCAGGATGTCGAATGAACCTAGATTCGACTTTCAAATCCTTGACTCAACAGGTTCGGATTACCATAGCTGGAAAACCGACGTTGAGAACCATCTCACATCGAAAGGGATATTGCCAATCATCCAGGCACCAAACGCGGGTCTTGTGTTTCCAACGAACACCCATAAAACATGCACAAGCAATTATCTTGATGCGACGCCATATGGACAAAGTACTCAGATTAGAATACATGTCCATCAAAGATGGAAGGGACCTATGGGTAGGGCTAGAAGAGTGCTTTAACAATATCCAAGATTCCCTCCTCCCTGACTTGAAGGTTCAGTGGAACGATGTACGCTTCTCCGACTTCAAGTCTGTTGCTGAATACAATTCAGAAGCTCTTCGCCTCAAAGCCATGTTGACGTTCTGTAAAAAACCTCTCACAGAATAAGACCTAATTGAGAAAACTCTCTCCACCTTCCCCGTCGCAGTAATTTTGCTATCAAAGCAATATCTCACTGAAGTAAATGCTGGACGAATTACGAAGTTCAATGAGCTCATCAATGTTTTGTCGGTAGTTGAAAAACACGACAACATCCTCGTAAAGAATTATTATTCAAGACCCGTTGGAACCAAGAGCGTTCGTGAGGTAAATTATAATGCACCCAAGAAAGGGCGCAAGGAGCGGTACCCTAATAATAGGGGACATGTGTACCCTAATAACAGGGGACATGAAGGACGAACGGGTCCATATAACCTCCCTAATAAAGAAGGAAACTGCAACTTTAGAGCAGGCACACATGATGGCAACTCCACATGTGGGAAAGGTGGATATGGCAACACCAGCTGTGGAAATAACACTATGAGCCGTGGAGGTCGCACTATACGCCGTGGTAGTGCAGCAACCCTCCTAAGGAATATCCACAACCTGCACCTCAAATAAAGGGAGGTAACCACAATGACATGTGTCATAGATGTGGATCAATCGAGCATTGGTTTAAGCAATGCCATGCAAGTACCCAACTAGCTGCACGCTACAAGGAGTACAGGGAAGCAAGGGAGCAAGAAGCCAACCTTGCTGGAGATGAAGATGGTAAAGATGTCAATCTCACCATTGAGGACTTCAAAGCTGTAAATGAAAAGCACAAGGATGCCGCAGACTTTGATTAGAATAGTCCTTTTCTATTTTCCAAGAACAGCAAATGTGCCTTAGTCAATAAATAACAATTGTATTAACTCTTTCTCATGTGGCGTACCCAATGAAGTATGATGTCTAGAAAAGTAATTGAGATTGGGGTATTTAAGCGAGCCTCGCTCCACCAACATCTCTACTTTCCTAGTCATATTTTATTGGAATTACCAAACGGATTGAGTGACTACAATTTGTCTAAGTTTGCTTTTATTTTGCAATAGAAAACTTTGATGTAATCATTAGCTATTTTCCTTATTAATAAAGTATCACATTATCATTCAATGTCATGGACATATGTTTATATTCTGAACTTTATTTTTTTCGATATGTTTTCTGGAGAATTGGAATGTCTTCTTGATAGTGGCACCACACATACTATATTGCGACATAGACAATTATTTTTATGGATGACGCCTAGTCGATCTTCAGTAACTACAATGGCAGGATCATCACAATTGATTCATGGTCGAGGACCAGCTCAATTTTTGTTGCCAAATGGCACAAATATTAATGTCGTCGAAGCTCTATATGCTCTAAGGGCTGGAAGAACCCTATTAAAGCTTTAAAGACATAAGAGCCAATGATTCATGTGGAAACACATTGTGAGAATGGACAAGAGTTTCTTTGCATCACCTCTAATAACTACGGAAATACACGAGTATTAGAGAAACTTATGTGTCGCTCTAGTGGATTGTGTGCAACCACAATTAGAGTCATTGAATCCAACCATGACATGAATGAAAATTTATGGGATCCTGACACATACAGGCTTTGGCACGACCATTTGGGACATCCAGATCGTGATATGATGCTCCGTATATTAAAAACTTCACACGGACATCCATTCTTCAAAATGAAAAGAAGTACGAACCAAACATTGGTCCAAAGAGTTACTTCTAAAGCATATCATTCGTTTTGCAAAGCTTGCTCTTTAATAAAGATAGGATCGAGACCATCCTATGCAAATGACACTAAAGAAAATATATCATTCTTGTAAAGAATACAAGGTGATATTTGTGGACCAATCCAACCAACTTGTTGACCATTTAGATATTTTATGGTGTTGGTTGATGCATCGGCACGTTGGTCACATGTCATGCTCTTATCCACAAGAAATGCTGCATTTGCTAAACTCCTAGCACAAACCATTAAGTTAAGGGCTCACCACCCTGATCATCTTATTAAGTCAATTTGTTTGACAATGCTGGAGAGTTTACATCAAAAACTTTTGATGATTATTGCATGTCCATTGGGATTGAGGTTGAACACCCTATCCCTCATGTACACACCCAAAATGGTCTCGCAGAAGCTGTCATTAAAAGACTTCAAATGGTTACTAGGGCATTGGTTATGCGCATCAATCTCCCTATTTCTGCTTGGGGCTATGCAATATTGCACGCAGCTGTGCTTATTCTTCTGAGGCCCACTGCCACCCAACCATTTTCTGCGTCCCAGATGGTGACTGGGTATAGCCTGATGTCTCACACTTACGCATATTTGGGTGTGCAGTTTATGTACCAATTGTTCCGCCACAGCGCACCAAAATGGGTCCTCAAAGATGCTTAGGCCTTTATGTTGGATATGACTCTCCAACCATTATCCCCTACATAGAACCTTTGACAGGTGATCTATTTACTGTTAGATCTGCGGATTGTCACTTTGATGAGACAGTCTTCCCGTCATTAGGGGAAGACATGGACACTAATGTTCAACAGAAAAGACAGGAATTGTCATGGTTTGTCCCCACTTTGTCTCATCTTGATCCCCGAACCGTACGGTCTGAAATAGAAGTACGGAGAATTCTCGATCTTCAGAACGTAGTAGAATCGATGCCTGATGCGTTTTCTGATATGCTAAAGTGATGAGATCACACATACCTTGTGAAGACCTGAAATTTAACTTAAATAAAATAAATGTAATTCAATATTTGTTCAATAATATGAATTATGAATTTTGAGCTTGCTTCGTATGTCGTTGTGTGAGGAAAGGGGTTACGAATGAATTTTATTTTTGAAACGAACGTTATTTAGGGGGTCGTGAAAATTGACTTTTTATACATTCGAAATTTGGAAAAACTTCCTTCATGAAAGTTGTAGCGCTCGTCGATACGATCTCGTACATATGTGGAACGCATTATTCGGAGTTCCTATGAATAAGTTATGAATATTTCAAAATTGGAATTTTTTCTATAAATATTATGAAAATCAGATTTTTTTTATTAAGGACGAAAAATCACATTTTTGCGTATTAGCCCCCAGCCCTCTCCGCTCTCTCTCTCTCTCTCGCACGAAACCCCCCACCCCTGCCGACCCGGCCCCATCTCCTTCCTCTGGCCTCCACCGCCGCCGACCCGAACCTCCTTGCACTCGGCCCGAGCCGCCCAGCCGCCTGGTGCCACTGCCTCCTACTGTGGATCGAAGCACCTCATCCCCATGAGGCCGACCCAACCGGATCTCAGCCGTGCCGGCGTTGCACTGCCTCCTACTGTAGTATAAATGTATTATAGTATAAATATCTATATCATGTAATAGGTACTTGAGTATATAATGTAGGTATAAAGACTTGTGTGACATACTTTATACTAAGAGGCAACAAGCATGGCAGATTTCATGATTGAAGAACAACCAAGTGGAGTTGTTGATGATGATCATGGTTATCAAATTGAGTTTCTCTTAGAGCATTCACACTAGCTTTGTAGTCCTATATAAACCCTCCATTGTGAGAAGAATAAACACACATTAGTATCTCTCCCTCTCTCTGTTAATTTTCGCTTGTCCTCAAACATAGGCCTACTAAAATATGGTAGTTTTCTGGCTGCAAATGTGTCTTCTGCAGATCGATGCGATCAGCAAAAGGGCGAAGAAGGCTCTTTTTATGGCTTTACTAAGGCCATCTCCAACCCTGGGCTAAGGGGTTGGTATAGTCCAAAAACACCATTTTCCATCTCCAATCCAAGGCTATGCTATAACAAAAACTGATTTAGGGTGCTAAAAGTGCCAAGGGCTGGGCTAAACGTAGCCCTTTGTTTAGCCCTTGGGCTTCTTCTTCGTGGAGACCATGCTGGTGGCCTAAAATTCTGATAAACAAAACCAATGGTTTAGATTAAGGGGCAAACAATAAAATAACATGGTTTATAAACTAAAGGTTGGAGATGGTAGAAATTATAGCCCTTACTATTTACATGAATAGTGATTATCGGGGGCTAAAATTAGCTGGAGATGGCCTCATGTACGTTGCTGGAGCTTTAGCTGCTTTTGCATGGACACTTCGCTACACGTCACTACATACAGAATGGGAGGAATGCACTATCAAGAGCATATGACCATGCTCATCACGAACTGCACCAAAACTCGAAATAGGACATAAACTTCATTAAAATTCAGGTTTCAGAACAAAATCCAGTTCTCATACATTTCTGACTTATCTGCAGACTCGATCATGCATATTTGGTGTTGGGAATGTAATTGTATTGGCGTATCCATAGAAAGAATAGCACTAGCTCTCTTTTTCTTAAGTTGAAACACAGTGGTAAAATAGCTAGCATCTCTCAAATTGCAAGCAATATTTACAGTACTTGAGCTGAATTTACCCGAGTCAACTAGGACGACCTTAATCTTGTATACTCAATATAGCTAGATGGTCGAGTGAAAGTATATGACTTTCAGTTAAGACTCTGTTTGTAATGATATGGAAAGTAGTAAACAAATAAGATAATATTGAATCATGTCCTCGTGGAATTTTTATAGTACGTCTAGTGTGTGTGATTAGGATTCCTATTCCAAGTAGGGTTAGTATTCCTAGTTGGATAATATTTATTTTCTTAGTTTTCGAGTCTATTAATACCTCTCAAAAGAATAAGATCATAGAAGGGAACTGTGATTAGGTTTATTTGTTTCTCGTTATACATTAGAAGGGATCTTTCTTGTCAAAACAGCAGACCAGAGGAGGAAGAAGAGAATGGATGCCCCGCTACAAGAGGTGCACCTGAACTTCGATCTCTTCAGAAAAGCATTTGAACAGAAAGATTTCAATGCATGCACCGAGCTCCTCCCGAAACTCAAGGCCATGATAGCACAAATGAGAAGCCTCCCGCCCATGTATGAAGCTACACCTAATGCGGCGGGAGAATTAGCAGTAGCAAGGGACATATATGAGCATGCTGTTGTTCTTAGCTTGAAGACAGAAGATGAGGAAGCATTCGAGAGGGATTTTCTTCAGTTGAAGCAATACTATTACGCCGGTTACGGTCGTCTTCCACCGTCCCCTCAAGAGGACCTGATGTTAGGTCTCAACCTGCTGAGGCTCCTTGTGCAGAACAAAACTGATGAGTTCCACACCGAGCTGGAACTGCTTGCATGCCTGTTACCCACTGCATTGGACAACCCTTGCATCAAGCATGCGATGGAGTTGAAGCAGTCCGTAATGGAGGAGGGAGGAGCTTACGTAAGTGTGTTGCTTGCTCGGCAGACAATGCCAGATGACATTAGTACTTACAGTTATGCAAGATATTTCATGGATCTTCTTGAAAAAACTATCAGAGATCAGGAGGCGGACCCTCCCGAGGGGGATGTAAAATATGACGCCGTATTTTTCGAGAAGGCAAAGGAGCCTGCACCTTGCAAGGAGATACCTTCTCTGCAGTTCATCAATCAAATGCTCAGTTGTGCGACAAAGTTGGGTCAGATTGATGGTTCAGAGAATGATAGCTAGTAGCTACGGCATGTTCGTTTTTTGTCCTCCACATATGATCACATAATCGTCCTTCGGATCTGCTTCTCAATTTTAGTATGTTTCCTAAATAAATGTCAGCAATATTTGTGGCAATATTTTTCAGGGTTAATTAGGACAATTCTTAAGTTCACCCCTAGAGTGAACGAGTATATTCACCCCCATTGTCGATTAACATATTTTTACTTAATAAATTTATAATCCAATGGTCCATATCTTAAATTAGTCTTTAAAGATCATCTCTGTGAAAAATCAACCGAATCGTAAATCGTTTAGTTATCCAATTGATTCAAACAAATGGATGGTTTTAACAACACTGACTACTATTATAATGAACAGTCCATTAATTTCGTAGAAATGAATAACTAAAATGTATTCAATTTGATTAATTTTTTACATAGCTAATTTTTGTATTAATTACGTTATACAACATGAATGGTTGGACTAGAAAATTATAAAGTTATTATGCATTAATCACAATAGAAAGTGAATATGCTTATTCACTCAATGGGTGAATTAAGAATTGTTCGGTTAATTGACATTTTCATTCGATATTAGTTTCAGGATTATTTGGGATTGATGCTAACTTGCTAAGTATTAGGAAGTATTTTTCTCCATAATAATGTTGGTATTTTTTACTATGCAGATTCTCACAGCATTTTCTATATGGTAACCTTGGTGTTACATCCGCAACGTGGCCGCCTTGGTGCTCGTGTGCCTTTGATCTCGAGTACTAGTTGGTGGTTTTTCTATTCGACAGCGTGCAAGGGTTGCTTCTAGCTAGCATTGGTCTGGTTTGATGTTATCTTTTTGTTTTGGTCATTTAGATCATAGTGTTGCAAGGATTCCCAGATTCTCAGTTGAAGGAGAGTGGTGCTGTGCTCGTTTGAGCTACTTCTTACATACATTTATACATAAGCACACGCCGGCGCACATACACACAGCAGGTACACAAATTGTTTCAAAACTATTGTTTTGTTTAAGAGAATATGAATCGGGAGAATATTGCTGTGTATTTCATTCACAATATATATAGAGGATTACAATTACAGAATCCTATTACAATTAATCTAAGATATCGATAGGGTATCTATAAGAATATTAGAGCTCTATTACAATTAGGTTACCTCGTTTGGTCAAGAGGCCCATTAAAACTCAATCTTCTGCAACGTGCTTTTCATTTTTCAAGTAAAGAATGAGGAGAGGGGAGAAGAGTGAAATTAAAACTATAACCATTTGAAACAATTTTTGCTCTCAAATTAAAACGCATATGTTCTTACTCATTTCCCTTCACATTATCTTACCTTAGAAATAGAAAAGGAAAAACGTGAGCCAACATCTTGAAGTAGTCTATAGATTAACCGTAGAACCAGCTTAGTTGGTCCAAAAAAGTTGTCATTCAGTCCCTACTATACTCGAAGTTCTACAATTCTGAGAAAAGAAAAAAAATAAAAAGAAAAAGGAAAGCTGTTAAGTGCAGATGTCTTCAAATCCCATATACTCGTTGTTCTCAATCTCTTCAATCATATTCGCTATGCCAACCCCACCTGTGTCAAAACAAAGCATCCTTCAACCATTAGGAGAAATAAAAATGGGAAAGAAAAAAAAGATGAAGAAACGAAATCCATATCATAGCCAGGACCTGGCCATGAAAGTTCATCGAAGTGTTGTTTATACATACCTAGTGATATTGCACTGACAAAGATTGTTGCGGCGAGAATGAAGATAATTATAGACGCTCTCCCTAGTATTTTAATAACCTTTCTCACCACATGTTGCCCTACGAGGGCTGAAACGCTGGCCACAGCAGCAAAGTAGAGAGCTGCAAGATACATTAATAACACAAAGCCAACATGCAATATCTCTTCTTAGAATTCACCATTTTATCAACAGAAATCAGAATGGCTAAGAAAATTAATTACCATAGGGAACTGGAAAACGTTTGAGGAGGTAGTATTCAACAACTGACAAGGATGCAGAAAATGTCATGGCAAATGTAGCTGTGGCACTCGACACCTGCAAAGAACAAATCATTCATACAGTGAAGCGGTCCATGTGTTGGATATAATTTTAAGTACAACAAGTAATACTAAAAGATGAAATCACTAATCACTTAGAACATCATGTTTCCTAGTGGTAATGAAAAAGTGAAAGTGAAGGGAACAGAGTAATGTGGATTCAAAGGAGAATCACAAAAGCTATATATGGTGGGATCAAAGATAGAGTTCAAGCAAAGCTTTCAACTTAGAAAAGTCAGCTGCTCTCGATGGCTGGAGGACTCATTCTTATACATGCTTGTCCTCCTGCCATCTTGATCTACATACTATGCAGACAACTGAACTTCCTATCAGTACATGCAATCCTCTAGATCGTATCAATAGGGAATTTCAACAGGGAGATTTAATCTCATGTGAACCTCCCCTAGAGAGATTGGATAAAGTCAGCATTCCCAAGCATGCAAGTGGTCCTAGAATAAAAAAAATCTTAAGCTATGAACACAGTTCTCCGGTAATTAAGGCTTATGGGCAGAATTTTTCAGGAAAAATTATCTCAAGGGCACTAGTTACTTTGAGAATATAATGCGCATCCTGTTCTTCCAGTACATTAAGGGTGTTAAAGTTTGGTAATTCAGCAAGGTTTCAGATGGTGTGTGAGCAATGGGAAGAGTATCAACCTTTGGTTCCAAAGTTGATTGGGACCTAATTACCTTGTGAGTTCATTCTCTATTTCTTCATGTCTTTCTAATATTAATGAGTTAGTTGCAGATACACGCAAGCTACTAATAATGATGCTATATATCGCATTGCTACTGCTACCATCACAGACAGCTAAATTTCTTATTGATACATGTATTGCTTTAGATTGTATCAATAAGAATCCTCACCGGAGATGCAACCCTCTGATACGAAACCCGACTTAGAGTAACATGGGCTAGTCTACATTTTGACTAATAAACTGATTGCTGCAGGTATACAGGTAGGTAATAAATAACTTAAAAGCCATGACCATAGCCCTCCTTGCAAAGTCTTTCGGGAGAATAGTTACTGGTGATAAACAATCATGGGCTGAAATGCTCAGGAAAAAAGAATTTTAAGTGTACTAGTTGTTTTAAATATATAATGATGAGTCTTCCTGTGGTTCCAGTACTTGGAAGGGTTTTATGTTTGGAAATGTTCTTCAGCAAGGTTATAGACGGAGGATTGGCAATGTGAAGAATATCAACATTTGGTTTGGACCAGATTTCGCTATGAGATCATTTTTTGTATCTTCTGGACCAATTAATCCTAATGAGATAGTTAAAGATTATATTTTTGATGGAGTGGATGTATTCAAGCTATAATGTTGCTGATAATGACGTTGGGCATAGGATTGTTGGTATACCTACTGACCCTAAACCATATGCCCCTCTAGAAAGATGGTCTGTTTCTTAATGGAACAACTGAATGCTACAATTACATGAAGATATTTAAGAAACACAACCTCAACTATTTCACATTTTCCTCATCAGCAACTATCCCACTTACTAATATCAAAAGTAAGTAAAATATTTACCTGAGGTGGGACTCCCAGCTCCAGAAAAAGAGGACCCAGAATGAAGCCTCCACCAAGTCCAAGCAAACCACCAACTATACCAGCTATTATGCCGCAGCCACAATAAAGAATAAGATGGTGCACTTTCCAATTCGTGCTTGATACTTCCTGGGATGAAATCACTCTTTGTCCATAGTACAGTCTAACAGCCTCGTATGAACTTGCTCCAAAAGCCACGGGTATCTAAGAAATTTTTTTTGGAGAAAAAAATTACCGAAAAATGATGTTTTTGAACCACAATTCAGTAAAGGCTTGTATTTCGCACTTAAAATTCTTGCATTCTGATTATGTAGGACATGGAAGGTACCTGCATGAGGTTCAATACCCAATATGCTACCGAACAAGTTGTGGTATAATACTGTGCAAAGCAAACAAGATTCCATCAATGCTAACCCTTGATACATAAGTTTCTAAGGAAACTCAACCACTGTGGAAATTAAGAACCTTAGCAATCTGCAACACAAGTATTAAGATCCAGACAACAACCAGAAGTCCAAGTTCCTTCCAGCAAATATTCTCAATAACAGAAACCTGAGAAGAATACAGAAAGTCAGTCCCTACAACACAGTGTCAACTGAAATTCAGGCTGCAAAACAATACCTCTTTCCTTTTAGACTCATTTGTTCCTGATAGCCTATCGTTGGTTGGAGCGCCAGGTAAAGGTCTGTATTCAACTTCTTCACTACCATTACCTTAACAAAAAGTAAATTCTTTATTAGCCTCGAGAAGACCTCATTAGGCATCTGAATTTGGAGAGGTAAATGGTGAAAGACCACTGCTACAAAAGGGAGAATCATATATGTACTCACCATTTGACTGCATTAGTCTGGCAACTTCCTGAAAATTCAAAACTTGTGAGCCAAAATGCCAGGGATGGATCAAGTTAATCCTAATACAAAATGAACCTAATGAGCAGAGTTTAAGATGACCTTCTTCAGTATAGTTTCTCTTTTCCAGGACTCAACTCCCTTGAAGAAGGCCTTAGTTGATGTGCCTGCAAGTCATCATTAATAATTTAAATAAGTGGTTCAACTGAAAGAAGAAATGTCTTGTATAATTCGAATCGTACCTAAGAAAATAATGATTAGCAACACTGTAATCATCCAGTCAGCAAATATTACATTCAAACAAACTCCAATGCTAATCCCAAGCATAAGCATTGGTTGGAAAAGAAGCGCCAGGTCATAGTCAATGATGGGCAAGTCAAGAGTAGGATGCCTTAGCCTTAAGTTGTAAAAAACAGTTGCAGCTGCTCCACCCGTGATCATACCTAAGCAACAGGACAGAACCACACCAAATTGCATTCAGGTACATTTGAAATGTGAAAGGGTAGATTACACACATCAATATGTGAAAGCAACAGAGAACCTAATTGAGACTTAGAAGTTAGAACCCAAATTCACAGGCAGTCAAACCCAAATAATGAGACATACACATCATTTGGTGGAACTGTAGAAGCAACAAAAAGACCAATTGAAGTTTAGGCTCTCAAGCTCAAACTTCCTCCCCTCAAACAAATAGTCAAACACCACGAATGCATAAAATCAACAATCTTATTTCTATTAACAGCAGTTGAGGGCTGAACGACCAATAGGTTTCATTGCAATATTTCATCAACATACAACACTTTTAACTTTCTAGGTGCCTAATCAAGTTATAAGTCTGAAGATATTTCATGCCTCTATTGCATGTGAAAATTGAAAAAGCTGTTAAAGAACAAGTGGGAAAGAACTTACACTTTGATAATGCTGTTGATGATTTATCATCGAACCCAATAATCAAAGTGAGCATAGGAACAAAAATGCCACCCCCACCTACTCCTCCCACAGTCCCAAATGCAGCTCCAATGAATCCAATTATCGTTCCCACCACAATTCTCCAACCAAATTCCATTTCCTGTATATCCAATAATACATTATAAAAACAGCATTTCAAAATCATTATAGAAACAAGAATAACCGATCAAGAAGGCAATGAAAATGAAACTTACTGGCCAAACAGCCACATAACCCAATCGACCCGGTCGCCGTACAAAGCTTAGCAATCTGTTTAAATAACCAGATTGGAACTTTTCAGTCCCACTGTAAGTTGAAGCATCTTGTTGGAATGTTTCTTGTAGTGAACCAATCACTAAAGCCACAACAAGAAAACCAGCCACAACCATTCCCATACTCCACCTCAAACCACACCATGGTAATCCAACTTCAGCCATCTGATTCCTTCAAAAGAGATCAATCTCAAAGGTGAAGAAGGGGAGCTCCTAGCCAAAACCCAGTTCCTATACGAAGCAGAGCTAGCTTCTGTGTCTTTGTGTGTGTGTATTGTTTACGTAACAGTGCTAGAGGATAACTGTAACACCCCTAATGCCAGAAATGAAAGTACGAAGAAATTTCTCTCCAAAAGGAACCCAGAAAATAAGGTCTGTTGTGTCACTCATACAGGCTCTGCTTTGCTCTCTACCTGTCGTTCCTCCCCAGGTCCTTTAAACTCTAATTGCGCCCCCTAACTTTGCTTTGTTTGGGTTATTTTCCTTTAAACCCATAAAACCCTCCAATCCCAGCCAACTAATTATATAAAATGACAATGATACTCGATTTTCACTCTGTTTTTCCATTGGGAAGCGTGCAGATTAGAAATTTGGACAAGAAAATCATATTCTATTGGATTGTGTTTGAATTTCTTAAATCCCATCAACCCATTGTTTGAATCGCACTATAACCAGCAGGTTAAAGTAAATCTCTCTGATTTCACTGTCAACATCAGAAACAAGTGGTTGAATCCCAATTTGGCACTCTTCATCAATCATCCATCTTTCAGCATTTATGGATGTGCATCAAATTTTGATAGTGAATGAAATACATGAAATGCCATCAATCAGCGAATATGCCTTTCATCGTTAGTTCATTGAAACTCATTCATACCTCACCACACACACAAGTGTATGAACCTCTAAGTTGCAACTTTGCAAAAGCATAGCCAATCATATTTGCAACCATCCATGATATCACAATCTAATTCATTCTCACCTACCCAAATACGAAAATCTTTCATCACAATCAATCTGGGACCAGCCGAAGTAGAAGTTCAATATGCAATTTACAAACCCCGTAATTCAATATATACATTACAGAAGAAGCAACAACATTTGAAGGTGAACACATTCCAAAAAGCTAATCAAACCCAGTAAAACTAAAATCTAATAAATGGGTTTAAGCATAACCTCCAACCAAAATAGGTCCCTCATCATTCTTACCCTCATTCTTCTTCTTCTTCTCTCCAATCTCTAACCCAACCAACCCATCAACACAAGCCTTATCACCACCAACCTCTCTCACATCTCCACCTCCCACAACCACCTTATCCCTCTTCTCCTCCTCACCGCCCACCACCACTTCATCTCCGCCGACCTCCACAGCTCCGCCTCTCTCTCCGCCGCAAGCTCCCGGAGGATTCGCCTCCGTCTCGGCTCCGACCACCGCGTCGGGACGCCCCTCCGGCGCCGGCCAGGGATCCCTGACGCAGTCTTCTTCTTCCTCGTCGTCGTCGGTGAAGATGGAGGTGGTGCGTGACTTGACGGCGGTGGCGGCTTTGAGGAAGGCCTCTTTGATTGAATCGGGGGGGAGGGCGCAGTCTTCGAGGCCGGCGTCTTCGAGGCGGGGAGGGAGGATGTGGTGCAGTAGTGTTCCGGGCTGTTGTTCCTCGGTGGCCTCCATTGTTGGATCTGAGACAAATAAATTGGAAATCCCTAAAAAAAAGTAGGAGACGATGTTCGAACTTAGGAGGAGGTTGTCCAAATGATTCAAAGGAGGTTGTCTAAATGTATCTCGCAAGTTCATTTCCGTTTTTAGCCTCCCTTTTACGCGTGTCATCTATCGAAGGAGTGATAGTGTTCACTACGTGTCAAACAGCCACTTCTCGTTGGTATCTTCGTGAAGGGGTGGGCATTGGACGAGATTGGCCGAGATGACCATGATTCCAAACCCAACTGTTATAAACAGGATGGGACGGGATGGGATTGTCTTTTTGAAAATTGATCTCGTCCCGTCTCATTTCTTTTGATTTCGGGTTCGTTCGGGAGCATTCAGGATCGTCTCATTTTTAAATTATTTAAATATAATACGTATAATTCAATTTAGTATCAAATCATAATAATCATTCAAAATTGAAAATAATCAAATACCAACATATATGAGTATTATCCATATAAAAACCACCAATCCAAACCTTATGGCTTTACAAAAGTTGAAATAAGTTCAAATAAATAAAGAATATTGAGTAATTGGCAAATATAAATATTAAAAATTATCACAAAACAACCTATCAAAAATTGACACCTATTAAAAAATTAATTCAAATTATAAATATAATTATTTTTGGATCGGACGGGATGAGCTCGAGATTAAAGTTACAATCCCGATCAAATCCCGAAGTATTCGGGACGAGACGGGACCATCCTGATAACTAAAAAAAAAATGAATGATCATGTCCCATATCGCCTGGGATAGGATGGGATGGATTCGGGATTTCGGGTTCAAATGCCCACACCTATTGTGACGAGATATTCTTACATAGCGGAAACGTACTACGTGGAGGTGGGGCAGCCCAATCAAAACTCATAAAATTTTAAGTGTGTTCCGAAACTATCATTACTTATTAAAATGAAAAACGCAAAACAACCCTTTGCAAGTTCACTAATTGAGTAGCCGTACCAGCCATGTGGTACGTTTGCCCTATGTAAAGGTAGTCTGGTTCAATATATGGTCATATACGTATACTAATATTAAGGGAGAAGATCCTCTCCTGAGCTCTATATTTGTCTAACCTACTTGAGTTTTCGATGACAACTTGACACGTGTATAAAGGCAAATCTAACGGCTGATATTGATTTCCCTACTATATTTTCAATCTTTTCCCTCTATTTGCGACTATTATAAACTAGTCTACCACTGTGTGAATTTGTCTAGGGTTTGGAATCGTGAGGACAGTGATGATGGACGAGATGATGATGAACAAGGATGTGTGGTTGATCGGTGTCTGCAATCCCAGGCAGGAATGGGCAAACGGGGGCGGGGTTCCCATTACCCATGCGGGTTCCCCATTTTTTTTTTTTCAACCGAGGCATATTTATAATTTTTCTTATTCTAAAAAAAAAAAACACCTATACGGGGTGTTTTGCTTTCCTCATTTCTTGTTTGGCGAAAATTTAATAAAGTCTCAATTGTTACAAATGTAGTTTCAATATATTAGCGTAAAAGAGTTTTGATCCGTGAGGATCAGGCCCATCCGATTGACTTGTAGCTTTGATATACTTATCATAGAAGTGTTCCGATGACTTTGTGTGGTCTCGGATGAGGATCCGACCATTGGATCTTCGTATAATTGTGAAAAGACGAAGGCAATCCTTAAGGATCCGACCGTTGGATCGTCGTATAATTTTGTGAGAATGATTTTAAAGGCAATCCGGAATGATCTAACCGTTGGATCTTTGTATAATTTTGAGAAGATGATCCTAAGGGCGATCTGTGAGGATCCGACTGTTTGGCTCCAGTTTTGCCGTAGCTGGTCAACAGTATCTTTTCTTACGGAGCGTGCCAGTACCATTTGGGTGCGGTCGTCGAGGGTGTCCCTTGACATGACTTCTTTCGTGCGATTGAGGACGAGGAGAGCACCAACCTCGTCGCGGGATTCTTTCTGCCTCGTGGTGAGGACTTTGCTTTAGTTTCTTCTTGTTCACACAATCGATACTCTATATTGTAGATTGAGCAGAGCAAAATCACCAGGAAGTATCGGGATCTTGCTAAATAGTGACTTTAGCTTCGCTGGGTTGTGAGGGCGTTACCCTTGCTTGGCTGATTCTGTAACCGTTGTAGTCGCGGCACTATAGTCGGCTCCCGAGGAGACTAGGACCGATGTACGTTGACAGAGGGCTTGGTGGCACTAACAGTCGGCTCCTGTGGAGACTGGGACTGAAGTGTGGTCACATGTAAGAGAAGAAGGGTTGTTTGCTCCGGAGAGGCTTGGATAATCGTAGAGATTAGTTGATGAATTAGCTATCCTTGTAATTTCGTCGTATCCTCCATGTATAGGATGTTTCTGTGGACCTATCAGGCCACAGTTATTGGCCTTGATAGTTGTAATAGAGCAATGATTAGTAATTATTTTGTTTCTGACAAAAGTAGCATCTCCTTCTTTCCTGTGCGGAAAACCTGCGTTGTCTCCCTTGAGTCTCAGTGGGTGAAGCATCTAGTGATCATGCGGGAAGACCCCTTGTTTTATGAACTTCTGGGCCCTCACAGGATTTTGGCAAGATTCTCATGCGGGGATTTGGTAGATCTTCAAATTAGGCCGCTAACCCGGGCCGCGGTACTTGTGTTCTTGGATCTTGCCCAAAGATACTTTTGGGCTTAAACATCGACAACTTTCTTTCTAACAACTGATCGTATGGAAAGTTGAACCCCTCTTAGGATTTACTTCTAGGCCAAAGTTTACTTGGTCTGCAAGTTTTGACCATATTAACTCACCAAATTGGGAATCATATAATTAATAGGTAGAAATCATTGAGATCATACATGGAGTAGTTAGACAAAAATACGTACTCCACGTACGTATTGTTTACCATAGATCGTTCTAGTGTCAAATCCATATTTTATTCCATTCAAATTAAGTTAAATCGATCTTAACAATTTCGGACTTTAATTTTGTAATAATTAGCGGAATTCCGGATTACTTTTCTGTCAAGTAAATCTGGGTCAAATAAACCAATATATATAAAGCCAAAGTTCTATACCATAGTAAACCCTAATAGCTTTACCTTAATTCGTTTCTGCTTTGCGAAGCTTAATTTCTTTCACAATGATAATGAACTGTCTGGTGCTGTTTTCTCTGACCCTCTTGTCAACTTCGATTCGGGTGACGCTGTTGAACAGCAAGACCTCCTCGAAGAACATGGCCATAGCGAGGCTGCTCAACTTGGTGGACTTCGTGTTCGTAGTTACAATCTTCTTCAAGCCTATGAAGTTTGGGACAGTTGTTATTGATTCACTTTTCATGGGTAATCTTTATCTTTTCTATGCATCCTTAATTAGGTTTAGGGGCTTTTCTATTAATTAAAACCCTATTACATTCGTATACTCCTTAATTACTATTAGTCAGAAGAAGATCCTATATTGTAAGCCGATATTGCATGCTTGCTTTCATGTAGAATAACAACAGATAAATTGTAACTTAATTTGTGCCTTCAAATTCACTGTTTCAGAACTGTTGTGATTTTCAGGATGAAACATAGTTTTTGTCTTTTAAATAGCAAGTACCAATCTCTCTTTATCTTGGACTAGTAATGTGTCTCCAGATTATCTGTTTATTAAGACAATGTGAGTTTCGCGCTTGCAGGATTGTACTGCTCCCTTGCTTTTGAGATGAATGGATTTTGCCAGAACATCAGGAACCTAAAATCTGAACTTGAGTCCAAGGCAAAAGACGTTAATTCTGCAGAAGCCAATACAATCTCCATAAGGAAGCAATCTGAAGAATTGGTTCTTGAGCGTGATCGTTTACTTGAGTCATCGGGAACCAGACTTAAACAACTGGAATCTGAGCTCGAGACCAAGACAAGAGACATTAGTGTTGCGGAAGCCAATACTACTACTCTACAGAAACAGCTTGAAGAGCTCCTTCTTGAGTATGATGTTTTACACAAGGGAAACCAAATTTTAAGGAATCAGTCGGAGTCACTGAACACACGAGTCAAAGAGCTAGAGTCTGAACTCGAGACTAGGACGAAAGATGTTAAAGTTGCAGAAGCCAATCACATTACTCTAAGCAAGCAATTTGAAAAGAACCTCCTCGAGATTGACCGTCTATCTGAATCGAATCAAGTTTTGAACAACCAGTTGCAGTCATCGGGCACGAGACTTCAGCAACTAAAATTTGAACTTGAAACCAAGAGGAATGAAGGTAATGCTGCGGAAGCCAAAGTTGTTGCTCTAAAGATTTAAATATCCAGTTGCAATCATCCAGCACCAGTCTTAAACGTAAAGAATATGAACTCGAGACTAGGACAAAGAATGTTACTACAGCTGAAGCGAAGAATTTTGATCTAAGGAGGCAACTAGGATCTGCAGTAGACATTGCCAATTCCTTAGAGAAAGAAATCCAAAGCTTGAAGATCCAGTTGCAGTTATCCAACACAAGACTCGAACAACTAGAATCAGCAGAAGCCATTGCTAGTGCTCTACAGAAGGAAATTCAAAGATTGAACAACGAGTTACAATCATCAGAAACAAAACTTAAGCAAGTAGCAGAAGCAACCACTATGGCTCTAAGTGACGAAATCCAAAGTTTAAAGAACCAGTTGCAATCATCGAGCATAAAACTCAAACAACTAGAATCTGCAAAAGCCGATGCTGATGCTCCAAGGAAGGCATTGGAAATAAAACTCGCACAAGTAGAATCTGCAGAAGCAGCTTTAAGGAAAGAAAACCAAATTTTGAAGAACAAATTGCAATCGTCAGGAACAAAAAGCGTAAATGAAGCAAAAGCTGGTGCCGGTGCTGCTGAAAAATTTGGAAGATTCCTTTTTGACCAGTTTTAGAATACCAACCTCCATCCAGTTAAGCAAAAACAATTTCTAAGACCCTAGTAGTTCTTATTTGGTTTGGGAGTTCTAAGTTGGGTATATCTATTAATTTTATTTCTGACATTACAACTTCAATAGGATGTCCAACCATGTTGAATAACCTTCATTCACAACATTCAAGTACACTTTGAACCAAAACACACATATCTATAATCTATGCATCTCATACAATTACAAAGACCTCCTGAACTTTTTATGAAGATTGTCCTGCCACAGCAATCAATCAACTCAATAAGGTTGAACTGAAACAGCTATAGTAAATATTCAAAGGCAAAGTACAATAATTAAATATAAACAGTATCAACACAGAATAAAAAAATTGACTTTTACCATCCACTTATAATACAAATAGAATTTAAATTGCATCCTTCCTATGTCATGCCTGTTTAAGATTACTGACTTTTTAAATCACCAAATGTCACTGGTAATAATTGGAATCTGCAATCCACAGGAACAAGCCCATTCATCCAGTCTCTCAACATTCACAACCAGTAGATCTTTGCTGCCTCCCTCCACCGGCAACATCGATTGTGTCAGGAAGGTATCTTTCGTCGTTGACAAACAAAAAGCATAAGTCAATACTAACTATCCATGAGAATTTGGTATTCATATTACTGGAAGAAGACCTTACAACAAGTTAATCAAGTACACAAAGTCAAGTGCTTGAAAACAACGGAAGGTTCCTTTATTACTAAGATTGTTGCAATATCGACACTAATGAAGAAACTTTTGCAAAGAGAATAAAAACACAAAGCAAAATCGTAACAACTACTTTCTACTGATGTTAGTCAGCAAAAATGAAAGCACAACCCACCTTTCATTTTTGACACACAGCCCAGTCCCTAGTACAAGACATTAGTCTAGAACATACCATGTCATCATGTAGATGAGGTGGGTCATGGGCCTAACAACTCAATAGAAGCCACTATTAATTTATACAATGAAATAGTAAGGCTTTCCAATGAATATTGTGCATTGAAAATGATGAGCATCGTTTTATTTTTAACAAGTGACATTCTTCGAGTGGTTAGGCCCACAATGTCAACACAGTGACATGGTATCCAACACAAGTGTTTCTATTGGAAAGGCTTCGTGTTCTTTTACAATAGCTGTGGCAGCAAAAGCAAATTTTTCTGCACTAATTATTCAAGACATGCATTTTGGTGAAAACTATGTTTCTCCTATTGAAAAGGTTTTTGTTTCTTTTCAAATAGCTGTGAAATCAAAACCAAACTATTCTGCACAAATCTTTCAAGACATGCCTTTTGGTGTAAACTAGTGTTTCTCCTATTGGAAAGGCTTCTGGTTCTCTTCAAATAGCTATGAAATCAATACCAAACTAGTGTTTTTGGTGTCAACTAGTGTTTATTATGGCATTTTGGTGTAACTAGTGTTTCTCCTATTGGAAAGGTTTTTGGTTCTTTTCAAATAGCTGTCAAATCAAAACCAAACTATTCTAGAAAAAAAATTTCAAGACATGCTTTTTGGTGTAAACCAGTGTTTCTCCTATTGAAAAGGCTTCTGGCTCTTTTCAAATAGCTGTGAAATCAAAACCAAACCATTGTGCACTAATTTTTCAAGACATAATTTTGGTGTAAAGTCTAATAGCACTGTGAAACTTTGTGAAGGTTATTAGCTTCCAATACCACTGCTATAATCAGAACTATTCCATGGGCCCCCACAGACAAAGAATATAATAGTCAACTACCGAATGATTGATCTAAAGGTAGTGTAAATTCAAAGAAAAATGTGGGTTTATAATCTCTACTCTTCATTCATGGTGAACCAGTGAACAATTAGTTTTATACATATAATATGAAAATCCTAGATTTTGTGTAAACTATCTGTTCAACTAACTGAAGAGGAACTAAATTAAATGCTGAGGGTGAAGTGGGAAGGGAGGGAGCAAAAAAAAAAAAAAATGACATTCAACAATATAAAAACTTACATTTCTTCTTCAGGTTCATTCTTCAGTGCGTTTTTTGCTATACATTGGAAGGCATCATCCACGTTAAAGCCTTCTTTTGCAGAGGTCTCAAAGTATGGTATGTTCCCCTTGGAAGCACACCAGGCCTTCGCTTTCTTTTCAGAAACCTACAACCAACAAAGCAGAACCATATGACAAAAAGAGCATATGCATATACATCCCTAGAACAACAAAACAAATCCAACATACTTGGATGACTTACCACTCGACTATTTCCACCATCAACATCAATCTTGTTCCCCAACACAACGAATGGAAAGTTCTCGGGATCGGATGGACTGGCCTAAACATCAGATCCACAACACAAAACTTCAGTAATGTTGCATTATCATTTTTAGAGTATCTAGGAAGCTGATCTATTGGTAATTACCTGAATCAGAAATTCTTCTCTCCAGTTGTTAAGATTATCAAATGATTTCATGACATTCACATCATACACAAGCACACAACAATCTGCACCACGATAGAAAGCCACACCAAGACTTTGAAACCTTTCTTGTCCAGCAGTATCCCAAATCTGTAATAAGGAGAAAAATGTGTTAACCTTCTAATCTACAAGTGAAAGTACTTAAATTTTCTCTGTCAGATGAAATTTCTTTTACAGTTAAACTCAATTTCTGCAATCAAGCATCATTTTCCAAGTACAGAGTTATCAGAAAACAAGGGAAACAATTCAAGACTTGTTCTTCATGTCACTTGTTCTTCATGTCACTTCACATTACTTACTGAATCTGCTAGATAGGATGTCAATACTACAAAGGAGCATTATATGTAGAATTTATCTTTTCTAATATACGAGGTTGTATATGGAACAAATAGTTTCCAGAACTAATGAAAAAGGCAAAATTTGCCTCCCAATTAATTTTTCTCTCGAAGCAAACTTCTTTTAATTAGGTGATGTATTTAACATCAATGACAAAGAAATGGATAGTGGAAAGTATTCTCATGAGTATGGGAACCCCACAATTCCCCCAATCTTGAAAACAACCTTGATCTTAAAAAAAAAAAAAAAAAAAAAAACAAAAAGAAAAAAAGGAAAACTCAAGTTTGCAGCAAAACTTGAAATGTGTCATCCCCTTAGACCATTAAAGTATAACTAAACCACATTTGGCAGGTCCCTATGTCTTAATGAGATTACATCATTGACAAATGGGTTTCTAAACAGAAAAAAGGAGCTATCTAAGAACTCATATAAACATAATGTAAGCAATAAGGATTTAATGACAGCTAAACCAACCAAACAGCCAACAAGTACACAGTACGATCGCTATAGCTGAAATATTCATTTGATTTATTCAAACAATAAAACAAATGAATGCTGAGAGCTCTCTCTCACCTGCAATGTGAACAACCTATCTTCAAACTGAACCTCCTTGGTCAGAAAATCCGCTCCGATTGTCGCCTTGTACTGATTACTAAACTTACGATTCACATACCTAAAATTGAGAAAACAAAAACACACAATGAATTAACAAATCAAGAAACAGAAACAAATCACTACAAAATCCATGATCTACATTTCGGAACGCACTGATTCATAAGCGATGTCTTCCCCACCCTGCCAAACAAAACAATACAGAAATATCAGCACGCAACGCATTTCCGATTTCAACAAAAAGATACGATCAAAGCCCCCGCATCAATTACAAGCAGCGGTCAGTTTTCAATTGCATGGAATCTAGACCAGAGAATCAGAACATTTTCCTTTCTTTTCATCTAAATTCCATAACGAATCCTAAGAAAACGAAATTTGAAAATCAAATAGAAAGCGAACAGTAATTGATGTTGTTTAAAGCAAACTGACCCGCTGTCGCCGAGGATAATGACCTTTAGAAGCATGCGTCTGCGAGAAGCCATGGATCCGAAGCTTTTGAGGAATTGAAATTAGGGTTTCGCGGACAAAGATTTGGGAGCTTTTTCGAAATTTTGGATTTGAAAGCTTCAGAGAGAGAGAGAGAGGAATATACTTAGAGCTGGTATTTTGAGGGCGGTGCTAACTGTTTAGATTTTTGTACCAATTGAAGTTGGACAGCCTGGACATGCTTCCACTGGAACAGAACGGAGAGTATCTGATATCCCAAAAGTACCCATGCCTTTTAGTCAAAATAACAATTGCTTGGAAAATAATGGAATGGGTAATGACTTGTTTCTCAATAAATCAATTATTCGGTGCTTGACAGAGAAGACAATTTTGAATTTTGTTGCTGGTACCTTAGCAAATGTTGTTGCTCCGCATGTCATTTGTTATGGTGGAACTATTCACTTTCAACAAGTTTATCCAAAAGGGGTGCAGAAGTTTTGAACCACACAAGAAAGTGACAAAATGAAGCACTTTTACAAGCTATCTGTGTTACGTACTTGATTTCGACATTTTAATACTATGCGTGATATATTAAAATAAAACTAAAGTTAAAATAAAACAAAGTGTCAGTATGGTATTCTCTTTTCGCATAGCCGCGTGGGTATTGCTGTTTTAGCCGCGCCTTTTCTACATGTTCATTCAGTCCTCGATATGGAAGCTGAGGCGTGTAGAGCTGGTTTACTTTTTGATATTCATTAAGATTGGTTTCAAATTTACATTAAATGTGAATCTGTCATTCTGATTGCTACACTTAATAGCATAGCGAATAGAGTAGCCAAAAGTGCATTCTTCGCTAATTGGTATTTTTTAGAATACATAACCTTAGTTGAGATGTTTGTTACTATCTCGGGTGATCCTCTTAATGCTTTTTATGTATTGGGGTTTAGGCTTTATGTTCCCCCCATATATTTTATGGTTTCATTAAACTAAGGCTTAAGGGCAGTCGTTCTGACCCTTCTTCAAAAAAAAAAAAAAAAATTACTATTTGCGTGATATATAGATGTGGTGTGACAAATCAAAGGATTCTAGAAATCAGAGGTTCGATGCGACCGCACAGCCCGCACCACCTTCAGGCCAACTTAAATGAGTGTTGTAGGAGTTTCAGATTGTAATTGGTTATTCATGTCTAAAAGCTTTTCTTCTTCTTTTCGTTCTTCCTGCCCAAAAACATCAAAACACAACTAAACGAATATTTTTCTTAGTCTGCATAATTACATTTTTAATGGAATCCATACCATCCGCAGATGAAAATGAGTATATGAGGACTCAGGTGGCTAAAAAAATAAAAATATAAATGAGAAATGGGACAAAATGAAAAGGTCAACACCAACTTTCACAATCTATACTCTTGCCCATCACAATAGGTGGCACAAAATGATCAATAGGGCATGTGCAGGGGCAACAATCTTGGATTTATGGCTACGGAGTTTTTTCAATCCATAACTTGACATATGCATAAGAAGCTAGAAATTATATTTACATATTGGTCCCTTTCTCATGTTCTCCATCTACTCCTCCATCATAGAGACCCTCCCAGTTTCATGCAGATGATACAACCAAATAGGTTCCAGCAAGTCCTTGGCTTTTTCAAGTTTCTCCCTTCCATCTTCATCACACTCTTCCTCGATTTCTCTCTCGATCTGAGGGTAGATATCTTGCAGAAATGCCAACATCAAATCACCCCATTCTCTATCATCATGCTTGAATATCTTCAGGCATACAAACCGTAGAAGTCCGAAAACCAGCCCAAAATTTTTCTTTTCCAGCCCTACTATAGCGCCAATCATGAAGATCGCCCCAAACACACCCTGCATGCTGAGATTTTCTTTTAACAATTTGACAATCATTGTAAGAAGTTTCTTCAAAGCAGGAAACTCCTTAGGTTCAGAGTCTCCATCATCTTCTGGCTGGACTTCACTAGCTTCAGAGAGCTCAGTCTTGGCTAAAATTAAGAGCCATGATGGAAAGTGGACTCTGATACGATCAGCTGGACTTGTTTGTGAATCTTCTCCCATAATCTGTTTCATAATGTGCCCAGATCCTAATGCCAAAATCAAGTCAGGAACCCAAGGTTTCACTGCTACCACCAAATGTCCAGCATAGGTTGAGCCCAAGTATAATTCAATCGAGATGATTAAATCAAGCATGTCGTTGGCAAGATCAGAAGCTTCTGCTGGAGGTGGTGAAGCTTCAGTAGCATCTTCAAGAGCTAGATTAAGTAACTTTGCTGCATAGGTGAAGGAGCTTTTCAAACAGAGAACTACATCCTTCAAATCTTCCTCCTCAAAATCAATTTGCTCACGAGGTTGTTGCTCCAAAGTAGATATGACACATCGTATATAACCTGATGTGGATGTTAAGCACCTTTCCTGAGTTTGAGGAGCAAAACCTATTGTAGCAGCATCGACCATGAACCTTTGGACTGCAGTAAGCATCTTCACCTTGTTGGCCAACTTCTTTGGTTCAGTATATACATTACCTGCATAAATTGTTGATTATATTGTTCAATCATGAGGAAGGCAGAAGCTTATATTAAACACTACTTGTGTGAAACAATGAAATATATTTATCATAGAACAAAGTGGATATGCTTTGCACCTTCGTTGTTTACTTTTAAATGATATCCAAGAAAAAAAGACTGTAACCTTGAACAAATAAATACCAAGCTACGCAATGTGTACTAGCACAGAAAACCATGTCGGATGAACGTAGATAGTGCCTACTCAATCATTGAAGACTGAAAGCTAATTCACCGTTCAACTTCAGTGATCTTGCATATGTAATTTGTGCATCTGTGCACTATTTGCTTACCACTGTCATTTGGAATGGAGGCATGTGTTTGAGGTTCTCTGTGCCTTTTCTCACGATGACTCGCAGACTTATCGCTAGCATGCTTAGATTCTGAATAAACTCTGCTAGACTGTCCAGAATCGCCTACTCCACATAGCTTCTCTGTACAATTAAGCACATGATCCAATGCCTGTTCCAACTCGGTCTGCCGAAAAAGAAAATGGAAGCAAAACTTTAAAAGTGAATCATGGCAGAAATTACAATAAGATGGAGGACAAGACCCAGTATGAATATCAAGTATGTGAGACCAGTAAAGGTATATAGTACATGAGCATCTCTCCAAATCAAACTCAGAAGTCAGAATTCAACATATATCAGAATCAGCTCTCAAACACAAAATACAAAATAATGACTGGTGCAGAAAGGAACTTGAGTCAGAAAATTACTAGAAAGAAGTGCCACAACATAATACAGTACTAGAAAAGTCAAAATAATCTCTTGCAAGGCAAAGTGAATAATATGAAAGAGTTTGGCATAGTTTTCTCAATGTTGATTAGCTTTCAATGAGCATCAACACAATATGTGCAGAGTCTTATTTGTTTGTGTATGCCCTATAATTTGTAAAAATTCTACTAGAACTCTCACAAAACTCAGTACATTTGAGAAGTTCAACACCTTGAATTAAAGCAAGAAAAAAAATTTATCATTTCAAAATTGAGGAATTGATCTTCCAAAATTCTAATCATGGCTGTGAAGATTAACAATATGAATGCAAAAACAATTTCAAATAAGAGAAATCATAATTAACACAATAAACAGCATAGAATTTCAATAGAAGCTAATGTGAAGAAAATAACTACAAGAGCACATGAACAACGTGAGACAGTAGTAATATGAGAGAAACTCTAAATTGGATATGTTGAACCATTAAAAGACAAACAGAATCGCTGCTCAGAGATACGTCACTTACCTTCAAAGTAGACCCTGATGAATCAGTCCTATCATTTTTATTGGAAGAGACATTTTGAAGAGACCAATGCAGCACAAGAGCTGTATATGCTGAAACAGGAAATGTGTCCATACATTCATAATGCATGCACTGCAGAATGCTGACCTCAGAAATGACCTTTAGACATATAAGTAACGATTCTAGAGTTTGAGATCCCAATATAGCCTTCCGAGTATTGACAGATACAAGCAAGTCGCTGATTTGCCAGGCTATTCCTGCCGCAACTGAATAATCCTCCTCAAAACTGGTGATTTTTTTTCCACTGACATTTTTCCGTTGAGCTGAAATTTTGCCAGAGGACTTTGATTTCTTTCTTTTCGCAGAGAAAACACTCAAGTTCGGAACTTCACTGCCATATTTGATATGGCAACGATAGGCTGATTTCTGCAGAAGTGCTGTTAGAGTTTCCAGCATACCATCAATCGCATCACAAGACAGCAACAAATTGTGAGCAGACCTCACTTCAGCTTGCTTCTCCACATTTTTGGATAAACCACTACAATTAGTGACCAGGTGCATACATTCATCAAGAAGTCCAGCCAAGTCGTCGGGAGAGACAGTTGATACAATGTTGAATACACAAGACTGAGCAGTTCCGGTAGGTGCAGCAGCAATCAAGCCCTTCAACTTTTCACCATCAAAGAATTCTTTAAGCGCCTTCTTGAAAGCTGGCTCACCAGCTAGGGTATTGCAAAGGTTGGAAGAAGACGTAAGTAAACCCTCGACTTGTTGTTCATCCAGATTATTAGTTGGCAAGACCAAAGTAATCATTACCCTAACAAGTTCCATCAGAGACTTAAGAGATGCCCCTTGGGATGCAGCAAATTCACAAAACCTTGCTCCAGCCATCGGAGACCTTTTTACAAGTGTAGTACAACGATTGCATGCTGTTTCAACAGTTTCTTTTGAAGGAAAGTATGATGGCATAAGCAACCTTGTAATTTTCTGAGCAACTTGAGGTTGATCATTTTCAAGGGTAGATAAAAGTACGTCTAACTTCACTACCTGTTGAAAGATGGAACGAAGTAAACAACCCACACATACTAAGGAAGGCATCAAATGTAACGAAAGCACTTATACGAAGCATAATTCGGAGAGCGCTTTGTACCTTATGGAAATGGAAATTTTGAATATCCCTTATGAGAAGGAGGAGATCTGCCATGGCAACTCTTATTGATAGGACATTGTCCATCATCAAATGCCCCAATCTGGGTAGAAGCACATTGAGAAATTGATGACATAGGGGATTGCCAAACAAATACATAGTGCCATTCAGTGTGGAAAGCCTAACCTCATGACTTGTATCATGTGACATATCATCAAAAATTCTAGTAACTAACTTTGTGATGGTAGGCGAAGGGATTACTTCCCAAAACAGATGAAGAATACGACAAGAACCTTCCACTGCAACCACTCTCACCTCTGGACAATCATCTACAAGTAATTTCCCCAATAAAAAGAACTGCTTATCAAGCAATGAATCTTTAACCTCTTTAGTCGAATCAGGATCTTCAAGAGGGAACAAGTCCAAAAGTAAATGCAGGGCATTTTGACGAACATTAGAATTCGCAACCTACCATAACACACCAGCCATTCAAAATACATACCAAAAGCAGAGTCTCTGGTAACACAAGTAAACTTGTTAACAAAAAAGCTACCTGCAGAGAGCGAAATATGACAGGCTCCGAGAGCTGGAAGAGAAGCTTCTCGACACCAGCAGTGGTCCTCTGGTTTATAAACCCTCCCAAAACCCTTCTAATAGAAGCAGAAAATGCTCCAGAGCTGGCGTGTATAGCACCCTCAATCAAAACCTGCAAGAACCCATTCTCAATCTCACTCCTCAACTCCCCCTCTGCCACTTTCCAAGCCCGGAACAAAACATCGCCGTAGGCCTCCAGCATCGACTTCCTTCCAAACGGAATCTGAGACTTAATCACAGCCAAAACCTCCTTCAACAGCTGCGAACTCAACCCAAACAGAAACGCCAGAAACTTCCTCCCCTCCTCTGTTTTCAGAAACAGCGGCGAAATCACGCACCGGATTAGCAACAGCTTCAAGTCCTCAATGCTCTCGTCCTCGAAATCGAAGCAGGTGAAAGCCTCGCGGAGGGCGTAGACTCTGTGGACGTCTGCCTTCTTGTTCAGAGTGAGAGATCTCGACAGAAGGAAAGGTAGCGACTGAGAAATCAGCGATTCTCGGCCCGGCAACTCCTCCTTCCACCACTGCTCGCACAAGTTCGCAATCGCCGATACCAGCGCCGAGTCCGACTCCAGAATTATCAGATTGTCGTGAAGCACTTGAACTCCCGGCAACAAATCCAACGGCGGGAACGCTTTCGCCGGATGCCCGGCGCATAGTTGCGCGATACAGGCGAGAATCTGAAGCTTCGAGAGCAGCTGATGCTTCTCGTCTTCGGGATTCGGGTCGGGATGGTGGTCTGGTTCCTGGTCGGGTCGGGTCTTGGAGCTCCGGCTGGACCTGCGGGGGCGCTTGGTGGGGGGAGAGCGAGGGGATCTAGGGTTAGGGTCAGGTTGAAGAAGAAGGGTCTGGAAGGAGTGGATGGCGTGGGAAATGGAGTGGGAGAGAGAGATGGGGAGCGAGGAGGAGAGGTCGGAGGAGGGTTTGATTTTGTGGATTAGGGTTTTGAGAGAGGGCTTTAAGGATTTGAGGCTGAGCTTGGTGGCGGAGGTCAGAAACTCTTCGGCGGAGGATTGGAGAGAGGAGCGGAGCCGCTTCTCCATGAGGACGACGGCGGTAAGTGTCTGTTTTCAAAATATGAAACCGTTGCCTTTGGGTTTGGGATATACAGATACAGAGAGATAGAGAGGAGCACCCGTCTGTGAGGGAGATAATCTGACAGACAAATCAAGATATAGTGAGTAATTATGAGCAAGGCCAGTGATTTGTCTGTTGTATATGTAGAATAAGTTCAGATTTTTTAATTTCAAATTGTTTTTGGCGCTCTGTCATTTAACCATTAATTGCTTCGTTTTTTCACCTAATTGGTCAAAGGAAACCTTTAGTTTAGTTTTCCCCATGGTGTAACCCTTTGGTATTGGAAATATTATTTAAGACCATAAAGTAGAACCTTTGGTATCATAGTTGGAAATATTATTTAAGACTGTAAATTATAACCGTAAAGAGACCGAGTTTAAGCAGATCGATCTAAATCTGAAGTCATTTAACAACAATAAATTTCAACTCAACTCGATCTGATAATTCAATCCAACTTCGTATCTGGCGGAATAACGGATACCTAACCTGATCTGTTTTTTTCATAATGAATGTTCTTAAATTTTAAATAAATAATATTAAATATTTTATCATGATATCTCATAAAATTTTTATAAAACATTGAAACAAGATAAAAAAATATGACCAATTGAATTACGTGACCAAAACACTCAATAGAATAATACACTATAAGGTAAAAAAAATATATTGTATTGACAAAAAATAAGATTTAATTTTTATAAGAACTGATCGGATCATTAAAAAATTGGATCAACATAAATTCATGTTTGATCCGTTAAATAAATGGATTAATGGATTCGGACAATTAACGGATCAACGGATCAAATTTTCATTCCAAACCAACCAATAACCACATATTCAGATCAAGATTTGGTCCATTGACAGGAGCTCGGTATAGTTTGTTTTTAACTTACTTTTACTTTTGATAAAATTCATTTTGAGTCCAAAATCCATCCTCTATATTGGATGCAATCCAAACGAATTTTTTTTGTCAATTGCGGTCTAATGACACCTCCACCCAGCACAGTATAAATAAAATTTGTGTTTGCACCAAAAAAAAAAATCATTTCAATTTTGTCTAATTAATTGAACTACAGTACATTGTCATCATAATTAACATAAAGGTCTTGCTAAATAAATCCAGCAAAAATCATAATTAACATTAATTGTCATATTTTGTTTTTAACTTTCCAAGTATACGCTTATTTTTCAACACACCTAGCGTTCTCTAACTCTGCATTAGATTTTGCATCAATCTTACACATATCTCCACTTTGTCAATCTCCTCATCTAGAAACATTGATCTTTCTATTAGCTTCGTTTTTCATTTGAGAGTTGTGAATTTTTATCGATCATATCGGGGTTTTGGGTTTCTTATTCAATCAAGTATTGTGAATAAATAATATGGCATTTTGGGATAGAGATTCTTGATTAAAGCCCAAGTCAAGATGTATATAAATTAAGGAGTTAGGGAGAAACTTTTCTTGAGGAAGAGAGTGAGACACTGTAAACAAAAAGGATGGAGAAGATTAACTATGAAAATGAATTTACTTTAATAATTTAACTACGTATACTTCTATTACACCAACCATTTCATAACTCGTAGATTTTATATTTTAATGAGTTTGAACTATTAATCTATACTTTCGTGCTAATGGTTGATGACTACAAATAGAGTTGAAGTCACATATCTAGGTTGTTACTACTTTCCTTGTATTCCGTTTGTGTCATTTATCTATTTTAGTTACAATTATTTTTTCTTCTGAAATTTTATGCCTATAAATTTGTTAATAATAAAAATTATATCATCATGAACATCACAGCAAAATCTTTCATTTGAGCCTAAGTATTGAATATATTTGGGCAAAAGTATTCTAATACAAAATAATGAATTATGTTTTCATGAAAGAAAATAAATTATAAAATTATGAAAATTATAAGATTTTATAATGGCATCTTGAAAACATTCTCGGAGATTAGCTCCAAGCTCGGAAAAAGTACCATAACACTTATGCGTAAAACAAATTAAAAAAATGATATCACAAATATAAATAAATTTACTAATCATCACAGTTAGTATTCCGACATACTATCATCACTTCCTCCATATTCCGACACTCGTTGATATCCACCATTTGTTTCTAACAAAGAGGATGATGATATTTGAGAATTATTCATAGTTGAAAATGGATACAAGGCTGAGATTAAACAAAAATGAATGAAAAATGAAGTTATGCAAACGATGATAGTGTTGAGTTTTTATATAACATTTAAAAGTGACCGTTAATTAGCCGTTGGCATATTTGAAAAAAAAAAAAAAGGCGTAGCATGTTTTTTGTCTGTTGGACATAATTATTAGCCACCATTTAAAATTATTGCTTATGGTTTATCCCATATGGTGGCAACTCTTTTTTCATTAAACAACATATTTTAAGGAATATGACTTTATTCTTGGCATATGGCTTATGATGGGTGATTTTTTTTTTTGACACAAAGCAAAGTCATTAAACATAGATAGGCCTCAAGGCCTGGGAAATTACAGCATATGAAGAGATAAGCTTGTCCTTGACAAAATAAAATAACAACAAAGCAGGTATCATATTCAGATGCACTATTCAAGGTGGATTAACGTTCCTGGGTTTAAAGCAAAACGAGAAGTAGCGTTATTAGGTTGTTAAAAGAGTCTCAACACAAAACCAGTGACTAACAGAATTTAAGTAACAACATAAGCTAGTAAAATCAGAACTCACAGTACAGTCTTCAGCTACTCATTTCTTGGAACCCTTGTTACCCTTGCATTGGTGATGCTTTTAGTTGTTTATTAAGGGATGGTAACATTTCATCTCAGACAACTATCCAAGAAATTCACCATTCAAACATTGGTGACCTTCTAAACATGGGTCTCATCACAAGAAAGTCATCACGTGTATTTGCCGATGACTTTCATTTTGTTATTGTTAAATATAATTTACACACACCAATCTAAATAATGGTGACTACCACTAGTTGAACTAAAAAAAATAAAATTTATTACAATATTAATGATTTTTATCCACAAATCACTTAAGAGAAAAAGAAAATATTGGTTAGTGATCTTGGCTGGACAACCTTAATCCAATTTTGTTCTTGGAAACATTCTCATTACTTGCCGATTGCATTCACATAATGAAAACAATATTTGGACATATAGGTACTGTTACAAATCAACAATTACTTAATAACTTCGAAATCAAACAAGAATATGAGACATTAACTATAGGTTTGCACTAAAATAATAAGCTTGGCCTAAAATAATATGTTTCTAATTGCATAGGTAGTAATATTGTCATTGTCACATCTTTAACATATAAATTTGGTTTGTTACATAATTAATATCAACTATCTCACCAATATGTTATGCATACATGGTAAAATAATAGTTGTTGTAGACTAGAATTGTAGAAGTGAAAGAAAAGCTCAACAATTGTTCTCAATGACAAAACACAGTTTTTTTTGCTTTAATTCAAACTTCAAGAAGTATATTTTTGCAAGTTAAAGATTGACATATATGCTCTCTCTAATCTAGCTAAATTTGGGTGCCACTACATGTTGAAAACAATATGAAACCCTCATACTTGTGGAGATAATGGTTGATAAGGAGGTGGACAATGTTGATGTCAAAATAATAGTTTTTACACAAAGTTTATGGAAAAACTTTGATGAAGATGTGCACCAATGCAACATGGAAGGCATTCCAAACATTATTGGGAAGCATGAAGAGACATTGCAGCCCTTTGTAGGTAAATCAGGCGTTTAACATCAGATACTGGACAAACTTGACTCAAATATAGAGGAGCAACTCCTTCAAGGAATGCTCTCTTATCCGTATCTCCTACTTGTGAAGAAGTTCCTTTGGATATGTGTCTCTTAAGAAAAAAACTGTGAAACATGAGACTCAATTGTGCTAATACATCTCTTTGCAATCCCACATCTCTTAGCAAACTCTAAAACCTTAGGGTCATTGCAAGACTTCAGAAGCTCTGCACATGTTTCCCAATGCTGAAAGAGTGATGATACTTCAAGATAGTCTAGAGTTCGTTGAATTAGGTCATCCTCCAACTTTAGATATTCAGTCGCACAGAGGTAATGAAGAGATGTTGAAAGGTCCTAATAATGGTTACTCCAAAATCATTTCAATTCAGCCATAATCAAAGCCGAATTTCTAGATTCATTGAAAAACCTTTATTATATAACCTAGAAAGTATATGATTTAAAACCTCATTTATTGGACCAATGTATTATTAGATTGAAAGTGATATCATCAAATCAAGGATCAAAGGCCAAAGGCCTAATAGCCCAAAGCTAAAAGAGATGCAAACAAACAGGAAAAGAGCAAAAATAAAATAAAAAAATCAATGATGAACGATGAACGATTTGTGCAAAGCCTAAAATTTACTCATAGTCTGACCTCAATTTAGACTTAAATTTCTCTTCGTAAATTTGATTCATGAATCGCCAGTTTATGAGGTTTTTGCTCTCTAAAGTTGCAGTTAATGGCACGAGCACATTAATTATATGGAATTATGACATACATAAGGTTTTGTAACAACAAGTCTCGAGATATTCAATTTTAAGTCATGATGAGCATAGATCATAAGTAATAATGTATCGCGATCCATTCCATTTCGGCCAAAAATTTATGTTTCGATGTCCAAATCACACTAGGAAGTCTATTGACGAGTTTTTATTGAATATTCCAACTCAATATGCACAAATAGTGCGATGTGGATGGTTGAGATAAGTTATCAAGTTGAAGAGTCAATTAGAAGATTTCATTAGATACTTTCATCAATTCAGATTAGAAAACCTAATTAGAGTTGAGAAAATATTTATAGGATGAAAACTAATACAAAAGTAGGGAGAAGACATTAGAATTTGGGCATCCGCTTCACAACATTTATATCTCTTCAATTTCTACACATTCAGAGTTCAAAAGGTTTAGAAAATATAAGCCTTGCATCGTACCATCATCCCGAAGATTCCTTACGTTCAAGAGAATCTCCTTGGTTGGCTCACCATCTCTTTCCTTTATTCGATATTTTTTGTTTTCAATTTGAATTCTTTTATTTTTGATATTATTTTGAACTTTATGGACATGTGGAACTAACTCTCTTTTAGTTAAGGATGAATTCAAAGCCCGAGATACGTATAATTCACATTGGGTTTCTCTTTATTTGTTTGCTTTAATTGATTCATGAATGATTTGTTTAATGGTTTTATTTATATCTTTTATATGTTAACGTTTTATGGTGGCTAACATAAGATGTTTTTGTGTATTGGAGCTAGGTTTAAGTAATTCACATAATAGTTTTTTTATTCTCAAATCATAAGTAGTAATCATTATGATTTAAATAGTTTAAATTAGACTAATGGAATCATTCTTAGTGAGAGTTAAACAAACCTAGGCTAATGATAGATGGCGTATCCACTTGACTTGGTTTAATTAGTTAGCAATCAAACTTTCCATGGCTCATAATGATCTTTCTATGTGCTTCATGACTTGCGTATCTTGTATGTGTTATTATAAAAAGAATAGTTTTAAACCTATGTGTATCATGGTTATCTTTGATTGTTATGCATTCATGGTTGAGTATAGAACTTAGAGAATTCAATCTGATTTGTATACATCTGGTATATGGAAAATAAGTTTCTATCAATGAAAAAGTTGAGATGTCCGGCTTGGCCAGGAAGAAAGGCTATAATGGATTATCGGATCAATGTGTGATAGTGTAGTAAGTACTACTTGTTGGAAAATTAAACACTTACCACACAAGTACTAGTAGTAGAGATGAAAGAAGAAATAACCAAGTCAAGAGGAAAACAAGATTTAACGAGGTTGAAAGAAAGAGCATCTATTCCCAATGACTAATTTATAGACAGCGGGTCTCAGAGAAAAAGCAACCCTACACCACAGGTGATTTGAAGTTTTCTTTGGTCAAAAGGTGATTTGAAGAGATTTATCGATTTAATACTACCTGATGATGAGAAAAAGAAGACGGGCGATCAAACTCTGATGTTATGTAGACGTGTCTGCAACTTCTACTTGTGGAATGTCTGGCCAACTTTATGCCTATATCCTCGGAGAGTTTTCATCTTCACTAATGAGAAAATTACACAAGTATAAGATTACAAGTACAGCTCAAATTTATCCACAACTAAGGCCATTTGTATCCAAACGGATATCACTTGTACACCTTATCTCAACCTAGAAGAGATCACTCTAATCCATTAGCTATTCTCACTCTTAAACACAACTCACCCTACTCCTATACAGGAAGACCCACTCTTGCTCTTGGCTTTCTACTGCTATTTTCTGAAACTTCTTCATTTCGTCTTTGTTGAGTGTTGTACGTATTCCCTGCTTCCATAGGAGTTGTAGACCATACCTCGACCTGATATGAACCCTTCATTTAATTCCTCTAGAGAAAGAGTGGAAATGAAATCATGAGATTGGAAATGATTTCCTTCCGAAGCTTGAACTACCTGTTTTTAGTCGGTTTGAAAATGAAATCAGCATTGGCACAATCATATTGGAAATGATTAAACATCCTAGGAATGTCAACAATTTTTAACCATATAAGTACACTAGGACTGTTCTACTGAACATAATCTACATTTGTCCCCATGTATTCTGCTATTTTATTAATCAAGGCTTGAGGGCAGCCGCAACAACCGTTACTAATAAAAAAAAAAAACTCAAGAATACAGTAACAACACATCTTGACTACCATTTGCACATTCTTGGAAAGGAAGCTCTTATTTCATGGCTATGCTCAAGTTCTAATGTATGAATGTATGTATGTATGTGTGTATATGTGTGTGTGTGTGTATTCAAGTAAAAAACCATAAAAAAAACCAAGAAAACCTGCCCTTACACCAGATTGTATTATACTATCGAGTATCGATGTAAAATGCAAGCTAATCAGGTAGAATGAGGAGACATCCAAAGCCGATACACCCCAACTCCTGAACAACCATACAAAGTTAAAGCTAGGAACACTTTGCAATATACAGTAAAGAAAGTTGGAATCTCAATAAGCAAAAACATAAATATCCACTTTTGAGGCTAGCGATGTATTCCAGACTCACATTTAGGACAATTGAATATTTTGAATATAAGGAGGATATAAATAAGATCGATGGAACTATGGGATGAGGTCAACTTACTTCAGAACTTTGTAAGATAACCTAGCTCATTCGTGCCCAACATTGAGCAGAATGACGGACGCAAGCTGCAGCATAAGCAGCCATACAAGCCATTTCACTGGAGATGTAGTCATTCTGCAGCCTCATGTCAACAAGGCTATCAAAGTTGCCCTGATCCAATGCTTGCCTGAACAACGGCCTTGCCTGAATTTAATGACGGTGTCTATAATCCCAATCAAGATCGCTTATTAGCCACACAGAAGACTTGACCGCTGCTCTATACCAGAGAAACCATTCAGCAGAACAACTGAACATCTTAATGAGAGTAAAACGAGTGTGTCATGAACCAATATTCTTTTTAAAATGTATTATTAAGTGCCATAACTCAAACTGCTCTATTACCACGAAGTAATAAACTGCACAGCTAGTTTTGACTATATGCATGGTATACTAACTAGTACCGGCAATAATATATCTACAGTAGTAACAGCAAAATCCCAACAACTCCACTCACCAATTAAACTTAAATGATTGATTAGAAATAGCGACTGCACCCGAAGCTTATGAAGATTCAATAGCAAATAAGGTCACTTGGAAGTGGTTTTTGAGTTTCTACGAAGGAAGGAGAATGAACAGTGAAACTTGGATAAAGTTGAGAAAAGAAAAGAGAGCTTATGGAACTGAACTTCACATCATAAACTGCTTTTCTTCAGAAGGAAGTAACATGGGAGCCAAATATTCTTCAAAATCTAGGGATGTCTAGGTTTCAAAGGACTTTGCAGATTGTAAAAATCTTTCCAAATGAGTGAGATATGTTGATTGGCCTGGAGGAAGGTCAAATTAGACAAGAAAACTGGGGAAGTGCTCTGTTTCTTGAAGATCAGTTGCTTTTGGAGCAGCACAGTTTAGGAATCCAATGGAATGATCAGTAGAGCAATTGCATGAAAGAGGCTTTCCGGGCCCTTTAATGAAAATTCTTTGTTTCAAAAAAAAAAAAAAAAAGCATCAAAGAGGTTTTAATTTGAGAATTTATATCTCAATCCTTAATCATGTAGAGACGGTTGTAATAATAGATTGATCGAGGTTTCAAGAACTATATTGAATACAATTTAAATTCCAATAAAAGACATGACAAACCAACTCTTCAGTTTATTGATATACAGAGCACAAAATACATGTATTTGGTCAAAAAATAATAATACAACATGTACACAGAGATTTCACTAAACAAAATTAAAAATTACTCCTCCAAATTGTGCCTACAATAAATGATGTCAATTTTGTTCCCTCTGCCAACTCCATCTAGGAGCTAATTGGGGACTAATGCCAATGATAGATTTTGATATGAACATACTAGCCACCAGATCCAATCAAACTTTAGTATGGGAAGAAACACTTAAATGGTTCAAACAACCGAGTATGCAACTCAGAGGAAAGCTCACTCACCTACCTGAACAATAGATACATTCAATCTACCAAATGTACAGTTAGAAGTGGTGTTTCCAAGCATGCCAATAGCGTCTGTGGTTCAGCAAATTAGGGAGCATACAGGGTGGAGAGTGGGAGAAATTGGCATTGTTCAAGAATCTGGGAATCGGTTGTCAAGAGCTTTTACCATAGTCTTGGCTGTCTTTGTTCATTCGCCCATGTTCGATATCTTGAGTGGTTTGTTGGCCTTCACCACTAGAGGCAGATTGGTGCTGGCCAAAATCACTGCTAGGCCCACTGGTCTCACTAATTCCTTGATCTAGCTCTTGGCTTTCTAATGCTAACTTTCTAAATTTCAACATGTCTTCCTTGTATTCACGAGTGCTGTATTGTGTGCTTTCAGAGGAACTGTATATCATACTTTGACCTGGTATAACTCCTTCATTTAATTCATCTGGAGAAAGATTGCCCTCCAAAGCTCGAACTACCTGCTTTTGATCAAATACTAGAATAAAATGCCAAAGGCTGAACTATGGTGTCTATATGGGTTCCATACATAATCAGCATTTGGAAAGACACATGATATTATTGTGTATATAGTCATGCATTGTTTTGCCGTTAAATGAGATAACAGTGTTTCCTACTATGAAGTCATAAACAAGCATCTGTGTGGAAGAGGGTTTCCTTTTCCACCATAGTTTATCAAATACCTCCATGTTTACAGTAACCACACATCTTGACTACCATTATAACTTCTTTGAAAGTTTGGGGGCTCTTATGTTATGGCCGTTCCTAAGTGCTAATAGTTTGAACTATTCAAGTAAAAGCCAACCATAAAACCAAGAGAACCTACCAGGGACTGGTGGTTTGGTCCTAGGCCTATTGCCAGTTGGTCTCGACTGATGTAAAACAAAAACTAAACGGGTCATTATAGAAGAAGACAATTTCAAAGATGATCTAAAACCGGGCTTGAACCATCCTTCCAAAGTAATAGCCTGGCATAGCTTATGACACACTTCAACAAAGACAAAATTTTAATTAACACACCAAATATATATGTATATATTTACATATATTAAGAGGGGTCCTACGAGACTCCATACTCACAGAAAGATATTTGAATTGTAAAGAAAAAGGAGGATGTAAACAAGACAAATAGACCTATCTCATCAGAACTAACTTCAGAACTTTGTAAGATTACCTGGCTCATTTTTGGCCGACGGCGGGCAGAATGACGCACAGAAGCAGCAGCGCAGGCAATCATACGAGCCATTTCGCTGGAGTTGTAATCATTCTGCAACCTTTCATCAACAAGACCATCAAAGTTTCCCTTTTCCAATGCTCGCGCGAGCAAAGGCCTTGCCTGAAATTCAATAACAGTGTCCATAATCTTTCCGGGCCATTCAAGCTTCATAGTTACAAAAAGTTTCACAGGGAGAGAGCAGAGCAGAGAATTCTCCATGAAAGCACATAGCAAGATTTGACGAAAGAAGGCCATAACAGTAAAACGGATAGGTCATGAAGCAACTACGTTATTTTTTAATAAGATACAGCCATATTACCACAAACTAATGCAGATGAACTGCCAAGAATTAGTAGTGAAAATATTGTATACGCACCCACTCAACCATGCTATCATCAGTGAAGGAATGAGTTTTATCAATGGGTTGGCGTCCAGTAATCAATTCCAATAGCACGACTCCGAATGAGAAGACATCTGACTTATCACTGAGCTTTCCACTGGATGCATATTCAGGAGCTAAGTATCTGAATATTTACAAACAAGTAACGAATGAAACATTCAGTACAAACTTAGACTGCATGGAACCTAGAAATCAGTGTTGAAGTAATGCAGACTATATCGATCTTACCCAAAAGTTCCCATAACCCTTGTGGAGACATGAGTATCTGTATCTAAGGCCAACTTGGCAAGTCCAAAGTCTGCAACCTGAACAAAGAATACATACAATACATAATACACGTTAATATTATCTGCATTTGATAAGAAATAAAAAAAATAAATTCAATAACTCCTCTTAAGAGTATATTGTCTTGTTCGGAAACTAAGCAGAACAGATAGGAAAATTTTACATTTAAAGTTATCCCGTAATATCCAACTAACACGCATTCCTTTGCTTTTGACATGTGCAGTGGCAGATGAAGGAAAAAAAAGTCATCAAGGATCAAGATTTTGGTGATATAATAACAACTCTGGACTCCGTATATACATGCTTCTCTCCTTTTCTATTCAATTGTAGTTATAAGCAAAACAAAGTCATCGAGGATTTTCATCCCATTACCAAATTGACCATCATGTCTTCAAATTAAGTGTCTAGTTTTAATTTTTTATACAAAGGTTTGTTTTTCAGATTTAGTGTTTATGAGATTACTTTAGTCATCAAGCTTTATCGCTTTGTGACCAACTATGCAGCAAGAACATCATGAGCTTTATACATTTGAAGTTTTTGATGAATCATATCAAAATGTGAAAGCTATAACAACCTACCTTTGCCAGCTTTTTGACCAACTATGCAGCAAGAACATCATGAAATTTATACATTTGAAGTGAATGAGGAATCATATCAAAATGTGAAAGCTATTACAACCTACCTTTGCCTCAAAGTTGTCATCTATAAGAATATTGGCCGCCTTGATGTCACGGTGTATGATCTTGGGATGACCTGAAGATATCACTCAAGAGTAGTCAACTTGCAAGGCAAATAACAGCACAGAAAATTTGTATGTAGTTTCCAAAATAAAAAAGCTAGCACTCAGAGAACTTACAGTCCTCATGGAGATATGCCAATCCTTTTGCAGATCCTAGAGCAATTCTCATTCTTGTTGGCCAAGTCATAGTTGGTCGCCCCTTTCCTGCAAAGTTTTTCTTTGATAAGATTCTCTCAGAGACCAGACTGCCCTTTTTTATTCTTTGGTGATTGTAGGAAAACAGCGAGGAATATAATAAACAAAAATGACCGAAAAGACTTACCATGCAAGTGAAATTCCAAGGTGTTGTTGGAAACGAACTCATAAACAAGTAATCTCTGGGCCCCACTAATGCAGTATCCAACCAGTGATACAAGATGTCTGTGATGGACACGATTAATGACTTCAACCTCTGCCTGGAATTCACGCTCCCCCTGTCCACTCCCAGCTTTCAGCTGTTTAATTGCAACCACTTTCCCATTTCGAAGAATTCCTTTATGGACATAACCAAAACCTCCCTGACCAAGAAGATTGTCGTTGGAGAAACCATTTGTTGCCATGACTAATTCTTCATATGTAAATGTGCTTTCGGAAAATCCAAAGGCTGGGGGCGGTTTATCTGATCCATAGCCACTACCAGTTGAAGATGGTTTACGGGAATGAGTAGGCAGCGGAAACATTTCTATTTTGTCTGCTGACGGAGGAGCATAGCTTTGTTGCAAGTTTTGAGGTGGGCCTTTTAATTGGTCATCTGGAGAAATTACACGGCAACAAGAATGACAAGGATCAAATGTCACCACTAGCGAATATTGGACGTTTATTAAAGAGAATTCATAGATAAGAGGTAACTATGAGTTTTGGATGAAAAAAAAAAAAGTGCATTGAGATAACCAAAAACCAGATGACATGTTAAAAATATATTTTCAAGTATTCACTGATAAAACTAATACAAGCATAAAGAAGTAAATGTAAAGCCTGTCTAAATATGCAGGAGCTGGCATCACCTGTAACCTCTTCAATTTTTTGCTCTCCTCTCAATGAACCGCATGACAGTTCCTACCAAATACTAATTCAATGAAGATGTACAGAGTACCGAATTTCCCATTCAAACCAATTATATGAATCTTGTACAGCAAATGCAAATAAGTCTACAGCTAGAAAAAGTCACTTCGTAGTACAAATGGTATCCTCTTATGCCTTTATAATATACATTTAATTCATCAAACGGTCTTGAAAATGGTGAAAGCACATTGCTATTAAATCAGTTCTCAATAGTTGGAATCTTCACAACAGCTGGTTCATGCAAAGGAAGCTAAGTTTGGTTAAACAAAGAGCACAGACTTTACTTCCATACAATTCATCCTTAGAAAGTTAGCATCATAGGTATGGCCATATGGGAAGATAAAAACATGGCTAAATATATAAGGGATGCAGAAGACTGCTTTCCTGTGCTTAGGGTCTATTTGATCTAGACGCTAATTAAACGTTTATGACTTTGTATTCAAATTCATAAGCTTTCATGAAAGTTAACACGCAAACAAATGTCGGACGCTATTTTCTCACTGAAAGCAAGGCGAAAGCCAATTTAGCATGAGATCGATGGTAGCTGTCTTCCGACACTATCTAAGATGAAGCACTATTACACATAGAAGAAATCATTCTGTTTTCCCTAGTCCACAGACCTATAATGGCTGCTTGGTGGGGAACGAACTAGCTCAAATAAAAGGTACGAAGACAAAGCAAGTGAAGTGTAACCAGATAAACATCTATGGAGACAACTAAATCATCTGTTAAACTAAAGATATTAATCTCCAGTGGCACATCTAAATCAAAGTCAGCACTTATAGAAAATCAGGAAAAATTAAATGAATGACTCTCTCACTACTAGAGTCTAATAGGATCAATTTCACACCAAATTTAATTCGCACAATTCCACTGGCATTAGGACCTTAATTATATTAACTCCACTACTGATATGCATTTCAAATATACGGCTATACCTATTGGTTTAACCCAAAAACAAAACTTCAATATGCAACAACTTCCAAACGACTTGAAGATTTCTGCTGATAAGTTTTGATGAATTACCTTTGGGTTGTTGCCCTAACTCATTGGCTCTCGCTAACCTGTTCTTCCGTCTCCGATAGATAAAGAAGATAATGGCCACTATAACAAGTACGCTGAACGCTCCTATCGCAACTCCGACTATACTCCCCGACGGCAACTGCCCTGTGGGCGATGGCGAATTAGGCGTCGACGCCGATGGTGGCGGCGATGTCGTGGAATTGGTTGGCGGCGACGTGGTGGAGTTGGTTGGCGGCGACGTGGTGGAGTTGGATGGCGGCGGAGGAGGGGAAGGCGCGGTAGTGTTGGTGGTCGGAGGAGAAGTGGTAGGAGCAGTAGCGTTGGGCAGCGGAGGGGGAGGAGGTGAGGTGGAGTTGGTGGACGGGGCCGGCGCCGACATGGCCGGCGAGGTTTGAAAGGTAACGGGGGATTGAAGCGAATCGGAGGTTTTTGAATTTGACTTGGTGAAGAAGATGCAGAGTGGGTGAAAAAAGAATAGTCACACATGGTGAAGGTGGTTGGTGTAGAAGATGAACATACATGTGGGACCCGCTTTTTTTTTTTTTTGGTTGTCGGACCCGGTTTTCGTTAAAGGAGAATCGGCGGATGGAGACCGTTTGTCTATTCGTATTGCATTACGTCATAACAGAAAATATGAGCTGGATTTAATTCTTCTGACCCGGATAGAAAACTTTTATGTTAAATCATTTTTAATGGAAAAAACTACTGAAAATATGAAATTACAGATTCAAATCTCATTATCATCGGGATGAATGAGATTGGTGAAGTGAATAAGGAGAAATACAGATTATAAAAATAAAAACTTGAAACTAAGGACTCTTTGAAAAAAAATCTTTGATTAAGGGGGGCAATGATATGTGATTTTTAAAAATTGGTAAACCTCCGTAGCTTCATTGATGAGAATGAGTAGTTGGGGAAAAGCTTGAAGCTGAATGATATAAGTGCTAGGGATCCCAAAACTTTGTACCAAAATTACTTACCAAATGACATGGCACATACCATATCATAAATTTATTTGGAATTTCTGTTGACATTGACTTTCTTGTTGGATATAAAATAAATTTCATGTTCTTTTAAGAATTAAGAAAACTTATATTGAAAGTCACAATTAAACAAAGTACCGCATTAATTTAGAAAGAGAATAGATGTAGTTGTTCTAACAATCTGGCTCTCTGCAAACTTGATATCCATATCAAAATATATATTAGAAAAAAAAAAAAGGCAATTCCCACATGAAAGATTATAACTGGGTCTTTGATGTTTGAGTTTTGAATCGATCTCTGTGAGCTTTCTTAATGTCTTTCTTTATTTCTTTCTGACCTAAACTTTTTGCAAGGTTGCTGAGGCCTTGAAACCATGACTTATTCCGGTCGTCATTGGATAAATAGAACTAAGCAGGGATGATGTCAACTAGCTTGTCCATAAATTGAAAATGCTGATGGATAATAGACTTTAAATAAAGAATTGGATAAGAATCAATGGTCTCCTTGTCTATTTTATTCTTCATCCTTTTCTCCATTTGAGCAAGATGAAGCCAACCAATAATATTGGTTGCTCTTCACGAGAAGCAGTGTAATTATATTTGTAATTGCTTTGATTTTTGTAAAACATTAGGGTTTTGATAATATACAAAATATTTTCTCAAAAACATTCTATTTTTAAATTGAAATAAATAAATCCATGTCATTGAAATTTATGGAATGATATTGATGAAGTGGTGTATGCCACATCATTTGGTACTCAATTTTGATATAAATATTTGATGTCTCGAGCATTTTCCTAAGAATAATTCCTACACTAAATGATATAAGAATAATTCATGAGTTATTGTACCTATAGGCCAGAAGAACTGCTTCTATTTTATTTTTTACATTACAACGTTTTGTACTATACAATATGTGAATGTTTACGCCAGCGGAGCACTATCTTGTTTACTCTATAATGAATAAAGTATTCAATCTGCCCTAATAGTAGCATGCATTAGAGTTTTCTGTTTGTCCTAACTTGACAATTTTCAAACCTTGGTGTTTGTACTACTCTTATTTGAGCTAATAATTCGTCAATGAGCTCGTTCTGTTTGCAATTCAAACTCGGGGCCTCTTTTTTATAAAGAAAAATTTAATTATCTCACTAGACTGTATATGGATATAATCTAAAAATCTAACAGATGAGGTTTTCACTCCCTTAACATAATTGAACGGAAGTATTAGGGCAGATTGAATAGTACAGACTGTACAGCGCCTGTCGCACTCCCAGCGATCAGGCCAACGGAAGTTCCTTTCGATACTGGAAGCGTCACCAATGGCGCTGGTGACCTTGATTCGTATCCTCTTATAGGATGTGAAGGGGTAGATACATTATATATATATGGGCTCTCTGGAGGTGAAGGTGGATATTCATACTCTGATATTAATTAGGTGCGTCCGCCGGTGATGACATAGCAATCTTGATAAAAAAGAAGTGATGGTTAGGATCTTATACCATGTTGTGTTGTATAATGATCAAAGTGACGAAAATTATTCCACTTGGTGGGAATGGGATATAATACACGTACTGCCGGCGATGGAGCTTTAGAGATGGATGTTCCTATTATCTGAAGATACATATGGCCGGCCGGCGATGGATACAGTTTACTATACAACCTTGGAGTTAGGAGTTCATGTTTTCATAATTAGCATAGATCAAGAGACTAGACCAAATTAAAGCTAGAGACCACATTTTGATTAGCTAGAAGCGAATTCGAAGTGGCAATAATTATTCTTATATATGTGGATGATCAACAGGCATCCCCTTTACCTACAAGTCTGTATATTCTATGCCAAATGGATTCAAAAATAAGAAAGCAAATATCACGATTGCAATAGCCATTGACTTGTGTAAGACGTGTTTCATGTTCTTGACTTTTTCATCCCCTGAGTGTTTTGGATCAATTGTTTGTGTCGTTTGTGTTTCATGTTCTGACCGGCTATGTTACTCTTCCAGGCACGAATTGGTAAGTGATTGAGCGATGGAATCAATTTGTAGTCATGAATATAGTTATTAGGAGGTTGTGGTTGCTGAGTCTGAGTTCGATTATTATGGTTTTATGCGACTATCGTGTCATTTGTGTGCGTACCTTCTATTAAATTTTCTTTACAAAACTAGATAATTACTCTCACAATATTTTTTTTTTTAAATGGGCCGGTGCAGCTACCCTCAAGCGTTGATTAATGAAATTGCAGAATACAAGGGAGGGACATAAAGCCCGAACCCCAGATTACAATAAGCATAAAGAGAACATTCTAAAATAATATCAAGACTCTCTATAAAATCTATGTATTCTAACAAGCACCAAATAGCAAAGAGTGCACGAATGGCTACTCTATTCGCTTTAACATAGCGGTGACATACCGGAAAGATAGCTCTATCACGAAGAAGCATCATTACAAATAACACAGCTTTCCCACTATGTTGTCGCACGGAAATAAATCCGACGACACTCAATTTCATCCTGCCACTAGGAGGTTGCGTCTATTTGATCAAGTAAATGGTTCGCTGCCTCGCTAGACCAGACAAGGCACACTGGGTGCGCATTTCGGGACCAAGCCCACGACACTCTACTATAGATTGATAGGGACTTATTGCTGGCATAAAGCCACATTTTACGAAAAATAAAAAGTAATAAATCATAATAGAAAAACAAAGATAACATGGGCCCAGAACCAAAGCCCAGGCCCAACCACTTCCCAGCCCAAGTCTGAGTGAAAAATTGCAGTAGCAGCGCCCCCTCCGTCTCGCATGCACCTCCCTGCCAGTCCACCAGCGGTGGCGTCTCCATCTCCTTTGCCGGCCCACAATCGACAGCGTCCCGACTCCGATCGGAGGTAGAGCAGACCAACAGGCGGCCCACCTACACCAGACTCTCCCCTCATCACCCACCAACCCAGATTGGAGCCTGCAAAGATAAGATCAGAGTGAACCACATCGGATCTTGCACGAAAACTCCATAACCCAGCCAACCAACACCGAGCCCCGTCGACCCCATCTGGGTTTCGCGCCGCCGATGTCGAGTCCCACCGTAGATCACCAAGAGGAGACGCCAGCCCTGTCCGCCTGTCAACACACCGCCATCGCCCAACTTCACCCACACCCAATATGGACCTTGACGCCTTCACCACGCAACCGTCACCCTGACTGGGCATACATCGGGAAAACCCACTATCAGACTCTAGGTCCTCTCCGGCCCGTCCGACGATGCCGCCGCGAGAGCGTGCCGTCGGACAGGACATGAACTTTCAGTAGAAAATGACCAGAGTTTTTCTTCTAGGGTTTTTTCTCTCGGGGCTAAGTTGTTTTTATATCATTGTCATTGTTTGATTGAGGTATTACTCTCACAATGTTAGAACAACATAAACGTACATATAACTTTTTCAGTAAGGGTTTTCACAACTTTTAATTTTGATTTCTTTAATGTAGGGTGTTTAAAGAGCTTTTTATTGTAAGTTTTTATTTTTCGCACATAAAAAAGTATAATAGATTAGGAATATCGTCTTTTCGACAACACAATATATTTCCATAAATGAAACCGTTGATATTTAAGATACCATTCTATTAGTCAACTTGATCAACAAAATTTTATCCATATTAAAATTATTTGGTCATCTACAATGATAAAACTATTATAAACTAATAGAGGGACCAACACATATATATAGCTGATGTGAGAAAAATTGTACATCAAATGACTAAATTGTTGTAGAGAAACTGAAATTGAGAGGAATTTGCTGTGTATTCTCATTGATAATAGGGGCCTCTTTATATAGAGGATTACAATACATATAATCTGAATATACAAGGAAAGTAATTCTACATTGAATAAGATTCAAAACCCTTCTATTATAACCATATTACCGCTAGGTCAAGTAACCTAGAGTTTGGGCCAGACACAGAATCTGGATTTCCTTGAACACTCCTCCTTGTATCGCCCAAACGTGGTGCTTCTCTCGTTGCCTCATTAAAAAACCTTTCTGAGTAATAAAAACCAGTAGGACAAAAATAACCTCGGTCGAAGAGGAAAAAGAGCACAACACACCCTTCACATTTCGAGACCATATATGTAGACATCTCCCCTTAATGTTTGCATCTCCCCCTGATGACTACGATCATGGGGATTCAGGATAACTTCCGCAAACGATGCTACCAACATGTTTCTCGAAAGTGGAATTTAGGCAATGACTTAGTGAGCAAGCCTGCCGCACTGTCTTTAGATTGAACCTAGTTCACTTTGATCTTGAGGAGAGTTTGTTGTTGCTGATTATGCTTGGTGTTGTCGCTTTTGATGTAGTCTTGCCTCATTTGTTCAAAACAAGCAGCATTATCCTAAATGCTTGTAGGCTCATCTGTGGTAGACTTCAAACCACAACTATTCGAGCATGAGTAATTATGGATCCAATCCATATACATTCACGAACCACTTTGTGAAGAGCAATAATCTCTGCATTGTTCGAAAATATAGCGACTAGGGTCTGTTCTGTAGACCTCCAAGATATCACAGTCTTTACCTATGGTGAACACTTAACCAGTTTGAGAATGACCTTTGTGTGGGTCAGAGAGATACCCAATATTAGCAAAACCTTCCAAAACACATGTTGTTTTGGGGTGGGGATAGGAAACGCAGGCCAGCGTTGGAGGTGTTTCTGGTGTGTGATGGGTCTGAATCCATCATCTCTCTGTAGGGATAGAACAAGCCCATATCGATCATACATCTCAAGTATCGAAATATATCTTTTACACCAATCCAATGGCATCGCGTTGGCGCAGAGCTATACCTAGCTAACAAGTTCACAACATATGAGATGTCCGGTCTTGAGCATAGAGCTAAGTACAATAATGTGCGTATTGCACTTAAGTGGGGTACTTTTGCCTCTAGCACATCTTCGCCATCATCTTACGGACGAAGAGGATCCTTTTCAGGATCAAGGCTACAGACGATTATGGGGGTGCTTGAAGGCTTGACCTTGTCAAAATGCCTAAGCATCCATCGACACGATGCTCAAGTTCCAAACCGAGACATAATCGTGTTCTCCCAAAATCTTTCATCTCCAACTTGGATTTCAAGTGTTCAGCGGTTTCCCTTAACTCTTTAAGAGCTTCCGATGAAGGTCATGTCCAACATGAACCGCGATAGAATCCGAAACTTGTTATGGAAACGCGTGGGCATATCCCTTCCCAATCAAGTAGTTACTTTAGTGAGCGTTTCAACCTTATTGTAAACGCATTCCGTGGTCTAGAGCCACTTGACTTGGGTAGATGAAGTTCACCATGAACCTTCATGTATATCCTGTATCTAGATCTCCGTATAGATACGTAGTTACCACATTTGTAAGCTGCATGATCAGTTATTTGAAAACTACCAAACTGACAGGGTAGTGGAGTGTAATGACATCCATTACGAGAGAATATGTCTCATCGTAGTCGATTCCAGGGTGTTTTTGTGAGAAGCCTTGCACCATAAGGTGAGATTACCAAATCTTTTTCTCAACACGCTTTCTAACGAAGACCTATTAGTCAACAAGTTTTATGATAGGAGGTTGGCATCACTGGCTCAAAAACCTTCCTCTTCATTAGAGAATCTAACTTAACCTGGATCGCATCTTTCCATTTAGGCCAAATCTTTCTACGTTGGCATTCATTTATAAATGGAGCGTGGTTCGATATCATCGGACTCAACAAACTCATGCGCAACGAAATGCGCAACTACATCATCAATTATGATGGAGTTTCTATCCCACATCTCATATGCACTAGTGTAAGTTTCATAGAGCTCTATATTCTTAGGAATAGGTTCTGATGTTGAGGCGTCCCCCAACGATAACCATAATCCAGAAGATACTTATGAGATGGATTTTGAGCGTCGATGATCAAAGGACCTGAATGTGCCAAAGTATCCTTCGAACCCACTGGCCTCCACGGCATCCTAGCTGGAGTTATGACCTGTAACGCCAGAGTGCCACTCTCTTTGGCGTTGGCGCAATACCTACCTCCGTGTAGGGTGGCGCTACGTCCTCTCGTAGGGACGTCCTTCCTTGCAGGCATGTTTGCAGCATATTTGTGTGATCTCGTCACTTTAACAGGGATCAAGATGAGACATAGTGGGGACAGACCACGACAATTCTTGTCGTTCCTGTTGAACATCCATATTCTTATCTCCCCCTAAAGATGGGGAAAATGTCTCAGCAGAGTGACAATCCGTAAATGTAGCGGTAATGAGATCGCCTAGCAAGGGCATGAAGTGGTGAACGATTGTTGGAGTCTCAAATCCAACGTAGTTGCCCATTCATCTGTGATGACCCATCATAAAGCGCTGTGGTGGCGCAATTGGCACATAAAGGCACACTCAAATATGCGTAAGTACGATACTTGTAGTCACTAGCTGTAACGCAGAGGTAGGTTGAGTGGCAGTGGGTCGTAGACGAATTAACATAGCTGCATGCGATATTGCACCATCCCAAGCAGATATAAGGAAATTAGTGTGCATTACCAATGTCCGGACTACCATCGTAGTCGTTTCTGTGAGACCAATTGAGTGTGTTTATGGGAATATAATGTCCAACATTAGTCCTAATGCAATAACCATCGAAAGGCTTCGATGTAAACTTACTAGCATAGTCAAATCAATTGACTGAATAGGATGATTCGGGGAGTGAGCCCGTTGTCATATAATATTTGCTAGGAGTGTAGTATAAGCAGCATTTTCAAGTGGACAATGGCATAACACGTGACCAGTGTGTTTGCTTGTCAACCAACATCATGAGATATTTAAACGTCCGCAGGTTGGTTGAACTAGTCCACAGAATCCCCAAGGACACTATGTAGGAACAGAATGAGTATTTTCATATCCTTTGCATAGGACGGTCTCAGTTCTAAGTTCCCTAAGGAACAGGCTTTGTAAAACGAGCAAGGGGCCTTAGAAGCAACCAATGAGGATGTTGGTGGGGCCTGAGCGTCTGTAGCGCTATTAGAAGGAAAATGTGTGACTACATCACCCATCATGGCGTTAGAACCATGGAAAGTGGCATCCATGGTGTCTTGACCATGAGGAGAATCATCCATGGCGTCATGACCATGGGAAGGGACTTCCATGGTGTCATGGCCATGGGTAGCGCCATTTATGGTGTTGTCACATGGGACTTGGGCGGCCCTATGGTGCCCCAAGACGGCTGCAGCGCCAGATGCTGCAATTGTTGCGGTCTTGCTAAGTCCAGGAATCAATTTTCGATTCTTGCTTCTTCTCACTCTGAAGAATGGGATGTCCTTGTAAAGTCTTTAGTGGACGGATCATCATATCATGACCAGGATGATCTATCATGTCGTGGCAAAGTCAATATGTGTCTAAATCCAAGAGATCTTCTCTCATAACTTTATTGGATTGAATAGCTCGAATAGTGACATAGAGTCCACTAAAGAGACACATAAACTTCTCTAAGATGCGCCTTTGTTCGCACTCATTAGAGGAATTGCAAAGGAACACATCTCCGTTCTCTACATGCGTTTTCGCATGGAATCCGTTGGCTATTCATAGGTGCGATTTGCCCCAGGAGCGTAGAGAGTTTCTGTGACAGTAATCAAGGTGCCATTTGGCAATGGGAACTTAGGCTATTCCATGTCCTTGAATTAATACTTATGGCCCAGCCATCGTAGTCACAAAGTCATATGCTCTGAATCAAAATGGAGTCATAATGAAAAGAACTCGAAATTGTATTCATAAGCCAATGGAGTTACATCATTATCTCTTTGACCAAAGAAAATCTAATCCAAAATGCTAGCTAATGCAAAACAATGGTAGTCGTCTAACTTCTTTCGGTAATTCCAAAATAAATGTGACCAGGTGAGTAGAGAGATGTTGGTGGAGCAAGACTCACTTAAGTACCACTAATCTCATAACCTTCCTAGACATCACAGTTACTTTGGGTGAGCCTACTTTGAAGAAAGACGAAACCATAGGCATTTACTACAAAAATAATATGGCGGTTGCCTATTACATCTCTTGGAAAAATAAAGACTTAAACAGAATTGACGATCTATTGATCCCAGCCAGATTTGTAGTCTTTAACACTTCATTCTAGATCATCATCTTGATCTTCTTGTTCCATGTTGTGAGCTTCTCTTGCTTCATAATATGCTTTGTAGGAGGTGACAATTTCTGCACGAGCTCTACAAATTTGTGCCCAATGATCGGATACTCCACATCGAGAACATACATCTCTTTGCTCAGACTCCATTGATTGAGGTGCTTTGAAAACGTCATTTAGATGGGTCTTAGTGTTGGTGGCGCCACCAACATGGCCAGAGGCGTTGCCTCCCTTTCTCTTTCCACGTTGACCTCTTCAGTTCCGTGTTCGCCTATTTTGGCGGTTACCTTCCTTAGTAGAGCAACTATATGGACCAGAACATCCATAAGTATCCCTAAGATTAGGGTTTCGCTCTTGGCGCCATCTCTTAGGGGCGCGACTATAATTGGACTCCGGAATCTCTGTTTCCACGGATCTTGAATTACAGTTCTTCACAAGGATGTTGTCATGCTTTTCAGCGACATTCATAACTCCAATAAGCTCATGTAGCCTTGTGATCCGTCCTACAGTAACATCGATTTGATAGTTCTTAGCAACCATCAAAGCAGAGACGGGGAAGGTAAAGGGAGTCTTCTCAATCAACATCGCATCTGTGATCTCTTTACCACAGAATTCCATTAAGGATTTAATGCGAAGTGCTTCCGAGTTGTAGTCAAGAACTGACTTGAAATCACAGAAGCGGAGGCTATGCCATCTCACTTCTAGGTCAGGAAGCAGGGCACAAACGTTACCAAATCTTTCTTCGAGTGAGACCCACAGCCTTCTGGGGTCTTCTTCATTCATACACTCGTATTGGAGCGAATCATCCATATGACGAGTCATTAGGATGATGGTTTTCGCCTTATTTGCCTCTAAGGCTGCTCTATTTGCTTCCAAAGCTTGAGCTTGCTCAACAATTAGCACGTCTTGGCTAGGCTTGAGAATCGTATCCAGGATTCCGTCGGCCTTGAGATGCTGGTGAACATCACGAACCCACTTGTGATATCCAGAGCCAGTTCCCAATGGAGCAAAGTCCAGTTTGTTCAGGTTACTCATCATGAAAGAGAACAAGAAATTAGGGTTAGTTTCAGAGCATAAAAGGCTACCACGAAAACATATAAAATTTCTGAGCGTAGTCGCTTCCAAGAAATTAGGAATTTCTGAGCGTAATCGCTTCCAAGAAATTCAATTCCAAATGATATTGGATTAGATCGAAACAATGACGTAAGTGGTCGATCATAAATTCTCTACAAACTCTAAGTTTGGAAATCTCAACAAGCTCCAAGCTTGGAGTGAGCATGAACCCCCACAGTTCGGCTTAATTAGGTCTCCCCTATTATGACGAAAGAGGGGTAGAAGAAGGGAGTTTGCAAGTCCCTGAGAAAAAGAAGAGAATTTAAAAGTACGGAAAGCAGAAACGTTTAATAAAAATTACCTTTTTTTCTCTCTTTGACTTTGATGTTTCTTTGACCTTTGTTTTTTTTTTCTTTTCTCCTCCACGTGAGCCAGGGTCTTTTTTTTTCTTTTCTTTTCCTCTGCCGCATTTGCCTCATTTTTGTTCATTCTTTTCTTCTTATGGGCCCCATTCCCTTTTCTTCTTCTTTCTTCTGCCCAGCACGTGGGTTGCCCCCATCTCCTTTTTTTTTTTTTTTTATCTTTCTTTTCTTCTCTTGGGCTGCTTCTTGCCCTGGGCTCGTATAGGGAAAGGCTAGGTTGGGCTGTTCCCTGCACTGGGCTCGGCTAGAGAAGGACCAGGCATCAATTTCTGACTGTTCACGGATGTGGCAGTTTTTCAGGCCGGTCACGCTACTTTCCCGCCTGTTTTGGTCGATTTTTCTCCGGTTCCTGATTTCTGGATTTAGGGCACCATCGTTAACGAAATATTCCTGTAGAATTCTAACAGGAAGATTCGAACCGGGCAGGAAGCTTCTTTTTTCTTCTGGAGGCCGGTTCGGTGCTTTTCCGGGCGGTTCCGATGACGTCGCCAGCGGTTCTGGGCTCCTGGGATCGAGAGCTTCAAGGTGTGCTGCGGTGGCCAAAAGGGTTTTGGCTATTTGTTTCAGGATTAGGGTTTCGTGCTGATAACGTGTTGTAGAGAAACTGAAATTGAGAGGAATTTGCTGTGTATTCTCATTGATAATAGGGGCCTCTTTATATAGAGGATTACAATACATAGAATCTGAATATACAAGGAAAGTAATTCTACATTGAATAGGATTCTAAATCATTCTATTATAACCCTAGTACCACTAGGTCAAGTAACCTAGAGTTTGGGCTAGACACATAATCTGGATTTCCTTGAACATAAATATTTTTTAATTATGATCCGGCTCCTCTAAAGTGAGGAGTTTGTGAATTTACTTCAATTTCATAAAATCTGGACACTATCTAAACTAAGGGTTCTAAAAATTGACACATCAATCTTCTATCAATTATTGGTTTTTTTTTTCTAACCAGTTAACTTAACCGTTAACTATCGTTAACTCGAGGGAAAAAAAAAAGGAATTAAAGTATTAAACCGTACTGTCTTTCTCCTATGTATGGCTGCGTTACTCTCTCTGTGCTTCCATAGAAACTCTCCCATGGTTACCAGAAAGCATAAATAAAATCAGATTCAATTGAAGAACTAGCCATAGAAAAAGGCAAAGAAGCCTCACCAAGCACCCCAGTCTTGATCAAAAGGTCACGATCTCGCAAATTCAAGTCCAATTTACCAGACAATCAATGAAAAGTTTTCCTTCATACTTCTACCCGACACAAAATTCTGCCAATTCAATAGCTTCTTCCAATGTCTTAAATATTGATCCACTGCAATCGCTCCTTACGAAGAGCGTTCTTGGAGAAGCAGGAATGACTACACAAGTCTAATAATCTTAATGGGATAGCTCTAATTTTGAAAGGATCATCTTCCAGGAAATCCCTCAACCTTTGTTGCCTATTCAGTGCCAATGGAACAAGCTCCCTTCCTTGTGATAACCATTCTTCCGGTGACCGGGTATCGGTCAAAACCTCGCTGCCACCTTCTTCCACCATGATTTCAATCTGGATATTAATCAAATCGGATACCAGAGCTAGACCAACTGAAATTCGAAGAAAACCAAGCTTTCTAAGAATGAAGCAGATGAGGAAATGCGAAGAAAAGATGGATGCATATAAGTTTTTGAGTCTTAGTTTACCATAATCCCAAAATTAAGCTTTCTGATGTATATCTTAATGTGCTTGAAGATTTCACATCTTATACATCGCAGTTTGAATGGAATACTATTTTTTCTTTTTTTGTCCAATCCGGTGGATAACGGCAGGTTGACATTGATTTGAAAAAATAAACCTAAAATATGAGACAAGATGATGTGCGACAATCTAATCATTGGAATATTTCAATGATTATGATTTTTATGAAATTCGTAACTTCAGCAATATATACCCTGCAGAACTTAAATTTTGCTGGATTCATGTATTAAAAGAGGAGCCTACAAGATGAGTGACTATAATTAAAGAGTGCAAATTAGTGCGGAAGTTCTTATTGGAAAAGACGTGTGTATATATGTATGTTTTACAATAAGATACATAATTATAACTATAATTATGATAAGAGAAGTTTCCAACTAAATTCAAAGAATCAAATTAAAAGTAGGGAGCACACTTGTGAAGAGAACCTTCTCTTAGATCGATCCTATTATCTTGAAGAGAAGATCATGCACGATCACCCGAGAGCATCAACCATAGAGTTAATTTCACGAAGAATATGGAATAAATTAGAAAGAGGAGGCTAGTCTTTTAATATCTCCAACAGTGGACTGCCACGGAGTCCAACTCTTTTGAGTCTTCTAATTGATGTGATCAATGAGAATCACATACAGTTAGCTTATGAAATCGATCATGATGTGATGTTTGAACCATAACAATCAAAGGGGAAGAGATCCTCTTTTCTACGCAGCTAGCTACGTGCATTCTTGTGATAAAATAATATACGATAAATGTGAAAATTTGATTGAAACTATACTGATGTGATTTAAAAGTTAGTTTTGTAAATAGCATCTTGCTAAGTTCTAAATTATCTCATACAAAGAAATTAAGTTTTCTCTATGTATATCCCTTTGAGTTTAATAACCTTAAGATGCTTTCATTTGAAGATTTTGTATTTCGATTGTTTTAGACATTGCTTGAGTTAAAAAGCTTTTTGAGTTTATCATTGGAGCTCCTCTAGGTGCTACTACATTAGTCTTTTACAATATATATAAAGAGTGCAGTTATCTTTCTTGTGTTGCACGTGATCACTTATATAGCTTAAAATATAAATAAATGCTGTTATTATTAACATTTTGTGTTGTTCTTAATACAAAGTCTCAATGCTTTTCAACTCATATTTTATTGAATTAATGAGTTATATATTTTTTAAGATTAAAAATGATTTATTGAATTTATCTTACGAAATATTACCGAAAGTATCTTGACACCCACATTAATAATTTAGTTTTCAAATTTTAGACCGTGTACTAGTCGTTAGTTTTTTTTTTCCCTGAAAAAGAAAATACATAGTTTTGGATCTAATACAACATTACGTATTTTATTTGGATCGAATCATATACCAAAATACGTAGTTTAGGAAATGCAAAATGTACGCTCTTTTTATATTCTCGTGATTCATTACTGCGTTGGCAGAGTTGAAATTTCCAAATTCCAAACCCAGAAATCCAAAACACATATTGACAGATAAATCATCATATACAGAAAGTGACACATCATTGCACATCAAAGAAGAAAAGAAACCCAAACCCACCTGCATCCCAACCTAACGGTCCTCCCCTTCAACCCAAACCCTTCTTCCCAATCCCACTTTCCCACTTCCCAATTCTCATTCTCCAATCCCCCCACACTCCTTGATCCTCGTAATGCACTGGGTTCGATTCGTTTTCGGTATCCGACCCGAGCGGGGTAATGATCCGAGAGACTAGAATTGCTTGATTCAGGGCCTGATTTGGGTTCGATTGGAGATGAGTACGCCAAGGCAGCTTGTGAATGTCCGTGACCTTGTCGAGGAATCCAAGAAGCGAATTGTCTTCCTCGCCGTTTGCGTCGTTGGCCTCTCATATCTCATGTCCTGTAAGTCGGTTTCTTTTTCTGCATCTTTTTGTTCACGTTTGTTTTCGAATCGAAAATCGGGTTTTGGGACGCGGAGGTTATGCTCAAGTTTGAATGAGTTCGGTGTTTGATATTGGTTAAGGTGTCTGTGAGGATCAGTGTGTTAATGCGCATTGTACGGCTAGTAGTTATAAGATTATTCAATTTCGGGTAACTGTTTCAATACTTGAGTTTTTGCAAAGTAGGGGCAGTGCGCAAATTGGATCGAGTAGAATGCATTCGTATTTAGATAAGCAACTGAAGCTGTGTCTAGAGCTAATCGGGTAATTATTGCATATTTGAATGGTGTGCTAGTTCAATATAGTTGTAGGTGGCGTTTTTAAGCTGTTACATGCCCCGGCATGTAAGGGCATGCTTTGGTATTTTGATTACTTGTGTTAGAAGCTAGGCTGATGATGGAGGGGGTGACAGTGACGGACGCGCTTGCTGTATGTGATGTTCATGCTGTTTTCTTTCCTTGTTAAGTTGTTATGCAGCTTAGTGTTGTTGTTGTTGTTGTTTTTATTTCAGTGACAAGCTCCAATGTTTTGATCAACTTGCCTGCTGCTGCTTCCTTGATTGTAATCCTTCGCTACTTATCTCTGGATTATGACATGCGAAGAAAAGCTGCAGCATACAACAATAAACCACCCCCAGCAAATAATGCTTTCCAAACCAAACCAGTTCCATTGCCTAACACGGTTGGAAAGTCTGAGTGGAGAAGAAAAGTTAATTCTCCTGTTGTTGAGAAAGCTATAGAACACTTTACCAGGCATCTAGTTTCTGAATTTGTGACAGATCTATGGTATTCTCGTTTAACACCAGATAAACAAGGTCCAGAGGAACTGGTGTGCATTATCAATAGTGTCATTGGGGAACTTTCAGCACGCGTGAGGAATATAAATCTGATTGATCTTCTCACAAGGTTATTGTCACGACAATAGCTTAACAGGGTGTTATAAATATAGAATAGAATGATTTCTGAAGATATTATGTTACGATGATGCAGGGACCTTATCAATCTCATATGCTCTCACTTGGAACTTTTTCGCATAACACAAGCAAAGATTCCAAAGCAACAATCAGAATTGATGACAATTGAAAAACGAGATATGGAATTAAGACTCGTCTTGGATGCTGAAAACAAATTGCACCCTGCTCTATTTTCTGCTGAAGCTGAGCACAAGGTTGTTTGTTTTCGCTTAGTCTTATCTGGGACGACTAAGGTTTTCTCCCTCTTCATATAATCCAGTTTCTCAGTTTTTGATAACCATATTTTCTGTATCATGTATCTACAGGTTTTGCAGCATCTGATGGATGGCCTTATTTCTCTCACATTCAAGCGTGAAGATCTGCAGTGCACTTTGTTCCGTTATATTGTCAGAGAGCTTCTTGCTTGTGCAGTAATGCGTCCTGTCCTAAACTTGGCTAGTCCAAGGTATTCATTCTTTCTTCTTTGCTTCGTGTTTCTTTATGCTCGGATGCTGTTAAATTGTCTCTTCCATTTTTGGGTGACAGGTTTATTAATGAAAGAATTGAACAGTTGGTCATAAAGATGAATGAATCTAAAGGTGTTACCACGGGACAAAAGGAATTTCTCTCCAAACAAGAGGAGTCGTCGAGTATTTCATCCGATCACTTCTCTAGGTACTTAGACCCTTCTGTTACAGGTGTTGAGCTTGTGCAATTGAAAAATGGACAGTCCAGAACTTCTGCAGACAGACGTGCAGCAGAAAATGTGAATGGATCAAAAGACCCATTGCTTTCGATTGATACTCCATCTTCTCGTCCATGGAACTCATTGCGAATGAACTCCCAAAGTATCAATGAAAGGGTTGTAGAACAGCATAACTCAGGAGGAGAATGGGGAGACATGTTAGATCTGGTATCTCGCAGAAAGACTCAAGCCCTTGCTCCTGAAAATTTTGAAAATATGTGGGCAAAAGGGAGAAATTACAGAAAGAAGGAAGGTGAAAATTCGATATCGGCGCAAGTCCCAAAGGGTTCTTCTGGAGGGAAGTCGGTTGCAGGGGATCATACTAGGGAAAAATCTAATCCCACCGATAAGCAAAATGTATCTAAGCTCAATCTGACCTCTCAGTCAGGATCTGCCAATCAGGTTAAAGTAAACAAATCTTTCCACCCGGAAGGTCAAAACATACCGAATCGCTCTCCAGGTGCTTTGTATGAGGAAGATGATCAACACAGTCCTATGAGGTTGGTGGAGGAGACCGACTCAGGAAGCAGTACTTCTTATACTTCTGAAGATCAAGAAAGTGATGGTGCAACAGGTCTTGATTCTCCTGGAACTAAAGTTTGGGATGGTAGAAGTAATAGAGGCATGACTGTATCTCACATCCATCACCCACTTGAAAATTCTGAACGTCATATTGCAAAAAAGACCGGTAAAGGGAATCAGCGCTTTCAAAGGTCTAGGCAGAGAACATCTAAATCAAGCAATAAGAAGTTGCCTGTTTGGCAAGAGGTTGAGAGAACAAGCTTCTTGTCTGGAGATGGGCAGGACATACTCAAATCTTTAAAAGGGCATGCCCATATTGAGGACTCCAGTGATGATTCTGAAAATGAAAATTTTGGTAGAATTAACAGTGGAGCAGCCACTTCTTCATCTGCACCATCTGTATCTGATAATTCCCTGAAAAATTCTTTGGCAGTGGATTCTTTTTTCAAGTTGAAATGTGAGGTACTTACCTTTAAACTCAATAACTTGTCTTCATCCTGCATGCTTATATTTTGTTATCTGTTATAATGATGAACGTTGATTATGTACTGCATATCTTCTGCTGCAGGTATTGGGTGCAAATATTGTCAAGAGTGACTGTAAAACATTTGCTGTATATTCCATATCTGTGACGGATGTAAATAACAATAGTTGGTCAATCAAAAGAAGGTGCTGGATAAATCTTCTTATATAGTATATAATATATTTGGTAATGATAATATTCTAATTTTTTTAACTCAAAATTGTTGGCTGTTCTCTATAGATTTCGCCATTTTGAGGAGCTACATCGGCGTTTAAAAGAGTTTCCTCAGTATAACCTTCATTTGCCACCAAAGCATTTTCTGTCAAGTGGTTTGGATTTACTTGTTGTTCAAGAAAGATGTAAATTGCTTGACAAATACTTAAAGGTTAACAATGCAATCCTAGTATTGACTTACATTCGTTTTTCATATGTATTTGATTTGTATCATGATGGTCAGCTTATTATATGAAAAGGACGCCCAATGTTTACATAGCAACCTTGTTTGTCTCTGATATGCTAATATTCCTTCTCGGGCTATGCCTTTAATGATTCAAACTTGCGTTGCCCATTGTCCTCAGGAGCTTATGCAGCTTCCAACAATCTCAGGGTCCATTGAAGTTTGGGACTTCTTAAGTGTCGACTCCCAGGTTCAATACCTTTTTCTTCTTTTGGGTGTTGGTTAGGCCGCATTGATTTTTCTCTGAGAAGAGTTATGACTTTTCTATTCATGGGAAATATGCTTATCATGTTTTATCTTTTGATGCAGACTTATTTATTTTCAAATTCATTTTCTATAATCGAAACACTGTCAGGTGAAAATCAGCTAACTGCACAATTTTAAATTCATTTGTCTCTTTCCTTCTTGTTACTAATTCTGATTTATCATTTGTAATTTTTCTAGTTGGCCTAGATGATAAGCCATCTGAAAAGAGTAAAAGGGCTTTAAATTTCGGTGAGCCTGTGATTGATCCATTTTCCTCAAAGAGGGAACAACTTGGCATTGGAATTAAGGATTCTACTTTACAAGTAAAGAATAATGCTGTTGGAGATGGGCTAAGATTAAATGCAAAAGGCTCTTCTTCTCCGGTCAAAAATCCTGGCAAAGATTTTGGAAATCCACTCAATACTCCTGGCACATGTTCAAGCACTGGAGGACAAAAACAGGCATCTTCTCTCATGAACTCAGGAAAGACATCAAAAGAAAGGGAGGAACAGGAATATGAATTGTTTCTTGATGCTGCTACAGACCCTACCCTTCCTATGGAGGTAAATGTCCAGGCTGTATGATTCTATCTGGTTTGTTTTCCTACGACATTGATACAGATATATACTCATGTTTTTAGAGTTATTGCACTTGATCATCATCTGATGTGGTATCTTTCCTCTATAACACTCTTATTGATGCAGTGGGTGCCTCCAAATGTAAGTGTTCCGATATTAGATTTGGTAGATGTCATTTTTCAGCTCCAAGATGGTGGATGGATCAGGTACTTTTTATATGTCATTTTAGAATAATACATGCAACCTGAAATTCAGTTCAACAAATTCACATGGCAGTGCCATTTGCATTTTCTGAAACCACAGGCGCAAGGCTTTTTGGGTGGCCAAACAAATACTACAACTAGGGATGGGTGACGCCTTTGATGACTGGTTAATTGAGAAAATCCAGCTTTTGCGTAAGGGATCGATTGTTGCTTCTGGGATTAAGCGAATTGAGCAGGTACTTTTTGAAGTTGATTGTTTCTTAGAGTTTCAATGAGTTATGAAGCTCATATAAAATAATATATAAATATATAAAATTATTTTATATATTTATGTGTGTGTGTTTGTGTGTGTTCCATTTTCACTAGATCACTTGCTTGCTTCATCATGCACTTGTCAGTGTTTCAGATAGATTTAAATTTAGTGGTTTAGAAGGTTTACAAGTTAACTTTTGCAAGTGCAACTATATTCTGCTTCCAGTTATTCTCACTGATGCCCAGGAATGGAGATTCATTAGATTAAAGTAGTTCAATTTTCAGTATGAAAAAGTTGGTGCTAGTGTTTTCTATGTAGCCAGGGCAACAGAAGTTCAGAGATTTCTAGAAGGGATATATGGTCTTGAATTTAGAATGCTAGGTGATTATGTGCTTTATCTTTAAGGCTTGTGTAATGAATATTTTTCGTCTTTCTCTTTGATTAGCTATTTAAAGAGAGAAAAAATTATTTAAACTGTATTTGGTGTGGTATACAGCTAGGGTTGCTGACTACTATTTCATCATTATAAATAATAACCTTTAGTTTAAATCGAATATGTTAGGGTTGGCCTTTCGGTATAAGCTATTGGTTAATGCATCTCTGTTCCCTTTCTTGATATCATTATCAGTCCAAAGCTTCTATTAGTTCCTCATTTGAAGATAATTGTAAATTAGAAGGTTATGTTGGTGTTAATTGGATTGCCATTTTTTCTAAATAGATACTCTGGCCTGATGGAATATTTATAAGCAAGCATCCAAAGCGACGACCGCAGCCATCTTCAAATTTACCCCAAAATTCACCTCAGGGTCAGATACCTATAGCAATATCATCCCCTAGACTTGATGAGCAGCAGCAACAGGAAGCAGATCGACGCGCAAAGTTTGTTTATGAATTAATGATTGGTAAACATATGGCTCAGCAGAACCCATAATTATTTTCTGCACTTTACGTGCAGAACATCCATTCAAATCTATGTCTAATAATGTGATTGTGGCATACTCTGCATACTCATACTTTCTACTTCTGAATGCACAGATAATGCACCAACTGCTATTGTCAGTCTTGTTGGTACCAAGGAGTATGACAAATGTGCCAAGGATCTCTATTACTTTCTTCAGGTAGTTATAGACATTAATTAGTTAAGAATGCCGGTTATCTCTGCCTGTCCTATCTCATTTGTAACAACTTCTTTTCTTTTCTTGGGCAGTCATCTGTTTGCTTAAAGCAACTGGCTTTTGATCTTCTCGAGCTACTGCTTTCATCTGCATTTCCAGAGATGGAACGTGTATTTAAGCAGGTGCATGAAGAAAAACATAGGTTTGGTGAGTTCAAAGCACAATAGTGGTGGGAGTATAGTTCAATTTTTGAGACAAAATACAAGCATGGATCTACTTGGTATGACAACATGATTATGTTGTCTGCTTAGTTCATTTTGAAGGCGATTTTATACGTTTCATTTGTATTGGCGACCAAAGAATCAATTCGTTCTTGTCTGAATTTTGTAAGTAGCTCTTTAGTTAGCTCCTTGAGGAAATTCAATGTAAATCTTCAGATTAGTGAAATATTAATACGAATTTCCATCTTTTTTTGCCCGGTAATACAAAGTTCCTCTCTTTACCTTATTATAATAGAACATACTCATATTATACTAATATATTTAGATCAACGAGAAGAAGACGGGTAGGCCTTAGGGTCGAAGAACAAAAATCCTTCCAAGGCTAAGAAGGCATCTGCTGAAGTAGTGCTGAATGTGATGTGCCCTAGTAAGCCTCCAAGCCCTTGTGTTAAGGGCAAGGAGAAGATTTAGTTTCTTTATTTTGAACTTCGTCTATTTACTTGTCTTTGTAACATAGTTTATAGGGTTCTTAACAAGTGAGCTTGGATATCGTTAAATGATCGGATCTATTCTATGTATCGATGTGGTTTACCATAAACTCTTTATCTATCCATAGATGGTAGAGAGAGGATATGTAATGGTTCTTTCTGACTTGGGTTATTTAATATATTGACATGATATTCTTCAAAAAAAAAAAATATATATATATATATATATTTAGATCACCGTAATATTTAATTTTGTAAATTTTCAGTCAAGTTATTCAACACAATTAGATTTTCAGTATGTGAGGAACACCTTTGCTGATTCCTAATTTGCTGATTCCTAATCCATCACCCTCACCTTAGACAACTAGTCAGTGTGAGACTAGAGCCACCTTGATTGCCATTTTGCTCTGAATGAGATGACCTTTGCCAGGCATCGGCAAAAGAGTTTCGCCAAGGACCTATTCATCAGCGAATGTCATCTTCTTGGCAACGGTATGTGGCAAAGCAAAGAGGCAGATCGTGTATAATTTTACCCACACTACATTTCTTGTTGACAGTAATACAATTGTTCTTGTGGATGTAAACAAAAAACACCCAGGCAAACTCATTCACAATTTGCAACAGTGAGAGATCATCCTTCAAAGTGATGGTGGTGGATGATATGCTGCCTTTCGGATGAAAAAGATGCTTTTAAGCAGATCAGTAGGGTTTACGAGCAAATATTGTTGCAGTTTGCGAGCATAGCTTGAGAATAAAAAAAAATTTGTTGAGGCCCGTTTAAAAATAATACTTTACCAAGTGATCATATCCCTGGTAACTAGGCCATTTACGAACATCGAACAAAATTTGACCCAAACAGACACCTTAAACAATGCTAGGTTAGTTACAAACTGTGCATTTGCTCTTATCAAAACAACTAGTGCAAATCATAGTAGTGGCATGTCACGCCATGAGGTTAATAGATGGTGCGGAAGCTGTAAGACACAAGTCATACGATTTACCTTTCTATTCCCAAGTGAAAAAACGCACCATCATCAATACATAAAAATATAAGCCTCCAAAAAATTCCATGCAATGTCTTCAACAAGGGCAACAGAACTTGGCAGTTAAAAAACAAACCACAAAAGAACCTCGGTGGCAAGAAAAGATGGTAATTAAAGGGTTTAGGCTAAAAGCAAATCATGTTTATGACCAGCCCTGGCACTTAAAAGATGGTAGCAACTAGGATGCTTCAGCAAGGGTATCTACAACTGAAAAGCATGGAAGCAACTATCCCACCATTTCAATTCCAAGAACACAAGATATAGACTAACCAACACTAAGCCAACAGAATCAATAGCACCAACACTACATTTAAGCCAAACACTATGATTCATCAACAGACCACGCTGGTTTTTTTTTTTTTGCCTAGTGTCGCAATAAAATCATATAAGCTCGGAAAGACAGACAGCAAAGCTACAGTTTCAATGACTTCTAAACTACTTAAGAGACCAGCCAATCAGTAGTTGGCATTCAGGAAAAAAAAAATTCAACTTAATGGGTTATTCACAATACTAGGATGAGACATAGGCTCAAACACAAGATAATTCAAACAAGTATGTAGTCAATTCCTCCAAATCGAATATCAAATAAACTTTGAGTTGAGCATTCATAGTCAAAGCAACAAAAACACAATTTCAGATATCATCAAACCATCATGTAATTAGAAAGTAAAACTAGTCTGATACATTTCATGTTCAAAACTCAAAGCAACTAAAAGCAATAATAGAAGTTTTGCCCTCGATAATAACAATAACAATGTTCTTAAAGAACTTGTCGAGAATCATAAAGCGCCCTAGTAAAGCTATAACCGGTACCCAAAATGACACCCTCACATACTTAAGCAGAAGCTGCAGCTCCCTTCTTCCTTGGTGCAGCTTCGGTACCTGTTCAAACAAACAAACAAACAAACCAATTAATCGCAAAACTAAAACCAGACTAAAAACATCAACGAGTACGAAACAAAAACAATCAGTACCTTCTCTGAAACCGCTCTTGAACCTGCGTGGGACATTGCGCAGATACCTCATCCTTCCGGTCCCGGTGGTCTTCCTCCTGATGGCCTTCACACTCCAGTTGACTATTTCCAAACACCAACCACACCAATCAAAAACCCAAAACCCACAACAATTCTAAAGGCAATGACTTTACCACAAAAACCTCATCAAAATCAAAAATTCCTTTTCTGGGTGCTCATAAATCCTAACCAAAACTCCATCTACAAGAACAAAATCATGAAGCGAGAGAGAGATAAAGAGAAGGGTTTCGTACATTTCCTGGTGCGGGCAGCCGGGTAGGCACAGGCAGAGCAGCGACTCTTCTGGAGATGGAAGCTGCGACGGCCACACCTCACACAGAGGGTGTGGGTCTTGTTCCTCCTCTTACCGAAACTTCCAGTTCCCTTACCCTGTTTGATGGAAAAACCAGTTAGTAACTCTGATCTGTGAAATCGTAGAAGAAGATAATAGAAGGAGAAGCAGAGAAATAAAGGGTACCATGGGTGCGGCAGCGAAACCCTAGCTGCTACTGAGATGGAGCTGTTTAGACTAGAGAGCTGGAGCGGCGGAGAGGGAGAGAATTTATATGAGGGAGAATATGAGTGTGTTAGGTTAAGGTGGAACTCCGAGTCTGGCAAATTTGGGCTGCAGATTGGTTATGGGCCTCATGCAATGGACCTTCTCCCTTCTACAAAATCACCAATTACCAACAAGTTTGCTCTCTACACACGGAGTCTTTTTTTTTTTTCCAAATTCTAATTACATAACATAACTATACCCAAATGTAAATTTACCTGCGAAAGGTTAAATAACCAAACTGAAAAATAACGACACGTTTGTTTCTGTTTAACAGTTTAGTTGTTGATAAATTAGAGATCCTCACCATCTCCCTTTCGTAAGTTTTTGGTCTATTATTGGGAGAGTTTAAGGATAGCTGGTTACTAATCCATAGGAAAATATTATTGTCCATATTAATTTGAACACACACATCTTCCTCAGTTATCTTTCAATAGTCGTTTCTATTTATAAAAAAGAAAAAATCAATTCCGATTAAGACCATTTTTACTAACTTTGTTATTGACATATTTTTTACCATGGATTATCAGATACATAAAAGACCATTCAGACATAGATTATCAATTGACATTCACCCTGATGGTGACATAGTGAACCTTGACTTCATGAAGGTGTTTGATGAATTTCCTAGAAATGCAACTAATGAGACATACATTTGTTTAATCCCAGAGAAAAGCAGAGGCTGTTCCTGGAGGGGATCTTAGACCAATATCCGGCAAAGCTCTCACCACTTTCAATTGAGTTCATATTTTATTTAGACTAGAAACTAAAAATTGATCCAAGAATGATGTGTTAATTTTTAGGACCCTTAGATTAAACAGAAAGTTTAGATTTTATGAAATTGAAATAAACTTACAGGCTTTAAACTTTAAAAAAGTCAGATCTGTAAACCTAAATTATAGTTGACCGAAACAAAAAAAACCTCTAAACTACGGTTGGGAACCAGTGAATGGCTCCTGGACATTACCTTTTCACTCTTGGTACTTTCTTATTTAATAGATCAAACTTGACGATTCAATAGAAAGGCAAAGCGCTCACATATTACAACAAGTACAAAGTAAAACCCTACTACTGAAGACATAGGCCACAGTGGCCTCTATCAGTTTTGGTTTAATCTATGCTTCATATGATTGAACACAATCAAAATTCGAAAAACTAATGCCAAGAACACGGCGCAACCGATTGCATGCACTATATGACTATAAAGCACCGTACTCTTTTCAAGGACGTCCATTCTCCTCCTCTGTTTCGTGGGTGGTGTCGCCATCCCTCAAAGTCTTCAATCTGGCAAGACACCTCACGATGAGCTCCTTCAAAGTCATGAATTCGTCAACTACTTGAGGAATTGCTGCTGCAACTTTAGTTTGATACAATCTCTCTAAGTAGCACCACGATTTTGTGAAAACCCTCACCAAATTACTGGTCCAAGAGACGAGGGCTAACCACCCAAAAGCTGGAACAAGAAGAAACAACTGTAAAGTCAAGACTGGAGTGCCACAGACGACGGTAATGTTATTCGTGAATTCAGCTTCATCCGGATCGGACTCGACATTGGAGTGAGTTTGGGCATCAGCAGTAGCCAGTGAGGCGGTGTAGAGGGACAAAGCAAGAAGAAGGGCACGCGTGGTAAGGAGGTCTGTGACAAAGGGAGACGGACTACTTCCGGATCCTCCTCCGTTCTTGAGCACGATACAGACGCCGAACATGTTAGTAAGATACAAGATACGGTCGTTGAATGTCTTGTGGTGAAGATACTCGCCTGCTACTGCTATGTCGTCAGCTCCGCTGCCTAACTGCATCCCATCATCATTTGCTTCCTCCCCTGCTGTTGAGCTCATCCTTCGTACTCCGAGCTCCTCCGCCCTCCTCCTCTTCTCCTTTGTACTCCCTGCCCCTCTTCTTCTCCTCCTTCGAGCTCCTTCCCTTCTCCTCCTTTCTTCTCAAAACTCCTCCGTGCCTCCTCCCCTTTCCTCTTCCTTGCTCTGCTCCTTGTTCTATATAGATATTTGGTGTATAGAAACTCATTAGAAAACCACGATAATGCAAGATACCTCTTCCATAGGAAGGTAACGGTTAGGTCCATAACCTCCATTTACCTGTTGCCGTCTTGGTGGGCCTTCAGGTGCATGGTTTATCAGATGTCTCTGGACAAATATATATATATATAAGATTTTTCTCAGGTAAGGATATCCTTAGTTTTTCTTAGGTGCGGATTTGATGTTTTCACCCACTTCCGATCATATTTTCACATCTTAACCGTTCTGTTTTTATGCCTAATGTATAGATCCTCCCTGCAAAATTTCAGCCAATTTGGTGATCGTTAAGACATCCAAAACTGCAATTTACACGAACGGACCGAATCTGTCGAACCGGAACCGTTCGTATTTATAATGGTAAATTGCAGTTTTGGATACCTTAACGATCACCAAATTGGCTGAAAATTTTCAAAGGTGATCTATATATTAGGACCTAAAAACTGAACGGTTAAGATGTGAAAATGTGATCGGAAAGTGGGTTAAAACCGGAAATCCGTACCTAAGAAAAACTAAGGAAGTCCTTAGCCAAGAATGACTATATATATATATATATATATATATATATATATATTTTATGATAGGTTGTGTGAATTATATCCTTCAGGTATCACTGCCTATTTATTATTTAAGCCAGGAATTATCTGATTTTCAGAAAAAGATTATTTGTTCCTACAAAAGTAGTTCATGACGCAGCAAGACCTTGGCATAATTACCAATTACTCTCCTTTTCATTTCTTCCCCCACAAAAAAACCTTCTCCTTGTTTCATTAAATGGATTCCTCCAAAGCATGGCTACCTACCTAAAACTTGACTTTGATGGTTTTGTGATTTTGAACTCAAGTGCAGCTGCAGGCTTTGTTTTTTGAGACTCAACTGGAGAACCTATTTTGGCAGCTAGCAATAAGGTTGGTTTGCAGGATATTCTCGTGGCAGAGGCTTTAGCTGTACGGGCAGGGTTACATGCAGCCTGGTTACATTTATTTACTCATATTGAAGTTGATTGTGATTCTAAACTGCTTATTGATACTATTATTGGTTCCGGTCTGACTCCTTGGCAACTAAAACATGTAGTATAAAACATTAAACCCCTTGCAAATCTCACTCAGGTGGCTTCCTTCCATTAGACTAAGAGAGAGGCCAATTTCTTAATAGATGCCATTGCTAAGACTGGCCATAATACTCAGGCTCAAAGCTGGTTTCGAGCACTACCCATTTCCACTTCTCAGGCTTTTCTTATGGACAACTTAGGTGTTGGTTGTTGTAGAAGTTTTTTGTTGTAGTTCTTTTGTTCTTCCGGAAAAAAAAAAGATTTTTTTTTTTTTTTTGGGTTCTGAAACAAAGGATCAATTCATAGTAATAAACAACATTTTCTGTAAACTGTAATTTGTCCACTTCTTTAGGTAACCAGATAAACTCCATTTTCATCAAAATGTTATACTTCATAAGAAGAAACGTGATTTGTCCATATTGCCAAATTGCTACCCTAGATTTTACTTTAGTGTCACTTTGCCACCCTAAGTTTTTAAAATTAGCCAATTTGCTAACCTAGGTTTTGTTTTAGCAAATTTGCTACTATTCCATCAAATTTGCTACTCTAATCTTTCAAGAATAACCAATTTATTTTCTTGAAGTTTTAAAATTAGCCCATTACTACTTTAGATTTTCAAAATTTATTCACATTTGGACAAAAAAAATGGACAAATAAATATGACGAAAATGTAGCAAATTGGCTAATTTTAAAAATATAATGTAGCAAATTGACAGAAATAATTTTTAGGACAGCAAATTAACTAATTATGAAAACCCAAGATAACAAATTAGCTATTAAGCCTATTTTCTAATAGTCTCACACTTGGAGAATCAAAACTTATTCATAACAGTTGGAACCAAAAACACATGGTTTAAGCAATTATCTTAGTGTGCACCAGAACATGGAAAACCCTGAGTCTATTCAAACATGGTTAGTGTGCAGTCCTTAATGCAGAGCAGGAAACTAACGCATCTCCAAAATGCACCATTTTGGACACACCGTTGAGGGAGCCAGTTTGAACGCACCTGTCTTCCTCTTCCTCGGTTACCTTTTAATGGTTATTTCTTAACAAGAAATTAATCAAATTCAATATAATTTACTCATTTAACCTGTATCAAATGGACAATTAGCATACGAGGTGTTTGGCTCGACGGCCTCGACTAAGAAGGCTAGTCTCTTGGGGTCAAACGCGAGGTAAGTTGTTCATTTTGTTTTTTTATGCAAATGCTTAAACGACGTCCGATTGGATTTAAATATATGAATTGTTGGAGTGTATCACTGTTTACCCAATTCAAAAGGCCCATCATTATTGGTTCCGGCGGTAGTAGTATAGTTCAGCGCGCGAAACATAGCTTCTTCAGCTTCGCAAACCCAGTCGAGAAAAACCTCAGAGAGGAAAATGGAAGAAGAAAACCAAAATGGGGAGGCGCCCCCAAAATTCCCAGCATTTCCTTACAAACCCTATGCCATCCAGATCGACTTCATGAACGCCCTTTACCACTCTCTCAACCACGGCGGCCTCTCCATGCTCGAAAGCCCCACAGGTAACTCACTCGCCACTCAATCTCTCTTGCTTCCTGTCTATGGAAAATTGGACCCTTTCAGCTTAATTGAAAGACCCATGTGTTACAATGCTGCATTAGGCTTGAGCAAATTTGGGTATATTAGACAGACCAGAAATTGAAGATTGTTACTGTTTTTTTGTTTGTTTTCAATTGTTACTGTTTGAATTGGTTGATTGTTTGTTAAAAAAGATACTAGTACAAAGAACTTGATTTCGAATTTTGTGGTTTTTGGTGCAAAGGCTTATCTTTTATTGTTTTATAGGGACTGGCAAGACTCTAAGTATCATTTGTAGTGCTTTGCAATGGGTGGTTGATAAGAGGGAGCAAGAGAAGTTGAAAAAGGAGGTTGAAACTGACAATAGTAGTGCCAAAGGTGGTGAATTTGGCTCGGATGATGAACCTGATTGGATGAGGAATGCTGTTATTAACAAAGACATTCAGGGTGAGGAGAAGAAGTCTAGGAAGAAGGATAAATTTGGGAGTGGATTTCGCAGGGCAGATAAGAGAAAGAACCATGCAAATTGTACTGATTTGTTCTCTCGGCGTGTTGAGGAAGAGTCTTGCACAAAGAAGGAGGGAAAGAGTTTGCAAGTGAGCAGTGATGCTGTGGATTTGAATGATGAGGAGGAGTTTTTGCTGGAAGAACATGAGAGTGACGAGGAAGGTGTTCTGTGTGCTGGGAAGTCGAAGAGGAAGGTTGCTGGGGTTTCTCTTAGTTCGTCAAGTGATGAGGAAGATGGAGCAGATGGGTCTAGTGATGATGATGAAGATGAGGGGGAAGAGAAGTTGAAGGTTTATTTTTGTAGTCGGACACATTCACAGCTTTCACAGTTCATAAAGGAGTTGAGAAAGACAGTCTTTGCTAATAAGATGAAGGTGGTTTGTTTGGGCTCAAGGAAGAATTTCTGCATTAACCAAGGTATGGAATTTATCTTTGCATTATTAGATAACAATTTTGTAAAATTGTTTCATTCTTCTGGGGCATGTGTTTCAGAGGTATTGAAACTTGGAAACTCAACTCGCATCAATGAACGCTGTTTGGAACTTCAGAAAAACAAGAACAAGGAAGTTTCTAAAATCAAGGTAACAAATATATCCATTTATAATCTCATTACTTGATTGAACTTTACTGGCTTCGGCGCATTTTCCTCACTTACAGGATTGGATTTCTCTTGATATATTAACTAATGCCTTTTAGTCATTCTCTTATTGATTTCCTGTCTGATTGCCTTCAATTATAATGTTATTTTTGTCTGTCTGCTACCTAAGTTAGAAATTTTCTCCCTACATGAATTTTGAAGTGAATCTACCTTGGTACCACTTCTATGAGAAAACTATTTCCTAGTTTTTGATCATCTGGATTGCTTTTTGGTTTGTTATGGATCCACACCATGATTAGATGTCACTAGATTGTCCTGGCTCCTAGCTCTTAATCCCTCACTGCTCTTTGGTAGCTCAATGCTAACAAATGCAAGGTATATATGTGTGATAAGGAAATCCTGATCATTTGATATATAGCAGCTGGCCTATTTCTTTCTGTTCTGTAGGCTTTATGCTAATACACAACACGTTATCTAACTGCATGCTTGATTTCCTTGTAAACGCAAAAGTTATATACATCTGATTGTGGAGGAATTAGATAACCAATTCCTTAAGAATATAGTTCTTGGTTCAGAATAAATTGGCAGGACTTGACTTAAGCAATTATGGTCACTGACTCTAATCGGTTCGTTTCATATGGCATGAAACATGCAATTCTTGTATATGAGGACTTGGATAGTTAGTTTATAAACTGCATAAATCTTAGTTTGAAAGGTATCCTATCTTCTTAATTCAAAAGTCTGATTTAGCTTGTTCTGTTCTATGGGATTTCTCTTGACTGATTTGACCTGCAGAGCTTAGGTGCAGGAGGAAGGATTCGCAGGAACAAGGCTTCTTGTGGATGCCCAATGCTTAGGAAACATAAACAACAGAAGGAATTCAAGAGCATGATGTCTCAGCTCGGTGCCTTGGATATTGAAGATCTTGTTCATCAGGGAAGGAACATGAGGTGTTGTCCATACTATGGCTCCCGAAGCATGGTTCCTGCTGCTGATCTGGTGGTTCTACCATATCAATCTCTTCTTTCAAAAGCATCCCGCGAATCACTTGGTCTGAATCTAAAGAACAATATTATTATCATAGATGAGGCCCACAATCTAGCTGACTCCTTAATCAGCATGTATGACTCAAAAATCACTTTGTCACAGGTAATTGATAGTTGAACATTTGCTGATCTGATAAAATTTGAATTCAAGTTGACAATCTTGTCATTTGATTTGAGTATTTGGCTGAGTGCTCATTGATTGCTTGTTTAAATCCATTTTGTATCAAGTCATCTGGTCCATTGATAGAATACAGGACAACTTTACTGTCTTGTAGTGTCTTAAACTCTACACCTTAATCTGAGCTGAAAACCAATCAGCACCAAGTTAAAAATGCTGAAAATCCCATATAGTTTTTGGATAATGTTTATTTGACATCTTACTAGTTTTCCTGCCTTTCTTACAGCTGGAAGATGTGCAGTGCAATATTGAAAAGTACTTTGCAAGGTTTTGCAATCTCTTGGGACCTGGAAACCGCAGATACATCCAAACGCTCACAGTGCTTACTCGGGCTTTTCTTCGAGTTTTGCTCAATGAGGACACCGGTTATGATGGTTCTTGCCATGGTACTGAAAACTCTTCTGGAGAAAATGGCGTGCCTGCTTCCTCTATGGCCATCAATGATTTTTTATTTTCACTCAATATAGACAACATCAACTTGGTTAAATTGCTTGAGTATATAAAGGAAAGCAAAATCATGCACAAGGTGACTCCTTCTTCCCACTTTATATTATCCTGGTTCTATTGTTCCCTGCCATTTCTCAGTTTCGAAGAAAAATGTATTTGGCTTGCCAGATCAGTGGATATGGGGATAAAGTAGCCAGCTTTGAAAAAAGCTTGCCACTTGATGGTAGTGAAGAAAGAAGCACTCTGTCCAGTTTCCAGGCATTAGCTGATTTTTTGCTATCACTGACAAACAAAGATGGTGATGGGAGGATTATCATTTCACTGACTAAACCAACATGCTCTGGGCAGCAAGGGGGATACGTCAAATATGTTATGCTCACAGGGGAGAAGATATTTTCTGAGGTTTGCCAATATTTTCTTTGTTTTCTTGGCTGGATTTCACTGCTGGCATTGTCCAAGTTATGAATTATTAACTCAACACTTCCCACAGATTGTGGAACAGGCACATGCTGTGCTACTGGCTGGGGGAACTCTGCAACCCATAGAAGAAACGAGGGAGCGGCTTTTTCCTTGGTTACCACCGAACCAGTTGCATTTCTTTTCATGTAGCCACATTGTTCCTCCAGAAAGCATTTTGCCAGTTGCAGTTGCTCGTGGCCCTTCTGGTCAGCCTTTTGATTTTAGTTACAGCTCTAGAAGGTCATCAATCATGGTAAATACATTGCAATCTTAAGTAATCTCTTTTGATTTTTAATTAGTTGAAGTCATTTTGCATAACTCCTATATGTTCTTGTTTTGTTAATAAAATATGCAGCTCGGTTCCAGTGGAAAGTTCTGTCAAAAAAAATTTACAGTAGCACCTTTTTTTTCCCCTGCTTACTAGTCTTCCTTGAATTTCTGAATTTGTAATAGATGGCGCCTGACTATTAAACTAATGGGCTTAAATCTGCAGATACAGGAGCTAGGGCGTTTGGTTTGCAATTTGGTGACAGTGGTTCCTGAAGGAATCGTTGTCTTCTTCTCTTCATTTGATTATGAAGGAGAGGTGTACAATGCATGGGAGGCTTCAGGCATCCTCGATAGAATTAAGAAGAAGAAGCGTCTATTTAGAGAGCCTAGGAAGAATACATATGTAGATTCTGTTCTGAAGGAGTACAAGGAAACAATTGATACCTTGTCTTCAGGAGAAACGAAAGAAAATCCTTCTCAGAGTGGTGCCATACTTCTTGCTGTTGTTGGTGGTAAGATATCGGAGGGCATCAACTTGAGTGATGGGATGGGTCGGTGTATAGTCATGGTTGGACTGCCCTATGCGAGCCCTTCTGATGTTGAGCTGATGGAAAGAGTGAAGCACATTGAAGGATTGGGAATTTCAAATTCGATTAAGATGACCAATTCTTTACGTGGTAATGAACTTTACAGTGGAGAAGCACATGAAGGATTTGATATCCTCCGAAGTTGCAGACGCAGAGGAAAAGAATATTATGAGAATCTTTGCATGAAAGCTGTAAACCAGTCCATCGGTATGTTCTTACAACCATAAATTTCTTTCAACATCAGTTTCTTTTAGTGCTGGCCACTTTGAATTCCATATAGTCTGTAGCCACACTCATAGCCACTTTGTTTATGATCCACGTATTTAATATAATTTTTCATTCAATTGAAGTGGGTTTTTTCTTGCCTATATTAGGTAGAGCAATCCGGCATATAAATGATTATGCAGCAATTTTACTAGTTGATACACGCTATGCGGCTGATTCCTCAACACGGAATTTCAGGCATCCAACTAGCAAGCTCCCACAGTGGATAAAGGATCGTTTCGTTGCTTCAGGTGATTACGGTCAACTTCATAGGATGTTGCATCAGTTTTTCAGTTATAACAAAAAGGGATGATCTCAGTTGTAAGCTATAGATTCCAAGAGGTTGATGACAGATGAGATTGTGAGATAAGAATGCAGTAGTAGTTAAATCTTACAAAGCTTTGATTGTATTTTAACTTTGTAAGCAGCAAATTTTGTCCAACTAGACCAAAATGCAATCTGATATATAGTTGAACATTTATAGAATTTCAGGCTTCTTAACGCAGAGCACTGCTTTTTTTTTTGTTCCTGGCTTCTCAGTGCTGAGCCCTATCTTGAAGCTGAAGTCACAACCTTGTACATTTTTATTTCAATGTTGTATCCGACTAGTGGGAAAGGTATGCGGCCAAATAGAACTCCCAACACGTTTTTTTTGTGTGGATTCCTTCCATCCTATGGGGCACGAACACTAAAATGGGAAGCCATTTTTTTACCACTCCACAAACACACGCACTCACTTTTTTACGGCAGTTAATGTTAAAGATTTTCAAAATTTTTGGAGGATTAAAGTTATCAACTTGATCGAAAAGAAAATCAAAATTAAAATGCATTTCCATTCAGTTAAGGCCTTAAGGGAAAGACAAAATAGTCAAAGTGCCCCTGACTTTTTTCATGGCTGTTGATTTATCCTTAGACATTTCAATTTTGATTATCTACACCTTCACTTTTCTAATTGTTACCGATTTACACTCTGTCGTTATTTTTTAGATTTTTCATCCAATTTTCTATTAACTTGGTTAGCACGTGAGGGACTTTTTCATCTTTTCAACTATCACCTAAAAAAAAAATTTAAACAAACCAATATATCGTTAAAGAAATAAATAAAAAAGACAAAACTGTTCTTCTTTAAACACTTCGTCGCTTCTTCCTTGTCCATGTCTTCTTCTTCTTCACTCAATTTATTTCAAGATTGGTCGTTCACTTGCAATTGATCGCTTAATTAAGAGGAGATGATGAGAGGGGAAGAAAAAAACAGTTGTGGGAGACGACTAGCAATATATATATATATATATATTTTTTTTTTTTTTAACAAAGTAGTTTTGTATTTTTTTTCTTGATTTATTAATATATGAGGGTAATATTTGTCACGCCCCGAATTTTAGAATAACAATTCAAAATCCGAAACATGAAAATACTACAACTCAAAATAATCATCCTGAAAATTTCTTTTCTTAACATACTCACCACACGAAATAAAATCAAACCGAATTTAGTCTCGGTTAATTATTACAATTCAAATCCAAAATGTAATGTAAAGCTCTAAATGAGCATACACACACCTCACAACTAAATAAATAACAAAACTGCTGTAACACCTAAGCAGCTCGGTCACCTCCCTGGTTATCCTGACCTGCAGGAATATCCGCTACACCATTGAATAGTGTACCGGAATTGCAACAACACAAAACCCGGTAAGCTTATGAAAGCTTGTATGAGTAAAAGAAGGAACTGTTACTTAATTTAATCTCATTTATTCCCACACACAGCAACACTCAATAATTTCCACATATGCAAATAATAACAATCTCAATCAACACCAATTCAATATATCAAGACAACCCAACTCACAACTTTCTCCACAACTCTCATCATCGTATTTCTAAAAATACGGTACTTGACAGACTAGAGCTCTAACTGAATCGTAGCCCGTCACCTGGCCTAGGTTATGACATCCAACATATTTATCAATTATTGTATTTCATCAATATGTATACCTATATACATATTTAGAACGTCCAATAATTCCACATACTCAACCAATCGTATCCCATCATCCACACAAGGATTAGAGCGTCCGATTACCCACACCGGTCATTACGTCGACCCTAAACCCATAAATGAACACAACATATAATATCACATACTGAAATCAACCCAACCAAGATACATCATATTATTATGGAATTACACAATTGTAATATAATCAACTCATCAATTCAACTCAATCATATCATCATTCAAAATCCACTCATCAATATATATTTTTCACATAAATATATATATATATATATATACGTAATCATCCACTCAAGAATGACCACTAATACCATCTATAGTTCACACAAGAAAATTATGAAATTCATTTGTATAGTTAAAATTCATTTTACTTACCTATGGACCGTGGTGATTCAAGTCCATGAAATTTTAAAACAAATATTAAATCCGCAAATATTTTTCACACAATTACCAAAAATAAATAAATTAAAATGCTCAGTTCGTAATATGAACCACGTGAGTTTTACTCACCTCGAAACTCCCGCTGCGTCTTCAATATAATTATAATTTATAATTAACGCCGAATAGCCCACTCAAATAAAATCCGTCAATCACCTAATCAAATGTGATTCGAATTTAGCCAACAATTTCAACACATAATTTAACTACTAATTAACGGCCAGATTCTAATTTACATTAAAATCCGACGAGCGGTTTCTCACGAATCGCTCCCCTAATTACCGTTTTTCACATATACGAAGATCCAACGGTCGGATCTTCGCCCATGACCACACAAAGCCTCTGGGACAGTCATATGATCATCATAACAAATTTACAAGTTCATCCGACAGTCATAATTTCACAGATCAAAAATCTAACGATCGAAATCGATCGAAATCACAAAATTCATAACTAATTCATACGATATCCGAAAATGCGTATAATACGCCAAAATGATCGTATCGAAACATAGAATCATAAAATGGACAGAAACCAAATTTTAGACCTCCGGAGGTGGCCGGAAAAGGCCGCCGGAGTTAGGGATAGAGCCGCCACCGACCACCGCCAATGGTGTCGGGGCTGAGCTTGTCCCATTCGTTTCATCATTATGAGAAACTTTCATAACTAGCACAAGACCTAAAAATGACGGGAAGGGATCGAAATTACCGATTTACAGTCGGCGGCCAGAAAAAATGCAGAAACCGGCGAGCTTGAAAACCGACGTGAAAACTGCAACCTCAAGCCCCGATCCCTTCTGGAAACTTGTTCAGAACTTCCTTGCGAACTCAACAAGCCAAGAATCACAAGAAATGATCGTGTATAGCTTGAGATATCTTGATCGAAAGTTTCGATAATTCGATCCGTTCGGGTCGAGCTCCGACGAGCGTGAAAACGTTCGACCCAGTTCCGGTCCTTCTTGGTGCTTGTAGAGGAAGTTGAGGCGAGCTCAATGAGCTAAGAATCAAGTGAAATGGTGGAGTGTAGCTCGAGATATCGAGATCGAACCGAAAATGGTGGTTTTCGGTTCGGGCCGTGCCGCCGCCGCCACAGGCTGCGCCGCCTTGTGAAACTGCCTCCGGGAGCTAGAGCAGTTCAAGACGAACGCCTGGAACTTGGTTTGAGGTCGAGAGGTGGTCTGTGGAGGGAGAACAATTAAGGAGAAGTTTTCTCTCCTTTTCGGTCGAGAGAGAGACGGGTGAGAGAGCTGAGAGAGATGATGAACAGTGAAATTTCCAGAAAAAGAAAGAGAAGGAGGCCGGTGGAAAAATTAGGATTTCCCAAAAATTTTCTATATATACAAGTTTTCGGAAAACTTCGTAATTCGATAACTAAATCAGAAAAAATCCGGTCTTTGCGTTCCGCACGTGTACGGACTCGTATCGACGAGCTCTACAACTTTCATGAAGGAAGTTTCTCCAAATTTCGTACGTAGAAAAAGTCGATTTCTCAAACCGAGTATTTCGAGCTTTCGTTAAAAATAATTGTTTCGAAACTTCAATAATTGTAAAAATGAATTATTATCGAACATAAATCGTGAAATCGCATAATAATCATTCGATACAATTACTCGAATTTAAAATGAAATATGCGGGTATTACAATATTAAAAGATTAGAGGCAAACAATTTATAGTTGGTCGGGGCGTACTAAGATTTTTGTTCAGTACAAATAGCAATACTTTTTTTTTTTGGATGATAATTACAGAGCCAAAAAGACTCTCACGTGCTAACCAAGTTAATGGAGAAATTAGATGGAAAGTCTAAAATTTAGCCATAGGTTGTAAATTGGCAACACTTAGAAAAGTAAAGATGTAAATAATTAAAATTGAAATACCATGGAGTAAATCAACAGTCATAAAAAAAAGTTTAAGGGGTAATTTGACTATTTTACCTAAGAAAAATAATCTCCACCGATTATTATTAGGAAAATGATTATTGGTTTTACCGTTTTATTAAGACGAACAAATATGGGACATGGATGATGATTATAATAGGGAGCGACAAAGAGGGCAAGAGTTAGATTTGGAAGCTTGGTAGTACGTGTCAATGTCTGCCACGACGACGAGTTCCAGTTGGCTTCTATCATAATCGTCATCATCAGAATAATTATAATACTAACGGTATTAGTATTGAAGGTAGTTAGTAAAATACGGGACATGTATAGTATGTGAAAAATATATACATGTAATATTTGAGTATTTTATCAAATAATTTGTTGATAAGTCCGGAAAAATATTTTTAATTAATTAATTTTAAATATTAATTTATATTAATTTTTGTTCAAATAAAATAACTAAAATACGAGAGAGAAAAAATGTAAAAGTAGTGCATATTATGTGTAATATTTTTGGCTTCAAAAGTACAAAAAATTTAACTAGTCTCTTTATTTTTTAAAAGAACATAATTGTAACCACTAGGAATAGATGGGTGGTAGAAGGTCCCAGCCTGAAACCCCCCAGATCTGACTTTCGAATCCCCATGAGGGCTTGGTAGCCAGCTAATGGGTGCTTAATGCCCCGTGGCGTTCGAAAAGGATTAGTCCGACTCTGCTGGGATATCTTCGAAGGGTGTGTGTTGCTAACTTTCTAACGCTAACATCCCCTAATTAAAAAAAGAAAAGAAAAAGAAAGAACATAATTGTTTATTTATTTGTGTAATACAAAAAATTAGTAACTATGGCATTAAAACATCATCATTATGGATAACATGTTGAGAGATCAAAATTAAAGATAAAAATTGTAATTCAAAGACTAACAATCTAGCTCATTGACATGCGTCCATCACATGTAGGATCACACAAAAACTATTCTCTACAAAAACCCTTCTTTATTTGTCCTTTTGAAGTATTCTTCTTGAAATGTTAACATGTAATTTGTTTTTTTTTGTAAAAATTAGTGCTTCAGAATTACCCACTGTTTTAAAAGTTCATCCACAATGTAGTGTTGACATTAGTTGTTAGGAACGCGCCCTACGTGTGCAGAAGAAAAGGAAAACCCGGAGTTGTTCGTTTCTCTCCCAGCCGAGCTCTATCGGCAATCCTGTCGTTGCGTTTCGGCCCGGGAGGGGATGTCATTGCTGGTTAGTGGTGGGTCTTTAGGGCAGAGACGCGGTCCAGGGGAGGAGGGTTGGCTTTTGACCTTGGGTTGGGCGGATCTCTCAATTTGTCCCTCTCGGATCAGGGGAGATGGCTGTTGTGGGGATGCAGCAAATTGCTTCTGGCCGGCAGTGGGAGATGGCGTCATCGACGAAGCGATCTGGGTTATGGTGGATGGGGGCAACTCGCGGCAGAAGGGATCCCGGTTGGGATCTGTTTCTATCGTGATTCTGGATCTGGTTGTGTTGTCAATTGGGTGTAGAATCTGTATGCATATTGGCAAGGTGGAGCGGCGGTATCAGGAAGTGGGTGGTGTTGATGGCGCTTGTCGGCGGCGGGATTGGTTTTCTGCATTGGTTGATTACTGCTCGAGGAAGTGGGTGTTGGGCCGGGCCCCTGTTTTTGGGCCTTGCTGGTGTGGCTTGGTTTCCGTTTGTTTTGGTTTTAGTTGTGTTTTAATTAGGGTTTTCTGTTTGGTTCAGTCATGTTTAATAAGTCCCTACTCTTCTGAGCTAGGGTTGGTCTCCTACTCTGTTGAGACAGGATTTGGTTTAGGTGTTCGGCCATGTAAATGGTGTCATTCCCGAGGACGAGGACGATTTTGTTCGATTCTGGTTTACTTTTGTTGTCAATTTGCTGGTATGCGATCCTTTACATGTGGTCTAGTACCTTTGGACACGGTGTTGAAGAGGATGTTGCCTTCTTGGCGGTTGATTATAAGGTTTTACTGGAATTTTCGGGTTCAAATGCTCAAAGTAGCCTTGAAAATGGGCGTTTGGTGGTTAGAGTTTGGGCCATTTGGCCTGATGGTCTCTGTAACCGCGGTTTCTTGGGGTTTAGGTTCATGTCACCCCCATTGTAAGCTTTATTGATTAATGGATTTTTTCTGTTCTAAAAAAAAAAAAAAGAATACTCACTGTTTTTGCCGGCAAAATGCTCGGCATTACTGATCCTTTTAGCAATTCCCCGATAATGATAGGATACTAACTATCGTCGAATATCATGGGAAAAATTGTGATTGACAAATTGTTTTTCTTTGTTGAATCCAAATTAGTATCGATAAAATGCATACCATGGGAAAATTGTGACTGACAAACTGTTTTTCTTCGTTGAATTCAAATTACTACTATCGATAAAATGCACACCGGCAATGCCTTTAGGTAAGTTTCATGCATGCTGCATGGCACTTTCACCAAACTGAATGAACTACAATTGAACGACCGTGGTAAAAATAGGTATGTTATGTCCAAAAGTTTCTTCTGCGAGTATAAATGTTAACTTTACTTCTCACTCAGTCTTCAAATCATTCTATATACACTGGTTGTTCAATTTCAAACTCCATTTACACTTATGGCAGCACTCATTATCTTTGCCTTATTCCTCCTACTATATTTTTCAGACATCACAGATAGTTTATTATTTTCTTTCATTTTCTTTTTCTATTTCTTTTATTTGTTTCTCTTTTTCCGTTATGCACTTCTCACCAATTTTTCTTCTTAATAGTTATCCCGACAAGAAAAAAAATCTACTCAGAATATTTTGTAAAAATTATAAGGGAACATGTGAGAAATTTTGGAAACATGAATACAACAAGCACGGGACATGTACCATTCTCAAATTAGACTATTGATTCTTTTATTTGAGAATGGTACATGTCTCATGCTTCTTATCTTCATGTTCACAAAAGTTCTCATCCGTATTCCCTTATTTATAATTTTTCTAAAATGTTCTGAGTAGATTTATTTCCGTTGGGATAATTATTAAGAAGAAAAATTGGTGAGAAATGCATAATGAAAAAAGAGAAATAAATAAAAAGAAATAGAGAAGCAAATTGAATTAAAGAAAACAACAAACTACTTGTGATGACGAAAAAGACGAGATCACGGACAACCTTGTGCATCATGGACAATGGAAGCCATCAGCAACTGCAACCCTACAATCTCAAATAGCCAAGAAACCAAATCAGAAAACCATGACCACCAATACATTAAAAAAGTCACAAATTCAAAACAAACATAGACAAAAAAAAAAAAAAATCATTTTCACAACCAAGTTCTCAGATACCCAAAGCAAAAATTCAGTTTATAACACCACAGAAACCATCCAAACATTCCTATGCACGCTCTCATTCTCTCAATACCTCTTACACAACCACCTAGTCTAACAAACCAATAGAATGAAATGGAATGAAGTAAACCTAGATGGAAAGAGCTGGTTTGATTCAATACCTTTGAACAGAGAGAAAAAAAAGCAATTGGCAACACAGTATAAAACTATAAATAAGAAAGATGCTGCTCTGGCTGGAATGAAACAAAGAAGAAGAAAAAAGAAGTACTCATCAACCCAATTGTCACCTAAACAGAGGATTTACCCACATGCGGCCATAGACCATGAATTGGTGAACGTCTCTTCAGTTACCGACTGGAGAAGCTGATAATGAGGCTTTCCAAGCATGGTGATTGAAGGAAGAGTAATGAGAGAAGAGAGGAAAAACGAAAAGATATAGATGTATAGAAAGAGAGTTGATGGAGAACAAGATAGAATGGGGAGCTGATCAGGGAGTGAAACATTTATATATAGTGGCTGTATCCTTGTGTGGGAACTTAAAGTTTGTAAATGCATGACACTTCTACTTTTACCTGGTAGTTCACTCACGCAAGAATTTTGGACTAGGTAATTCATCACATGCGTCATCCACTGCAGAACTTTGGGGGACGTCTATAAGGGGAAATGCATGCACAATTACCCTCAACAATTTCCTATCCAACAAAGGTGTAGCAAACTAGCAACTACAAAGAGAAATTATATTCTCTACAGAGCGCCAAAATTAAGGCCCTTCTTTATTTTGACCTTCAGCACTTTTCTCCTGTGATTTTCGATGATACGCGCACACACAGACAGACACACAGATCTCAGTGGATATAAAAATCATTACGTGATTAATTTAGAATGTTACTTCTATGCATGTACTCAGTATGTATGACTCAAAAACTTACTGAACTTATATATGAACACCTTCCTCACAAGGTAAACAAGGTACATAAAATTGAGAGCTATTCAACAGTATAGATTGTCATTTGATTATGTTTCTGGTTTTAGTGCTGATTCATTGCTCGTCTAAATCCAGCCCTTATCAAATCATGTGATTATGAATTTGGCTTAAGCCTTTCATCTAGTCTGGGATTACAACCTTTACTTCACCACCATGTCAATCTTCCAATGGTCCTATGACTTCTATCATAGATTTTCAATATGAATAGTTTGACATATTATCTAGTCTCCCTACTTCTTTAAAGAGGCAGGATGTACACTGCCACATTAAGGGACGTACTTTTCAAGGTTTGCACTATCACAGTACTCGCTCGGGTTATCCAAATTTAACTGAATGAGGACACAAGTTATGAGGATTTATTCTTTCCACGATACTAGAAAGGCTTCTGGACCAAATGGCACGTATACTTCCTCTCTGAGTCTGTGACCATTACTGATTTTCTTGATATCCCTCATTATAGACAACACAAACATGGTCAACTTCGTAGTAAGCGACATCAAGAACAAGGTAATATCCTGTTCTGCGAGTGCTGATCCAAATTGTTAGGCTTTGGTCCATGTAGCTACCCTCGATCATATGTGTATATTAGCGCTCCTGATCTACGTTTTAAGTCAATATCTCATTCGATTTTCTTCACATGGGTTTCTCCTAGATAGGTATAATTGACTGTGCAGCACTTTACTTTTCATCCAATACACAAATTTGTACTTTTGGATACGGGTGTTGCATCAGTTCATAGGTGTTGATGCAACAGTTCTGCAAATATTACAGAATAGATGGTCTCAGCTGTAAGTTAAATTGAGGAAGTTGCTGAGACTTGGAACAGGATGCATGAACCGATGCTCAATAAATGTTACAAAACAAGCTACTATTTATTGACTTGATTGTATTTTCAGGCTTCTTAAAGCTCAGTTCTTGGATTTGTCTCTACTGCCGCCCGGAAAGCTGGTTCATTAATGACCAAACCTAACTAGCATTCTAAAGTCACAATCTTGTGCATCTAGTTCTTTAAATAGGGCCAACACCTTCACCATACCTCTGCAAACTGCAATGGAGATTTAAAATGCATGAGGTAGGAGGGAGGTCTGATTTTAAAGATTACAACTGTTAGAAAGTGACCTGAGTGCCCAGAAACCCAAATGCACCTTATCTTGATGTCAGCAGAACATGGTGTCTACCTTACAGAAGGGGACCATGCACCTCTTTCTTTTAATTGATATGGGCACTATTAATCCAATTATTCTTCTAAATTATTTTGCTAATTGCTTCAAGGGTAACATAATGCAATTAGTCTGATTAATGAGAAAAGGTTGACTTTTGATCTAACTAGGAGGCTTTGTGAACTTCAAGAATGGTTTGGTATATCGTACATAAGTATCAATTTTCATAAAGAAAAGTGTGGTTTATGGACCACATATGGATAAAAGTTTAGGTAACAAAGAACCAATAATCAAATTAGAATATGTATTCATCACCAACCCACACTGCTTTTAACCTATTAAATTACAGCACATTACCTTTAGCTTTGCATCTTAATGAATGCCTCTGCACTTTATACAACAAGTAGTCAAAAACAAAAAGCCTAGTTATCGTTGGACCCCAAGGTCCAGATTCTTTGTTATTTGCTTTTACATGTCTTTTGAATAAATTGATTGTATCAGTATTGTTAACTTATTTAGTATTCAACCAGAAGCAAAAACTTGGAGAAACCTCATTTTTTCCAAAGCCATAGAAAACCATGCCTTCTTAGTGACCATAGATGCTCAATAGAGAGTGAGAAAGAAGAAAGGCCGGGTGGAAGCCAAAACTATGAAGTAAGTTTTCTCTTTAGATTCCATTTTCTATGTTTCCATGTAAGCTTGAGAAATTTGAAACTTTCTTAACCCTCTTATCTCTGCATTGAAGCAAATATCAGAAGAAGCCTTGTTATACTATGAGCAGAGCAGAAATGGTCCTAAAAGAAACCATGCACAAAAGCAAGCTCTTCTATGATAAAACTCTTCAAAACCTCAAAAGCTTCTTCTGTGGAGGATACAAAAAACTACCCAAATCCCTTTCCTTGAATCCTTGCTTTTGTGGGAGTGACCTGAAATATCACCCAACAGATGATTTTTACACTGATTATTATGATGAGTGGGAATCTACTATAGAGGTGAAGAAGAGAGATAATACATCAAAAGAAACAATCAAGGATGAGGATCTATGTAGTGAAAGCTTCATGATGTTTCCAAAGCAAAGTCCTAAGAAGAACAAACAAGAAGGGGCATTGTTGTTAAGGGACAAGAAGTCTAGTGGAGGGTCTCGTGATCTTGGAAAAGGAAAAGATCAGTTATCATTCCAGAACATGAATGGTAATAGAGGGAGCAATGTTTTAGCGAAAAGGATGAAGGAGTTTGAAATGGTGGATACAGGTGATGTGGAGCAGGTGTTGGATGTAGAAGAGGCACTTCACTACTACTCTCGCCTCAAAAGTCCGGTGTACCTTGACATTGTTGACAAGTTTTTCTTGGATATGTACTCAGATTTCTCTGTCCCACCAGCACCATCGATCAGCAACAACAATTCAAGGCAGAGAGTTGGTTCCCGGAGACTTGGCTCCCGAAGACTTGGCTCCATTAGGTTGTAGTGTCTATGCTAGTGAGTTTTTACTTTGTGCATATAGATCTATTGATCTTTCCAACACTTGGTTTTGTGTGTTTGTTACTGCCTGGTTTGGTTTTGATTTTCAGGCTTGCAAGACTTTCTACTTTTTCGACCAAAAAATTCTTTCTTGTTACACTGTCAGACAATGTAGTATCATTACCTTCTATGATGAAAATACTTGATTGGAAGCAGTCACAGCATAGATTTGTCATTTGGTGTATGTAGGATATACCCTTTTCAAGAATTATTTGCTCCCTCAACATCAGTTACTGCATGTTCATCAATGAAACCCACATAACTTCTATATATGGCTAATGAGTAATTCGATACTGAGGATGACTATTCTTGTGCTGCATACTATGGAATATGGATATTAGCCCCTCGATCTTTACCAAAAAGGATTTCAAGACACTCATTTGTAACCAAACAGCATTTTTTCTCGTAGAAATTAATCACCAGCTTAAGCATCCTGGTTCACCTGCAATAATGCACTTTTGTGTCATACAGTGATCTTGTTACCAGAAGTTTATGCCCCAAGTGGCATGTGAAGAAACCAATGTGGATACACAAAGTAGGCACTGTAGCAGTAAAAAGAGGCTTCAAGTCCAAGAAAATAATTGCTTAAAAAAGAAGAAGAAAAATGTATATTGAGAATTCGAGCTAAACCCAGAAATTAGAAATGCAACAAAAGACAAATTAACTCGTGTATCTCATTTCAGACCTCAAATTGCTTCTTATCAAAACAGGTGATGTAAAGTCAAGCATGCTCCTCGTCCAGCCAATATGGTTGCACAGACACTAGCTTTGGCCTTTTGCAAAAAAAAAAAAAAAAAAAAAAATAGCTTTGGCTTCTTCAGCGCTTATGATATATATCTTTACTGATGTTCTTCCAATTAAGAAACTGTGGCATTTGTAATCATCTAAGAACTAAAATCTTAAGACAAGCAAAAAAATTCAATCTACATGCAATACTAAAAATGGAGCAATACAATCAATCAGCTTTATATTGATAAAAGGAAATTCTGAAATTTGAAATAATATTAACACTAAACATCCAACTTAAAAGAAATATTCAATCTAATCCAATAGAAATGCAACAACACCACTGCCAACCAGCTTCATAGTTTCCGATCTCACTCGCTTAATAAAGTCAACTTCGACATTGGAAACCATCTTGCTTTAGTATCTTCTTATGGCATGAAAAAAGAAGAAGAAGGGAAAATGACATTACAACCCCAAATTGGATGTAGAAGAGGCACTTCATTACCACTAGCTGTTGCCTCAAAAGTGCAGTTTACCTCGACACTTTGGACAAGTTTTTCATAGATATGTACTCGGATTTCTCAGTTCCACCAGCATCGTCGATCAGGGTCAACAATTCAAAACAAAGACTTGGCATTAGTAGGTTGTAGAAGACTACATCAAAATAACATCAAACATATAACAGTAAAGATCAAAATAGCTAGGCCATAACAGCATTCCAAATGTAAATAATAGCACGAAATGAACTATGTCTGAACTTCAAGGACAACAGGTTCCCATTGAGCCTATAACGAACCCTTTCCCACAAAATCTCGCTCCTGCACATCAAATTTTCTTCTTTCTCTCCATTCAAATGACCCACAGTAAAGAAATTACAGCACATATTTCCAGCTCCCATCCCTTATATCTCCCTTCAATTAAAAAGGCCAGTTAGACCGCATTGTCTGAACTCAGATTAGACTCATATAAACCTTTTTTTTTTTTTTTTTTAAGATTTAATGCAACTGGACATTCTAGAAAATGGTTCTCAATCTCAGAACCATCTTTACACATTACCAACTATTAGGGAAAGACAAACAGCGGGTTTTCTCCTCTCACCCATGTTACAGGGTACTGATCTTTCAAAAAGCAATAATCCCCTTACCATAGAAGAAACTTTAGCTTTTCATATTACAGATGAGGAAATGAATCGAGGCATGGACGGATTGTCCATCAAATGCCTACAGTATGATGTAGAAGAGAATTCCCGTGTTGACTCCAGTAATTGTGTATTGTCTGCTCTAGATGAAACAAGTTTAACACCCTCCAACTGAGATAATAAGGACATAAGCTCCCTAACTTCATCTCTCAAATTCCTTCTCAACCCAAAGTCTTAACTCTCACCTCACTTGTAGAATAGAAAATAACACACCTAGCAATAGAAAAATGTAAAGTACATTTATGCCAATATATGCCAATGAAGCTTGGTTTGCAAACTTAAGTCCAAAGGTGACTCGGGCATAGACAGTGTTGCTCAATGAACCAAGCCTTTCTTGCCAGAAACAGCTGTAGACTCCACCAAATCAGTAAGGGCCTTTAAGCGAAAATTATTGACAACTATATATATGGAATGAGTCTAGCTGCATTGAGCAATAATTTTAGGATCAAGTCTGACTGGTCATAATTCGGAGGGCTGTGATGCATGGAGCTGAGCTTTTTAAGCAAGAATTGGTTTGGTGAAACAGGAAATGTGAGATGTTACCTGTTGGACTGATACTAGGTTTTCAAGGACACCTCTGATCAATCTTGTTGATGGGGTTGATGAGAGATTAATTGCCACTAAAGTTGCAGACAACTTTAAAAAAGACTGGTGGGATTTTGATATACTATCATTACTCCAATAGAGTTCACTATGAAAGCAACCTATACAGCCTCTTCGTTCAGGGGAAGGATTGGCCTGATTCTTGCTGGAGTTTCATCTGGAAATTGAATAGCCGCCCTTCTAAACTGAAGACTATCTTGGATATGGTTAACATATGATGGAGGACTTCTCACTAAGATCATCTCCAATAGAACACTTATTTTTTTAAAAAAATTAAAATTTAACTAATTTTAGGCTAAGTTTGATCTCCAGCAAACTAGCTAAACAAAAATTAAATTTAGCTTTAGCTAAAAGACCTAGCTATATTTAGCTAGAGAGGAGAGAAATTTAACTTGAGATTTAGGTATTATGCTGGAGCATAACTCAATATTCAACTAGTTATATTCTAATTTTAGCTACTTTTAACTATGAATATAGCTATCACTGTTGGAGATGCTCTAAAGTACCTTACCTTGAATTGCTTGGAAGCTAAACCCCAAGGCTTGGCTCCTTGCTAATCTCCATGCTAACTGGTGGGACTTTATGGTATTGAGTGGTATACTCCCTTTATTTTCTTTTATCAGCACCTTTGGAAGTGATACATTTTTTAGCATACTTATTTGCCTACATGATTCAAGCAAACCTCAGGTTTATCTTGCATGGAATTCTCCTACTAATGGCCAAGTTTATCAAAAGTTGATGGTTCCAGGATGAGCATCACTAGTAAAAGTATTAGTAGGGTATTATAAGCGGGCTGTTAAAATCCTGCCTTAATTAGTTCTAAGCCTCAATAAAATTGAATTTGTTAATAGCTGCATCCCAATCCCTTAGCTACACTGCTACAGTTATTGGCCTATTCCAATCGACCAATATACAACTAATCCATTAAGTCATCCAAAAGATTGATTAATGTTTAAGAACAAGCTAAATTGACACAGAGAGAGAGAGAGTAATATTTCATAGAGAATGGAGATTTCAAGTATGTTTATTCATCTCATACAATGGGGTATTTATAGGGATACATTTGTAGTGCGAAAGTTCAAAGAGAAAACCAAAATGATAACCATCTTGATGATGAATTCTGCCATGCTTGTTGCCCCTTGGTAAAGCATGTTTACATAAGTCTTCATACACTCAAGTACCAACGTTTATACACTCAAGTACCTATCTATACATTTTAAGTATTTGTTACATGATAAAGACATACATAGTATTATACATTTATACTACAACACTCCCCTTTGGATATTTCATATTCAATAGTATTGTGTTGGTGGTGCGCTTCGAAGTTGCCTCGTTAAAAACCTTGCCAAGTAATAAAACCCTGTGGGAAAAAACAACCTTGGTCGAAAGGGAAAAAGAGCACAACGCGCATTGAGTGTGAAGTATATTTCTAGATACTCTCCTGATTTAGACTCCCCTTGAAGATCGTGGGAGTTCGGATATCCTCTTCAATCCGATGTTCCTTACATGTTTCTCGAAAGGGGATTTTGGTAGTGACTTAGTAAATAAGTCAGCTACATTATTTTCTGATCGGATTTGATTTACTTCAATATTTAGAAGTGTTTGTTGTTGCTGACTGTAGAAGAATTTCGGCATTACATGCTTGGTATTGTCGCCCTTGATGAAACCTAATTTCATTTGCTCAATACAAGCTGCATTATCCTCGTAAATGCATGTAGGTTCATTTGTGGTAAATTTCAAACCACAAGTTCCTCAAATGTGTCTATTTACATACTTTAGCCATATGCACTCACGCACGGCTTCATGTAGTGCAATAATCTCTGCATGATTTGAGGAAGTAGCAACAAGAGTCTGTTTTGTAGATCTCCAAGATATCGCGGTGCTTCCCATGGTAAAGACATAACCGGTTTGGGAGCGACCTTTGTGAGGGTCAGAGAGATACCCTGCATCAGCAAAACCCGTCAGAATATCATTATCATTTTGATGGAGGGGAGGAGGAGAACGTCGGTCACTATGGATAGTGTTGCTGGCGTTCACATTTATTTTCTCTCTATAGGGATAAAACAAGCCCATATCAATCGTACCTTTTAGGTATCGAAAGATTGTCTTTATACCAATCCAATGGCGGCATGTTGGCGCAGAACTATGTCAAGCTAACAAGTTTACTGCAAATGAGATATCCGGTCTTGTGCATTGAGCTAAATACAATAATGCACCTATCGCACTTAGATATGGTATTTCAGCCTCTAATAAATCTTCGTCCTCATCCCTTGGACGAAACAGATCTTTCATGGGCTCAAGACTGCGGTTGATCATGGGAGTACTCACAGGCTTTGCTTTATCTTCATTAAAGCGCCTTAGTAACTTTTGAGTATATGCTGACTGATGGATCATAATCCCATCATTACGGTGCTCGAGTTTTATTCCGAGACAAAACCGTGTTTTCCCGAGATCTTTCATCTCAAATTCAGAATCCAAATATGTAGCAGTTTCTTTTAACTCATCTACAGTTCCAATTAGGTTCATGTCATCGACATAAACTGCTACAATTGCAAATCCGGATCTTGTCCTTTTAATGAACACGCAAGGGCATATTTCATTGTTAACATATCCATTCCCAATCAAGTAGTCACTTAGACGGTTATACCACATCCGTCTGGATTGTTTCAATCCATATAGTGAGCATCTTAATTTTATTGAAAACGCACTCCGTGGTTTAGAGCCACTTGATTTGGGTAATTGAAGTCCATCTGGTAACTTCATATATATCTCTGAATCCAGATCCCCATAGAGATATGTTATAACCACATCCATGAGCTGCATGTCAAGTTTTTCGAAAACTACCAAACTGACAAGGTAGTGGAACGTTATAACATCCACTACGGGAGAATATGTCTCCTCGTAGTCGATTCCAGGGCGTTGTGAGAAACCTTGCTCCACAAGGCGGGCTTTGTATCCAAAAACCTCATTTTTCTCATTACGCTTTCTAACAAAGACTCATTTATGGCCAACAAGTTTTATATTTGGTGGTGTCAATGTTATAGACCCAAATACCTGTCTCTTTGTTAGTGAATCCAATTCAGTCTGGATTGCATCTTTCCATTTAGACCAATATGCTCTTCGTTGACATTCTTCAACGGAGCGAGATTTGATATCATTGTATTCTATAATTCCTTTTGCAATATGATATGCAAATGCATCATCAATAGCCATAGAATTTCTGTCCATAATTACATGTATACTAGTGTAATTCATGGAGATCTCTCTATTCTCTGGAATTGGTTCTACCATTGGAGCGTTCTCCAATGATGTCTCTTGGACATAACCATAATCTGGAATTTTTTCATGAGATGGATTATTTGTATCGATGATTAATAGATTATTTTGTGTCAAGCCCACTTTCTTTCTTGGGCGAGAATCCATCGAACCTATGGGCCTCCCGCACTTCCTGGCAGAAGCCGTGAGTCTAGCCACTGCATCACCCATAGAGGGGATGTCATGTCCTTTAATTTTAGGGACATCAAACCTTGCAGGTAAGTTTGCAGTAGGTATATATGATCTTGTCATTTTAGCTATATCAGAAAATGCATCAGGCATTAATTCTGCTACGTTCTAAAGATCGAGAATCCTCCGCACTTCTATTTCAGACTGTGTGGTCCGGGGATAAAGATGAGACAAAGTCGGGACAGACCACGACAATTCTTGTCTTTTCTGTTGAACATTAGTGTTCTTGTCTCCCCCTAATGACGGGAAGACTGTCTCATCAAAGTGACAATCCGCAAATCTAGCGGTAAATAGATCACCTGTCAAGGGTTCTATGTAGCGGATAATGCTTGGAGAATCATATCCAACATAAAGGCCTAAGCGTCTTTGAGGCCCATTTTGGTGCGCTGTGGCGGAGTAATTGGCACATAGACTGCACACCCAAATATGCGTAAGTGTGAGACATCAAGCTCATACCCAGTCACCATCTGGGACGTAGAAAAGGGTTGGGTGGCAGTGGGTCTCAGACGAATAAGCACAGTTGTATGTAATATTGCATAGCCCTAAGAAGAAATGGGGAGATTGGTACGCATAACCAATACCCTGGCAACCATTTGAAGTCTTTTAATGGTAGCTTCTGCGAGTCCATTTTGGGTGTGTACATGAGGGACAGGGTGTTCGACCTCAATCCCAATGGACATGCAATAATCATCAAAGTTTCTTGATGTAAACTCTCCAGCATTGTCAAGATGAATTGACTTAATAGGATGTTCAAGGTGGTGAACCCTTAACTTAATGATTTGTGCTAGGAGTTTAGCAAATGCAGCATTTCTTGTGGATAAGAGCATGACATGTGACCAACTTGTCGATGCATCAACCAACACCATAAAATATCTAAATGGTCCGCAAGTTGGTTGGATAGGTACACAAATATCACCTTGTATTCTTTGTAAGAATGGTATATTTTCTTTAGTATCCTTTGCATAGGATGGTCTTGATCCTACCTTTGCTAAAGAGCAAGCTTTACAAAATGAATGATATGCTTTAGAAGTAACTCTTTGGACCAATATTTGGTTCGTACTTCTTTTCGTTTTGAAGAATGGATGTCCGTGTGAAATTTTTAATATACGGAGCATCATATCATGACCTGAATGTCCTAAACGGTCGTGCCAAAGCTTGTATGTGTCAGGATCCCATAAATTGTCATTCATGACATGGTTGGATTCAATGACTCTAATAGTGGTTGCATACAATCCACTAGGGCGACACATAAGTTTCTCTAATACTCGTGTATTTCCGTAGTTTTTAGAGGTGATACAAAGGAACTCTTGTCCATTCTCACAATGTGTTTCCACATGAAAATGATTGGCTCTTATGTCTTTAAAGCTTAATAGGGTCCTTCCGGCCCTTGAAGCATATAGAGCTTCGGCGACATTAACATTTGTGCCATTTGATAACAAAAATTGAGCTGGTCCTCGACCATGAATCAATTGTGATGGTCCTGCCATCGTAGTTACTGAGGATCGACTAGGTGTCATCCATAAAAATAATTGCCTATGTCGCAATATAGTATGTGTGGTGCCACTATCAAGAAGGCATTCCAATTCTCCGGAAAACATACTGAAAGGGATAAAGTTCAGAATATTAACACGTGTCCATGACATTGAATGCGATACTTTATTAATAGGAAAAATAGCCAATGATTACCTCAAAGTTATTCATAAGTCTATTCCAAATATCAAACTTTAGATAAATTGTTATCACTCAGTCCGTTTGGTAATTCCAATGAAATATGACCAGGAAAGTAGAGAGATGTTGGTGGAGCGAGGCTCGCTTAAATACCCCGATCTCAATTGCTTTCCTAGACATCATACTTCATTGGGAATGCCACATAAGAAGGAGTTTAATACAATTGTTATTTATTGACTAAGGTACATTTGCCATTCTTGGAAAATAGAAAGAGGATTATTCTAATCAAAGTCTGTGGCATCCTCGTGCTCTTCATTTACAGCTTTGAAATCCTCAACGGTGAGATTGACATCTTCACTATTTTCATCTTCGGCAAGGTTGGCCTCTTGCTCTCTTGCTTCCCTGTACTCCTTGTAGCGTGCAGCTGATTGGGTACTTGCATGGCATTGTTTAAACCAATGCTTGATTGAACCACATCTATGACACATGTCATTGTGGTTCCCTCCCTTCATTTGAGGTGCAGGTTGTGCACGTTGTGGATATTCCCTAGGAGGGTTGCTGCTACTACCACGGCCCATGGTGCGACCTCCACGGCTTATGGTGCTATTTCCACAGCCGGTGTTGCCATATCTCCCTCTTCCATGTGTGGAGTTGCCATCACGTGTGCCTGCTCTAAAATTGTGGTTTCCTTCTTTATTGGGGCGGTTATATGGACCTGTTATACCTTCATGTCCCCTATTATTAGGGTACACATGTCCCCTATTGCTAGGGTGCCGCTCCATGTGCCCTCTCTTGGGTGCATTATAATTTGCCTCAAGAATGCTCTTGGTTCCAATGGGTCTTGAATTATAATTCTTTACGAGAATGATGTCGTGCTTTTCGGCTACCGAAAAAATATTTATGAGCTCATTGAACCTCTTAATTCATCCAGCATTTACTTCAGTGCGATACTGCTTTGATAGCAAGATTGCTGCAACGGGGAAGGTGGAGAAAGTTTTCTCAATTAGCTCTTCTTCTGTGAGGGGTTTTTGACAGAACCTCAACATGGATTTGAGACGAAGAGCTTCTGAATTGTACTCAGCAAAAGACTTGAAGTCGGAGAAGCGTACATCGTTCCATTGAACCTTCAAGTCAGGGAGGAGAGAATCTTGGATATTGTTAAAGCGCTCTTGTAGTGCCTCCCATAAATCATTTGCATCTTTGATGGACATATACTCTACTCCACCCCCCGACTCGAGTATACCCTTTCCTTTCCCCCCACCTACCCCATCCAAAGGGACCCCTTCCATAAGAGAAAGGAGGTGATTTAAAAAATCAGTGGCTGGAGTAGATAGCATTGCAAAGATAGCAAAATAGAATATACAAGAGACTACTCTTACCGAAATCGGATTTCCTTTTCGTGCCATATGCGCTTAGACTTTACTTTACCCCCTTTTCTTCCCGGTCCAATCTGAGTGCTTTGTCCATATGACGTTGCATCAAGATGATTGCTTGTGCATGCCTTTTGGGCGTTTGAGGGAACGCAAGAGTCTGGTCTGGTGCATGGATGATTGGCAATATCCCTTTCGATGTGAGATGGTTCTCAACATCGGTTTTCCAACTATGGTAATCCGAACCTGTTGAGTCAAGGATTTGAAAATCGAGTCTAGGTTCATTCGACATCCTTGAAGATAAGAAGAAAATATTAGTTTCGGAGTTTAAACTTCCACAAAAAATAATAAGATTTCTGAGCTATGCTACCAAGAAATCAATTTCCAAGAATCATTGTGAACACTCTTAGTTCATTGATTACGAACGCTCTTAGTTCGTTTGGCATGAATTTCTATAATTTCGCTTTTGATTGTAAGTTCCCGAGAAAAAAGGAAAAAATCAAAGAAAATAAATAAAAACTCAAAAACGGGAACTTTTAATAAAGAATACCTTGATATAGTGTTGCCGGAAAAATTATCGGAGGTGATCAGAAGGATCGTTGGGAAAAAATCGAGAAAAATCGTCTGAAAAGTCGTCGGAAAAGTCACCGGAAAAATGTCGGAAAAGTCGTCCGAAAGTTGCCCCACAGATCTGTCGACAGATGTGTCGGCAGCTGCTCGACAGTTAGCTCGGCAGCTGCTGCGCAGCTCTCGGCAGGACCCGGCAGGGCCTCTCGGCAGATGCTGCGCAGCTCTCGGCAGGACCTCTCGGCAGCTGATGCGCAGCTCTCTGCAAGTCTCGGCAGGACCCGACAGCGGTCCAGTTCGTGCTCACAGCTTCTGGAGGCCGGTTAAGGCCTTTTCGGGCCAGTTCCGGCGATTCTGAGGCCGGTTCCAGGCTTCTGGAATTAAGGGCTTTGATATGAGCTAGGGTTTGGGGATTTTTTTGTAGGTTTGGAAAAATGACTTCGATTGATGATGAACTCTTCTCTTGTCAATTTTTAATTCTAATTCTAAAGCAACTTCGTGCTGATAACGTGTTTAAGAACAAACTAAATTGACACATAAAGAGAGAGAGTAATATTTCAGAGAGAATGAGATTTCAAGTATGTTTATTCATCTCATACAATGAGGTATTTATAAGGATACATTTGTATTGTGAAAGCTCAAAGAGAAAACCAAAATGATAACCATCTTGATAATGAATTCTGTCATGCTTGTTGCCCCTTGGTAAAGCATGTTTACATAAGTCTTCATACACTCAAGTACCTATGTTTATACACTCAAGTACCTATCTATACATTTTAAGTATTTGTTACATAATATAAACATACATAGTATTATACATTTATACTACAACAATTAAGTAATTGGACTCCAGTCATTTGAAAGCAAACACATTTGCTTTGTGGCAATAGTGGCTTCAACTTGGGAAATGTCTCTAGCTGCTCGGCTCGTAGCAAATGATTGTGTTAGAGACTTGAACAGAAAATGCATAACCCAAATGACTCGTACTAGAAAATGACTTGGACAATGGGCCTTTAAGTATATCATCAATTTGTAGGCTATTGAAATCCAACATAACCAGTTCACGTTCTAAACTCTATTAAGCATGGTTCATGTGATGTATTGTTGGCATCCGATTATTCAATATTTCAATACTAGAAGGTAACACGCACTTTGTGTCTACTGATTCTGGAAACCAAAAAAAGAAGAAAACAAGCCACATACACATACGCCATTCAATTATCCAACTGGAATGCTATTGTTTCCAAGTCAAAAGCACCCAACAACAAAACAGGTGTGACCAATTTTTTTCCAGACTAGCAAATCACTGTGATGGTGAAAAAGAAATATGAATGCCTTCTGAGAATCATATTCTGCACTTGGTTCCTGCCAATATTGTCTATTGTTGGAATCATCATGTTTTCTCTTCATTTTTGAGTGATGATGTCTGGTCTCTATCAGGTGTGATGTCTCCATTTGACTTTTCTATGGTTGCACTCTATCATAAAGTGGGAATTGGACTCCCACTGTTTAATCCCCCATTCACTCCTGAGAAATCTCACAAGAAAGCAAACAAGTCCCTGATTCAAAGAAAAGCAGAAAGCTCAGGAATTGGCTGGAACACAAGTCACAACAAGTTAGAACATGTTGAATGGACTAGAGCAATTTTCTAGTCGACTGAGTTTCAAGTAAGAAGATTCGATGGACTCAGAATGGAAATGCATAAATATAACCCTCCAGAGATCTTTTTTACTAGAGATGAATAAAGTTCACTTGGAGGATCAAATCCTTGATAATCAATAACTATGAGTAGAGATGGTCAGCGAGAACATAGGCAATTTAGACTCTTCCAGACCAAAGTCAGGTCACTGCCCTATTATAATTTGCTAGAATTTAAATGTAATTAGAAGCCTCAACTGAGACCTTTTAGATTTGAAGATGTGTGGTATGAAGACTTTGGGAATGTTACTGACACTAGCTGGAGTACCCAGAAGGTAAACGATCACGATCTAATCCCATGGCTTAAGCAGAAATAAGAGGTAAGTTCCTTGTTATACTTGGAGGAATTCAGAAGGCTCTCTTGAAGATCCTAACGCTTTTGTCTCTCAGATTTTGGATCAGAAAGCTATCTTTATTCTTTAGGCATCAAATAAAGTCTAGATTGAAATGGTCACAACAGGGAGAAAGGTTTGACTATTATTAAAAGGAGAGGAGATCAAACTGAGGGGCAGATATATCAAAAAACCTTGCTATGAATTACATTAAATATCTTTCTCTGTGTTTTATGTCAGGACTTAGGACACAGAAGTATTCCAAACCTTTTTACTTTGTTGTGTGGTAGCTATTTGGAAGACCACCCAATCACATACATTGACAAGATGGAGGTGAGAAAATGTATCTAATACTGGAGGACTCGATGCCAAGGTAGCCAGGTAGTGATGGCTAATTCCTAGCTTGTATTGTGAGAATTTGTCGCTTTGATACCACTGTTGTAATTTGGTGCGGAAGCATTACTGTTTTAACATGTATCTATCAAATTCAGTGGTCTAAGATGTGGTCCAGATATTTTTGATTTGGAGAAAATACCTTTCATAATAGTGATAATACCTGAATTCCATATGGTTTAGACATTACCCTTACATTGGTTCCAGAAGTTGAGAGCCCCCAACCAATGGTGTAATAGAGATCTATAAGCTTGTGTTGTACAACATATGAAGTGGTATCACAGATTATAGTGGCCAAGCTCAGGAAGGTACTACCTGACTTAATAACTCCTAAACAGGCTAGTTTCCTGTAGGCGTAATGACATACTACAGATAATATCTTTGTTGTGGCATATTATAGCATAAGTTCAAGATTTCAAAAGGTAACCAAATTTTATGACATAAATTAAGTGCTCTCTCTAAAGCTTATAACAGGTACTTGAACTGGGACGTACATTATTGAAAGGGTTCTTCGAGAGATTGGCTTCATAAACAAGATGGTTTTCCTCATACTAATTGTGTAGCTTCCATGACTTACCATGTTTGTGTCAATAGGGTATCAAAGCCTCACAGAGGTCTTAGGCTTGGAGATCTCCTGTCCCAATATTTATGAAAATTGATAGTTCAAGGATAACTAGCAGTAGTAAATTGGGGCCTGGAGACTGGAAAGGAACATGCATTGGAGGCTTTTACTGCAAATTAAGATCAAAATCAGGTCTTGGATGGACAAATTTGGGACTCTACTTTAGCCTTAAACTAAGGTTGACAAAAGAATTACTAATCGAGCTGTTATTCTGCCCTAGTTGTAACTTGGAAGCCTGATCTTTAAAACTGAATGTGTCGAGGCTTGTGAACTAAGACATGGATACCTTACCTAAACTCATTGGCAACAAGAAATATATATTACCATCATATGCAGGCATAACAAGACACATACATACCCATTCCAATATACATCTAACCAAAGGATTGATCAAGCAATTGGTTCCAGTCCTTAAGATAATAAATGTAAGAAAAGGAAGTAATAATAACATGCATATGTATGAGTGAGAACTTACTGTTGCGTTTAATCAAGGGAAGTACGAGATCACCATCTTTGTCAAAACTAATCGTTCGCTTTGTGGAAGTAGTGGCTTCCACTTGGGAAATGTACGTGATTGTAGCTGCTAGGTTCAACTCCTATTCATAACAGGGTTTGAGCGAGCTCGTATGTTCCCATGCATATAAACCAAGAAACAGATTCTCTTTCTTTGGTTACAGGGATGAAACAGATTTTACCAGGGGTTAAAGAGATTACCAGCGGGGATGGTGAAGCCGTGAAGGTGGAGTACTAAACAAGTAAATATGAGGTCCAGGTGAGCAGAGGATCCCAAGTGTAGTTAACTGAATCTCTGCGACTCGATTGTCTTCACTGACCCTTCTTACATGCATACGAATCCCAATTGCACCTCTTTCGTGTGTCAGCTCTCTCTTTCGTGTTCATACGGGTTTATCATAATCGTGTTTTGGCAGAGGGCCATTGCATTTCAACGGTGTGATGCTACTCTTGGGAGTTTCTACTCCTAGTTCTCTTCCTTTGTCCTTGTTTCGTGTTTGGATGACCATTCCTGTCTTGTTTGGTATCAAATCCTTGTCGGTGAATGAGTGCAAGTTAAGATCGGTTAGGAACTTAGGATACAAGTATAAAAGGCCTCGATTATATTCGATCCATCTGTTGAAGAGTTGAAGCATGCCTCGCCAGATCCTGCATCTAAATCATCAATCGAGGGTTTGAAGCGAGTCAGACTTGTGGAATTGCAAGACCATGTTATTCGACACACGCCCTCCTGAGCTATTTGCTTGGAAGATTTTGCTGCACAACAACAAGACAGAGGCAGTGTTCAAGTGCTAGTTACTCACTTGCCCTGCTCACACCTTTATCATCTGGATTGCATTGTCCAGTGCCTGGAGAAGAGTAATCTATGTTCCATGTGCCGCTACCCGATGTCAACCCAAGATCAGGCAAATGAAGGCTGCTGGCCGCTGCCATTGACAAGAGATTCTTGCTGCTTTTATTGCTTATCTGTTGGTTATCAATTATTATCCTGCAATATTCTCGTACCATGTTTTATTTATTATGTTGCGACTCTCTTTGATTATGCATCCACAATTCAAAGCAGAGACTTCTCTCCATTAGGTTGTAGTGTCTATGCGAGTGAGGAATATTTACTTGTGCACATACAAAGTAGGTACCGTAGCAGTAAGTCCAAGAAAATAATTGCTCAAAAAAAGAAAAGAAAATATATTGAGATTACAACATCAGCTTCAAACTAAACACAGAAATCATGAGTAATGAAAAAAAAGACAATCAACTCTTGTGTATCTCATTTCAGAACTCAGATTGCTTCTTATTGAAACAGCTAATGCTAAATCAATCATGTTCCTCATCCAGCAAATATGGCCTCTTCAGCTTGTAATGATACCTTTACTAATGTTCTTCCAATTTAGAAACTGTGGCATTTGTTATCATCTAAGAACTAAAACCTTAGATAAGCAAAACGATTCAATCTACATGCAATACTAAAAATGGAGCAATACAACCATCAATCAGCTTTATATTGATAAAAGGAAATTCTGACATTTGAAATAATTTTAACACTAAACAGCCAACTTAAAAGAAATATTTGATTTAATCCTAGAGACATGCAACAACACAACTGCCAACCAGCTTCATAGTTTCCGATCTCATTTGCTTAATAAAGTAAATTTCGACATCTTGCTTTTGTATCTTGTTATGGCTTGAAAAGAAAAGAAAAGAAAAAAAGGGAAAATGACATGTACAGCTCCAAATTGGATGCAGAAGAGGCACTACAGTACGTTGCCTCAAAAGTGCAGTTTACCTCAACACTTTTGACAAGGTTTTCGTAAATATGTATCTGGATTTCTCAGTTCCATGACTTCATCAGTATCGTCTATCAGGATCAACAATTCAAAACAAAGACTTGTCATTAGTAAGTTGTCGAGGACTACATCAAAATAACATCAAACATATAACAGTAAAGAACAAAATAGCTAGACCTTAACAGCATTCCAAATTTAAATAATAGCACGAAATGTAACGCGGAGGACAACAGATTCCCCATTGAGCCTATAACAAATACTTTCCCACAAAATCCTGCTCCTTGACATCAAATTTTATCCTTTCTCTCCATTCAAATGACCCACCACATAAATTAAAGCATATATTCCCAGCTCCCATATCTCCCTCCAAAATACATGTATCTTTCAATTAAAAAGGCCACATATCTTACTAAAATTCCACGTATTTTTACTTCATATAAAATGGATACGCGTATAAACATTTTTAAAAAGGTCGAACATGTATTTTAACTATATGCGTATTGAAGCTTTATACTCATATAGTACTCGTTGTAACTAACCGAGATTCTAATAAGTGGCAGAGCTAGGATTTTAAGTTGACTGGGGGCACAAAAAAATAATAATAAAGAGCAGCTCCATTGCGAGACTCATTAATGCAGACCAAATGAGGACTTTTCAATCGGAGCCGTTAAATTCAAAGAACGGCTTACATTTAGACTGACTGAATAAGTTTTTTGTCCCATCTTCTTCCACCCTTCAACGCATATGTCTAAGCTATCCAGTATTATCATAAGACTCATAAGAATCTCCGATTCAATACTTCCATAACTCTAGCTAGTTTGGAATGACAGAGACGGTCTTCTATAGGTTCCAAATCTCACATACCTAGGAACCCAAGTACTTGGATTTGTGCTTTTATGCTAATCAACAAAGTTCGTGCTTAAAGCGGTGAGTCAATTTCCACACACCATAACCAAATTTACTTTCCTTGATACAAATTTTGGCAAATAGTACATTATTTAGGACATTGCAATAAGATCCTGGATCAAAATTGTTGCTGCAAATATCTTGGAGAGAAATTTGGAGTGAAATTCTACGCCAATTCCATGACCATAACTAATTGACAGAGCTTTTAGGTTTTTCTTGTATAATTAGAGATGATTTAATCTCCATAACAATAAAGAAGAAGATGATTTGATTTCCTAAAGCCCAGAAATGGGTGTGGAGGACTGGATGAGAGAGAGCAGCATGTTGGTGAAGAAGAAATATACTGCATAAATGTGAGTCGTTCCTTAATATTATATACATACATTTTTTCTTTTTCCAAAAAAAACGACTGGGAACCCAGTTGGTCCCTTCTTCGCTCTGCCCCTTATTCTAATGCATCCTGTAAGGAGAAGGGTTTTTATTGTTTTTTTACAAAGATCATTTCACAAACATATCTATCCCCAAATCAGTAATGTCACAACATGATAAATCTAGATAGTTCAGAGAAATACCATTGAGATAGCTCAATCCAAGATCTGTGATATAGTGACAGCTCTTCAAATCCAGATGCACATGAGTAGCAATTTGTGAGAGTGCTTGAAGATCTTCGTCTTGCATCATGGAGCCTGGCTCGAAATGAGTGAGGCTAGGTAACATATTGATTATGGAGCAATTCAAGAACATAATCTTTAATAAACATATAACTCACGCAAATTCAAACAGCCATGTGCGAGAGAGATAATCTCATTCAATAAGGAAACGTGGATTTGGAGGAATGTTCAAGTAAGGAGGATGTGGTGGTACCATTATAGCTGAAGCAGAGAGATTGAGATCCACGAATTCTAAGTTTGGCTTGTTTGCGCCAAGAAACTTAGATCTTCATTGCAAAGTAGACCGGAATATGCGAACTTGATGATATTTTGTTTGCTTTTCAAAAAATGTTTGTGCAAGCTGCATCCATTTGTTTGATGCAGAGGGGTAATTGTGAAAAACATCTTCTGATCAAGAGTAAAATCATATTCAAGCTTAAGCTCGTATGAATAACACCATGATTTCCTATTATATGTGAGATCCCATTTAATTGAAACTATTTGCCATTGCATGCAGAAAACACTACATTCAATGATGTTTGAAAAACGTCATGAAATGATTTTCATAGTGTTTTTCAAACGTCATGCAGAACGCCATCTCTACTGGTGCCATCTTAAAATGCATGAATCGATGGCGATTGGAAAACGTCATAGAAAGTATTTCCATGACAGTTAGAAAACGACATAGAAAGCTTTTCCATGACGTTGGATAAATGCTATGAAAAGTGTTTCCATGACGATTCATAAACACCATCAACACTATTTCCATAACATTAATGAAATAGCCATAAAAACTACTTCCACGATGGTTTTCAATTGTTATCTAAAGTATCAAAAATGATGTTTATAGAGTGCCATAAAAAAAAAAGCTTAAATAGTAGTTAAGAGTCGCCATAGAATAATTTCCTTGACGTTTTTAGTTGCCACTGAAATGTTGTCATAACGTTTTGTGAGTGTCATGTTCATATGTTCAATGACATTGACAAAGTGCCATAAACTAATAAATTTTTAAAAAAATATTCAGTTTATTTAATATTTTAATTAGAAACAAATATTATATAAATCAATTATCAAATAGGTAGGGGTGCGGCTATTGCCACCCTACAATTTATTTTGTTCACCCTACAACTTGTTGATTTATTGAAAGACTAAAATACCCTAATATAAAAATTACAATAATAGACAATCTCATATTAAAAATTACAATTCCTTTTTCTGATTACATCCTACAAAGCACGTTCTTAATCTTTTCATTCATCGTTAAACCCTAACTTTTTCTTTCTTAGCATTCATCATCTTCAATTATTCTCATGCTATGCTAACAAGTTTTATGCCTCAAAATATATCATTTTAATGCTAATGGAATCTGAAAACAACTACTTAGAGTCTGAAAACGAGGTAATCGCCTTGTCCCTTCACTCTCACTTTCACTTTGAAATTAATTGATTGCAGCTGAAATATCTACCGTCTTTGGCCAGCAATTAATTACTGTCTTGTAGACTTGCTGCTCTATTTCTTTTTACACCGATTCGGTAGACTTGTTGGTCTTCTTCTTCGCTTTTTCAGATTCTGTATTATTGTTGGGTAACTATAATGATCGTTTCGTTTTTCAAAAATGGGTTCTTGATTCAGTTTTAATTTGAGTTTGCGTTACAAAAGATATAGTGAGAGCCCATGTTTATTCAATTTTGTTTCTATGTTTCCGGCTTTGTCTATTCAAAGAGGCTTTGAGGATATTTTCGATAGATTGAGGAAGGAATGGGCCCAGAACTTTGATTAGTTTTTTATATGTAATTTCTCTTTCCTTTTTCTGCTTCTTTGCTACTGCCTCTGTATCACTTCAGGAAATGCCCACCATTTGTGTGTGTGTATCCTTAGGACTGATGGTTGCACGTGTTGATTCTTCTTGTATTTGCATTTTTTTGCTCTTTTCATGGTAACTTTACTTAGATATAAATCTGCAAGTGCAGTACATTGCTATTTGTTGAATTGGGTTAGTGAAAATAACTCAAATGTAATGCTTGCCTTAGTGGTATACCCCATTAGTGAGACCAAACAACATAGACAAAAAAATGTGAGAGTTTTGAGTTTCATTTCGTCTCCAAATGTTTTTTTTTTTTTGGTTCTATATTTCTGTAGATGTAGAATAGTGTCGAATATTGAATAGTTTTCGGTGACTCTATATCAAAATATTCAATATTGATTGGATTATTTTCTACATCTTTCTTGTAGGGTGAGGCTTTTGTTAAGAGTAGCAGAGTTTCCTCAAACTATCCATTAGACTCGACAAGCATATTCACAACTGATGAGGTAACTTGAAGTTTAAAATGTTTTTTATTGTAGCCTTCATAATAATAATGTGTCATATATGCCTAGGTATTTGAGAGTAGAGATGCATTAACTGAATGGATTCATGCACAAGCAATATAAACAATCCAGTAGTGGTTACTATGAGGTCTGATTCTGGAGGTGTTGGAAAAAGACAGAAGAGACCTCGAATAACATTTTGTTGTGAAAAAGGAAAAACAAAGATTTTTAAAATTCAAAACAAAAGGTATGCACTGCTTAACCTAATCCTATACATAGTTCATGTCACTTTGCCTATTAAACAATTTATTTTTATTATTTAGGTGTCAAACAAAACTTGCTCTGTGATACCACCCAGATTGACATACGAATATACGACACTATTTCCCACTATGTATCAACAATACATTGCAAACCAAACTGATGTTGATGTGGATGGAAATTGTGGATATAGAGTCGTCACTATCTCAATGAGGTTTGGTCATGATGGTTTGCGTACGGTACGTAAACATTTATTAGATGAGCTTAGAGGGAACCGCACTTTCTATGAAGACCACATCTTTGGGGCTAAACGGTTTCATGAACTAGAGAATTGCCTTGACTATTTTGTTGATGGGTCTGCACCTGAAAACTTTTGGATGACCATGCCTGATATGGGACATATTTTTGCCACATGTTATGGTGTGACAATAATCCATTTATCATCCACCACGTGCATTACATTTCTTCCTTTGTATAATAGGAATGAATGTCGAAATGAATATCATGGTGATTGCGAGGGTGGTGAGTTTGCAATTGGATATGTTGGCCGTCATTTTGTTAAGGTAAAATATGGAACAAGTACCAAATTACATATGTTGTTGTCATGTTGTTAATTCATAACTAACATACATTATTGTTCATGCATGCAGGTAAATTTGATATCTCAATCTGTTCCAATTCCTCCAGTTACTCCTCTATGGCATAGGTACCAAGTTAATAATGGACATTTGTACTGTATTTATGAGCAACGCATGGATCAATTCAAGAAACTCGAAAATATGGAAGACGTTGCCACCACAGATACATTTGCAGACATTGTGCATCATGATATCGATTGAAAACATTGACATGTTGTTAAATTTGAGAGTTCGTTCTTATTCTTTTAGTTCGGATTTTGACCTTAGTGTGGACTTATTCTTTTAGTTGGGATTTTGACCTTACTATTTATTTATACTTTTTAGAATAAATGACATTAATTTTTGGTTTTATTTAAAAGAAACAAAAAGAAATGCAGAAATGTATAAGTCAATATTGTTGGAGAATTGAGAAAGGTTGAAAGGTTTGCTCATTTTATGATTGAAATAGCCGACATTGCAGACTTGATGTTGGAAAAAGGTGAAGCCAAATAGAAAAAGAATTCGAGTTAAACCTTGTATTGGACAAGGAAAATATATTTTGGGTATTGCAAATGGGTGAACAAAGTAAACTTGAAATTTAAAAATTATATGTAGGTTGAGAAAAGAAAGTAGGTGAACAAAGTAAACTTGAAATTTTAAAAAATATACGTAGGGTGAGAAAAGAAAATAGGGTGAACAAAGTAGTCAGTAGGGTGGCTTAAAAAATGGTATTTTGGGTACTATAAATGGGTAAACAAAGTAAATTAGAAATTAAAAAAATAAATGTAGGGTGAGAAGAGAAAATATGGTGAACAAAGTAGTTAGTAGGGTGGCTTAAAAAATGGTATTTTGGGTACTATAAATGGGTAAACAAAGTAAATTAGAAATTAAAAAAATAAATGTAGGGTGAGAAGAGAAAATATGGTGAACAAAGTAAATTGTAGGGTGGCAATAGCCGCACCCTTATCAAATATATCACACATTGTTACTGAATTCAAAATACAAAAAATTAACAGGTATATATTTATATAGCTACTTATGCCTTGTTCAAAAACAAACTTGTCCAAAAAAATATGTCAATTGTTGCAGAGAATGTACTTAATTGGACAAGCAATAGTACTTCCAAGTGCATCTTCCATAGTTGCAAATTCGAGCTGATTTCAATAGAATTAATACAGCATCAGGCATGACAACTTCCTCAATAGCAATTCTATAACAATCATGTCCAAGTTTGTAGTCATGCACTTTTGACTTTGGATGAATATCATAAATGTGTCATCTAGCCACTACTTCACTTGTGCTCTCCCAGTTTAGCAACTTGATTGATAGACAGTTGGGTGCTATCTTGTCCTGACCACACAATCCAAAATGGGATATACATAATCCAAGGTCAACAACAGTTTGAAAACATGTTCCAAAATGCAGAAATTTTACACAATCTCATAAACATGTTTCGGGGCTGGCTATATGAGGAGAAAGTTTACACAATCTCAGAAAAGACCAAAACAAAATAATACATTTCACCTGAGCAACAGAACAGAAAACCTCACCAAAGCAAAGCAACAACAATCTCAGAACAGACCAAAGCAACATATCACATTTCACCAAAGCAACAAAACACAAAACCTCACCAAAGCAAAGCACAAATTCCAGTAAATGCTTAACTGCCTAAATTTAAATGTACCCTAGAAGGTCCAGTACTAGGGTTCATACTTCCTTCACCATGTCCATTCTGATTTGTATATAAAACATGACAATAATATATATATATATATGTATAATTGTAAACCAGATTCTAATTAACAAAGTGGAATCCACCAAATTCTTACTTTTGGAGTACCAACAGGATCAGCATGCATATTTCCACCACCACCACCACCACCATCATTCCCATTTTGGCTCTTTCAAAACAATCACAAACAATTTTAGTTCATATAATTACAGTATTCGAAACCACACTATGCATTAGCATAAAACTTACCATTTTTAAAATCCTATCCTCCATAATCTTTGTATGCTCATTCATTGCATCAATTTTATTCTCTAATGTTTGTTTCCATGAGGTACGTTGTAGTTGAGCATCTATCTTTGAAGTTATAACTCCTGATCCCAGACCTCTAACACAACCAGGATGCTCCTTACCAAGAACCTGACTCAATATATCATGTTTTACAGGAATAGTCCCTTCACTAGGCAGTTGTGCATCAAGTTTAGCTTCTATCTCAATCTAAACAAAGGAATGAAGAAAATATTAATAATACCATATGCATTCACAGCTTTAGAAAAATTTGTTCAGGGAGAATACTTACAGTTTTGGCAGCGACATGCTCATTTTTTTACTTCTTTTGCTCCTGTCCTTTCATCCATAATTCGGTGCTACTCAACGATTTTCCAGGATTTTCCTTTTTCTGAAATGAAAACAAATAGAGATATATGTTCATAAATTATTGTTCCAATTTATGGTTATTATTATTTCAAAGATCTATTATTCATTTATAGAATAGAGAAAAAGAAATGTCTCTAAACTTGTCTAATTACTTGCATATTCCCCTCTTGCATAACCTTTTCGGTTCATTGTCTGAGTTAAGTTTGTTTTGCTCTTTTATTTATTTATTTATTTATTTTTCCCATATTCTCACTCTCTCTGCAAAGGATCACCGATCACACCATAACTTTGTCGTACATATAAATTTTTGGTTCAAATTAAATAACTTACTTGCCATAACTTGCTGCCAGGTTTGGTTTTGATTCTAAGGCTTGCAAGGTCTTTATTGTTTTTTGACCAACAACCAGCCTTGTATTGATAAAAGGAACAATATTAAAAGTAACAATACAAAGAAAGCGACAGAAACAACAAAGAAACGGAAAAAGCAGAGAGGGAAAACCCATGAAACAAGCTCTCATAGGGGAGCTTGTTTTACTTTATTAATCCTTCTTGACTTCTTGTTACACTATCAGACACTGTGATGAAAATACTTAACTGGAAGCGGTCACAGCATAGATTTTCCATAATGACAATAATATTGATATCCAAATTTGAATCAAATTAAGGGTCATTTGGAGTATGCAGGATATCCCTTTTCAAGAATTATTTGTGATCCCTCAGCATCATTCATCTTTTCAAGAATTATTTGTGATCCCTCACCATCATTAATTACTGCCTGTCCATCAATAATGAAAACCCACGTTATTTTCTATACATGGCTAACGATCGCTGCTGAGGATGACTATTCTGGTGCTGCATACTATGGAACATGGATATTAGTCCACTCAATCTTTACCAAAAAGGAATTCAAGACGCTCATTTGTAACCAAACAGCATTTGTTCTCCTATAAATTAATCACCAACTTAAGCATCCTGGTTCACCTACCATAATGCATCTTTGTGTCATACGGCGACCTTGTTACCAGAAGTTTATGCCCCAAGAGGGATGTGAAGAACCTAATGTGGATAGAAATAGTAGGTACTGTAGCAATAAACTCTTGCCTTCAAGTCCAAGAAAATAATTGCTCAAAAGAAAGAAAAAAGTATATTGAGATTCAAACATCAGCTTCAAACTAAACACAAAAATCAGTAATGCAACAAAAGACAAATCAACGCTTGTGTATCTCATTTCATAACTCAGATTGCTTCTTATTGAAACAGCTAATGCTAAATTCAAGCATGTTGCTCATCCAGCAAATATGGCTGCCCACACACTAGCTTTGTCCTCTTCAGCTTGTAGTGATATCTTTACTGATGTTCTTCCAATTAAGAAACTGTGGCATTTGTAATCATCCAAGAACTATCTTAAGCTAATCAAAAGGATTCAATCTACATACACTACTAAAAATGGAGCAATACAACCATCAACCAGCTTTATATTGATAAAAGGAAATTTTGACATTTGAAATAATATTAACACTAAACAGCCAACTTCAAAGAAATATTTGATATAATTTAAGAGAGATGCAAAAATACAACTGCCAACCAGCTTCATAGTTTCCAATCTCATTCACTTAAGTAAACCTCGATATTGGAAACCATCCTGCTTTAGCATCTTCTTATGGCATGAAAAGAATAAAAGGGAAAATGACGTCTACAGCACCAAATTGGATGTAGAAGAGGCACTTCACTACCACTGTTGACTCAAAAGTGCAGTTTACCGTGCAGTTTACCTTGACACTTTTGACAAGTTTTTCGTAGATATGTACTTGGATTTCTCAGTTCCACCAGCATCGTCTATCAGGATCAACAATTCAAAACACAGACTTGGCATTAGTAGATTGTATAGGACTACATCAAAATAACATCAAACTTATAACAGTAAAGAACAAAATAGCTAGATCATAACAGCATTCCAAATGTAAATAATAGCACGAAATGAACTATATCTGAACTTCAAGGACAACAGGTTCCCATTGAGCCTATAACAAATCCTTTCCCACAAAATCCCGCTCCTTGACATCAAATTTTCTTCTTTCTCTCCATTCAAATGACCCACAGTACAGAAATTACAGCACATATTCCCAGCTCCCGTCCCCTACATCTCCCTCCAAAATACATATTTCCAGCTCCCATCCCTTGTATCTTTCAATTAAAAAGGCCACATATTGTCAGAACTCAGATTGGACTCACTCAAAAACCCCTTTTTTATATATTTTTTTATAGATTTAATGCAACTGGACATTGTAAGAAATGGTTCTCACTCTCAGAACCATCTTTACAAATTACCAACAATTAGGGAAAGACAAACAGCAGGTGTTCTCCTCTCACCAATGTCACAGGGTACTGATCTTTCAAGGAGCAATAATCCCCTTACCAGATGAGGAAATGAACCGAGGCATGGACGGCTTGTTCCTCAAATGCCTACAGTATGAAGTACAAGAGAATTCCCCTGTTGACTCCAGCAATTGTCTATTGTCTGGGCTAGATGAAACAAGCTTAACACCCTCAAACTGAGATAATAAAGACATAAGCTCCCCAACTTCAAGATCTCTCAAATTCCTTCTCAACCCAAAGTCTCAACTCCCATCTCACTTGTATAATAGAAAATTACTAATATAGCAATAGAAAAATGTAAAGTACATTTACCAATATATACCGATGAAGCTTGGTTTGCAGACTTAAGTCCAAAAGCGACTCGGGTATAGACACTGTTACTAAATGAAACAAGGCTTTCTTGCCAGAAACAGCTGTAGACTAAACCAAAATGGTAAGGGCCCTTCACCCAAAATATCAACAACTATATATATGGAATGAGTCTAGCTGCATTGAGCAATTATTTCAGGATCAAGTCTGACTGGTCATAATTCGGAGGGTTGTGATGCATGGAGCTGAGCCTTTTAAGCAAAAATTGGTTTGGCTAAAAGGAATTCTGAGGCGTGTTACCTGTTGGACTGATGCTAGGGTTTCAAGGACACCTCTGATGAATATTGTTGATGGGGTGGATGAGAGATTAATTGACACTAAAGTGCAGACTACTTTTAAGTAAACTGGTGGTGTTTAGATGTAGTATAATTACTCCAATGGAGAGTTTACTTTGAAAACAACGTACATGGCCTCTTCTTTCAGGAGGAGGATTGGCCCGATTGTTGCTGGAGTTTTATCTGGAAATTGAATAGCCCTCCTAAACTGAAGGCTTTCCTATATATGGTTAGCATATTAGGGACGACTTCTCACTCGTGACCAAAAAATAAATATATAAATTACAGAGAAAAGGGGACCAATTCTATCTTGGTGCTGCAACCATGTCAACTAAAGTAAATGCGACACCTACATGTTAAAGCTTAACAGGGCCCGGGCATGAAAAGTAAAGTAGCCATTCTTGGCCATCCAAACAGGTTCTGTTTCGTTGTTCTCATTCTTGATCTAAGTGTGGCACTGAATGAATTCAAAAACTATATACCCTGCAGATTTTACTTGCTAGCCCACAACAAAAGGAAAAAAAAAATAGTTTCATGATGGTCAGAGGCAGAAAATATGTAAACTAATCTGGATGGTATAATATTATATCCAGATTAATATTATAAAAGGATCCAAAAAAAATGAATGTGGCAGAAGATCTAGGTTAGAAGTATGTTTCACAAACACTTCCTCGTTTCTGCAGCCGTATTTGACATTTCCTATATGTACAAGGATACACTATCTAGCTATTAATAAAAAGTTCTTTTCAATATACCACATTTCCCTGTTCTAGTGACTCAGATTTATTGTTAGGCACCCCTAATGGGTTGATAGGTGTTCCATCCTACAAATCAAGCCTCCTAAAGATTTCAGTATTACTCTATCTGAAATTTCAAAACAAAGGCAAAACAAGAGGGGAAAGATTCTCTTGGTTTCCTAATTTACAGATCAAGCAAATAACTTTTTCTATGTGCCGAGAGAAAGAAAATTAGACCTTTCTAAAAAAAATAAATGTATAGATACTTGGAGAGAGATGCCTATGTACCACTGACCTTGGATCTTACTAAATATTTTCTTAGTAGACCTGCCTATATGCCTCCAGATGGATTGGGGCCGGTTTCCCAGCCCTAAGTTGTCAAGGTAGAGTTGAGCCTATTGAATTCTAAAAGCTGCATAATTTGGGAGATCCAAAAGGCACAATTCATATGAATGCACAGTTTGCTTACACAGCTGACCATGAGGAAGCAAAACACCTCTCAGAAACAATCTACAATTGAAAGAGAACAAAACTTTACCACCTTTTATACCCAATCTGTCCAGATGGCAACCCGTAAATGCAAATGCGTAAAAAATCAGATTAAACTTTTAAGGAAAGGGTTTGATAGATAAGATTGTAGTTGATTAAAAACCATCAGCAAGGGACATGATTTGTATTCAGAAATCCCTAGTTTGGATGCAAGTATAGCTTACCATAGTATCGTAACATGATCAGCTTCCGAATTCTACTCCTCGTCAATGATATGCTACAAGACTAAACAGTAACCAAGTGTTGAAAGATTGCTTACATTTGAATTTCAAACCCGAAGATGAAGAATGCGAGGTACAAATTTAACAGCCATTCATTGGGCCGCTGTCTAGACCAGAGTCCGCTTCGAAAACCGGACCAATCTCGGCTGTTAAATTTGTATACTAAAAAGTAGACCAATCAAAGGAGACGCTCGCACTCCTCGCAGGACGAGAGACGGTCAAGCCATGAGAAGGAGGCGGAGGGGTCACGATCCACGTGGAGGAGGCGGGGCCCCAAATTCACCTCCGCCGCGTGCATCGGTGACCCCTCCGCCGCCTCCACGTGGACCAGGGAGTGCCGCTGCAGATCCGGTGTTGCTGCCGATTGGATTTTCTTCGGGAATTTTCATTTTTTTTTTTTTCTTTCTTTCTGGTCTGATTTTGGGATTTTAGGGATTTGGGGAGTTATTTATAGGGACGGTAGGGGTTTGGTCACACAAATCTACAATATAATCCGCTCTTTGGGAAATGCTAATGGGCCCTAATGTGGAGAAAAGAAAATCACTCATCTTAATCTTTTTTATAGTAAGAGTGATTTTCATGCATATATTGGTGCCTTGGGAGCAAAATTTGCATGCCACTGACTGATTAACAGTAACATGTATACTGTCAAAAACTAATCAATTCTGACCATTTGATTAAGTTAGAATCAAGGTTCTAAATATCTGCGATATTTTTGATATACGATATCTCTTCTTTTCAGGGGACCGATATATCTTAGGGAATAAATATCTTATCTTCTACCGTTTTCACGAAATTTCTCCGACATCGTCAAATATCTTCGATATATTATATATTTGCGATATATTTCCGATAAAATGAAGAAATATCTGTAAAATTTGATGGAAAAAAAAAACTCAGTAATTCTCTAAATTCAAATCTGTGTGAAAAGAGATCTCCTCAAGGCAAATCTGGGTGAGGAGAAATCCTCTCAAGGTGAATCTAGGTGAGGAAAAAAAAACCCCTCAAGGCGAATCTAGATGAGGAGAACTACACTCAAAACGATTTTGAGTGAGAAGTAATTCTCTAAATGCAAATCTGTGTGAGGAGAGATTTGGTACTATGTAGTCTGTGACTATGTCTGTATTCTGTAACTTTGTATGTAGTCTATGACTCTTTTCTTTGTAGTTGAATAATAGAAAGAAGATAAATGTTCAATTACTCAAATGAGGAATCGTTTGGCATATCATAAGTTGGAAAAACTTGTATACTACTACTACTATAACATGAAGTTGCGGCTGCGAGATAAACAGGCAAAGAATAATGTAGTCAATGAAAACAACTATACATAACTACTTCATGTTGCAAGTGAGCCACTTGATAATGCCATTGATTCACTTCATGATTGGATCATGCCTGCACACCTCGATGATGAAACTAGAAAACCTCTTCCACAAGTTGTAGAAACTGCAACTAATGCTGGAATCAACGTAGAGAGAGTCTTAACTGAAGAAGTTGCTAAAAACCCAAAGGATAATTTAGATATTGATGATGTGTGGGGTGGTACAGCAACTCCAGAAAGTTCTGAGGATGGTGGAGAGGGTGGAAACAGAACAAGTGGTGGAGGTGAAAGATATGAATATGGACAATCTTTTGTGATGGGGGATTAAACCAATTTACCTGTGAAGGTAATTTTGATCATACCACTCAAGATGAAGACCATGGAGTGAGAACAGCTGGTTATGGTGCTTAAGAGAAGACCTAATATGGGAGGAGGACTAGAGGTGCAACTGATGATCATAGTAATCCATCTGATATTTCTTCAATTGCCTTAAGCTTTGACTCTATCAGTTTAGACACATAGTACAGTGGGATCTCAAATGAATCTCATGAAGACAACAATCAACTTGGTTATGATACTTATGGATATAATTAATATGGAGAAGTATATGATCAGTTATCTAGTTTGGTTCATCCTTATTATCCACTAAAAGGGTTGGCAACTCTAAAGAGATCTATAACTATCATGTTCATCACTACAATTCGTACTATATGGGTCATATGTCTTGGTCTGATTATTGTATTTCCGTAGACCAGCGAGCGGCTTTTTCAACCGCCTAGAGTCTCTTTTTAGATGTAAATGAAGTTGACATTCATATGTATTTATATGTAATTCTAATTTTCTAATAAATTGACTTTTTGAATAACGATATATTTTCTCCTGTATCCTCAATATATCTCTGATATTTCCCATATCTCCATTTTTCAAAGTTCTGATAGATATGAAGAGACCGATATTTAAAACCTTGGTTAGAATTCAAAAGCTTGTGATTTATGGGACCCCAAAAGGATAAAACAATCTAAAGACTAAGACAACATGTAAATGACATCTTACCTCTTAGTAAACCTCAAACTTATTTTTTATCTACCATTAACTTATTTAGGATGAATTGTTTTATAATTCTGTCAAAGATTCTAATTTAGGTTATTATGTGTCATAAGTTAAGCTCTCCTCCTTAGAGCATCTTCAATCGCTTTCCAGTAATTTCTCTATTATAAGGAAGCAAAAATTAAAATCTCAAAAAAAAATTCTGCTCCAACTCTAATAGATTCTCTATTTTACATATTCCATAATTATTTCCTAAATTCTTTCTTAAAATTTTACATATTGTTGTAAATATAGGGAAATTTGTTTTCTCTCTCATCACTGTCTCTATTTTGGGAAAACTGTTAGAGTTGCTCTTACTAACTGTGTAGGTTTTATTAATTACATATTAATGTTTTTACAGCTTGCATATCTCCTCTCCCTATATCTATCTATGTTACGCGTTCAAAACATAGCTCGTATTATTACTGATTTAGTAGATTAACAGAGATTTCTTGGGGGGAAAGACCATCCTTTATAAGAAACAAAGTTTTATTAAAAGAACATATAAAGTACAACACAGAGATACTGAAATTGCAAGCTGTAAGTTCTGAGGAAATAATGCCCATAGAGATGCCTAAAAAGTAAAACCTAACACCACACCACAGAAATCTAGCTCCTTGCCTCCTTCCCCCTCTACATTCTCGGAAGTCCTGTTCTTTCCCTCCATCCAAATGACCCAAATACAACAATTACACCAGAAAGTCAGAAACACTTATATCTTTCACTGAGAATGGACAACTCACATTAGACTCTCTATAACCCATTGGCAAAGGGAGAAATACATTAAAAACTAAATAAATGAAATAAAATTGTTTCGTATTTTTCTTTTTAGAAACAAATCTTCTTCTTTTTTGAAAGGTGGAAACAAATATTATATTGCTTGGTTTTGTTTTAATGTTTTCTCTAAAATATCAAGATATTGTAACAAACAATCAAATATTTACAAAAATATTGTTTTACATGAAGAACTATCATTAACAAAAGCATTTTCCTACTTCAATTAAGGGTTATAGAACACTACAAAAATTATTTTATCGATTATTTCCTCAAATATTTATCTGTTTGATTTACTTTTCTTTCAAGCATCTTGGGTTAGAATTTTAGAACCCTAACAGAATATTGTAAGCACTTCTTCTATTATTTGACATCTAAAACCTCATTGTAAGAACAAAAATTACTTGAAGCGTACCTTCCATAACTCTCCTCAAAAAGTCAAAATACATAATAAATTTTTCATTTGTTAGATATGTATTTGGCGGCACCTTCATTAAATGTGATACATGCAACAAATGTTTTGAATTAAAAGACTAACGAAAAGAAAATGATTAATAATTTACAGACAACTGATTAAGAAAGAAATTGAAAATCTAAATTCTTGGAAGATGATTCAAAAGGAGTGAATTCCAAACCATTTTAAAGAGGATACCCTAAAAAATACTTCACATTTTTCTTCAATGTTCCAGGATATATGCAAATGAATGTGAAAATGAATATAGTCACTCACTCACTTACCACATATATGTTTAAGCACAAATAGAGATTATTTTTTAAAAACAAAAAAGGAAAAAAAAACATTGGAATTATCCACCAACTTCAAAACCAAGGGCAAAATAGCTCTACTAAATTATGAGAAAACAACATCAAAAATCAGTTATACCAACCCCAAAACCATCCTTCCTATGTCACTTCTCTGGTATTGAGTCCAAAATAGAGCAACCGCTTTCTGCCTGTGCGACATGTGGCCTACAAACGACATCGTCTGGTCTTGAGACCCCACGTTTATTTCGTTGTGGACCCTGACACGTAAGCTTATCCTCCCTGGCACATTCTCCGTCCTCTTGTTTTCTTCAAAAACTAGACTAGGCAAAACCAGCAGAAACTGATTCACTATACTTCCTAAAAAGCTATGGCTGAAAGCTCCAAAGCTCTAACTCAACCCAGATTCTTTCCCTTTATTAATACTCACCCTCTCCTCCATATTTTCTCCACTACAAGCAAAAATCTATCAGTGATAAACAACATTGCTCTCACATCAACTCAAAAACTTTTCCATTTCTCTCTTCATCATCATCACCACCTAAATGGCTTCATCTTCTGCAGATTCATCGAGAAGAGGAGCAAAGAGGCAACGCCAAAAAAACCGCAACCTTCATGATGATTCCTAGGTGTTTGATGTTCACAGTGATTTCGTGGAGCAAATCTTCACTCACCTGTCAATACAGCAGTGCGTGCAAATAGGGCTGGTGCCAAGGAGTTTCGGGGAACATGGCAGAAATGCCGGAATCTCGACTTCGGGAGAGAATTCGCGGCCACCCAACCCCACCGGTTGGCTTAAAGCGCCGCTGTGGACCATGCCATTGAATCCCACCATAAAGAGGGAAGATTAAAACCCTCCGGTTATGTTTCGATCCGTCCGGTGTTGAGTTTCTTCTTGATAAGTGGGTCCGGAATCGGTCAAGAAAAGAGTCGAGGAGCTCGATAAGAGTCGAGGAGCTCGACTCGACATCTTTCAGGCGACGGTGCGTTTTGCGTCCCTACCAACGCTATAGAGGCAAAGCTGAAAGAGCTCAAGCTCTATTATTTGGTGATCCAGATGCCGTTTAATCTGAAGGCTCTAGTGTCTCTGACCACCTTGGTTCTGAGGCAGGTTGATCTGACGGACCTGATCATTGAGGCTGTGTTCGAGAACTGTGCCCATCTTGAGACCTTTGACACGGCTGACTGCTATGGAGTAAGAAATATGAAGGTAAAGGCGAACAACATATTTAAGGTGTTAATGGTTGGAGGGTGCCCGAAGATATCGAGCATCAAGATTGATGCCCCGAGGCTTCGATGTCTCTACTACAATGGGGTGGTGAAACGATTCAACATATCTGAGCCTTTGTTGTTCTTGAATGAGGTCGTTTTGAATTTCCTGCCCTCAAAAGGGTACACCAAACCTTGGCTTGTTAAGAAGCTTGTTGCTGATACCTCAAGTGTGAGAGTGCTCACCATTACTAGCACATTTCTTGAGGTAGTGAATGATTTTATCCCAAAACAGACTCATATTAATTTATCAATGTTTCAATTGAGGAGTTTGTTTGGTGGTTAGTTAAATTATTGTTCTTTTGTGAATAATTAGGGCTTGGCTGCAAAGATTCTCCATGGATGTATTCGAGAGATGCAGTTTTGCTTCTGGAACTTAAGTGAGCTCCAAATAGTCATGCAGGATCTGAGCTTCACTAATGCCGGAGATGTTGTGTCTTTTATCAAAAACTGTCCAAGGCTGGAGAAGTTGTTTATTGAGGTGAGTATATCTAATTATCATGACTATGGAGTTGTTTTTGTTTGCTTATTTATGATAATGTAGTTATTCTAACTGTTAATTTGCAGTTGTATTCTTTCTTAATTTCAGTGCGTTTAACAGTAAAATGATTAATTTATTTGAATAACAATAAATCGGAGGGACTCATGTTATCACTTTGAGGACTAATATTATAATTTTGAGGACTCATATGGCAAACTAAGAAAATTTACCACTTTAAGAACTCATGTTACCACTTTGAAGATTAATAATACTATTTTGAGGACTCATGTGGTAACTAAGAAAATTTACCACTTTGAGGACTCATATTACCACTTTAAGAACTAATATTACTATTTTGAGGACTCATTTTTACCATTTTTAAGGCAATTGTATTCATGTCATACATTAACACATTGTAGAATTTTCCTAAATCGGAAGTGTGAGTTATTTTTATTTGAATATATCTTCTCATCTGGATTAATAACACTATTTTTTTTTTCAGCTGAATAAGAATATGAGAGCGCAATTTACCGTGATATGCTACAGAATCCAGCAATGGATCACAATATGAGCTTCCTCAATGCCCTCAATTTTGTCAAAATAAGAGGGTTTAAGGTTACAAATAAGCAACACGAACAGTTAGCAAGGTTCATCTTAGACAAGGCGAGGTTCTTAGAGCGTATAGTCCTCCTATGGCCTACGAACCGATGCCATTTATGCATCGGTGTGCCTTATCTACCACTCAGTGAGCATATCAGGTGCACTAACATCCTTGCAGGTTGGAAACTGTCTACCAGAGCGGAAATTATATTATGTGACCAAATGGAGGACACATATAGTTTCCCGAAACATGTAAGGAAATGGTTCTAGTCAAGAGAGGACACATATAGTTTCCCGAAACATGTAAGGAAATGGTTCTAGTCAAGAGGATGAACTTGCTCGATTTGGTTGCTCGATCAAGTCTCCAGAAGGGTGAATGTGTACTATAACTTAATTTATAGCAGTCTTAGGGTTATATTTGTACCAGTGTTTCTGCTTTAAGATGGTGTTGAATGTGATCATCATGTGATGTACTGTTTTAAATCTGCACTGAAAATGATATATAGCTACATACATTTATTGATAAACGTATCAAATTTATGTACATGTAAGTCATTGTGCGAAAGGATTTACCTTTGGAACTTAATTAAGTTTTTAAGTTATGGTTTGCTGTTAAACTTTGTATTTGTATTCTTTTTTTTTTTTTTTTACTCTCTCCATAATAGAGAGGGGATCACTACACCCGGAACCCCCCCCCCCGCCCCCCCCTCGCGTCTCTCTATTTTATTTTATTAGAATAATAAAAAATAAAATACAAAATGAAAGAGGGGGATATAAACCAAAACCTCTCCAATATCAAGAAAAAGTACAATTAGACTGAAATTATTCCAACATCAAATATAGCAAACCGTCCTATCTTTAAAGGAGAAAAAATTGAGTACTAATAAGGACCCCTAAAAGAACAACCCAAGAGCAGCAACCAACATCTACTATGCAAACCTGAAATTAGGAAGGCCTGCCAAATCTCTGGAATATGCCGCAAGTGCCCAAGGAGGACAAAATTAGCTAAAGAATCAGCTACCTAATTACTTTCGCGATAGACATGAGAAACTTTCACTGACATAGATGCAAGCATAACCCGACAGTTGAACCAATTTGTAGATTATCGCCATGGTACATCACTCTAAAGAGAAGGAAAAAAAAATAACCAAAGTCGAGTCACTTTCAATCCATAGGGAGTGCCAACCTTTCTGCGATGCAATATGAATAGCACGAATCGCTGCCTGAAGTTCAGCCTCTAAAGCATAGGCCACCCTAAGAGCCCCCGCAAAACAACCAAGCACACGACCCAAATGATCATGAAAAATGCCACCGAAACCTGCTGGACCTGGAGTGCCTCTAGCTACGCCATCAATACTAACCTTAACTTGTAAAATAGAAAGAGCATGCCACATAACCTCTATAATGGGGGTCTTCCAAGAATATCAATCCGACACAGATGCAAAGCTCAGCAACTGAATTTGTCACGCACCGAATTTTAGAATAACAATTCCAAATCCGGAACATGAAAATACTACAACTCAAAATAATCAACCTGAAAATTTCTTTCCTTAACATACTCACCACACGAAATAAAATCAAACCGAATTTAGTCTCGGTTAATTATTACAACTCAAATCCAAAATGTAATGTAAAGCTCTAAATGAGCATACACACATCTCACAACGAAATGAATAACAAAACTGCAGTAACACCTAAGCAGCTCGGTCACCTCCCTGGTTATCCTGACCTGCAGGAATATCCGCTACACCATTGAATAGTGTACCGGGATTGCAACAACACAAAACCCGGTAAGCTTATGAAAGCTTGTATGAGTAAAAGAAGGAACTGTTACTTAATTTAATCTCATTTATTCCCACACACCGCAACACTCATTAATTTCCACATAAGCAAATAATGACAATCTCAATCAACACCAATTCAAATTTATCAAGACAACCCAACTCACAACTTTCTCCACAACTCTCATCATCGTATTTATAAAAATACGGTACTTGACAGACTAGAGCTCTAACTGAATCGTAGTCAGTCACCTGGCCTAGGTTATGGCATCCGACATATTAATCAATTATTGTATTTCATCAATATGTATACCTATATACATATTTAGAACGTCCAATAATTCCACATACTCAACCAATCGTATCCCATCATCCACACTAGGATTAGAGCGTCCGATTACTCACACCGGTCATTACATTGACCCTAAACCCATAAATGAACCCAACATATAATATCACTTACTGAAATCAACCCAACCAAGATACATCATATTATTATGGAATTACACAATTGTAATATAATCAACTCAATCATATCATCAATCAAACAATCCACTCATCAATATATATTTTCCACGTAAATATATATATACGTAATCATCTACTCAGGAATGACCACTAATACCATCTATAGTTCACACAAGAAAATTATGAAATTCATTTGTATAGTTAAAATTCATTTTACTTACCTATGGACCGTGGTGATTCAACTCCATGAAATTTTAAAACAAATATTTAATCCCCAAATATTTTTCACACAATTACTAAAATAAATAATTTAAAATGCTCGGTTCGTAATATGAACCACGTGAGTTTTACTCACCTCGAAACTCCCGCTGCGTCTTCAATATAATTATAACTCTCAATAATCCAAATGCTCGTCAACTCAAGCCGTCAAGTACCTAATCAAGTACGGTCTTACTTAGCAACGAAGCATGAAATAAACCTAAATGATGATCCAACGGTCGGATTTCAAAATAACGACAATCCAACGGTCGGATCCTAAAATAAAGACAATCCGACGGGCGGATTGAATTTAAATGATAATCCAACGGTTAGATCCTCACGGATTGCCCTTGGAAACATCCTATCAAAATTATACGAAAATCCGATGAACGGAGCTTCACTAATTGCCTCCCGAATCACTATTTTACAATTATACGAAGATCCAATGGTCGGATCTTCGCCCGTGACCACACAAGGTCATCGGGACAGTCATATGAACATCATATTAAAATTTGAAGTAAAACCGATGGTCTGATCTTTGTAAATCTCAAACCGAGGGTAAATTGTAAAACCGTAAATAGTAACGTCAAAACAGAAATTGACTATTTATCAACTTTTTCTAACATGACCAAGTTATATCTCAAAACGCTCGTATGGATGCATAGATCATCGTCCAGATAATAAAAACTCAAAATGTGGTCCGACGCGCCGCCACACGCGGCGGTGAGACGGTGGTCAACGCGGGGGTCAACGCCGGTCAACCACCTCCGATGCAAAAGTCGTCAACTACAAACTTCTTCAAAATGAAATTTTGAACAAATTTAATACCTGACGTTTTCGGAGATGAGGTCTGGATCGTCCTAGATCGGGCTTTGAAGTTGGATTAATCTCGGCCCTCTGATCAGTCTCCAGATCGAATCAGGGACGTCGAAATCTTCAACTCTTGATCTACCACTCTACACTCAAAATCGTGATGCAAGCCATATATGGGGATGATCAGAAGGAAGAGCACGTCACGAAAATGGGGAGGATCGGCCCGTGCACCGCCGGAAAAATGGTTTTCCGGCCGGGTCGGGTTTGGGCTTCGGATAGGGGCTTCGATCCAGGCCTAGGAGCGGCGGCTGGGTGTGGCGACGGCGGGGATAGACCGGGAGTGAGGCGGCGAAGCGGGCGGGAAGACCGACTTCCAGTCGGGTCGGGTCGGCGGGTCTGCAGGCACAGTGACCAGGCCGAGAGAGAGACGGGGGGCTGATGTGCAAAAATAGGATTTTTTCGTCCTTCACAACAAACTCATATTTTTCCACTATTTATAGAAAAATTTCGATTTTCAAATATTCATAACTTATTCATACGAACTCCGAATAATACGTTCCACATATGCACGGACTCGTATCGACGAGCTCTACAACTTTCATGAAAGACGTTTTCCCAAATTTTGAACGTATAAAAAGTCGATTTTCACGACCCCCTAAATAACGTTCGTTTTCGAAAATAAAATCATTCGGAACCAATTTTCTCAACCCACGACAATCCAAATAATCTCAAATATCACAATTCAATTAATATAACAATTATTGAATTACATAAATTTATTGTATGAAAATCTGGGTCTTCACAGAATTCTTCATGGTACCCTTACTTAGGGAGTCAATCTCAAAAAGTTGAAGCCGAATGGAATGGTGCAATGTCCTCACCAACAGCATGGAATCCTGAAAACGAATAGCGTTTCTCGCATGCCAAATAGGATAAAACCCAGCTTCAATCATACGCCACCATATAATACTCAATTGAGAACCAAAACCATGGAAAATTGGATAAGAAAAAAAAAAATAGATATCAGCGAAAAGAGTAGTCTCCTGAAACAAGTCCAATAACGAGTACTCAAAGGTGAAATTCCAATATTCCGGTTTATGCAACTTGTTACCATACCTCAAGGTTTGTAATATGGATTAGTCGCCATTTTTTTATGTTAATAGACATAACATGAAATTTCCAATAATAATAAATAAAATAAAAAGAAATAACATGAAATAGCTCAATGTTGAAAAAAATTGAACGTGATAGATTCTACACCCTAAATTACATTAAACATATCTTCAGCTTTGCACTAAAATAAAACAAATGAGGAATAAAATGGTTCAGTAAGTATTCCTTGTCAAGGAATCCTTGACATACTATTACCGCTCCAACCTTCTCCATGATCAGTGAATAATATGTGGCCGGTAAATACATCTGACATTCTGACTAATTAATCCTTCATCAAAGTTTGCTAATAATTTCATAGCTAAATATGGGTCAGAAAAAGTAGTTTCTGGATGTTCATTAGTCACAACTCAAACAATTAAATAGACCCGGTGCGGGCCAATCTATTTACTAATCATGTTTTGTTCAAAAACCAAAATCTGAGAACAACCCGGGCCTAATCCCCTGGCCGTTGTGCTTTAAACGGGCCAACCTTTGTAAAGGCTTAGAAACTTATTAGGGAAAAACGCACAAATAATATCTGAACTTTGAACCACTAATAACTTTCGTACCTCAATTTTTTCAAATATCAGATTGGTTCCTGGACTTCTTACCCCGACCCAATATCAATATCTAGGAACAGTAAAATCGTTAACGGAGTTAATTTTTGAATGGTAAATCTGTCATTTCAGTGTTCACATTCTTCAAAACTCTCTCCTCCCTCTCTGCAAACCCAAATTTCTTCTTCTTCTTCTTCTTCTTCTACTTCTTCTTCTTCTTCTTCTTCTTACCTCATCACACATCGATTTGGGTTTGTGTGTGTGAGGTATGAAGAAGGTAATGAAAAATCTGGGTTTGCAGAGAGGGAGGAGAGAGTTTTGGAGAACGTGAATAGTGAAATGATAATTCTATCCTTGAAAAGTTAACCTGATTAACGATTTTACTATTCTCAGATACCAATATTGGGTCAGGGTCAAAAGTCCATGGACTAATCTGATATTTTTTGAATTTGAGGTACGAAAGTTATTAGTGACCAATAGGTCAGGTACTGTTTGTGAGATTTTCCCAACTTTGTATTATATCTGCATGTTTTTTTATTTCTTGTCTTGAACTACTTTGATAGCCTACGACCCAATTTTCGGCTTTTTGAAAGTCTAAAAGCTCTTTGGCTTTGGTAGTTCTAAAAGTAATCATCAATACAGCTTAACTTTTTATAATCAAGCACTTAGATATAGATCATGTATTAAGATTTTGGTGAGATTTTTTTTGTCTTTGTTAGATACATGAAAATCTTGTTTTGAGATTCATTTTCAGATATCTGATTAGTATATGACAGATTCATGGATAAAATTGATTTATCTTGTTTTCAGATTTCTAAATATTTAATAAACCGTAGTGTGCTTTTATAGTTCATTCACGAAAATCTTCCATCATGATCGATATCTGAATACACTATAGATACATGGGTAAATACGCTTTCAGATTCTTAGATATGTGAATAGTATATATGATAGATTCACGGATAAAATTGATTTATCTTGTTTTTAGTTTTTTAAATACTCAATAAATTGCAGTGTGCTTCTATAGTTTATTCACGCAAATCTTCCATTAAGATCGATATCTGAACACACTATAGATACATAAGTAGATACGTACATTTTCAATTTTAGATGAGAATCTGATAGTCAAAGCAAGTCATTTAGAAGGTAGTATAGTTTCATTTCATTGTTCAAAGTTCATTCATTTCTCCAACATTATCCTCATTTTCAAATCAATTTTAATATATATACTTTGTTTAGTTAAATATTCTTCATATGATAGATCAAGTAACACATGAGTCATATGTCTATCACTCTCATCACTACTCGTTGCTTAACCCGAATGGTTTGTCTAAGACATTAAGAAAAGCTTTCTTAGCACGTTTTTAGAAAGAAAATTATGTTTTTAGAACTATATTAAGATAATTACCCTAATCTTTAAAACTTGCGATTCAAATCAAACAAGGTGATTAAATACAGGTTTAGAATTCTAAATGGAATGGACTCACCCGAAGGCTGCTAGTGCGACAGCCGTCACTCCAATAATCTAGAATCTTCAGTCTTCAGTCAAACAATGCTTCCCCACCGTCTCACACGTCACCACCTGCCCCACACGTGCACTATCCGGGCCGCTTCTTTTTTGGCACGTGTCACGTTTAAACGGCTAATTTTCCCTCCTCGTTCTTAATTATTTAACTGCCGGAAAAGATAAATTACAGGAACCCGAGGCTACAAAAATTTCGAGATGATTCCATTTCCCGCGTAGATTATTCTCTACTGTGCAAAAATTTCGAGAAAGCGCTACATTTTCGTCTCCATATATATATATATATATATATATATATATCCAATCCCTTTCTTCTTGGACTTCCAAGTTTTCCATACACACAAGCACAATCTGCGAAATTGAGTGCGAATCTGAATCAATTTATCAGGTCTTTGTTTGATTATGGCTTTGGGAAAGAAGTGCCGGAGTAGTTCACTGAAATGCAGCGTTTCTTCGGGAGGAGGAGGAGGAGGAGAAGGAGAAGGGTTTGTTCGAGCTTTGGGGAGGAAGAGGATAGAAATCCCGGATGCGGAGGATTCCTATTCGGGCCCCAAGACTCCATTGAAGAAGCAGAGGAGCGAGTGTTTCGCTTTCGAGGGTGAAAGTTCTAAACTTGAAGCTCTGCCTCAGGAGATTCTGGTAAGCGCTAAATCCCCAAATAGGTTTACTTTTGGATTGTATTGGAATCTGATTTGGTTACTGATTGAAATTTTGTTTCTATATTTGGGTTTTGCAGATCAAGATTCTGTGTGGAGTTGATCATGAGGATCTTAAACAGCTTTTCAATGTATCTAAGGCGATTAGAGAAGCGGTGAGTATCTATGGACTAGTTTGTTGGTGGATTTTGTTTGGTTTGGGTGAATTTGGGATTGATTTTGATTTGATTTTTGTGCTGCAGACTTGTATTGCGAAACAGTTGCATTTTGCTTACAGCACACCAACAAAAATTCCAGCTTTTCGAACCAAGATTGATTTTGCGGAGTCAAATGATGAATTGGATGAGATCGAAGCTCCGAATGCTCCGAGGCAGCAGAGGCTGCATAGGGCGCTTCCGAGCCGGAAAAAGCTTGAAGAGATATCGGTTGACTTATTGGATTCATTGGAGGAAGGAATGAGAAGAGGGCTTTTCATGGATGACGCTGATGAGTGAGCAACCATGGATTTTGTAAATAGAAATGTCCTGCTTTGCTGCTTCAGTAGTGTGTACATATGGAGAAATTGGTACCAAGCAGATTCTTCAAATTCAATCATTGAAGATCAAAACTTGCTTGATTATCTATTTCTGTACATGTATTGGAAAGAGAGAGAGAGAGAGAGAGAGAGAGAGAGAGAGAGAGAGAAACTTTACTGGTTTTTATTTAAGGGCTCTAATCTTTGAGCCCTTCCACTGAGAATAATATGAAGGATGTTGACTTGGTTGTGTAATTTATGAGTTTGAATTTATAAAATTTCAATAATGTGTCTATGCAATTGTTGTCTTCTGTTTTCTCTCCTCTGTTTTCATTTTTGTTACTGAATCTTACGGGTTTGATTCATATTGATCGTCATGGGTTTGATTCATAAGTGTTATTAGGCTTAAGAAAGTCATTATAATTTTGCAGCAGCAAGTCATAATGCTTGAATTTATTAGTGACCTTATGAAGAAAGTTTGGAGTAAGATCAATTAGAAGATCTTATTGAGAGAAAAGTGGGAAAGTGATACGCTTCAGTTACAAAATGTTAAAAAAATTATTAATGACAGTATGAAGAAAATTGGGACAAGATCAATTAGAAGATCTTATTGAGATCAGCAAACTTGGTAAAGTTCTTAATAACCAAGAGTAGTAATTATCTTAGCTAAATTTTAGCTGTAAAATTAGGTATTTGGGTAGATACCTATCTGGTTTCTGGTAAGCATCATTTATAACGTTTTCCCATTTAATATCAGGTCTTAAATTTATTTATAACGTTTTCCCATTTAATATCAGGTCTTAAATTTGGTTTGCATTTCAATTTAAAAAAAGTTATGCATCCAAGTTTGGAAAACAGAAGGGGAATCAGAATTTATTATCTGCTGCCCTCTGAATTTTGTCTCTTCTCTGCATTATTTCTTTGAAGAAATTTTGGTATCCGTCATTCGACCGGGTGGTTTGCTTTAGGGAATTAGGGATTGAATATTTGAGTGTTAATACGAGGATTGTTCTCACGTTTGTCTTTTTCTTAGAATTCGAACCTGAGGTAAAGTTTAGAGTTAGGTTCATAACTTGATTCCATGCTCAAATCATGAGTTTATTTACAAATTTACATGAGATATTAGTATCAAAACAATGAGAACTATGTTGCTTCAGGAGCTCGAAGTTTACTTACACAAATGAAATTGTAATTTTAGTGATTCGCACATCTCCTTGAATAGATTACGTCTTACGGGGTTACATTATCCGATGGTTACATCTACATGAACTTACTCATGATTCATCACTTTTCCATTACAAGTAAGTAAACATTGTTTACCATTTGTTTCTTGTAAAGATTTATAACTACTTTCGATGCTTATCACTTCCTTCATGCAACTATCTCAATTTCCCAATTTCATTCTCTTAATAATAAGTTTCTTTGCCCAACCAAGGATCATTTGATCACTTTCAAAACAAACGAAAGTCCTTAATTCTATTCATTACTAGACTAACAAAGAACAATTGCCTAGCCAGTAGCTAAAAGAAATACATTAAAGTGATTTGTTGTTTGAGTGAAGCTTAATTTGATGAGAACTCATTGGTAATTGTAAGAACAAATTATTAAAGAACTATTTTTTACAACTGCCGAGTTGGCCGGTGTTGAAAACAATTACCACGTAAATCGCATGTGTCAAATTAGCTCCCTGACTAGAGTGAAAACAGCATATGGTCTCTTCTTGAAGTAGGAGGTGTGGCCTGATTCTTGCTGGAAGTTCAAATGTCCCTCCTAAACCGAAGACTTTTCTGTGGACAATATATCGGGAAAAAACTCGTCCCAAACGAGCAATGATTCAAGACTCAAGAGGGCCCTTACCTTGAATGCATCTTGCAATCTTTGCTTCTGTTTACCATTGAGTGGTACAACTTTCAGCACCACTTTGTGCTTACCAGCTGAACCTAGGAAGATTATCATCAAGGCTATAAAAGAATGGATTCTGCCTTAGATGTAAGTCTCATTTAGGTGGAATATGGCCATTACTTTTCTACACTCATCAGCAATCGCGGATCAGCCTCGAGGTGGGTGGATTTCCATGAGTTGCATGATACTCCCTTATACATTTATCGATCGTGTACTAGATTCTTTTCCTTAGCTTCTTTGGGTTTCTTAACCCCATCTCCTCACCAAATAAACAAAAAATTTTCATAATGCGAGTCATACACAAGGCACATACATTCACATACCTATTCCAGATTTCCAATATATCAAATATAGATTTCTTTTTAGTGGCAATAGAATTCAAAGAAATTACGAGGTGGGATGGATGGAGAAGGTGAAGTAGGAAATGTGGCGTCTAGAAAAACCGGGTAGGAGTATTCCTCTGAGAAGCTGGTTTTGATTTTAATTTGTAGCATCCCAAAACGGTGCGTTCTGCTTTTATGAGTCACAATATTGAAAAGATTTTATCAAGAAAAAAAAGTATTCATATTCTTTTTCTAGTGTTTTCTTTAGATTCAATGCGAGCCTTGCTTTTTAAACCTGCTTGGTCTAATACTATTATGGTGAATCCTGAGATTTCAGGTAAATCACCGGTTTCATTTGAAGGAGCCTATTTGATTAGCATTTTTTTTTTAACCATTTAAAGAGACGCTATTTAGTTTGACAACTGTAGAGTTTATCAGAATAGTTGGAACTAACTTGAAAAATGCCTATGTAACTTGACCAGAATGGTTATAATGGCATCAGTATTCAACGGGTTGTCAATATATTCACAAACAAGGAAAAGAGAATAAAGCAAGAGGGTGAATAACATGACAATCTTGTATTTATGAATGCTGAATAAAACGTACATGCGTCTTGGAACTCTAGTTCCGCTTTGATACAAGCACTAAACAGCCCGGCAGCTAATTGATTATCAAATTACAGCAATCCAGAACTTTACAAAGCATGCGATGTGGCATGAGAAATTTTACTGATACACTGGCTAGTTAAAAAATTTAAATCCAGTGATTGTAAACATCTATAGTGTAAAAGAAAAAAGATCTTAAATTCAAGGATTCCAAGTAAGATGCATGAAAATAGCCCAACCACCACATATGAGGAAGAACTCCAAATAATGCTTCGAAACAAAATTAGTAACCAGAAGAGGATACTAGAACATTATGTTCTTTTAAACGCTTCTGGAAATGAGCTAAACGATTTTGTAATTGCAGGATGCCAGCAGCCTTCTGAGATAGAATGGCATTCAATCTTATAACATAATCATCCAGCTGATTTCCTGGTTGGTCTGCTTCTACCAACAAATTCATCTCCTGCAAATGCATGCACATATCAAGTAAAAACCAATACGAACATAAATCAAGGGCAATAAAATACATCCATAACTCCACATGGTAAAACAACCACGAAAATGTCAAATGATTAAGGTTTCTAGGCAAGCCCTTTCATGCTTTAGGGTTTCTCCATTTTCATGCTAATATATGAACAAAAATAATATACAAATTCCAACATCAACTGTGACGGCAATCACATACCTCTTTAACAATATTCATTGTATCCTCCACTTGTTTCCGGTGAGCACTTACAAGATCCTCCTCCTCCTGGATACAACATAGAGTTCACATATAAAAAAACTCTAGTTCAAATAATGGGAAAAGCTATATGTACAAATTATAGAAAGTTGATCTTCCAGGACCCTTTTCTAAAATTATTTGTATCATCTATTATCTAAAATGTCCTTGTACTCAAATCTGTTGTTGTTATACCTGTAACAGAGCATTTAAATCATCGTCTGAATTTGAATTCCTTGAATGAGATTTTGGCATGCCCGTCCATTTTGACTGCCCATTGGGTTTACGCACTTTGTCCTCTGAAGTCGAAACATTGTACTGTTGTAGCTTCCCAGTTCTCTTCCATGATGTTTTGGGATCATCGTAGACCTCTTCTGCTTGATCATATTCCTCTTTTTCAACTTCTACAGGCCATGTATCATTCATGTCATCCTCAAAGGCAGAGGCAGTTGGCAAAAATGATGATAAGGGCACATTTGTTGATTCCTTGAGGTTTAAGGTTGAAGCGAGTATATCCTTCTTTGAATTGTTCCCTTTTGAAAGGCTCTTCACCCTACAATGCAATTTCATTGCAAACAAGCATTAGAAGGGGTATGAATAACTCGCACAGAACTAGCATATCTAACGCTATGAAAGTGCATACCTGTCTGCATATCTTAAAGTGTTAAGAGTATGTTCACAGGATCCAGAGCTTGGTGATATGCATGATATCATCACAGTTCGTGAGTCACCAACAAATGAGTCCCTTAGAACTTCAGTCAATTTACTTCCTCGGAAAGGAATATGACCCTGGTCATTATCAAGAGCTCTAATACATTCCTTTAGTGCAAGTAAGCTCTTATTGATTTCAGCACCTTCCATTCTGCAACATATATTTGAAACAGCTATTTCAAGAGCAATCGACCAAACATAGAGAAAAGAACATCTAGAGGCTATGTCATGTCAGAAGACTTGTCTATGATCAAGAAAGAAAAATAAAGACCGATGCACACTGAAACACCTTAATATAAAATTAGTTTCTGGCTAATGAAACCTAAATCCTAGTTTCTAGAGAGCTGCATCTACTTTGGCACATCATATTCAGGTATGACTTATAAAAGTAAGTTTTAAAACACAAACACAGTTAATTTTTACAGAATATTTGGGCTCGTCACAACTGCCAGTGCAACGAATAACATTCTAAGTCAGACACCAAATGCTAACTACTAAGATAATATTAAAGGATGAATTCCCCAACTGGCGATCTCATACGTGTGACATCATGCATTGCATTTTTTTTTTCTTTCTCTTTTTCCTTGTTAAGAACAACACAACCATTTCATTTCTGACGTGACATGTATGAAAAGTACAAATTTCCACTCTCATCATAAAGAGTAAAGTGGGAGAAGACAGATATGTGAAGGCTATGATGTGACCACACACAGGTTGGGTGCAGTCATCCTGCATGAATTTTGCGCCATTTGAACAAAACCTTCACTGATTCTGATGGTTCAAAAGGCCAAAACAATAAACCAAAATCCAAGAGCTACCCCTAAGGCCTGAATATAACAGTTGACCCTATAGTATTAACCCTTGGTGTAACCAGGCATTAGATACTTAGAAGTATTTAAGAAACGACTATATGAACGATGAATATGGCAGTATTCCTGCACTTAGGATACTTTTGATAATTCCTAATAGTGAGGAGCAGTATTCCGTCACTAAAAGTATTTCAGGCGTGCAGTACAATCAAACCATAGACTACAAATCTTGCATTTTCTCCATGATATAATAAATCGAAGGGTGAAATTATACCTTGTCTGTTTGTCATTATCTGTAGTATCTGCACCACGTTCACTTCCAGCAAGATCTATAAAGGAGAGTTTACCAACAAGACGGGGAGGCTTTGATACATTGCCATCAACTGCCCTTTTGATAGCAAGCTGAAGTATGGCATGTGAACGAGAGGATTCTTCATTTGCACCAGTGGTACCAGTACTTCTTGTGGCACTTCCTCTCTCAATGAGCTCTTTAATTGTCTCTACATCAGACACTCTGTATTCTTGCAAGCCCACAATACAAACTTGTTGCTTACCATCTTCTCTCATGCAAAGCTTTCTGCAGGATATGAACTGTTAGTTTCATATTTCAAGTTTCAAAACAATCTTAAACTCTAAAACACTAACTGCAGGAAGGACGAAACAGCTTACTTGCGCTCATTGAGGAGATCAAAAAGTTTTCCTCCATATATTTCAAAGAAGCTTACAAACAACTGAAATCCCTGACTGCGGTAAGTATGGTGCATCAACCTCAAGATGTCCCGTGATGCTTTTAGAGGCAATGGTTTCATGGTATAAGTTTTTCCACTCCCTGAATGGGCAACCAAAGGTAAGCATAAGTTTTTGTAAACACACTTTGTCCAATAAAATACATAGGTATATCTATGCCTCAAACAAACATAAGATCAAGACATCAAATTCCTAAGGAGACAAAACCCTTCATTGGTACCAGAACAAATATGTACTTCACGGTTGAAATAAAAAGGAAAAAAAAAGCACATATTAGTCATTTGAGCTTTTGAGTATGCCTAGTCTAGGAATAAAAGCCAATTTTATTCTTGAAATTACTGATCTTCATTATTCAATTAGGCTATTTACTTGAATTTCAACTTAGCAGAGAAAAATCTACTCCGAGAATAAGTCCATCAGGAGGTGTCGTCAAGAACCACTTAGCGTTTGTGTGGTAAGATAACCCAACTGGATAGACTGATCAAGTTTAGAACAAATGGAATGGGGTTGTGGAATCCACAAGGGAAATGACTATAATCGTACAAGCGACAACATTTACAAAGTTGTACAAAAAGCAAGTTCGTAAGAAAAGAACATTGATCTAAGGAGGCCGCTAACCTGTTTGTCCATATGCGAAACAAGTTGCCTTTGTACGTTGAAAAATAATTGGAACTATGGGCTCCACAGTCTCATGATATACCTACAAGTACAGAATGACAACAGTTGCTAAGTAACCTTAAACATATTAAAGACCAATGTTCTGAATACCACTGATGTTTATACATGATTTCAAATTCTTGCTTCTACTCCAAGTTTAATTGCAATATGTATGCAAATATATATGTATCTACCTCATCATTAGACACTTCCTCATTCAGCACTGCATCAAAAACAAATTCATGTTTTTCCACATATGCTGTTAGGTCAACCTGCAGAACATGGAGAATGAACTCAGAAACACAAAACCGTCTTAACCAAATATGAATTATAAGTACAATCATGAGCTAAGCATGAGACTAAACACGAGAAAAGAGGGGAAGGAGAAACAAAAAAGATCTAGGTTGTTGCAAAAAAAATAAAATAATAATAATAATAATAATAAGAAAAGGCATAGAAATGAATTAAGGATGCCAGATATTTACACAACCATCATTATCAGACTATCAGCAAATACGGGTATGTAGTAACATTTATTTGACCTCTCTTATGTCTAGCGTACCTAGGTTGTATGAAAGTTTTCTCATATACTCTGATTTTCCATATATAAACTGTTATTTACTTTTTACATCGCAATGGCAAGAAGAAGTAAAAGGAGGCATCATCTGTATTCAGCCGGCTCGAGTTTCAACAAATATACTTGTCTATTTCTTTTATCAAGTTGTTGGCAAAGATAAGACATCTTTCTCTAGTAAGTTGTTTACCATCAAGTGGCACTTACCTTGAGCTTAGTCTCATGAACTGTTACAGAGTTGGAAAGTGTGTCTATTATGTCTTCCTCATTCTTTGCCAATTCTTTTTTGTTAAGTGGTCTCTTGCGCACCTGCATTCACACCATTACAAGACTGATTAAAAAACGAAAACAGAATCTGAGAGGCCTGGCAGATATGAAAGTGCAACCATTTTCTCTTCAACCAAATCAAGCCCCTTCATAACTTGAACCAGCAAATGCCTGGTATTCTCACAGGCATTGCAAATTGTTTCAGGTAAATACTGAAATCATAAGTATCATTGGGATGATAGGATAGGAGCCTAAGAGTGTATTAAGGAATAGAGAGAACATACCACAACTTTAATCTTTGCTACAGAACTGGCTTTCTCTTTGTCTGCTGCAAAACTTTTCAGGAGGTTGTTCTCTGGTAACCGAGCTGCCTGCTTGTTGTTAATATAAGGTTCAGAATCATCAAAGCTTCTGCCCCGAGAAGGATAATATTGAGAAGCAACATCATGCATTCCAGAGACTGGCATCTACACAAGTGATAAAGAATAATTTCAACAAGACAAATAGACAATGCATGCAGAGCCATTTCTATCTATTTCTACTGTAAAAGCAACTCTTGATAATACATGATGAACTCCCAGACTAACATATTTAAAACAGAAAGAGAAAATAGTAACTATATACACAATATAAAGAAACGCAGTACTGTATTTACACTTCCTGCAAAATCCAATGACTCAGGTAGTGAAGAAGTTTGAATTATTGAGACACTACATTCATAGAAGAATACAATGTTTGAAAATACATTCAAGTTGAAAATGGCGATATATTCATTTCTTGTAAATGAAACAGAAATGGAACTAGTCTCAGCGAATGAACTAAACATTTGTAGTTGGAAGTTAGCCGGGGCCTAATTCATTGAAACAACCAAAAAAAAAAAATGCATTAAAGAAAATAATATTTGTTTTCACCACTTTGTGGTGACATCAACCCCAATGGAAGTCTGAGATCACCTATGCAATTGAGCAGTAAGAGTACTGAATTACACAGATAATCACATAGTTCATAAAGAAAAGATTTCACCACCAGAATTACAACATAGAACTATAACGATATAACCCATGGGCACATAGACACATTTACACGTATCCCTCTTAAAACCCGGAAACAAAAGCTACAATCCTTATTAGCCAACAAAAGAAAGAATACAAGCTCGAATGGGAAAGAGAGACCCACGTCAGGAATGAGCTCGGTATCAAAGGAATGCAGATCCAGGAGTCCAGGACTAAACTCATTGGGGGAGTCCTCCCTGTCCTTCCTCCGCGAATCATAGGGAGGTGTGGATGGCTCCATGTAGTACTCATTGTACCCTCTCTGCCCATTCCTATACATTCTAGAACCCTGTCCTCCACCTCCTCCCCCTCCTCCTCCGCCACCACCTCCACCATAGTAACCATAGTCCTGCATTGAATTCCATCACAAAAATCACTCAATCAAACGGCTTTATTACAAAAATGTCCCCTCAGATCTGCAAGGATCAATCTTTAACCTCTTCATTTTAAACCCCCATTTGGGTAAAATCACAAATTCAAATTTCCAATACCAAAATCATCACATTTCAAAAATAAAAAGTAAAAAAAAAAAAAAAAAAACCCAAATGCTGATTACATTGTGCCGAAATTCAAATTTGTAAAACCATTTTGATGAAATTTCTGGGAGAGCAAACAGACCTGAGAAGGAGGAGGGATAGATGAGTTGGAGTGAAGATGTTGAAGACCAGCAGACTGAAGCCACCTCCCATTGGACGAAGTCTCCAACAAGTTATCGGAGTATTGCCGCTGGTGGTGCGGCGCACCAGATCTCTGCCCCTGCCTCCCAACCCCGTTCATTTCTCCCGACCCGACCCGACCCGACCCGAAACCCGAAACTCCAATCGCACCCCTCCTAACTCAGATCGGAACCCCCCAACTTCCGTAAATTCACAGAAAGATATCAAATCATAAATCACTGCAACGAACAAAGTTCGAACCTTCGGGTTTACTCTCTCTCTCTCTCTCTCTCTCTCTCTCTCTCTTCTTTTTTGGGTGTGTAGTGCAGAAGCTGAACTGAAATGGAAGGCAGAGTATAACCGAAGATATAGCACAGGGAAAGGGCAAAAGGGAAGTGCTTTGAATTTTTGAAGAAAGGGAGTGCGGTACGTGCGAGGCAGAGGGGTGAGTTACGCACGTGACAGGAATTGCGTCTTGGGGGGTGGGGCCTACTTTATGTTTGAATGAGTTGGGTCCTTTCTCACGTGGTGGGGCTAAGGCTGGTCTTTTTCGGATTTATATATTTGTTGCGCGCTTGACGTTCTCGTTCAAATTCTGTGACTGGAGGTGGACGCGTGGCGATGTTTGGGAGGGGTTGTGGGATCGAACGGCTGATGTTTGAATAGTACAAAGTCTGAACCGGCGGTAAGGGCCTAGACAACGATGGAACAGAGTCCAGGGTTTCCGTATCATTCGGCGAACTTATATGCCGAATACGTAAAAAGGTTAAGAAGGCCGTTTGTTTTTGGATTTTGGATTTTGGTAGATAACGGATCCCGATCGTTACGGCGTTTGACATGTACATGCTACAGACATGGAGTTTATCAATATACATGGGCCAATTAGGTTGTTTTAAACCACGTGACAGTTCATGACTACTCAATAATTTCTCCGAGTCTTATGAAATTTTCAAACTAAATGCAAGGTATAGTGGACATGACTAACTCTACTTCTCTCAATTCTTTTTTTTTTTTTAACCAATGCATTTCTAGAGGATGAATTAATAACCCTCAACCTAGATCCATAAATCTTTAGTCTATTCTTTTGGCTAGGAATTTTGGTGGGCTAGACTACCTCCCTAATCGACTATCATGTTATGCCATTATCAAATTTTGTTGGCAACTGAACAACTCAGATTTGGTATAGCCACAATTGATCCTATGGGGTATGGCTAGTTTTGAGGCACCATCAAAACTTCGTATCTTTTAGATAATCCACCATGATTTTTGTCTTGGGAGGTGACACACATTGTGAACACGAGTGTGACATAACCACCAAGTAGGTTTGTGTCAAAATGTCATATCTGCACTTTTATTATAGGAATTAGGGCAACATATAGTCTCGTTGTTCATGTTTGTCAAAGTTGATCATATTCACTAAAATACTCTTCATTAGGGTCTATGTTCAAATCGACATCACTTTTCTCTTTCTTAAATCACATTCACATCAATATTACTTCTTAATAAATGAATAATATCTCTTACTTATAAGACTAAATACTGCTTCACATCAATATTACTTCTTAATGAATGAATAATATTTCTTACTTATAAGACTAAATATTGCACTTCTAATTTCATCAAAAACACCATACACTTTCATTTTTTATACAATATTGCACTTTCATTTTTGATTAAATAGGTCAAATCCATTAGTCATCTGTCAAATGAGTTCGTTAACCTGCTTACATGGTTCATGTGGGGCCCATGTTTTCTGACATGACGATGAGGTGGCATGCCTGGTCAACATAGGAGTTGACATGGATTCGGTGGACTCATTTTTGATAATGTGTCAGTTTTTGATTGAATGAGTATGTCTCAAGTTTTTAGCAACAATTGAACCAACCATTGCTTGAGCACATGACTTCTTGAATATAAATTGAACAAGAAACCACCGTGCTAATTTCATATTATTGTCCATTGTCCTTAGTATATATTTATACTATATACCTTAGATTGTTGTTTTGGTATATCTCTAAAATTTCAATCAAAAATATTAATCGTTTTGGTTCTATGAAAAATAAAATATTCATTAGCCTTAATTTGTTTTTGTTTGAGATAAACTTAAGTATGTATTCATTCATTTTCATCAAAAATACTTAGAAAGAACACAAAATAAAAAACCAGATTATGAATTTTCTAAGTATTTGAGTTATTTCTAGGATATATTTTTAATATAAAAATTGTGGTTAACGAATAATATAAAGAAATGTTTATGTTAGAAATTTCGAGGATTGAGGACAATGTACAACAATATGAGGTTAGCAATTTAGCTTGGTAGTTTCTTGTGAAAAACAAATTCCTAAGGTCATTGGTTTAAGCAATGGTTGGTTCAATTCTTGGAAAAAAAATTGGGCTAAATACTGGTTACTACCATGTGGTTTAGATCCAAAATCAATTCAGTCATTAGACTTCTAATTTTATCAAAAATACCCCTGCACTTTCAATTTTGATCTAATAGGTTCAATTAGTTAATATCTTGTTATGGGTTCAAATTATTGTTGGATTATTTGTTGAAAAACTATTTATTTTTAATAGTATGACTCACTCTGCGGAGAAGAAGGAGATCGGTTTTGGCGGAGAAGAAGACATGGGCGTCTCCGGGTGCCTAGACCAGTTTTCTGGGTGCAAAAAGATTTGATTTTTTTTTTTTAATCATGTCACCCAACTTTCGTTTTGGGTCCGTCCGCCGGCAGTTGAATGCAGAGAACATGGATTTGTAGCAAGAATTGGAAAGGATGATGGCAGCATTGGTGATGGTTTGGGTGGAGGAGGAGAGAGAAGAAGAAGAGGACTGAGGTTGAAGAAGAAGCATAAGCCATTTTTCTTCCCAGAAGAACAAGAAGAAGAAGAAAACGAAGAAAAAGAAATGAAAAGAATGAATTAACAAAAAAAAAAAAGGCAAAATTAGTCATTTCACTTTTTTGGGGGGTCCATGTACTTGCTACGTCTGCAAATAGACGAAGCCGTTAGGAATTTTTTACGGAAGTATCACGTTGATGTCAAAATATGTGTTTGGGTATCACACTGATATTTTTGAGAGTTTGGGTACCAAATTGGCCTTGGAATAATAGTTTGGGGAGTGTAGCTACATTTTTCTCTTTAGAGTATTACCACTAGAATGATTTTCGATCAATGAAATGGGAAGCCAGAACATTGAGATTTGTTTTTGCTTGTTGGTGGGGTACGAGTCACCGAGTTACTTGGAAACTGAGTTCAAGATTGGTGTGGCCATGAGGTGAAAAAGGGAGGGAAAGAAGATAAATTCATTTCGATTACCTCATCATTATTCTAAGGTGTGATGAATTCTTTACAGCAACACAATTTATTTGAGTCATCTCTACAGTAGCACAACTTATATAAGGGGCAAAATTGGAAGTTTCTGTGAAAAAAATTAGTGAGGAGGTCCAATGACAAAATTTGGAGGTCTAACTAGAATCACCATTTAAAGAGACCAATAAAAAGCAATTAATTAACAAGAGAAAACTGAGAAAGGCAATCTTCTTTTCTGGTAAGTAAAAAAATACTGATACCCTAGGTTTTGTGAGCAGTGTGGTGGAGGAAGCATTAGTATTTCTCTAATTGCAATAGGATGTCTTTAGCATCGCTTCTATAGGCAAGAATAACAAGAGAACAAATTTGTTTTCCCTCGTGGCTTGTTGGAATCGTTTCAGATCGTTCTCTTCTAATGGGTGTTTTGATAAGTGGTTAGATCGAGTCCTCAATGTCCACCGACAGTGAGGTGTTGATTTTCTTGGTTCTAATATGTTCGATCTACTGTTCCTTCAGTAGATTGGTTTTGACATGTGTGTTTGGTGGCATGTGGCCATGCTCTGGTTTGAAGGGTAGTGGCAGCTTCTTGTCTAGCTTGTGGTGTGTGGTGTCGCGCGTCAATGTAGGTGTTAGTTTTACAGTGGTTAACGGGGAGTTTAGTAGCAAAGTTGGTTATCACTATGACAATCATGAGTTCATGGCTATGAAGGCTGCTGAATTGGTTCCACGATTATATGTTTGCTGGTAGCTTCTCTTGAGACTGGAGGCTCGGCTCTCGCCGGGCCTTGGTTGCAAGGATGAAGATTGGTGGATTTGAAGTCTAACTCCCTTAGATGGGCTTGTGATGATCTTCTCGTATTTGTTTCATGTTGGCGGTGTACAACAATATGTTCTTAGGCGACTGCATTTAGGGGGTGTATTGTATATGGAATTAGTGGAACCTTTTAACAAATCTATGGAATTTAAAAGTTTAGGTATATTCAATATAGACTTTTAATAGTCCATGAAAGTCTCAGGGTATTCAATCAGGATTTTAAAAGACTTTATGAATTCCACCAAAATCTAGGAGTATTCAATTAGGACTTTTAAAAATGAATGAAAGTACAGAGGTATTCAAAATATCATTCATACTTAAGGACTTAGAAACTCATGGATAATTATGGACTTTGTAGTGTAAATTATACACACCAAACTCCAACAATTTTCCAGCCACCAGACCAAAGATTTGGAAAAGTCTATGATAGACTTTCTTTCTGTGCGGGAAGAGGTTGATCTTCCATCATCTCTTTTTCTTGTTTTTTTTTTTCTCTGTTTTTTTCTTTAATCGTTTATGATATCAATGTTTTTGGATACCCAAATATTTTGGTCTATTCTAAAATCCTAGAATAGTGTTGCTATGAATTATTGGATTGTGTCTTCTTAGTTATTCTCATTTATTTGAGTTTATATTTACGGTTCAAATGAAGCTTGAAAAATTGAACTTCAATTGATTGAATATATATATACACACACACAAACACACAGCCCTGCTACGGTGCGGACGTCCGTACCGTGCAGACGGTACAGATTTCCCCTTTTTCCCCACTTTACAATCACATTTTTACATCTTGACCGTTCAGTTTTTAGGTCATAATGTATAGATCACCTCTGCAAAGTTTCAGCTAATTTGGTAATCGTTAAGGCATCCAAAACTGCAAATTGCAACAATATACACGAACGGTTCCTGTTTGACAGATTCGGTTCGTTCGTATAAATTGTAGTTTTAGATGTCTTAACGATCACCAAATTATCTGAAATTTTATAGAGATGATCTATACATTAGGACCTAAAAATTGAACGATTAAGATCAAAATATGTGATCGGAAAGTGGATGAAAATCAGAAATATGTACCGAAATTTCGGTACAGACGTCCGCATTTGAGAAAAATCCTCTTTATATATATATGTATATGTAAAGTCAATGACCCATATTTTGTTAATCGGCGAAAACAAGATTGATGAGAATAATTAACCATAAATATCAAGTGATTTATATTGTATCTTTATGTTGGTGAGAGATTAGGAATGAGAACACACTAGTTAGACAAAGTAATAATCATTCATTTGAGTTAATGTCTATCAAAAGATACTTGACCATTGAAGAGACAACAAGCTATTATCTTGCTTTGTGTTTGGGTTGAATTGATTTTATTTTTTATTTTTTATGTGTTGGAAATCTGTAGAAGTCATTCATAATAAAAGTATATAGATCTCATAAATGAATAAAAAATCCATGGCTAAAATCAATGGTTTTTAGAAATCAATAGCAGTTTATCAACTTCTTAAAGAGTCTATAGACTTTTCAAAAAGTCTATCATTTAAAAAAAGTCTACACAAATCCAAATACAATACAACCCTTTTAGTTCAAATTTGAGAGATGAATCTGATTTAAGTTAGGGTTTAATTTAAATTTAATATTATTTTCTTTTGGATTGTTTAGCCCTTCAAATAAGTGAGCATATCATATTATATTGAGTACCAATGTACCGTTAGCAAGTATGGTTTCTGGTCTGACCGCCTTGTGTCCTGGTTAGTCGTGTTGGTCTATCTTGACTTAGTAGAGTCGTACCCATCAAGAAATTTATTCGTTCTCTTAAAAAAAAAAAAAATTTCGAGAACAGCTACTTTTATATAGTTGCCAATCACATTATTAAATTTATATACGTTGTGAATAATTAGAAAAATAAAAAAGAATTAATTAACGGCGGAAAGTACACATCAAAAGCACACGCCATGCAAGATGCCTTCATTCTTGGCTAGTTTAGAACGGAACCGAAATTTCTACATTTTCATAACCCACACCGACCAAACAACTCGAGAAACTCGTACCGAAACTTCAAGAACACCCACACCCACACCAACCCCTCCCCTCACCTCCTCATCCTTCTCTAGATTTCTCTAGACCATCCCCACCTCTCCAAATTAAAATCAAATCAAACCCCCGAAAAATTCTCCAGCTTAATCCCAAAAATCCTCTCTTCCAATCTTCAACCATTTCCACCATGGCGGCTCAAGACGGTGCGGTCACCATCTACAACAGCAGCGGCGCAGTCGCCGACCCCAAGATAAAGAATCCCTACAGCCTCAAGGTCGGCCTCGCCCAGATGCTCCGCGGCGGCGCCATCGTCGAAGTCACCAACCCCGATCAAGCCAAGCTCGCCGAGGAAGCCGGCGCCTGCTCCGTCGTCGTCTCCGACCCGCCCCACGGCGGCGGCATTCTCCGCATGTCCGATCCCTCCCTCCTCAAGGACATCAAAAGCGCCGTTTCGATCCCCGTCATGGCCAGATCCCGGGTCGGCCATTTCGTCGAGGCCCAGATCCTCGAAGCCATCGGCGTGGACTACGTCGACGAGAGCGAGTACCTCGCCTTCGCCGACGAGGATCATTACATCAACAAGCACAATTTCCGGTGCCCCTTCGTCTGCGGCGCGGAGACACTCGGCGACGCGTTGAGGAGAATCAGAGAAGGGGCCGCGGTTATTCGGACCCAAGGGGATCTATCCGGGTCGGGCAATGTGGCCCGGACCGTACGGAACGTCCGGTCTATTATGGGGCAGATAAGGATGCTTAACAACATGGACGACGACGAAGTGTTCAAGTTTTCCAAGAGCATTGCAGCGCCGTACGACCTTGTGGCGCAGACGAAGCAAATGGGCCGGCTGCCGGTGGTCCAATTCGCCTCCGGAGGCATTGTGACGCCGGCTGACGTGGGGCTGATGATGCAATTAGGCTGTGATGGAGTGTTTATTGGGTCGGATGTTTTCGGGTCACCGGATCCGTATAAGCGCGTGAGAGGCATTGTTGATGCTGTGAGGAACTTTAATGATCCCGATGTGCTTGTGGAGACGAGCTCCGGGTTGGCGGGTATGAGTCTCGGTGAGGACAGAATCGAAGGGTTTGTGCGTTGAGTTGTTTGATGATGGTGGTGTTAGGAATGTCAGTCATGTAATGTAGCTCTTTCTTTGCTTGTGGTTAACTTGTTAAAAGCATAATGGGCGAGTTGTGTTTTAATTTGTAGAGTGGTATAGAGGGTATACTTGAATCAGTGTCTTCGTCTGATGTGCGATTTGTTCGCTTAATTTGTGTTGTACCAAGTTTTGATAAAACTACTGATATGAATGAGAATAATACTGTCGTTTATGTTTAAAGATTTGAGTTATCTTTCAATTTCTTTGATGCCTAGATCCTGGAAGCTGATGTAGTTGATGAATGCGCATTGAGGTTCTTCTGAGATGGTTCACACTGTGAGGCCATCGTTGTGTATGACAGTATAGTAGTCTTAATATCAAAGGAACTAGCACTCCAGAACTAGATGTCTACACTTGTTGTGGTATAAATTCGAGCAAAACTTTGGCCTCCGGTAAATACAGGAACCGTATGCCGAGTGAGAAATTCTTGTAGACTGTAACAACGGTTTTACACGGGATACATGCAAGAATTTTTAGGGATGGCGGGGTAAAAGAATCTCCAACTTCGCGATTTATTGAAGCGAGCTGCTCCGAATCTCAGATTGTCTGCTTTTTCTAGGCCATTATGGAGAAGGCCAGTGCAGGTCAGGGGACAGAAGAGAATGGTTTGAACCTGGACCTATTGGAGATATCTGTATTCTCTGTAACTTGGCATATGGTCTGCTTCTCTGGGCAATCATGGAGGGGAAATCTGCTTTGGACCATATCTGATTATATTCACTGCATTTCATTGTGTGAAAAAAATAGTAACAGCAGGGTAGAAACTGTAGAATTGGTGAGAATGTGAGATACTACAAATTGGAGGATTGCAATGGGACCATTCATGGAATTTGAACATTTCAATATCCTGCACTCCTGCAGGGTTAAAAATTGTTACTACTAATTACTGGAATACAATTGAATCACACCATTTCATACTGAACATTTACATTCTTGGCATTCAAGATGTGCAGCAAGAATAATGATCTATCGTACAAATTGAATGGCTTGATTGGCTTCTGTAACTAAATTATTTATACAGCAATTTGATTGGCTGCAAAAGTGAACCCTTCACTGTTCAGGCATTGCATTCTCTCTTGGAATTCTTCCATTGCTGAGAAGGCATCTCAGAGCAATCTCATAAGCCGCAAAAATAGAACCATTCACCAGAAACGCTCTTGAAACAGCAGTTCCTAGTCCTCGCCAGAGGACCGCATAACCATCCTCTCTCACACTCTTTCTGAAGCAATCAACTATGCTGGTATATTTCGGTGGAGGGTACGCAGATTGAGCCTGTAATCTGGTCTTTACAACATCCAAGGGATAACAACAAATCCAGCTAGCTACTCCTGCTAGCCCTCCAGCTACCAACATTGTTTGTAAGCTCTCTTCACCGGTTTTTCTACAGCCAGGATGAAGCTGCTCTCTCATATACTCATAAGTCCAAAAGTACAAACCATGAGCTGGTGCATCCCTAAGAATAGTAATGCCCAGGCCTCTATATAATCCTCTTAGCCCCTCAGCTTTCATTATGCTTTTGGCAACTTCTCTGGGCCCCTTTTGGGTTTTGGTTTGCAGCTGAAGCCGGATTTTTATGAGTTCTACTGGGCTGAGGACTAGACTCTGCAAAGCACCTGCCCCGAACCCTCCTAGAGCAACACCTTTGTAAGAAGGAGGATCTTTAGTGGACACTGATGGATCGAGAGCCCGAGAGAGAATGGCGTATGACTGGAAAACCATAGCATTCTGCAATGCAGAAATAATTTGTATCATGTCATGAGGATATACACACATTGGAAACCAAAAATGTGATCAATTTGCATAAAAATTTTAGACATATGGTTGGGTTAGAAGTCTCATACTGTTGTTGATGTCAGAGTTGCTACAGAAGAAACTAAATTCTAAAGCTATAGCCTACAGAAGTTGAAATCACCCATTACCATCAAAACAAGACTGTTCTTCAGAACACCATCATATGGCTCTCAAGTCTGAGCCTCACATCTGGTTAACAGGCTTTGTGAGAAAGGAATTACTAAATGGATCAGTAGGTGAACCAATTATGTAACAGAGCAAATGAGCAGTAACAAGTTCATTTTTTTTTTCGTTCTTTAACTTTAAAAAAGGATCAAAAGATTTCACTTCTACTCCTATGATGACTCGAACCCAGGACTTAGATCCTAGGTAGTGAACGTTCTAACCACTGAATTCATCTATTTAAAGAAGAAACAAGAACTTCATCATGGGAAATTATTTCTCCTTAGCTTGGCTTCACTCCCTCCATGTGGAAACAGTGAAAGTGAGTGTCACAAGTATAGATATTTTGAATATAAGATCAATGCTTAGCAGTAACGTGCAATAGTGTAGGTTTGTCATTTCATTTGAGCAAGCATACATTATAAGAAAGCTAGAGATATGTATTGTTCAATGTATGATCCCTATAGATGGTGACACCTCTAAAAGAAAAACAAAAAGCAGTTTCCACCATTTCGAAAAGACCACAAAAATTGACAAATCGTGCCATCACCATCAAGTCACCAACCACTCGCGTACCATACTAAAACATCATTTAAAACACGCAAGTGCTATTAGGGTAAGAAGATTTTTCAGGATAGAAGTGACGGAACAGATAGAACAGATTTTGTTTACTTTAGAAAAATATTGCATATTTTGTTTTGAGGGAGATGAAGGGTATGTCGATGGGATGGAAGAAATGAGATAGTAATACAAGCAGTAGCCTATGTTTAGAACTTTAGATCCTCCTAATATCCAAGAAAATAAGGTTTCACTCCTGGAATATGAAGCCTTGGATTAACTATTACCACCCTACTATTCAAAGCTATGCAGAAATTGGATGTACGTCATAATGCACTAATCTCTTGATCAAATGAAAGAAACAAAAAGAACATACTAAAATGAAACTAAGCAACCGACAATAAAGCAATAAAGGAAAGCAACACACGGAACAATAGAAAACCTGAAGTGTAATGGATGCCAAGGGGGTAGCCATGCCCCTGTAAAGGGCAGTAGGGCCTTCTTTGGAGATGACATTGCGAAGAATGTTAAAAGCAGAGCCACTTTTTGAATTCTGTTGCAAAATCCTAACAGTGTCAAGTGGATAACCAGATATTATACCAGCAATGCCTCCACATCCTCCTGCGACAAATTCTTTGCCCCAACTGCTTGCAAGAAATTCCGGCCAGAAATCCATTTTTCCATTCACCAAACAACACCAATTCCACCAGCTCCTTCTCTTCTGATCAAAACCCAATTCCTATTTTTCATAAAAGCACCAAACACATACCCAGATCAAAATTCTAGGGTCTCTGCCTTTCTCAAATTCAGCTGGAAATAACTAACTTATAGAGTGTTATATGTCAAATTCTATAGAGGGCTAATGAAGTTGGATACTTCCTTTCTGGGTTGTCTTCTTTCTAACGAAGTCCTTTGAAAACCATACATCAACAACAACAATAACAAGATCAGAAAAAAAATGAGCTTTCTTTCTACTTCAATTTTTTTCCTCACTTTCTGCAAAAGAATATACCCAGATTTTTTTTTTCTTCCCTATGTATATTCCTTCACATACCAAAATCCTATTTCCCTTCCTTTCCTCAATGCAAATTCTCACTTTCTCCACCAAATATCAACTCTATTCTCTCCTGTTTCACAAAGGGCACCGAAACAAAAGCCACCGGCTTCTCCATTCTGTGGGGATTGCGCAGCTGCCTATAAGGAAACGGCCAACGTTTCATTTCCCATACCCGCAGTGAGGGACCGCCAAGTGGACCCGGTGATGCTCGACACGTGACGGTTAACCAATATATAAAACTCTCTTGGGTGCTTTGAACCTAGTGTTCACCAAACTAGGAAAAATTTGTGACTCCCGATCTAGCCGAGGCAAGAAAATGGTGATGACGAAACCTGAAACTCCTATATGGGGCTAGTGGCTGCTGATGCTTTTTTGGTAATCGAGGCTTACTGGGTTTTGTACAAAATTGCAGCATTATCATGTGCCCATGCCTTTTGTTTTGGCTAGGCAGAGTGACGTCACCGCCATAATTTTTTGGACCCAAGTCCCCATCGGTCATATTGCTCATAATTGTATCAGAGACCTCACGGATCAGCTATGTGATTGTTTTTGTACCCATGATAAGTGAAATCAGCGATCTCACAAAAACTCTGTGTCACATTGAAAATGCCATATCTTCGAGTGCGGTTTAAACTGTTGATTTGCATTGTTCAAAAGAACCATAGTTTGACATCTTCATAGAGTTTATTTAGATTTTAAAACGTTTTATTCTTTTGCACGGTAGAATAATTATTATCGTTAATAACTTTTTTATAGCTCGAGAGAGAGTGGCGTACTGGGTTTTGTACAAAATTGTTGGCATTATTACGTGTCCATTGCTCAGCGGGTTGGTATTCGTTTTGGCAGTTTTGGAATCACACGTTTGTTCTTTGTTTTGGTTAGGCAGAGTGACCTCCTCGTCATAGTCTTTTGGATCCAAATAAAAAAGACATATGGTAAAATTGTAACCATAAAATACAATCTGATCGAAATGCATAATATACATTTGTCTTGTACACTATGGAGATAGTGATAAAAGATACATTTACATATTATATGAGATATAATCAGAGATAACATTGTTTTTTCCAATAAAATTAATAATGCCATACCTTTGAGTGTGGTTTGAACTATTGATTTGCATTGTTCAAAAGAATCATAAGGTTTGACAGCTTACAGTAGTTCCATACAAAAAAGATCATTGAGTTTATTTAGACTTTAAGACGTTTCATTTTTTTGCATGACAAAAAAATTATTATTAATAATAACTTAAAAATATTATAATGGAAGACTGGTCAAATAATACCAAAATAGAGTCATCTTATGAAATTACTGTTTTCCATGCCACTTTCCCTGTACAACTGAATCATCCATTTCATGTTGAAAATGTACATTCTGGGCAAAATAAACAGAGCCGTGCAACTTATCATACATTTTATTTCCTATCATACATTTTTCTTGGCTGTATGCAGTGCTCCTGCTAATAAATTATTTACATGACAACGGCTGCAATTGAATCTTCACCTCTTTTGTTTGGTTTCAATTGAACCCTTCACTTTGCACACCCATCTTTCCTACAAGATTGCATTATCTGCTAGAACCACGCTTCTCCTGCTGCCTAGGCCCTTCATAGCAACCTCATAAGCAGCGAAGATAGCCCCATTCACAAGAAACGCTCTAGAAACCGCAGTTCCTAGTCCTCGCCACAGCACGCCGTGCCCATCCTCCCTCACACTCTTCCTGAAGCAATCAACAATTCCAGTGTACTTTGGTAGAGGGTACATCGATTGAGCTTGCAATCTTGTTTTTACGACATCCAAGGGATAACAACTAATCCAGCTAGCCACTCCTGCTAGTCCTCCAGCCACTAACGTAGCTCGCAAGCTTTCTTCGCCGGTTTTTCTACATCCCGGGTGAAGCTGCTCCTTCATGTACTCATAAGTACAAAAGTAGAAAGCATGAGCTGGTGCATCCCTCAGCATGGTGATGGTTAAGCCTCTATACATTCCTTTTAGCCCTTCTGCTCTGATTATGCTTTTGGCAACATTTATGGGGCCTTTTTGGCTCTCGGTTTGCAGCTGAAGACGGATTTTTACGAGTTCTACTGGGGTGATCATCAAACTCTGTACTGCACCAGCCCCAAATCCTCCTAGAGCAACACCTTTGTAAGAAGGAGGGTCTTTAGGAGAAACCGATGGATCCAGAGCTCGAGAGAGAGTGGCATATGTTTGGAAAACCATGGCACTCTGCAATAAACAGATACCTTATGAGCAAACTCACACATTTTAACAACAAAAATGGGATTAATTTGAATTAAAAATAAAACCAAGGAAAAAGAAGATTGAGAAAAATAGAAACCTGAAATGTGATGGAGGCCAAGGGAGCAGCTATGCCTCTGTAAAGGGCAGTCGGGCCTTCCGTGGTGACAACATTGCGAAGAATGCTGAAAGCAGTACCAGTTTTTGAACTCTGTTGCATGATTCTAAGAGTGTCAAGTGGGTGCCCTGAAATTATACCAGCAATGCCTCCAAAACCTCCAGCCACAAATTCTCTTCCCCAACTGCGAGCGACAAACTCTTCCATCTTCCCTTTCAAACTAGCAATTCAAACCTTACCAAACAACACTGATCAAAACCTAATCCCTATATAGGCTTGTATCCAAATCTTTGGGAAATCCTACAGCCACAAGAGGAAGACGACAACAAAAAGTAGGCTCTGTTTCTACTTCAATCTTTTTCTCCGTTTATGCCTATAACGAAACGGCCAACTCTTTCTTCACTCCCTGCCACACAATATGCCCTGAAAATGTTGTTTCTACCGAGACCTACTTCATCTAATGTATTTCTAAATAAGCTCTACCTCTTCCCGAAGATTGAAGAAAGAATGATATGTATTTTTTTGTAAATTCCTTTCACACTACTTGCACAATCCTAACTCCACAAGTAGATCTTATTTCTTTGGATATCCCTTTCACAAACTTTGTTTTCTCAATCCTCTCTTCCTTACTTCCAATTGGACCAAGTGGTGGCTCTCTCTCTCTTCTCTCCAGGTCTTTGGAACAGCAACAAAAAGAAAGAGAACAAAAGGTTGAGCTTTCATACTAGTGTTACATCTGATAACTTTGTGACTCTCAATCACCCAATCTCAACCAAACCCAGTTTTATGGTTGAACGATGACTAGTCGCTGCTGAATATTCATCTGTGCCAAAGTGGGTTTCACAACGAAGTATTGGCATTATTGTGGTGTGATGTCTGATAAAGCTATAATGGAAAGTTGGAAATTTAGAATTCGAACTTTTCTTCTTTGTTTGGTTAGGCGGAGTGACATCACCTCTATCTCACAGATTAAATGTGTGATCGCTTAGGTGGCCATGATAAGGAGTCATGATATACCCCACCTGCGACTCCTTGGTTGAGTTGGAATCAAATGGCACAGTGTGACCTGAGAAATGTCATTTCAGGATCCCTGAACCATCAACAACGACTGCCCCCCGTTAAGTAGCCGCCGTAATTATTTTCAAGGCGGCATTGTGCATCCCCGGCCACCTGCCCATAGTCTGTCGTATACATTGTCACATAAGTGAAGGAATGGATGGATTTCAAAACTTTTTAATTAGTGCGGAATTAGTTTAACAATTAAACTACTAACTAAACATAAAATCCATTCCTTTAACCCATGATCTTGGCTTATTATGATATGTATATAAACATAGCATGCATAGTAATGAAGAACAAAGAGGTAGTTTATGTTCTACTCACCCTTGGAGCGTGATTTTAATCCGATCTAAGTGAACCACCAAAGTTCCTCTCCTTGATCTCTCCTTGTGTGTGTTTCCTCCACCTTGAAGCACCTTGAATTAAGAACTCCTTCTTGTACTCTTTCTTGTGCTTGTGATCTTCTCCTTGATGTAACAAGTAAAGCCACAAAAATATATGGCCTCTAAGGATCTTCACCAAGTGAATCAAGAGATGAAGAAAGATGAAAGAAAAGAAGAAATTATGCAAGTGTTCTTCTTTCATTTTAATTTTGTAATGGACCAAGGGAGAACTCTCTCTCTCTCTAATCTGAAAATAATAGTGTGGAGACACACTTATAATTTTTATCCATGCTTTCACTTTATATAATAGGAAATAAATCCAATTACTAAAAGAAAAATATTGACTTTCATAAAGCCAATATATTGGCTGGTCCATACATTTTATTGGGCACTAAAAATGTGTCTTGGGCTTTCATTTAAATCTCATTTAGTGAAGCCCAAGTCCACACCAAAAACCCGACAATCGTTTAGGCTCAATAGGTTCGGTTTTACCCGAAACTCCTAATTATGTTCAAATAATAAATCTAATTAATTATTTGGTCATAACCAACTCTTGTTTAATCTTCTTCATATACAATCTCAAGGATCCACTTATATGGTGTGCGATCTCTTAGGTTCTAATTAACAAGGCAGTGAAGTTTATAGAAACCATTCTATTTTGTTTACGAATCAAAAACTCCATTTTTGATTCTCCCTTGTTATTAGGATTATAAATGTTTATTAATCCTCGGGGACTTCACAAGTCATGAGTGACGTCTTGCAACATATCATGACTACCCTAGTTAATATAGAATGACAAAGAACCTATTCAATTGGAATTACAATACAATACGGTCCTTCTCTAACACTATGTTCTAAATCACATCATCAGGGTATGGAATTAACATGTCAATCCCCTAATGTGATTTTCATTCTTATGTGATTCTTAGAATGTGATTAGAAACTCCTTTTTTAATCTCTTCAATGCTTTGGCCAAAGACTCATTGAATCACATCTTTGAACATACACCTTATTTACTTAAGGATAGAGATTCCTTATTGTACACTCACATGTCTCCATGACCGAATTGATTATACCAATAAATGCATCTATTATATCCATTACAGGACATAATATTATTGCATCATCAAGCGATAATCCATTCACTCATAAGACAACTATGGTGTCTCAGGTCAAAGGACTAATTTGTATTATTGCAATTTAGAGTTCAAGTTTGACATGTAAGTAAGACTCCATACAAGAACTCTAATGATCGCGTTCAGTGTACTCTTTATGTTAAGATCACCCACATACTTGTATTAGTGTCTCTACACAAATGACAAGAGACATATCATCCTCCATATTGAGCATACATAGTATGTGCTAGTCTTTCCGGATTATCAATGTCCAGGTGATAATCCTATGACTAGGAACCTTTTAGGATAAGAGTGTGACAGAGTAAAGGTCTCACACATCTAATTCTTTAGATTACTTTCTCTTTAACTCATATTCCTTGGACCTTGTTCAATCAAATATTAAATATAAACAATGAACAATAAACTTGCCCTTTTTTGATTAATAATAATTACAATAATAATTACATCAAAATGATTGTTTTAGGACACAATTCCTTCAATAAGGCCTCAGGTGCCGCACAACATTCCAACTCCATATAACAACACCCAAACCCTGAAAGTCTGAAACCCATCACCCCATTGACCCACTCCATCCACATTCATGTTTACATAAGGAGACATAGGATTTACATTTATCCATTAGGGAAGAGGTAAATGTATAATTTTTTTTTGAGTTTCAAATAAATTCCATTGATAAACGGTCAGGACGGTACATACAAACGGTCTGTAAGGACACATGGTACCATTCATTGTTACAAATCTTGCTTAAGTAATCCAGAGCTTGCCAAAAACTAAACTTGAAACTAGGCTTACAAAAAATACATTTGATTTGAGCCTCTTTTTGCCAATGCACACAATTGTGGTGTGCCAGGAGGTTCAAATATTTAGTGCAAAAACATAGTAGAGTTTAGTCTGCAAGTTAACATCCAACCTATAAATTGCTTAGCTTCCTAATACAAGGAATTATTGTAATTTAGTCAAAACTAAAGAACATAGAATTGGGTCTAGGGTAAAACACCCCAGCCAAATTAAGGCCCACAAGGTTAGCCCCAAAGAATGGGTCTAGTCCAAGGCCCAACAACGAGGTTGGCCCGTGCCTGCCACCAAACTGCCTCCTCCAGAGCCACTGATCACTGCCAGACTCACAGCCGCCCCTAAACCCTAAACCCTAAACCCCGCATAACTGCATAGCCACGCGCGCCACCACGATGTTCCATATCCACCATGGCCCCACCACCTCAACGATCCTCCCAGACCACCAAAGCAGCACCCCCACCCCGATCCACCTAGAAAAACCGCTATAACCACGCCACCATCACATGTTCTGAAAAGCTCCTAATGAAGCCCCGCTGCCATTGATCGAGGAAGCTTCCAACGACATCCACCAAACCTGCACAAAACCAATCAGCCCGGACCCCTTCGCTAAAACCTCAAGCGACCCCCATTCAGGAAACTACCTGGCAATTGGTTTCAAGACCTGCCTGGCAGCAGCCCATTCGGCATGGCGAACCATCACCGACGAGGGCCGCCGGAAGAGAAGGAAATCTGGGAAAAAAAAGAAAAACCCTTTACTAAATAGACTAATTGAGTGATATTTTTATAAAGGCAAATGTATATTGTAATATGCTTGGTCTGTGATAAGTATATAAAAGTAGTTAGAGGTATTTCCACATGGAGAAATATATATATATATATTTTGAGAGATTAGTATGCTATTCACTTTTCGATAATATATTGACATTCCGTTTGTTCAAAGTTTTTAGATTTTCATGAATGAATCACTTAGAGCATATGTACCATAGTACTTATTGGGCAACCAATTGGAGAGAAAAGGGAGTTTTGGCAATGCACCAGCAATTTATTGCCTGACCTGGTTAATGGGGACCACCTGCCCAGGCAAATGAGTGACTGATTCTTGCCCATCCAATTGCTTGACTGATTATCGTGGGTTCTACATAACGGGAAAATTATGTGTTGGTAGCTATAATGCAATGGTCATTTAATTTCAGCCGTTGGATCTGACAACGGTAATTTTTCTTTTCTTCTATTTTTCGTCCTAAAATTAATTCGGCAGGTTAAAAGAAATTTTGAATTTATTTTCAAAAATTCTATAAATACTCATTCTCTCCCTTTAATTTCTAAGACCAAAATTTTTAAAAATTTTACCTTTCCATCTACTTCCTCTGTCAAATTATTTTTCAATTATCATCTAACTAACAAATAGGAGATTTGGGTTTCATTGATGAGCAAATTCAATTGTGCAATTCATGAGCACGTACGACTTTGTGTCCGAACACAGGCAAACATATAACTTCATTAAAGTTATGGGAGAAAATTCATGCTTATTATTAATTAATTAATCAATCAATCAATCAAATTATAAGTTTAACATTATTTTGAATTAATAAATTATTCAAATTTGAAGTGTGAATAGTAGATTAGTAGTCAAATTGTCTTTTGTTGGATGAAAGTGGATTGGTATAATTTGTGCGTTTAAAAAAACCATAGTGGACTGATCAATTGACTGCTAATTATTGGATAAATAGTAAACTGATCGATTGTCTGCCATTCAGTGATCTCAGCTTACAAATTATAATGAATTAATCGATTGATTGCTAATTATACCAATCCTCTATTGCCTTTTATAAGCTTACGTCACCTTTATTGCTTTAGCAATTGCCTCCGGTCCTATATCCATGATACAGGAAATTGTTAATTTTTAGATGAATAGTGGATTGGGTATTTCCAATTTAGTTAATAAATCAACAATTGCTCTCAATTCATAGGCGTATTTTGCTATTATGAATTTTTCAGCCGGATTGAAATTCAATAAAGTAAAACGAACATACTTAATTAAATCAATTAACGAACCAAATTTATCAAACATAAACCATTACAGTGTAACCAGACCCGATAAAATGGATATAAAAAAAAATCCGACCCGGCTCTTTTTTGGCGGAGTTGCCCAAGTTGAACCGACTCGGTAATGAGGAGTAGTTGGCTACATAGAGGAGAGAGGAGGTAGACTCCTAGTTAGAAGCTGATAGTTAGGGGGAATCCATCCATGGCGTTGCGGAGCCTGACGGTGCCTCTGCCCGCCGTAATTCCACCAACCTCCTCTTCTTCTTCTCCTCGCCGGTATATTATTACACAAAACAACCAGTACAGTTCCCCTTGCTATGTAACTCTCCGCCGCAGCCCTACCGTCGTCGTTCACAGCCTTCGGATGCGACGGCATGTCGTTCGGATGGCTCCCGAGGAGGAAAGGTTGACCCGTCGCTCCCCTCTCGATTTCCCCATCGTAAGTTTAACTACTCTCTGTGATTAATTTTGTCGAACACGTTCTGTGCTTTCTGTAATATGAAATATGATGATCATTCTCTCATTGAATTTCTTGATAGATTTCAAATTTATGGAGAGCTATTCCCACATTAGTATATAACTGATAACATAGAACTTGTAGGTTTGTTATCAGAGGAATGAAGACTTTTAATTCTGTGAGCAATCTTTCAAGAGTCGAGGTATAATGCACTCTTGTCTAAGACTATATTTAGATCCAAACTGGGGATGTGTTGATGCACATCATGCTTCTCTTGTTGATGGGTTGTTATTACCTGCAATCGTGTCATTGATTTCTATAAAGTATCATCCAATTCTTAACCATGCCTACGGGTTGCCATCTAGGCAGATGAGAATGAAAGGTAAACTGTCGTTTACTTTCAATTGTAGCTTGTTTCCTAGATTTGTCTTGCTTCCTCATGCTCAGTTGTAGGAAAACTGTACATTAAAATCATTTTTCTGTTTGGGTTTCCCGAATGGGACAACTTTTAGAATTCAAAAGATTTGGCCCTATGAAAACAACCATGAGAACATAGCGCTAGGATATAGCCCTCACTCCATGTGGAGGTTTTTAGGCAGATTAATTTAGAAAACATTCAGTAAGGTCAAGAATCCAAGGCTGGTAGTGCATAGGGCATCTCTCTCCAATTATTTATTTATTTTTTCTAAGAAAAGTCTAACTCTCCCCCTTCCTCTCCCTCTCTCTCCATTTCTCTCCCACTTTCGATCCTTATAGCCCAAATTAATTGAGAGAATAGAATCAGTAGAAATGGAACCTAAAACGGCAGCACTGAAGTTGAACCCCCAATGGAGAGCAAGAGTATCCCTGTATCATTCTGTTTTGCAATCTGCTTAAAGTGTGCACTCTCACACACACACCCCCCCACGCACAGAACCATATATTAGAAGGTGTGATTTCTCCATTGCTAGACACATTAGAAGTTATCCGGTGAAAAAATCTTGGAATGGGAAGTGTAAATAGGGAATTAGGAAGATTCTTTTCTTGACTTTGTTGTCGATGAATGAAAAGTTAAAAAGACAGAGAAAAGCTTTATTTTCTATGTATTTTTATTTTTATTTTTTGTAATTTAAAACAAGCTATATAGGCTTGGAATATGCCTTATGTATCATGTAGATTATCAATTTGTAGGAACTACATAAACGTATGTTGTAAACATTAATACTGATATTCAATGTCAGGACCATGGGTTTCTGACATTTCTTCCTTGTGCCCTGCGGTTCAACCCCCCTCGGGTTACCTTCTAGCTGTTTTCTAGAGTTTCCAGTCTCCCAAAGGTTGTAGGGTTTGGTTGGAGGACCTAATTTCGATTCCGGGTCCACAAATCAGATTGGGTGATGGGTATAAGTAAAAATGCTGCAAGACATTACAGGCTATTCTAGGCAGTAACAATACCAAATAGAATCTACTATTATCTGATAGACATGATAGGTAGTTCTACTTTTTTTTTTTTCCCAAGGGCCATAGGTGTAATCTTCTCTCTCGTTTTAATTTATTTTTCACCAACCTAATTAACAAGCCCTGTAATCAAAGTTGGCCTTTAAATTATTATTTTTTCTTCATTTTTTTTATAGATAAATTCCTTTTGTATAGTCAAATTTGAGAATGGCTTCCTCTTAGTGTTCTCCTCATTTGACATTGCTTCTCTTGGGTGTCCCCAATATATTTTTTTTGCTCTTTTGTTTCCTTGTAAGAAAAATTAGAGTTGGGCTTAATCAAAAGTTCAAAACTAAAATGAGTTGGCTGTGGATATTGAAGTTGCGCAGACTTGCCCAAGTTGTAGCCAGTGGAGATGAGTCAGGAATCAGAAGAGTAGTATAATCTAGTTAGGTGGATCATAGCAATCCCAACTCCCTGTCCCAAATGGCCTTGCAGGGCCTGACACTGCATCTTGCCTCTGTAGTTTTACCAAGTCCTTCCCTTCTTGGCTTCCTAATTGTAAGTCTAGCCCACTCTCTCTCTGTCTCTCTCTCTGTGAGTAATTTTGTTGATCATGTTCTGTAGTATGTATGTGTCCACTTTAGTTTATTCTTTCACCAAGTCCTCTGAAAGAATTATTTGACCTATTTTGAAGTCATTTCATGTAGGCAGAACTCGGTATATGTAGAAAATAACCAAGATGTGAATGATATCTTCCAAGTGCTAATGACGTGTTTGTCTATTGGCCCGCATAGCATGTTTCCATCTTTAAGGATTTGGGATCGCCAACATTGGGGAGAAGTAGGATTTGGGAGTTCATAATACCCTTCATTATGGCTTTTATGTATTTACAATCTACGGTAGTTGCCTCTTGTGACCAGCCATCTTGTCATTGAATTCTCTCCTGAGTCTCTTTTTTTTTTTTTTTTTTTGTTCTTTGAAAAGAAACAAATTGTACTTATCACAATTAATGAATGCAATAAAAGTGGACTACTGGTCCACATAAAAGAGAAAAAACCTGTTAAGCAAAGAACAACAAGAAATTTACACTAAATACAATTGGGCAGCTGCAGACAGGACCGTCCATAGACCCTATGCTTAGACTACAGTTCCCCTACGGTCGAGCAAAATTTGAGAAATGCTAGTCTCTGAAGCAGAAGCTAATGAAGTTGCCAAAAATGTACGCAAGAGCAGAACTCCTCCATCCCTGCATCTCTATAATCTTTGAAAATCCTTCTATTTCTTTCCATCAGAAGTACCCATATGACAGCGCGCTACAACCCCAGAAAACATTAGCCTTCTTCCCTTTACCAAAGACAAGATGCCTTGAACTTAATAGAGCAAGACTCCCTGCTGGAATCTTCGACCTCAATACTACCTTTCTGCTTAGTACCATCCCACTTTTACATATGGCCTTCTAAACTGACGAAATAGAAGGTATACTGTTTGTTTTTCCTCTTTTTCAAGGTATGTTGTCTTATATGCTAGAGCTATACTCAGGCAACTTGCTTCCTCACTCTCAATTAACGAAAAATTTGTAATTAATTTATGCTTTTTGGGCGTTCCAAGTTACTGAACTTGGTACTCTAGTAGCTTGAGAGTGATCCCATCAAACTAGCAGCCTTGGAACATAGGAATTAATTATAGCTCCGCTGAATGTGGGGGGTGTATTGTTAAGTTGATTAAGCAAATAGTTTGAAACTCTGCATGGCATAGAAGCATCTTTCTGAAGCGGGACAACAAGTGCCCTATCTGCCTGCAGTGCAAGTTGTTTGTTTTTCAAGTCAAGTCCCGCAGGCCCATCTCTTTTTAGTTTGGCATAACAAAGAGAGTATTTTCTAGAAATGGTACAGGATGGAGGAACCATGACATCTGGATGCCCCTCTTGTTTCTAGAATCAATAGAACTAGCTGCATTGTAGTTGAAGAGAACCATTTCCTTTATTATTCTTTGTTGATGGTTGCTTACTTGTTCCATAATTTCGGCACATAATCATTTATTGGGTTGTATGTGCAACTATTTTTATGATGACACAAATCCAAAGAATGTGCCTATAAGGATTTAGAAAGGTTCTTCAGTTTAATCTGGTGCTAGTTGGGAGTGGAAAGAATATAATACAAAGAAGCTAAAAAAGTACCCATAATTTAATAACAAGATATAGGCACTGGCTGTTGGAATTTTATTTTAAAGTATGATGTAGATTTAACTGAAACTTTATATAGTGTTCTTTTCTCACCTGCTGTGCCATACATCACATTTCAGGAATGGGAAAGACCAAAACCTGGGAGGAGACCAGATATATTTCCCCAGTTTAGCCCTATGAAAACACCTTTACCAACTCCAATGCCAGCAGATCCTCCCGAAGAAGATGAAGAAGAGGAAGAAAAGAAAGAGGATGACGAAGAAGGAGAAGACAATCCTGACAAGGAAAACCCAGGAATCCCAGAAGAGTAGTTGTGCATCACACTAGAGTATGTGGAGCATATATCACTTCAATGTACTGCTGCCTTGTCTGTTTTCAAGCTTGCCAAGTGCGGTTGATACAGTCCAGTAGAATATGATATAGAGTTGAAGCTGTTGGAACCAACTTTTAGGAAATCTACTTTAAATGTCATGCCTGTAGCATTCTTACATATTATGCCTTATGATTTAACAACTATAAAGCTGTTGGAACCAACTTTTAGGAAATCTACTTTAAATGTCATGCCTGTAGCATTCTTGCATATTATGCCTTATGATTTAACAACTATAAATCTGGGTTGATTTGTTGAATACTGTCCGTAGTTTTTGTTTTTATTGAGCAATATTCGGTGTTTATAATGTTTAGAAGAGCTGCGTATGATCACCTGAATTGGGAATAGTAAGGTCTGGATGATTATTAAAGCTGTGGTCTGCAGAAAATAAGGTCAATGCCTCCACATTGACCAGTGAATTGGAATGAATGATCTTAATTTGCCGAAAATTCGATACTTGATTCCATTAGCATTGAGTTTAGCCGTTCAGTGTTCAAAATACAGTTCCATGCTTGAAGAGCTGTACAAATTTAGACAAAGCATAAGGATAACAGCATAAGAGGCATTTCATCAAATAGACATAGATTTTCGAATATTGGGTAATAAATGTATTCAACTACGCTATTTTGGAACCTCATATCTTCTACTGAAGAATAAAAAGTACGTGAAATCCTTATATGAATTTGAAGGGCTTGTTACAAGCTTCAAAATGGTGGTAAAATTATATATTAAGCTCAACTTTTAAAAATATATAATTGAGCGTGAATAAGACTTGCTAGAGTGGAGGTTACTGACGTTTCTTTCTCAAGAACAATTTAGGTCTTCTCGTAGATATATGCATCCTGGGAATCCAAAGGTAATTGGTCGTTATAAGTCGAAGTTAATTCGAACAATACATAACATTGTAAAGAACACTACAGGGAACTCACCTAATCACATTGACTGCTGAAGTGGATCAGGAAAATTATCAAGAGAGAAGACCAACTTAGCATATGAATTTGCATTGCCGGAAAGAATGAATGATAATTATACTAACAGTAATAACAAGCTGATCAATGTACCAAACGTATGGTACTTTAATCTCAAAACTCAAAACTCAAAACTCAAATATCAAACTCATTAGTACTCTTAAATGTTATGGTGAACAAATAAAGCTTGAGCACAACAGCCAGAGATAACTGCAACAGAAGGATCCCGGCCACAATCAAGAACCACCTTTCACCTGCTGACATAATGTATGTTTGAAGGTTAATGACCACAAAATGGCAGACATGACTACAGCCACACAAGCAATTACTTGTTGGAAAGGGCACAACTGAGAGACACTGCAAGCAGAGAGTAGCAACGTCAGCTAGCTACTGTATCCATCTAAATCTGAGATTTTTCATAGTAAAATGCACCTATGAAAGCATTGGCTCCTAATAAACAAGGAAAAATTTACCATTTAGTAATTCTAACCTAAAACATTAATGTCCAAACTCTTTGAAGTAACAGCATTTAAGAAAGCATACCCAGGATTCAACTTTTGCAACGTAAAATATTGACATCCAGAAAATTTCTGATAAATGTTTTCCTCCCACCCTAGATCTACATTTTAATGGTGCATAGGTCGAAATAGCCGGAATGAGCTTTGGGGAAATCGAAACGTTTCTGAAATACATCTCTTTAGTAATAAGGCTAAGGATAAAAATGCATCAAAACAAGGGACTTACCAAAGCTGGAATAAAGGCACACAGGGACAAGCCATACAGATAAAACAATTAATCTAGGTTCTGGCTGGTAGGTTATATTGCAGAACTTTATTTATAGATCATTTGTTGCATATTTTATCTCATGATCAATTAGAATGGTTGGCCCAAAAGGCAATAAGAACAAGTATTAGAATGATAGCCTCTTCTTTAAGTAAAGCAATGGGAGTATAACTGAACAAACATCAAGAGCAATGAGACGAGATTCATATGTTGGAGATATGGTATCAAATATTCATATTTTATAAATCTAATCAAGCAACCAAATAAATTAAATCAATTGAGCACATCATATAGACACAAATAATATAAAGAAGAAGAGATATGAAGAGTCAACCCTGTGAGAACAAGAGAGGCACGACATTCGCTGTCCTAAAGCCGTAGACGCCTCCCTACATGCAGGTCATAACGATCGTCTACAACTCCAATATACAACCCTTGAAGTCTCACAGGATGTCTAATCCGCTTTGCACGAATAAGGGTAGAAGGGATTCCAAGTGTTTATCGGTTGCCCAGGGATTAGGAAATAGGAATGGAAAGAAGAAAGATGAAGAGTAAGAGAATGAGAGCAGTACAAAGTCCTCTACCTTTTGTCTCAAGAGTTAATATTTATAGAACTCTTTATAACTCTTAGAAAATATATGACTCTTCAATTTAAATGAATATTGTTTAAATAATAATATGAGTTTTGAATCTTAATAATTTAATAAAAAAATCAACAATCCCCCACAAGATTCAAAACTCAATGAACTCAAAAAGATGGGAAGGTTGAGAGAAGGAAATTTGGGCAACTTTTATACCATGTGATAGGTGTAGTTGTGTTTCGGACTTGAACTTACACTTAATGTAAACAACTTTCATTTGAAGGAATCATAGTGAACTATGTCTTGAACTAGACCCCTTTTAATCAAATTACACATTGTCACACACATGATATCGATACGTAAACTTAGCGCGGGTTAGCACTATTTATGGCCATGCACTTAATCTTGATATTCATGAAAGTTATTAGAGAGCAGTCTATCTCTCATAGTTGCGGCCTCACAACTACTTTCACTTAGGTGAGTTTTGGTGAGTTCTCCTGTGAGCCGGAAAATTTTAACGAGCCAAATTGAGATTGTTCAATAAATTATTTAACGATATAGGTAATCCAAGGGACTCGAGAATATTTTCAGAAATTTCTATAATATGAAATCCTCGAGTTAAGCATTTATAAATAAAGTAAACAACACCACATGTTCATGGGAATTTTCAAGGAATTTTTCGGATATCCGAGCTATTTATCGTGATTTTCTGGAATTATTGAGACTTTAGAAAATATAGAAATTTTACGATGCAAACTCAGCCGTCAAACACTTCCATCACTTGATCACAACCATTGAGTGCTAACTAGAGCAGCCTATAAATAGGCCCTCGCTCAGTTAGATGATCTAGAAGGATCGAGAGAGAATCGCAGTCCTCTGACCCGAAACACACCCAACGACCTAGTTTTTGCCTCGGCCACAACCCTGGGGTCCGGCCACCCACGACGGCACACGGGCACAATCCGTCGCCTATGTCCTTGTGGTCTCAAATCATACATGCATCGATTGTGAACGGAGAATCAACGACCAGAAACTCTGAGTCTTCTCCGTTGATTTCTGCAAATTCCTGGCGACTCCGGCCACTGTCTGAGCTGCCTCTAGTGTGAAAATCACTACTCTCGTCATGCTCTACAAGTTTATGTAATTAGATCTTGGATTTGATCAATTTTTACTCACATGCATTCTAGGTTGGTTTCGGCTCCGCTGTGTTCTTCAATGCCGGCGACTTATCCGATACTTCCAAGCGTGCTTGCTACATGAAAAACGATAAGCTCTTCAAGCTCTATACGTCTGTAAGTAGTTTCTTAATTTGATTAAGTTTTAAAGCTTTGGCATTATGGGTTCAGTCGAACACCGCCGGTCGTTGGTGTGCTTGACGACTGTTTTGGAACTCCTTGTTAGCTAGGCATAGCTTTGCGCCAACACAACGCCATTGGATTGGTGTTAAAGATATCTTTCAATACTTAAGTGGTACGATTGGTATGGGCCTGTTTTATCCATACAAAGAGATGATCGATGGATTTGGACTCATCACATGTTAGGGACGCCACCAATAGTGGTCTGCATTCCCTATCCCTATCCCAAAACGACATAAGTGTTTTGGAAGGTTTTGCTGATGCTGGGCATCTCTCTGACTCACACAAAGGTCGTTCCAAACTGGTTATGTGTTCACCATGGGTATGACCGCGATATCTTGGAAGTCTACTAAATAGACCCTAGTTGTTACTTCTTTGAACCATGCAGAGATTATTGCACTTCACGAAGCGGTTCGTGAATGTATATTGCTTAGATCTAGTTATACATGTTCGAAGCAATTGTGATTTGAAGTCTACAACAGATGAGCCTACCAGCATTTATAAGGATAATGCTACTTGCATTGAACAAATGAAATAAGGCTACAATACAGGCAACAACACCAAGCATATATCATCCAAGTTCTTCTAGAATCAGCAACAACAGAAGCTCCTCAAGATTAAAGTAAACCAGGTTCGATATGAGGATAATGTAGCAGACTTGTTTACTAAGTCATTACCTAAATCCACGTTCGAGAAACATGTTGCAAGCATTGGCTTGCGGAAGTTATTCGAGCTCTCATGATCATATTCATCAGGGGGAGACGCAGACATCAGGGGGAGATGTCCACATGTTGATCTCGAAACATGAATGGTGTGTTGTGCTCCTTTTCCCTTCGACTGAAGTTATTTTTGTCTCACAGAGTTTTTATTACTTGGCAAGGTTTTAAATGAGGCAACGAGAGGAGCACCATGTTTGGGCGACACAAGGGGGAGTGTTCAAGTAAATCCAGAATATGTGTTTGGCCCAAACTCTAAGTTACTTATGCAAGTTGTAATAGGGTTTATATTAGAGATATTCTAAGAGATAATAGTAGATATCCAATCATTGTACGATTATGTTTTCATGTACAACTCTACTTCTATGCTTGTAATCCTCTATATAAAGAGACCTCTATTATCAATGAAAGCACAACAAATTCTCTCCCAAATATCGATTCCCTAAAACAGATTTAAGATTTTGGGATCTCAAGCATTTTTTTTTGAAGGGTGGTTCTAGTTGGACCTCCAAATTTAATATTTGGACCTCACTAATTTTTTTTTTGTGAAAATTTTAAAATCCAAATTCACTCCTAAAAAAAAAAAGAAGAGATCTTCATTGTAGTTGTTATCGTTGCTCCTGGACGTAGAAGAGTGATTATGGTTGATGAGATCAAAGCTTATTCATTCAGTTTGCTAACGACAAGATTGTCATAATTAACAACCAAAGCAGAATGAATGAAATCCCATAGTTTCTTCATTCTTCATTATGTCTTTTGCAATTATTATAATTGATTTTCCTTTTAGTTTCTGGGTAAAGCGTTATTCACAATTCAATATACCTTTGGTTGTGAATCATTCTCAATTCTCAACTACTATGCTAATTTAATTGGTCTTGATTTTCTGTATGAATTTTTGTTAAGGTTTAGTAATCATAATTCAAGGTGAGAGCTTGATGAAAGATCTTTCAATTCCTATCCTCCATCAACATCGATGGAAGCAAACAAAAAGAGGATATAGAAAGAGTTTGATCAAGTTAAGAGTTTGGTAAAGAGATGAAGTCATCCATCTTGCTTCACAACAATTATGTTAAGAGAGAGAGAGAGAGTGACAAAGTTTAAATGGGGAAGAGGATGTGCAACCGAAAAAATAAAAAATATATGGGCAAATTAGAAGTTTGAGGTGTAAAAATATCAAAGGAGGTCCATATAGCAAACAGAGGGGTTTGCATAGAACCACCCTTTTTCGAAAGGGGGATGGTATGGCTGCCCTTAAGCCTTAATTAATGAGACTATAAAATACAAAGGGGAACATAGAGCCTGAACCCTCGATTATAATAAGCATAAAAAGAACATCCCGAAATAATACTAAGAGTCTCCACAAAATCTATGTATTCTAACATGCAGTAATTAGCAGAGAGTGCTTGACTGGCTACTCTATTTACTTTGACAAAGCGGCGAAATAGCACAGCATTTCTACTATGTTGCCATACAGAATCAAAGTCGGCGAGATTTTTTTTCAACATGCCACTAGGAACTTACATCCATTTGATCAAATAAAAGGCTCACCGCCTCGATAGGCCAGACAAGGAACATTGAGTGTGTAGACAGGGACAACACCTACGTTGCCTTATGATAGGGACTTATAACCAGCATAAAACCACCTCTACCTAAAAGTAAATAACATTAACACATAAAAATAAAATAATATGAGCCCAAGGCCAAAGCCTAGGCCCAACAATCACCAAACCCAATCCAAAATCGAAACCTGCAGATGCAGCACCACCACTAACTCTCATGCTGGACCATTACCATCCCACCATCGACAACACCTTTGCCATCACATATTGTTATCGTTGGTCGTCCTTTCAGCCCTCCATCATTTTCGTTTCACCAGCAAGGAGCAAAGCCCCTCCTACTCCACACAGTGGCTTCAAACAACCTAAACTAGATTGGAAAAGTTCGATCTGATCTCCATCTTGCCACCACTCACTTGACACCACCAGATAACCACGCTTCCTGCTGTTTGTGCTCCAATCTAGGGTGGAGTGACACCAGTGCCACCCTCCTTCCGTCTAGCCCTTGTTGCCTTTCCTTGATAAGACTTACAATCAAATTGAACAGCGAAGCCAACACCACACAGCCTTCACTCCGACTAGGCTTCTTCCGGTACCACTAATCTATACCAACATCTCGTTCGGATGCACGCTGACGAGACCAAAAGCTTGCGCCCACACGCAGCATAGTTGGACGAGAGCAAGAAAAAACATAGAGAAAGTTTTCTAGGGTTTAGGGCAAATGGAAAGCGTACTAACTTTTTTGATGTTTGAAAATTTTTTTCCTTAGCTTTTTAAGTATTCAAAAAAGTAAAGTAGAGGTCTAATAAGTAAGAGATAACCAAATATCATATTTGGAGGTGGTCGCAAAATAACAAAGCATCTAATCCCAACCCTCAACCGTGTTTTGATTGAGAAAATCGTCCCACCCTCTAAAACCACGGAGACATTCTGCTGAGGTGGCCGTTGTTAGAGCAGGAACTGAATTTGGATTCAGAATATGAATTATGGGAAGACTTTTTTGTATCCTTCTTATGGGATATTATTGAACTTGCTATTGTTCAGTACCAATAGCCACAACAGCATAAGAATGGCAGCCACTTCTCCGTTCAAATTCGCCAAGTTGTTCTTTCCAAAAGCTTCCAGAGAGAAGGTACTACTATGCCTATGCCGCTCTATTTTGATTCAAATTTGAGGAAGTATGGGAAATTGGATTTCCAATTTTGGAGTCATGAAAGAAGAAGAGTTAGTAGTGCTTGGATATAGATGTTCTTTATTTTGATTTGTTTTGGATACTTACGAGAATGAATGAGGGAGAAGGAGAGAATAAAAAAAGAAGACATAAGGAGTTAAGGACTCCACAATATGTCTTTTGACATGTTAGCATTGACTCTAGGGTCGGAGAAAATTAAACCGTCTAAATTAGTTGTTGGGCACTCAATGTGGCAAAAAAAATCTCAATTAAAGATGCTCTTATACATTATTTATTTATTTTTTATTTTAATGCACGATTTGAATTATCTAATAAAGAAAGTAATTTTTATTTCAAAAAAAAAAAGTAATTTTATTTCAAAAAAAGAAAGAAAGAAAGAAAGTAATATTTAGCCAAAATAGAGGCCATCTGTTTTCATTAAAAAAAAGAAGGAAAAAATAGGACTTGTATGTAATAGGGGGTAATCTTGTAATTGGCTGTTTTAACCCTATATAAGCACTCCAAAGGACAACCTCATTTGTTTCTCTCTTCTTCTCCCTTCTAACTTTCATGTTGTATTATATCAAGGGTTTGTGGTGGTTGTTCTAATAGACTACAAGAGAATTGGCTTCTGGATGGTTGTTTGTTCTAGTTGAACAAAAGGGAATTGGAACAACCAATGGTTTTTTGATGATAAATCGAAATCATATTTCAATAATCAAAAAATATTCTTTAGTTGTTCCCATTTGCTCGATTGTTCACAATATATTCAGGAGCCCTCTTCTGCATCTACTCATCCAAGGCTTTGTTCTTCCAAAAGATAGAGGGCAAACTTACTAATTGAATTTACAACAAAAGATTAAGACAGTAGTTTAGTTTTTTTTTTTCTTTTCGCAAATTCTCATTTCTTGTTTCACTCTTTTATGGTTTGTGCAGATTTTTGTTGCCAATCATCCGATTAGATATGTGCACCCAACCGTTCCTAAAAAATCCCCAAATCCCAAACCCTCTAAATCCCTATCCCAAAATTAGAGCAGAAAGAAAAAAAAAAGCTCTCGAGTGAACGTAAAATGAAACTTCCTGCAATCTGCAAGAACTTCGACATCGATCTACTTCATTCCGACGATCGGCCAAATCGGCATCAGGACTCCGAGGGTTGTTTGCTTCCTCCGCGTCGTCGATTGTCCTCACCAACCTCTCCAGCGACTAGATCGACGACCTCAAGCTCTCATTCACCGACGCGGCTTTCATCTGTGACAAGCACTCCTACGCAGCCTCGACATTCATTGGCTACTGGGTCGGCCACTTCTCAGCTATGTCACTCACCGCGTCGCCGATTGGCCATGCCAAACCCTCCACAACCCTATACGATCAGATAAGTGACCCTATACGATCAGATAAGTGACTCTTCCTCTGCAGTCTTAGCGTGGATCGGAGACTCCTATGCATGAGTGTGCCTCGAGTGCTCCTCCACCGACTTAGCATGGATCGAAACTCCTCCTTCGGCACGCGCCTCCTCTTCGCGCTCTCGATCAGATCTCTATGGTTCCTTTTGTCTTTGATTCTTGAAGAGCCCCAATTACATGTGTTTCTTATGGCTCTAAATTAGTGGATGCATTATCTCCTATAGTCACTCATAATTCTTTGATATATATTGTGGTTTGGTGGTAAAGCAGTTTGTCTATTGCTATGAAAGTGAAGAGTTTGGTTATCTTTTTCATAACTAGCATATAATTTAGTGTAAAATGGTTTACAACTAGTTGTGTTAGAAGTCTGCATCTAGGCTTTTTTTTTCCTACATGATTGGCTCTATAGAGTGGAGAGTCTACTAACTGTTTGTGGTTGACACTATCTTGTGGTTCAAGCTCATCCAGTCATCTTGTTTTATCTAAAAGTATGAAATTCTTTTTGATCATATTTTGTATGAAGCATAAGTGAAACTTACAGCTTAAAGTATGACGGTTTTCACCTTTAGGAATTGGTTTTGCATTAGTTTTAGGATAATGTATGTATTGGTATTGGATTCATTTAGTAGACATGGTTTGCATCAGGTTAATTTGTAATTGAATTTATCTACTAGGGTGATGAGAGCAATATTTGCTATGTTTTTAATGCATTTCTCTCTACATTTTACTTAGTTATTTCCTTAAAAATATCATTTCTAACTTACTTTTTGTTTTTAGGTGCTTTTGAGTCTATAAATGGAAGGCAAGGAGTTATATGCACAGAAATGTTAAGAAATAGAGAAATGAAGTTTTCCCAATTCTACTAGGAAAAGGAATCCCAGTTGAAGTAGGAATCCTAAGTCAACTAGGAGTGAGCTAGGAAAAAGAATGATCGGAAATGAGAAATAACAAAGTCCCAGTTGGACTAGGAAACCTGATCACATTAGGAATCCTGATGGTACTAGGAGACCTGGGAAGACTAGGAGATGCTATGGCTTCAAGATGACTCAAGATTGTTTAAGAATGTTCTAGAAGCACAAGAATGGCGTCACATATAAAGATGGGCTTCGAAAATGTCCAATTGAAGAAGTCTAACCCAAAGATTGAAGCATGTGACTTGCACATGAGTCTCTAGAATCATCCATGACATCTTGAAGGAGTTTGATTCCTTGTAAATATTGTTTTTGCTGTGAGAAATAAAAGGAATATCTAGAAGATTTAAGCAATGCATCAAAAAAAGGAGAGTTTTGGAGAAAATCTACTTCGTGCCAATTATGGAAAAGAAAATAAAGAGAATAAATATTGATTCAGGTTTCCTGATTGCATACGAGTTGAATGAAGACCATTTTGAGGGAAGATACATAATAATTTTGGCAAGAAGATTACATAGAAGATTCAAGATTATTCTCTACTTCTCATGGAATATTTTGATTGGTTGAATGATATCATAGAAGTAGATTTCGATCTTGATACCTAAGATAGCAGTGCACTATATATAGGGAGGTTTGTGAAGATGTTTTACACACCACAAAATTCAGAATCAAAATACACAAACTCCTCCCCTTCTCCTCACAATATTTCAGCGACTTCATAAATCTTCAAAGTTCAAGACTGTGAAGCATCTCCATCTCCATTCAAGCATCTTTGCCGTGAGCCACCATTCATTCGTCACATTTGAAGCTTCTTGCATTCTTGAATGATTCAAAAGTGTAACCATGAACATCTTATTTTGTTTTCGGTTTTGCTTTGTAAAACAGTTTCGGTTTTTAATCTTATTTGGATTGCAATTCTTGTTTTGATTTTATGATTTGCAATTTCATGATTGGATGAAGTGTTGAATTTAGATATGTATTTTTCGAATACTCTGAAGTATGTTTTAGGTTTTCAAAATAAAAATTGCAATTTCATATGTGTTAAGCATGTGTGTTGGTTTTGTGCGAATAACTCATCATTTATGTGTTAATTGATCTTAGGATGCATACTTTGATTGATAAGCATGTAATTGAATCCATATTAAGACGTGCTAGAGTTCAAGGTCTTAACAATTAAAGTGGAAAACCTATAAATACTTAGCTATATTAACAATAAGTCTTAATATGCTTGACTACCGTTCTAACCTATGTTCTTGGCTTGGTGCGTTTATCTAGTTAATTTAATTAAAGAAAGTAAAAAGGACTTTGTATGCGATCATCTCTGTTCTTGATTGATTCTTGCTATGACATATTTTGATTCATGATTTGATCTTTGAAACCTTGCCAACTTGTTAGTAGTAGTTAACTATATCTATTTTCGTTCCCTTCATATAATTTTATTTGATTATTTGTTTTGATGTGTCACATGTATATAATTAGTTGTTAAATTAGAATTAAAATCCAAAAATCCCCTTTTCTTTGTATTTTCGTAAACATCATATATATATATATATATTCTTAGTTTTATTTGTCTAACGTTTTATTTTTCAGGAATTAATAAGACCCTAATCTCTGGTTGAGAACGATCCATATTTATTCTCACTACATTGATAGAGCTTTAAATTAAGCACTAACTTTTGTACAGGGTCATAGGGTATTGGTTCAACATGTGTATTAATTTTGTAAAGAAAATGGTTAAAATATTCAACATGATTGGACATCCTATTCAAGTTGTAAATGTCTTACAAATTGTTTTTGCTTAACTGATACGTGTTGGTATTTTGAAACTGGTCAAAAAGGATTCTTCCAAAATTTTCGGCTTTTGCTTCATTTACGCTCTTTGTTCTTGATGACTGCAACTTCTTCTTTAAACTTTGATCTTCTTTCCTTAAAGTGGCTTATGCAGATTCTACTTGCTTGGGTTTTCTTTCCAATGACCGCAACTAGTTCTTTAAACTTTGCTTTTCCTTCTTCTTTAGAGCCATAGTGTGGTTGCTTCTGCAAATTCTGGTTGTCCATAAAAAGTTGTTTTTATTGTTTTGTTATCATTTTATGTAAATGTATTAATGATGACTATCAAATTGTGCCAAGTTGGCCGCTCGCCCTCTTGTTGCACCACGAGTCAGTCGATCACTTGGCCTGGACGGTTTACCGTTCATTGGGCCGCACTTTGCTTCTAGGGTTCACCTCCTTGTTGCCTGTCCTGAGGGCCCTGTGCTCACGGATGCCACTTTCGTGCCTCGGATTCTTTGCCTGCAGGTATAGCGTTTCCAAATTATTTAAATTTAAATTATATGAGCGAAGTGAAGACATATCACCTGTTTAATATTGTAGGATATTGTTCCACATGCTCGTCCTCGTCCTGCGCAACGGGGGGCTGGTCAACCACTGGGTCTGAATGGCTTATCATTAATTGGGCCATTGTTTGCTCCTAGAGTTCACCCTTTAGTTGCTGATGATGAGGCCCTTTTGGTCATTGATCCTACTTTTGTGCCACGCGCTCTTCATCTTTAGGTATAGCATTTAGTTTATTGTGTTTCTGCACTTTAGTTTATTTTGCAAGTCTTCTTAAAGTATTATCTAACCTTTTTTATGGTGTTTGTTTTTCCTCATTTTCGATGGTATGTTGTCTAATATGCTACACTAATACTTGGGCATTTCGATTCTTAAATCTTAACTAATGAAAAATTTGTATTCAATTAATTTGTGCTTTTTGTGTGTTCCAAGTTACCAATCTTAGTACTCTAGTAGCTCGAGAGTTAGTTCCCAACTTCTCATTAAACTAGATGTGTTAGCACATAGAAATTGATTATAGCTACGCTGAATGTGGGGGTTTACTAGTAAGTTGATTAAGGAAATAGTTCAGTACTCTTTATGGCATAGAAGCATCTCTCTCTAAAAAGTATTTTCTAGAAATGGTACGGGATGGAATTTTAGATGAGTAATTATATACTCTCTTATCTAAAGCTCACCTCCCCTTCAGAATAGTAACTCTCTTAGGAATATTGTCTTTATGTTTTTACCATCACTATTTCTCTTGTGCTTTTCCCTCGGCTAAATGTTTGTCTCCGCTTTGATCTCTTTTCTTTCATTTTGGGGTTGGTTTCATCGCAAACAGAGCTGAGTGAAAGAAAGGGATAGAAAGTTGGGAACGGTTGCAAACTGGAGGTGAAGTGCGTTGCTTTTGGTTTTTGGGTTAACATCTCAGGAGAGCGTCAGGTCATATGTGTTAGGAACGTTGTGTTACAGGGCACCCAATTACAACTGAAGTAAAAACTATGAAAACGGGTAAAGCACAAGATGATAGGCAAATTGTAGAGTGATTTGGCCTCGTACAATTTTGTGAGTGTATGCCATATCTCTTTTGCCGTCTTCTTCTCCGCCATACTTGACAATACTTCATCGGCTAGTGCTAGATGCAGATTAGCAAACAACATTGCCATCCATCTTGTTCCACTTGCCATCGTCAGTGATCTCATCAGGGCTATCTCCAATTACTGCTAAGCAATTATCTTTCTTCAAAATTGCTTTTATCCTCATTTTCAACAATGAGAAATTGTTCCCATTGAACTTCTCTATTTCGTACTTCGTTGCCATTGTTGAAGATGCCTTATTTCCAATAACTGGATCTCACTATAGCATAAAAACCAGCTATAAACCCGGTGCTCTGATACCGCTGTTAGGAACGTTGTGGTACGGGGCACACAATTACAACTGAAGTAGAAACTATGAAACGAGTAAAGCACAAGATGATAGGCAAATTGTAGATGGATTTTACTACGGCAAAAAGATACAACAATTTCTCTTCTGCAATAAGGAGAGCACAATTGACAATATCCTATCTCCTATAACAAGAGGAAATACACTCTAATAAAGGAAGGACATTTGAGTTTTTAGGAGAAATCTTTCTTTTCTTTCTGAACTCCTCTCCCTCTTTCTCTTTATTTTCACTCACAACAACACATGAGATTACAACTCAGGGGCGGATCTAGGTATGGGATTGGGGGGGGGGGGGGGGGGGGGGGGGGGGTGGTGGGGGGCTCAAGTCCTCCCCAAACTTTTGGGTTGGAAAAAAAAAACTATATATATGATGTATATTTTTTGTTTAGATGTATGTTTGTTTATAGAAACCCACCTAAACTCCCGAATTATCGAAGCCAAACTCTTCTATGGCTCTCCCATTCTCTCCGTCCCTCACAAATTCTCATTCTTCATCTTCATCTTCTTCCCAAAAAGGCCTAAATTCCAGACTACATTCAATCTTTGAACACTTGAACTCTCAGGTTCTCATGTCTCCATTCTTGCATTCTCACATAAAGTCCACTAGATTGACACATAAACTTTTCTAAGATGCGCTTTCTGCCGCAATCACTAGAGGTAATGCAAAGGAATTCTATTCCGTTCTCATTATGCATTTCCTCATGGAATCCCTTGGCTCTTATATCTTTAAAGCTCAATAAGGTTCAATTTGCCTTAGGAGCGTAGAGAGCTTCAGTGACTTTAATCAAGGTGCCATTTGGAAAAAAGAATTGGGCCATTCCATATCCTTGAACTAAACTGATGGCCCAGCCATCATAGTCACAGAGGAATATGTAGGCAACATCTCTAAGAATAATTGCCTATGTCGTAGAATGGTGTGCGTAGTCGCACTATCCGTGAGACATTGTAGTTAATCCATTCCTAAAAGAAAAACTCATAATTAAAAATGAGTCATAAAGGAAAGAACTCAACTTTTATTAATAAGACAAACGGAATTACATCATCTTTTCTTTAATCAAAGAAAATCTAATCCAAAGAGAAACTAGCTAATGCAAACAATGGCAGTCATCTAACTTCTTTCGGTAATTTCAATGCAAATGTGACCAGGTGAGTAGAGAGATGTCGGTGGAGCAAGGCTCGCTTAAGTACCACTTATCTCAAAACCTTCCTAGACATCACACTTACAAGGAGTACGCCTACTTTGAAGAAAGATTAAACCATTGGCATCTACTACAAATAATATGGCAATTGCCTACATCTATTAGAAAATAGAAAGACTTAATCAAAGTCGCCAATTTCTGGGTCTTGATCTTTATAGTCTTCCACCCTTAGATCGAGATCGCTATCTTGATCTTCTTGTTCTATGTAGTTGGCCTCCCTTGCTTCACCATACATCTTGTATGCGTTTGCAACGTTTTGGGATGCACTACACTTCTTTGCCCAATGTCCACTTTATCCACATCGAAGACAAACATCTTTATGGTTAGGCTCCCTTGATCGAGGTGCATTTAATGCACGATTTGGACGACCATTGTTCTTGGTGGCATCACCACCATGGCCGGAGGCTCCGCCTTTCTCTCTCTTCACACATTGACCTCCACGATTCCGTGCGCGCCTATCTTGGCGATTTCCTTCCTCTTCAGTTAGAGAGTATGGACCAGAACGTCCAGAATTGTCCCGACTCTTAGGGTTTCGCTCCTTGCGTCCTCCCTTGAGGGCGCGACTATAGTTAGACTCCGGAATAGGCATAGTTCCTACGGGTGTAGCATTATAGTTCTTCACAAGGATATTGTCGTGCTTCTCAACTAAGTTCATGGTGCCAATGAGCTCATGAAACCTTGTGATACTTCCTGCATTCACATCAATCCGATAATTCTTCGAAATCATCAGGGCAGAGATGGGAAAGGTAGAGAGAGTCTTTTCGATCAACATCGTATCAGTTATGGTTTGTCCACATAACTCCATCAAGGACTTGATACGAAGGGCTTCTGAGTTATAATCAAGTACGGACTTGAAGTCACAGAAGCGGAGGCTATGCCATCTCACTTCTAAATCAGGAAGCATGGAGTCACGAACGTTACCAAATCGCTGCTCAAGTTCCACCCATAGTTTTCTGGGGTCTTCCTCATTGAGGTATTCACTTTGGAGAGCATCATTCATGTACCTTGTCATGAGAATTATGGCCTTGGATTTATTTGCTTCGAAAGCACGAGTTTGCTATACAGAAAGCACGTTCTGACTAGGCTTTTGGATGGTTTCCAGAAGTCTATCAGCCTTAAGATGTTGGCAGACATCTCGGATCCACCTATGGTATCCTGCGCCAGTTGTCTCTAGTGGAACAAAGTTCAACTTATTCAGATAACTCATCCTGAAAAACAACACAAGATTAGGGTTAGTTTCAGAGCATAAAAGGCTACCACGAAAACAATAAGAATTTCTTAGCGTAGTCGCTTCCAAGAAATTAGGGATTTATCAGCGTAGTTGCTTCCAAGAAATTAGGGATTTCTGAGCGTAGTCGCTTCCAAGAAAATCAGATTCCAAGAAGGGTTTTGGATTAGATCGAAACAATGATGTATGTGGTCGATCATTTTTCTTCTCAACAAACTCTAAGTTTGGAGGACTCTACAAGCTCCAAGCTTGGAGTGAGCACGAACCCCCACAGTTCGGCTTTTAAGTCTCCCCTATGAAGAAGAAAGGAGGGAAGAAGGAATGTTGGAAGTCCCCGAGAAAAGAAGAAGAAATTGAAAAACTTCAAACATGAGAACTTTTAGAAAAATTTACCTTGAAAGGATGCCGGAAACCTTGGCCTGAAAAAGGGTGTTGAAGATGACCAGAAAAAGGTGGTGGAGTCACCGGAAAATTGGCCGGAAACTAATGGTGGCCGGAGGTAGGCCGGGGCGTGTAGGGCTGCTGCAGGGGTTGTGCGGAGGATGTGCAAGGCCTGTCGACAGCTGCTACACAGGGGCTCGGTAGGTGTCGACAAGTGTGTGCGAGGCTGTCGGCAGGTGTGCACGGGGCTGTCTGCAGGTGTAGGCACATGGGTGAGTAGGCTTCGACAGATGCACGCGGGGCTTCTAGGCAGATGTCGGCAGCACTCGGCAGGAAGAGTGCAGGACTCTCAGCAGGGGCTAGCAGGCTGTCAACAGAGGCTCGGCAGCACTCGGCATATCTCAACAGGGGCGTGCAGGGGCCTCGGCGCAGGGACTCGGCAGATGCTTGCAGGGGGCAGGGATCGGTCCGAATTTTCCGACGACCGATTCAGAGATTTTCCTACCGATTCCGGTGGTTTCGCCGCTAGTTATGGGTTCCTTGAGGCTAGGGCTTCAATATATGGGGCGGTGTATGTTGGGAATTGAGGGCTACGAAATTAGGGTTTCAGGGTTAGGGCTTCGTGCTGATAACGTGCTTTAAGGAATCAGAAACTGAGAGAAAATCGCTATGTATTCTCATTGATAATAGGGGCCTCTTTATATAGAGGATTACAATAAAGCCTATTCAATGTAGAATTAGTTTCCAGCAATAAAGCCTTATCATTGTTACAGGTATATGCTATTCATTTTGTTTTATTTATTTACTGATTGCTACACAAAATTTTTTAGAAACTTATAATCCTTAAATAACAAACAGATTATAATGTGCATGATATAAGGTATATGTATAGACATATAGAGAAATGATGACTGTTTTGGAAGCAAGACCATAGCATTATTGAGAATATGCCATTCCAACAAAGCATGAGATTGTGCTTAGATCTTCAAGGATCATCCATTTTAATGCTTTTGTTATTTTAGTTTACTATAGCTTTAATTGTCTGAGCTGATATCCTTTTGAATTTGATTGATGTGAATGCACAGTTCAGTTGGGATTGCAGTGCCTTTGTGTTCTTTGTTTGACTGTTTCCATGTTCAAATCACATGTATTATAGATTTTCAGAGACCTGCACTTTGCCATTGAAAATTTGAACTGAGGTAGCACAACATGTCTACATGCATACTTCCTCCCAATATATTATGACTGGTGCCAATACATGATGCACTGCAAAAAAATTTAGATATAAACAGGAATGTGTAAGAACCTTACTTTCAAGAGCTTCAGACCATCTTCCAGATTCTGCTACTTTCAATGCAATTGATTATTCTGCCCAATAAATCATCCAACACAGGTCAATCACAAAGAGATAATGTTCTAGATGTTGAATCCAGATTGTCATGAAAAACTTATCTGTGTTTAAGAACAAGCTAAATTGACAGAGAGAGAGAGAGAGAGTAATGTTTCAGAGAGAATGGAGATTTCAAGTGTATTTATTCATCTCATACAATGGGGTATTTAAAGGAATACATTTGTAGTGTGAAAGCTCAAAAACAAACCAAAATGATAACCATCTCAATGATGAATTCTGTCATGCTTGTTGCCCCTTGGTAAAGCATGTTACATAAGTCGTCATACACTCAAGTACCTATGTTTATACACTCAAGTACCTATCTATACACTTAAGTATTTGTTACATGATATAGACATACATAGTATAATACATTTATACTACAACACTCCCCCTTGGATATTTCATGTCAATAGTATTGTGTTGGTGGTGCGGTTCGAAGTTGCCTCATTAAAAGCCTTACCAAGTAATAAAACCCTGTGGAAAAAAACAACCTTGGTCGAAGGAGAAAAAGAGCACAATGCGTGTTGAGTGTGGAGTATGTTTCTGGATACCCCCCCTGATTTAGATTCCCCTTGAAGATCGTGGGAGTTCATATATCCTTCTCAATCTGATACTCCTTACATGTTTCTCGAAAGGGGATTTTGGTATTGACTTAGTAAATAAGTCAGCTACATTATCTTCTAATCGGATTTGATTTACTTCAATATTCAGAAGTGTTTGTTGTTGCTGACTGTAGAAGAATTTCAGTGATATATGCTTGGTATTGTCGCCCTTGATGAAACCTAATTTCATTTGCTTAATATAAGCTGCATTATCCTCATAAATGCATGTAGGTTTATTTGTGATAAATTTCAAACCATAAGTTCCTCGAATGTGTCTATTTACAGATCTTAGCTATATGCACTCACGCACGGCTTCATGTAGGGCAAATAATATCTGCATGATTTGAGGAAGTAGCAACAAGTGTCTGTTTTGTAGATCTCCAAGATATCGCGGTGCTTCCCATGGTAAAGACATAACCTATTTGGGAGCGACCTTTGTGAGGGTCAGAGAGATACCCTGCATCAGCAAAGCCCATCAAAACATCATTATCATTTTGATGGAGGGGAGGAGGAGAACGTTGGTCACTATGGATAGTGTTGCCGCGTTCATATTTCTTTTCTCTCTGTAGGGATAAAACAAGCCCATATCAATCGTACCTTTCAGGTATCGAAAGATTGTCTTTATACCAATCTAATGGTGGCGTGTTGGCGCAGAACTATGTCGAGCTAACAAGTTTACTGCAATGAGATATCGGGTCTTGTGCATTGAGCTAAATACAATAATGCGCCTATCGCACTTAGATATGGTATTTCAGCCTCTAATAAATCTTCGTCCTCATCCCTTGGATAAAACGGATCTTTTCTGGGCTCAAGACTACGGTTGATCATGGGAGTACTCACAGGCTTTGCTTTATCTTCATTAAAGCACCTCAGTAACTTTTGAGTATATGCTAACTGATGGATCATAATCTCATCATTACGGTGCTCGAGTTCTATTCCGAGACAAAACCGTGTTTTCCCGAGATCTTTCATCTCAAATTCAGATTTTAAATATGTAGCAGTTTCTTTTAACTCATCTAGAGATCCAATTAGGTTCATGTCATCGACATAAACTGCTACAATATCAAATCCAGATCTTGTCCTTTTAATGAACACGCAAGGGCATATTTCATTGTTAACATATCCCTTCTCAATCAAGTAGTCACTTAGACGGTTATACCACATCCGTCCGGATTGTTTCAATCCATATAGTGAGCGTCTTAATTTTATTGAAAACACGCTCCGTGGTTTAAAGCCACTTGATTTAAGTAATTGAAGTCCATCCGGAACCTTCATATATATCTCTGAATCTAGATCCCTATAGAGATATGCTGTAACCACATCCATGAGCTGCATGTCAAGTTTTTCGGCAACTACCAAACTGACAAGGTAGCGGAACGTTATAACATCTATTAAGGGAGAATATGTCTCCTCGTCGTCGATTCCAGGGCGTTGTGAGAAACCATGCACCACAAGGCGGGCTTTGTATCTAACAACCTCATTTTTCTCATTATGCTTTCTAACAAAGACCCATTTATGGCCAACATATTTTATATTTGGTGGTGTCAGTGTTATAGACCCAAATACCTGTCTCTTTGTTAGTGAATCCAATTCAGTCTGGATCGCATCTTTCCATTTGGACCAATCTGCTCTTCGTTGACATTCTTCAACAGAGCGAGGTTCGATATCATTGTATTCTATAATTCCTTTTGCAATATGGTATGCAAATGCATCATCAATAGCCATAGAATTTCTGTCCATAATTACATGTATACTAGTGTAATTCATGAAGATCTCTCTATTCTCTGGAATTGGTTCTACCATTGGAGCGTCCTCCAATGATGTCTCTTGGACATAACCATAATCCGGATTTTTTTCATGAGATGGATTATTTGTATCAATGATTAATGAATTATTTTGTGTCAAGCTCGCTTTCTTTCAAGGGCGAGAATCCATCGAACCTATGGGCCTCCCGCACTTCTTGGCAGGAGCCGTGGGTCTAGCCACTGCATCACCCATAGAGGGGATGTCATGTCCTTTAATTTTAGGGACATCAATCCTTGCAGGTACGTTTGCAGCAGGTATGTGTGATCTTGTCACTTTAGCGATATCAGAAAACGCATCAGGCATTGATTCTGCTACGTTCTGAAGATCGAGAATCCTTCGCACTTCTATTTTAGACTGTGTGGTTCAGGGATCAAGATGAGACAAAGTGGGGATAGACCACGACAATTCCTGTCTGTTGAACATTAGTGTTCTTGTCTCCCCCTAATGACGGGAAGACTGTCTCATCAAAGTGACAATCCGCAAATCTAGCGGTAAATAGATCACCTGTCAATGGTTCTATGTAGCGGATAATGCTTGGAGAATCATATCCAACATAAAGGCCTAAGCGTCTTTGAGGGCCCATTTTGGTACGTTGTGACGGCGTAATTGGCACATAGACTGCACACCCAAATATGCGTAAGTGTGAGACATCAGGCTCATACCTAGTCATCATCTGGGACGCAGAAAAGGGTTGGGTGGCAGTGGGTCTCAGACGAATAAGCACAGCTGCATGCAATATTGCATAGCTCCAAGCAGAAATAGGGAGATTGGTGCGCATAACCAATGCCCTGGCAACCATTTGAAGTCTTTTAATGGCAGCTTATGCGAGTTCATTTTGGGTGTGTATATGAGGGACGGGTGTTCCACCTCAATCCCAATGGACATGCAATAATCATCAAAAGTTCTTGATGTAAACTCCCCAGCATTGTCAAGACGAATTGACTTAATAGGATGATCCGGGTGGTGAGCCCTTAACTTAATGATTTGTGCTAGGAGTTTAGCAAATGTAGCGTTTCTTGTGGATAAGAGCATGACATGTGACCAACGTGTCGATGCATCAACCAACACCATAAAATATCTAAATGGTCCGCAAGTTGGTTGGATAGGTCCACAAATATCACCTTGTATTCTTTGTAAGAATGGTATATTTTCTTTAGTGTCCTTTGCATAGGATGGTCTTGATCCTACTTTTGCTAAAGAGCAAGCTTTGCAAAACGAATGATATGCTTTAGAAGTAACTCTTTGGACCAATGTTTGGTTCGTACTTCTTTTCGTTTTGAAGAATGGATGTTCGTGTGAAGTTTTTAATATACGGAGCATCATATCACGACCTGGATGTCCCAAACGGTCGTGCCAAAGCCTGTATGTGTCAGGATCCTATAAATTTTCATTCATGACATGGTTGGATTCAATGACTCTAATAGTGGTTGCATACAATCCACTAGAGCGACACATAAGTTTCTCTAATACTCGTGTATTTCCGTAGTTTTTAGAGGTGATGCAAATGAACTCTTGTCCATTCTCACAATGTGTTTCCACATGAAAATCATTGGTTCTGATGTCTTTAAAGCTTAATAGGGTTCTTCCAGCCCATGGAGCATATAGAGCTTCGGCGACATTAATATTTGTGCCATTTGGTAACAAAAATTGAGCTGGTCCTCGACCATGAATCAATTGTGATGGTCCTGCCATCGTAGTTACTGAGGATCGACTAGGTGTCATCCATAAAAATAATTGCCTATGTCACAATATAGTATGTGTGGTGCCACTATCGAGAAGGCATTCCAATTCTCTGAAAAACATACTGAAAAAGAATAAAGTTCAGAATATTAACACATGTCCATGACATTGAATGATAATGCGATACTTTATTAATAGGGAAAATAGCCAATGATTACATCAAAGTTTTTCATAAGTCTATTCCAAAAATCAAACTTTAGACAAATTGTTGTCACTCAATCCGTTTGGTAATTCCAATAAAATATGACCAGGAAAGTAGAGAGATGTTGGTGGAGTGAAGCTCGCTTAAATACCCCGATCTCAATTGCTTTTCTAGACATCATACTTCATTGGGTACGCCACATAAGAAGGAGTTTAATACAATTGTTATTTATTGACTAAAGCACATTTTCCATTCTTGGAAAATAGAAAGAGGATTATTCTAATCAAAGTCTGTGGCATCCTCGTGCTCTTCATTTACAGCTTTGAAGTCATCAACAGTAAGATTGACATTTTCACTATTTTCATCTTCAGCAAGGTTGACTTCTTGCTCTCTTGCTTCCCTGTACTCCTTGTAGCGTGCAGCTAATTGGGTACTTGCATGACATTGCTTAAACCAATGCTCGATTGATCCACATCGATGACACATGTCATTGTGGTTACCTCCCTTCATTTGAGGTGCAGGTTGTGCACGTTGTGGATATTCTCTAGGAGGGTTGCTGCTACTACCACGGCTCATGGTGCGACCTCCAAGGCTCATGGTGCTGTTTCCACGGCCGGTGTTGCTATATCTCCCTCTTCCACGTGTGGAGTTTCCATCACGTGTGCCCGCTCTCAAGTTGCGGTTTCCTTCTTTATTGGGGCGGTTATATGGACCTGATCGTCCTTCATGTCCCCTATTGCTGGGGTACCGCTCCTTGTGCCCTCTCTTGGGTGCATTATAATTTGCCTCACGAATGCTCTTGGTTCCAACGAGTCTTAAATTATAATTCTTTACGAGAATGTTGTCGTGCTTTTCGGTTACCGACAAAACATTAATGAGCTCATTGAACCTCGTAATTCGTCCAGCATTTACTTTAGTGCGATATTGCTTTGATAGCAAAATTGCTGCAACGGGGAAGGTGGAGAGAGTCAAGGATTTGAAAATCGAGTCTAGGTTCATTCGACATCCTTGAAGATAAGAAGAAAATATTAGTTTCGGAGTTTAAACTTCCACGAAAAATAATAAGATTTCCGAGTTGTGCTACCAAGAAATCAATTTCCAAGAATCATTGTAAACACTCTTAGTTCATTGATTACGAACGCTCTTAGTTCGTTTGGCGTGAATTTCTATAATTCCGCTTTTGAATGTAAGTTCTCTAGAAAAAGGAAAAAGGAGAGAAAATGAATAAAAACTCAAAAACGGGAACTTTTAGTAAAGAATACCTTGAAATAGTGTTGCCGGAAAATTTGGCTGGAAAAATTATCGGGGGTGATCGGAAGGATCGTTGGGAAAAATCGAGAAAAAGCGTCTGAAAAGTCACCAGAAAAGTCATCGGAAAGTTGCCCCGCAGATCTATACACAGATGTGTCGGCACCTGTTGCGCAGCGTCTCGGCCGGCAGGACCCGGTAGGGCCTCGGCAGGACTCGGCAGCGGTCCAGTTCGAGCTCAAAACTTCCGGCGGGATGTTCATGCTTTTTTCGGCTGGTTCCAGCGATTCTGAGGCCGGTTCCTGGCTTCTGGAATCAAGGGCTTTGATATGAGCTAGGGTTTGGGGATTTTTTGTAGGTTTGGAAAAATGACTTCCATTGATGATGAACTCTTCTCTTGTCAATTTTCGATTCTAATTCTAGAGCAACTTCGTGCTGATAACGTGTTTAAAAACAAGCTAAATTGACACAGAGAGAGAGTAATGTTTCAGAGAGAATGGAGATTTTAAGTGTATTTATTCATCTCATACAATGGGGTATTTATAGGAATACATTTGTAGTGTGAAAGCTCAAAGAAAAAACCAAAATGATAACCATTTTGATGATGAATTCTGCCATGCTTGTTGCCCCTTGGTAAAACATGTTACATAAGTCTTCATACACTCAAGTACCTATCTATACATTTTAAGTATTTGTTACATGATATAGACATACATAGTATTATACATTTATCCTACAACAATCTTGTGTTTCTATAGAAGTTTTAGGCATTTGATATAGTCATCAGTTTTGAAGAAATTCAAAATACATTCTGGTTTTCAGGTTGAAACATTACTTGGAGTAAATCTGCGTGACAGAACTTGCACTAATTGTTTCATGTGTGTGTGACAAAACAAACATTGGCTGGATAAAATTTAATTTGAACTGCATCTGTGCACAAATAACTACACTTTCTATTTCTGCATACCACATAAAACAGCCTTAGCCTCTCCTACAAACATGCATCCTACTGTAGATTGGCATAGTTGTTTCCATCTTCCAGTGACGACACCTTAGCGGAGACTTCTACAGAACTGTTACCTGCTGAAAACAGTGAATCTGACATTATAGAATCAGCTGAGGAATCATCCGAGGAGCTGGTGTAATATAGTTAGTGTTAACGGCAAGCATAACCAGTTTTTTGCCAAGTCTAATCATTTTTTGCTGTATGTATATAAACACCTACTTGATTAGCATATGCAACTTTGAAATCTGGCCAAGGCTTGTAAAAGCAACAATGTCCAAACACCTAGAAGTAACAGCATTTAAGAAAGCTTCCCAGGATTCAACTTTTGTGATGTAAAACTTTTGCGACCTTCAGTAACACCATTTGTTATTAACTGTCAGTAGCAATATTTATGGGACTTGGTGTGGTGTTATGCTTTAAATCCTTTTCTACTCCTATATTTCACCACAATGATGAGGTCGATCTACCAACTAAATCAGGCATTTGTGGCAACTGTCTATGCCACCATTTATATTGTACTTATTTCTTTTCTGGTGCTATTTGAGGAAGGGAGCCCTTTAAACTTTTAATATTTATATGCTTTGCAGAGACATTAGGCCTTGAAGAGGTATCTTGAATATGAAGAAGCTTGAGCAAATAGTATACTTGAAGTAACTAGATGACAGCCCTGCCTACAAAATAGTTTTAACAGTGAAGAATATGTGCAGTATGCGAAGTGATAGTATTTTGATCATTACTTGAAATAACTAGCTGACTACCCTAACTACAGACAGTTTTTTACTGTGAAGAATAATATGTGCAATTTGCGAAGTGAATATAAGCTGATCTGTGATCATCAGACAAACCTCAAAGTTACTTGTTTCATATGCGTGTCTTTAAAGAATCTTTTGTCAATCCAGGTGCAATGTACGTAGATATTTTGTTTAGCATTAATATGGTTTCATATGTCAGAATTTCCTTGTATCAATATACAGCAGCTGGTTGATGGTTGTATTGCTCCATTTTTAGTAATTATGTAGATTGAATCCTTTTGCTTAGCTTAAGATTTAGTTCTTAGATGATTACGAAAGCCATAGTTTCTTAATTGGAAGAACGTCAGCAAAGATCTTGATACAAGCTGAAGATGCCAAAAAGCTACTGTGTGGGCAGCCTCATTGGCTGGACGACGAACATGCATGCTTGAATTTAGCATTAGCTGTTTCAATAAGAAGCAATCTGAGGTCTGAAATGAGATACACAAGAGTTGATTTGTTTTTTGTTGCATTTCTGATTTCTGTGCTTGATCTCAATTTACTTTTTTCTTTTTTTGAGACCATTATTTTCTTGGACGTACTTGAAGCAAGAGTTTACTGCTACAGTACCTAGTGTGTTTATCCACATTAGTTTCTTCACATCCTCCTTGGGGCATAAAAATCTGGGAACAGCGTCACTGTATGACACAAAAATGCATTATTGAAGGTGTTCCAGTATGCTTATGCTGCTGATTAATTTCTATGAGAACGAATGCTGTTTGGTTACAAATGAGCGTCTTCAAATCCCTTTTGGTAAAGATCGAGTGGAGGATATATCCTCAGTAACGAATTACTCGATATCCATATAGAGAAATTATGTGGGTTTTCATTGATGAACATGCAGTAAATTAGGGGTCGTCAACGGGCCGGGCCGGGCCCGGCTTGGCCCATTCATTGCGGGCTTGGGTCGGGTCGGGCCTGGTCTTGCTAAATTTTTTAATAATGGCGGGCCGGGTCGGGCTTTATTAAAAATCGAAAGATCCAAGCCCGTCCATATAAAGCGGGTCTTGCGGGCTTTTTCGGGCAGGGCCTTGCGGGCTTTAATTATAAATAAATATTTAAAGACACAAATATTTTTTTTTAATCAACCTTTAGAAATTCATTGGATAATGATCAAATACAACCAAAGATAATAGATCTATATTGTACCAAAAAAAATCTATATTTATATATAGATACTAATTTATTGATAATTAAATTTTTAAAGACACTAATTTTTATAAATTTATATTTATACATCATACACTCCAAAGAACAACATATAGCAATTCAAAGAAAATGAGAAAACCGACCGTTGGATGTGATTATTACAATAAATTATACGTGTGGTTAAAAATTTAGTCAATTTCACCGTAGTTTCGAACTCAATCGGATTAGTCAACCGTAGTCACTTGCATGTTTTCTTGGTTGACTGATGGCGTGATAACCGCAAAAATTGCTTATTTTTTTACATCACGTTTGTAAATATTTCATCGATGGATGTGAGTGGACATAAGATAAAAATTTCAATTTTAATTACAAATACATTGACCAATACCAATTTGCCTTTTAAAGTTGTACGACTTGTACATTGCATTTAAATTGTTGAGGTTCATTCTAAACATGCAGTGGAAAATGAATTTGAAAAAACCAACCGTTTGATGGAGAGACTGTAATATTTTATGATGGTTGTAAAAAATCCAGCTAATTTGGTTTTCGTTTCGAATTCAATCAACTAGGTCAAACCTAGTTACTCTTATAAACCTATATTTATATATCACACTCCAAAGAGAAACATCTATCAATTCAAAGAAAATGGGAAAACCGACCGTTGGATTTGATTATTACAATAAATTATGAGTGTGGTTAAAAATTTAGTCAATTTCACCATAGTTTCAAACCCGATCGGATTAGTCAACTGTAGTCGCTTGTATGCTTTCTTGATTGACCGGTGGCGTGATGACCGCAAAACTTGCTTATTTTTTTACATCACGTTTGTAAATATTTCATTGATAGATGTGCATGGACATAAGATAAAAATTTCAATTTTAATTGCAAATACATTGACCTATACCAATTTGCCTCTTAAAGTTGTATGACTTATACATTACATTTAAATTGTTGAGGTTCATTCTAAAACAACCATGAAGTGGAAAATGAATTTGGAAAAACCAACCGTTTGATAGAGAGATTGTAATATTTTATGGTGGTTGTAAAAAATAAAGCCAATTTGGTTCTCGTTTCGAATTCGATCAATTAGGTCAAACCTAGTTACTCTTATAAACCTATATTTATATATCACACACTCCAAAGAGCAACCTCTATCAATTCAAAGAAAATGGGAAAACCGACCGTTGGATGTGATTATTACAATAAATTATGAGTGTGGTTAAAAATTTAGTCAATTTCACCATAGTTTCAAACCCGATCGGATTGGTCTACCGTAGTCGCTTGTATGTTTTCTTGATTGACTGATGGCTTGATAACTGCAAAACATGCTTATTTTTTCACATCATATCTGTAAATATCCTATCGATGGATGTACGTGTACATAAAATAAAAATTTCAATTTTATTACAAAGACGTTGGCCTATATCAATTTGTCACCTAAAGTTATATGACTTGTACATTGCATTTAAAATTATTGATGTCCATTCTAAAGCAACCATGAAGTGGAAGATGAATTTGGAGAAACCAACCATTCGATGGAGAGATTGTAATGTTTTATAGTGGTTGTAAAAAATCCAGTCAATTTAGTTCTCGTTTCTAATTCGATCAACTAGGTCAAACTTAGTTACTATTATAAACCTATATTTATATATCATACACTCCAAAGAGCAACCTCTATAAATTCAAATAAAATGAAAAAACCGACCGTTGGATGTGATTATTACAACAAATTATAAGTGTGGTAAAAAAATTAGCTAATTTTATAATATTTTCAAATCCGATCTAATTGATCAACCGTTGTCACTTGTTTTTTAGAATATATATGCACATATTTACTATAAAAATATGAGAATTTCCACACACACACATATATATATATATATATAAATATAAACACACACATACACACATCTATACCTATATATATATATATATATATATATATAAGCACACACACATATCTATTATATATATATATATGTGTGTGTGTATATATATATATATATAAACATACACACATACACATATATATTAATATATATATATATATATATATATATATATATATCTATATCTATATATATATATATATATTCACAAACACACACAAATATATATAATATATAAAAAATAGTTTACGGGCTTTTACGGGCCGGGCCTATGGACCGGGTCGAGTTTTTTCGGGCTTTTTAGCGGGCCTCCATCGGCCCACCGAGGCGGGCTTTTGCGGGTTTTTTGACTGGTCGGGCCGGGCTTTTGGTCCTCCGGGCCGGCGGGCCTCCACCGGCCCACTTGATCCGCGGGCTTTTTGATGAGGCCTACAGTAAATGATGCAGGGATTGCAAATAATTATTGAAAGGGTATATCCTATCCTACAAGCACCAAATTACCCTTAGTTTGAATCAAATATGGCTATCATTTTTTTTTTAATTTTTATTATTATTATTATTATTATTATGGCAAATCTATGCTGTGACTGCTTCCAACAACAGGTATTTTCATCATTGAAGTTGTTGTTATTATTATTATTATAGCAAATCTATGCTGTGACTGCTTCCAACAACAGGTATTTTCATCATTGAAGGTAATGATGGTACATTGTCTGATAGGGTTACAAGAATGATTTTTTTTTTTTTTTTTGGGGTCGAAAAGGAAGAAAATCTTGCAAGCCTGAAAATCAAAACCAAACCAGGCAGTAACAAAGCCACAAAGTGGAATAGATTGGAAAGATCAACAGATCTATATGCACAAGTAAAAAGTCACTAGCATAGACACTACAACCTAATGGAGCCAAGTCTCTAGTCTCTGCTTAACTTGTTTGATGCTGATCGATGGTGCTGGTGGGACAGAGAAATCAGAGTACATATCCAAGAAAACTTGTCAACAATGTCAAGGTACACAGAACTTTTGAGGGTGAATATTGCTCCTTCTACTACCATTTATTTTCCGGACTGATAACTTATCCTTTCCTTTTCCGAGATCATGAGATCTTCCACTAGAATTCATGTCCCTTAACAATCCCCCTTCTTGTTTGTTCTTCTCAGGACTTTGTTTAACATGATGAAGCTTTCACTACTTGGATCCTCATCCTTGATTGTTTCTTTTGGTGTACTATCTCTCTTCTTCACCTTATCTATGGTACACTCCCACTCTTCATAATAATCAGTGTAGAACTCATTCTGTTGGGTGATATTTCAGGTCACTCACACAAAAGAAAGGATTCAAGGAAAGGGATTTAGGTAGTTTGGTATCCTCCACAGAGGAAGCTTTTGAGGTTTTGAAGAGTTTTGCCATAGAAGTCCTTGCTTTTGTGCATGGTTTCTTTTAGGACCATTTCTGCTCTGCTCATAGCATAACAACTCTTCTGATATTTGCTTCAATATAGAGATAAGAGCCTCTTATTAAGAGGGTTAAGAATGTTTCAAGTTTGTCAAGCTTACATGGGGACATAGAAAATGGAATCAAATAGAAAACTTACTTCAAAGTTTAGCTTCCACTCTCCTTTCTCACTCTCTCTTCCAAGCTATTGAGCATCTGGTTATACGATCACTAAGTAGGCATCCGTATTCTTTATCATTCTTTGTGGATGGTTTCTCCATAATTTCGGCACATAAGCATTTATTTGATCGTGTGTGTAACTATCTTTATGATGACACAACATGGATGTGCAATTCAAGAAATGTGCCTACAGGGATTTAGAAAGGTTCTTCTATTTACTCCGGTGCTAGATGAGAGCGGAAAGAATAAAAACATAGAAACTAAAAAGTACTCATAATTTTATAACAAGACATAGGTACTGGCTGTTGGAATTTTTCTCAAGTATGATGTAGATTAACTGAAACTCTATGTAGTGTTCTTTTCTCACCTGTGTACATTTACATCCATTTCAGGAATGGGAAAGACCAAAACTGGGGAGAGACCAGATATATTTCCCCAGTTTAGCCCCATGAAAACACCTTTACCGACTTCAATGCCAGCAGATCCTCTTGAGTCCTAAGAAGACGAAGAAGAGGAAGAAAGAAAGAGGCTGACGAAGAAGGAGAAGACAATCCAGACAAGGAGAACCCAGGAATCCCAGAAAAGCAGTTGTGCATTAAACTAGAGTATGTGGAGCATATTTCCCTTCAATGTACAGCTGCCTTGTCTGTTTTCAAGCTTGCCAAGTGCGGCTGATACTGTTGAGTAGAGTATGAATATAGAGTTAAAGCTGTTGGAACCAACTTGAAGAGTATGAATATACAGTTCATGCTTGACGAGTTGTACAAATTCAGACAAAGCATAAGAATAACAGCCTAAGAGGCATTTCATCATACTGTTGGTACATCAGTCTGTTCCAAAAATAAGAGATAAGAGAAGAATTATACCTAATAAGTTGGTGAGATTGATACACATGTTATGCAGAAGTCATCAAGCCATCGATTAAATTTATATTGGATATCCCCATGGGGCCTAAATATAGATTTTGAAATACTGGGTAATAAATGTTTATGAAAAGCTCGTATCTTAAACTGGAGTAGAAAGTACGAGCAATCCTTATATTTGAAGGGCGTGTTACAGTCTTCAAAATGGTTTCATTATTATGTATTAAGGTCAACTTAAAAATTATAATTGAGCGTGAAAAAGACTTGCTAGCTAGAGTGGTGAGAAGTAGCATATGCCTCCTGGGAATCCAAAGGTAATTGGTCTTTTATAAGTCGAAGTTAACTCACACAGTAAGATTACATAACATTGTAAAGAACCCTACAGGGAACTCACCTAATTCACATTGACTGCTGAAGTGGATGAGGAAAATTATCAAGAAAGAAGAGGAGTTGGCACAAAGATATGAGCAGCTTATTTATCTCACCAACATATTAAAGTACCTCAGATTTCAGTTCAATATCCAAAGTACAATATGTAAGTTTATAACTACACCAACATATTAAAGCACCTCAGATTTGAGCAGCTTGTTTATCCCAGCAAGATCGTTCTCCTGTCAATTATACAAGAAATATCAAACTATAAGTGAAAACTTAGAGAGACTTTAAAATACACAAACTTTTACTTGCAAATAAGATGAAGTTTATGTATGTTGGCACAAAGTTTTGGTGAAGTACCACAGAAAAGACTAGGAAGAAAATCAAACATGATGTTAGATTAAACTATTTTGATTCTGGACTCAGATAATTTAGAGTGACATTTATGACTTATGACATAATAGAACCAGCAACTTAATTCAGTTCCACTATATCCAATTTCTAAGCATCCAGGAACTAATCCTGTTTAAATCACTGAGAACCTGAGACTCTCAGTTAGTTTCATCTAATGAGCTATAAAGTATCATTCTTGACACCTGAGATTGAATACCCAATTCAAACAAATCATAACTGCACAGGCATTTCATCAAACTGTTGGTGAACAAGTTAAATTCCTTAGATGAAACCCACCATTAAACAATTCGAACAAGCAGAGATAATGAACAGATTCACAGACACACAGTTATTGCAGACACTCGTCAATTGAAAAAAAAAAAAAAAAAAAAGCAAGCAGGAAACCTCGAGCAGCAGAAGAGAATCCCAAAAAAATTTGGACCATTTCTCGATTTATGCGTGTCATCCTTGCGCAGGGGCCATGCTAATCTTCTCTGTATCGTTCCAATTTTATCGGATGTCCCCGAAGGGACACGCCTAGTTGTTAGCCAATTCTATAAAAACCGCTTGTGTTTCGCATTATTTCCGATGTGGGCCTTGGAGAGATTTCCTAAAAGTGGTTGGTAAATGTTTCTAACTAACCTATTTTCACAGCTCATATCATCTACTTAAGTCAGTAGCTGTAATCAATCCTTTCATCAATCTGAAGGTTTTTTTACAGGCTTCAAGATGATTGCATTATTATGTAATGATTTCAAGTTTTTATATACTAACATTGAACTTGAAAAGTCTTGTTACTGCACTAATCAAATCAAGTTTTATCTTGTATTCCTTCATATTTCCATTCAATGATGATGTCCGTTCTCTTAATACCTCACTAGTCTTATCGTTTCCATACTCACCTACTCCATCAAGTCATCATGGTCCTCTCTTTTATGGTAGCAGATTGTGTAATGCCATTCAGTTATGCTAAGATCATGTTGTTCAAATGTGTGTCTCTAATGATGCAACATAAACTTAGGGAGCCACTGAGCCCCATATGAATGATTCAGTGCCAAGATCATGTTGCTCAAATCTAGTAAGCACTGAGAAAATTGCACGCAGATTCAGTAATGCTACTCGGTTATGCAAAGATCATGCTGTTCCGAGCTGGAAAACAAACATAAAATTAGTGAAGAACTAAAAGCATAAGAACAATCCAATAGATAACGAACTGCCAAGGCCTGAGAGTAATTATGCATCTAATAACTCACTGCCCACAAAAGATAGAACTGAAAATATTGGAAATAGATTACCGTAATTGGTACATGGCAATTAAGATTTTATAATTGTCAAAAAAAAAAAAACTGAAAAAACAAAAGATTTTGTGTGCAGTATTTCAAGATGCAAATTTAAAGAATGCAAATACAACATAGTAAAGTAAAGGTTGTCTGAAACTTATAAGACCTGAGAATCCTCTTGAAACTGAAGATCACAGTGAACTAGGCAATACACTTAAATTGAGATGTCAACTCAGCACCACTAAAAAGGATCTGGCTTCTCCACTTTAGTTTCAATTTTTTTTCAAATGCATGGAGGTATTTCGTGCCAGTTCTTTGATTCCATCCTCAAGCCAAATTCCAGCATTCTCAGAATAAGCCACCATAGCTACTAGCCTACTAAGCCAGAAGAGATGATGGAGAAGCTCTTAGTGTAACATCCTAAATCATGAATAGAATTATGGATCGCCTATTGTTTATGGTCCAAGAGAAAGACTTGATATATATGCAATATTTTGAGTGGATTCAACTGTGATTATGACATATAATAATGAAAAAGAAAAATGGATTTCATGCTTGAAGAAAATGATGCAACTGTCTCTGATTTTTGAGTGCAATGGCTGTTTTTGTATATGATTCCTTTTTGTTGGTGTCCCCTTGCTTTGTCCAATCGATTCTCTAGTAGAACCAAAGGCAAGTTTGTTGGTAGAGTTATGCCTGCTAGTTCTGTATAGATGGTGAATTAGCTTTTGCATTACTATATTTATCTGTTCTAGCCTACATAGAATGATTAAAACAGACTAACAAATAATGAAACCTTGAATCTTCACCTACCCTCAGAATGCCATAATTAAAATTCATAACTTCTCTTTTATCTCTGTGTGACATTGGAAGGTTCATGCAAAACTTGGGCATGTTCTAGAATCCGGTTTAGACATGAATTGAAGAACTGATACGATTCTGACTGATACAATTAACTAAGCCAAGCAAAACAATGAGAATATATACCATTAATGTTCAAAATTTCTGCCTTTCAACAACACCGGAAGATTTTTTGGAGCAGAATGACACTAGATGATTCTAAGATCAAATAATTGTTCATGTTTAGCTTAGCTTGTTGAATTTTGGCACCTGAGGGATAAGGTCGAGAAAGACAAGCATATCAAAGTCAGACTTCATATGCCTAGACAGTTGATAGATGCTGGAGGTGGGGTTTTCAGGAATAAAGCCAGGCATCCCCGTTGGTTGTTTTTCTGCCAGCTTAACGTAATAAATAAGAAATAGGAACTTGAAGTTGATTTTGATTATCCAAAACCTTCAGCAAAGACAGGTGGAAGGATTGAATTATTGCAAAGTTTTAAACCAACAGTGATTCAATTTTTGCAACAACGACAAACCAGCACATTTACATTCTCATTTGATCATAGAAGGAATTCACTCCATACATAAAAATGAAACAAGCTAATTAAGAAAGGCACTTCAATTTATTTTAGTCTTAATGTTACACACTGACACCCGTACAAGCGTTAAGGAGCACATTCAGCTAGAAATTAGACCATCCCATAAATTGAAAGACTTCAACACAGATAATATTATATCACATCCGAACTTTGGGTTTCGAAAAACCCTCTCATTTCTTTCCACTCTTCTTGAGGCCAGCACCTCCGAAAGACCCTTTCTGTGATGCCTTGGCTCTAAGCTCCTTCAGTGCCTGCTCATCATTGGAACAACAACTTCTGATTAATAATTAGTCAAATAACTACATCAAAAAGGAAACAGGATATTGTGACAATTTAACTCCCACCTTTTCCTCATCCTTCTTCTTCTGAAGCTTCGCCAAATCATCCTGCAGAGTAGCAAATAAAAATTGATATCGCAAGGAAAATTGCAAGTAAAATCTATAACAAGGCAAGTCCTGCATAAACCTAAACACTGGCTTAATGAATTCTAAAGGAACATATCCTAAACACATATAACCAGGTCACAAATCCAATGATAAAGATCCAAATCTGACCAGGACAACCCAGCACTGATACCAATTAGAATACAAGATTCAGCATAGAATAGTAAGGAATCATGAACATCTAATATAAACGCCAGGTGCAAAAAACATTCCAAGCTAGAAGCCTAATGTAACAATTCCTACCAGCAACAGCTAGTCAAAGACGTGTTTGCTTTACAGACACACTCTCTCTACACCTGTTATGAAATAATTATGCAATGTAGAGATTTCATGTTACAAAACACCTAACCAACAATATTGATAATGAAAAAAAAAAAATTAGCAATGCCAATTTAGACGTTAGATTCCTCTAAACTAAATAACTTCATGGCAAACAACATAACAAATCTAGATTACGCAACGACTTCCTCTCCAGCAAGCAATCAACAAAATTACACTAATCCAATTTTCACCCAATCCTGTACACAAACCAATTCCACTGGTCACAAGAAATTGAAAGCTAAAACATCCCCCAAAATACAATCCATCATTGACCCAGACAATAAAACCCATCAATTCAAGCAATTATAACCTGTTTCTCTCTAATCACTAAGGTCTCAAATACATAATGGGCCGCCAAATCTACGAACTTTAAGTTCAACATTCATTCAAAAGAAACAATACCTCGTCGTACTCCTTCTTCTCAGCCTTGGGTTGCTTCAAAGGCTTTGCCTTTCCACCTAAACCAAAAGGAACAAAATTAACTTTGATTCCAAAATCCCATCAAATCCGACAAAATTTTAGGGTTTATGAGAATTGAATCTAAAAATTGAATCTGAAAAGGTTGGGGCTTTTGAATCAGAAAGGACGTACCTTGCTTGGACGACATGGCTGCGATCTAAGGCGGAAGGTTTGGTCAGAAATCGAGCGCTAGAAGATGAAAGAAGACCCAACCCTATTTGCAGCAGCAGCCAATAATAATATTGGTGGAAGACAAGTCACCGCCATATATAGACAGAGATTACATGCTTTTTACACGGGCCTCTAATTGCTCATTGTATTTTTACACTTCTACCCTCCTTTGCAATTGTAGTGGGTGGCTGTATCTGTCAGTACGTCGTGTGTATAAAATTGCAAGGGATACCAAAACTTGGGGTGGGCACGGTCCCAGTTACACCCGCCAAAAGTCGGCATCGGGACCGGATCGGGACCGATTTTAACGGGTCGGGTTGAAATGAAGCTTTATAACATCAAAAACTGAGCAAGACCAAAATTGATTAGAATCGTTTGGGTTTCAGTCTTTGACGCGTGGATCGAGAAGGAGAAGAAGAAGAAGAAGATAAGAAAGAAACTCATAAACCAAAAAAGAAGAAAGAGGGCCGGAGTTAAACCCCGAAAGAAAGACGAAGAAAAATATAAATCGAGGAACTTATATGGCGGCCTACATCGGCGGCGACATCGATCGCAACATCAAGCTCTCTGCCTTCATTTTCTAGCTTTACTTCTTATGTGAAACCCTCGACACCTACTTCAAGTACCAGCTCCCCGACGATGATCGAGTACCATAGCCTCTATGGCGAAGATTTGTTGAATGAAATTTGGTTCAAAATCAAGATAGAAGAATTTGAAGTTGGAATACATAAGAAGAATATAGTCGAATAGGGCTGGCGGGCTGGGTTATTGAGTGAGGATGAAGTGATAAACTGAAGAGCGAAGATGATCTATTGAATTGGAAATTGGAGATTCTAAGGTTCTTTTAAGAACAAACAGAATCAGGAGAGTTTTGATGTTTGATTCTTAAATCTTAATTAGAGTTAAAAATGACAAAATCTCGGGTGATAAGCTCTCGTAGAGACCAATACATGTGTGAAAATGAATTTGCCAAAAAGACTTGTGGATCTGTGTTGCTTGCAACAATTCTCAAATGCTCACAAAAAGACCATCAGTGCAAATTTAATGGCTGTTCAGATGTTGGAATTAGCTTGCGAGAAGGCCAAGAAAATTTTAGCATATTCACACAAAGCTACAATCAATATTACTGCTTTGACTGCACAATCATTTGGCAAACCGTTCAAACATCAAGTTGCTGAACTCTAGACTGCTTGAAAACTTGTACAACACCAACCTCACAAGCTGGTATTCCTTCAGTCAACTTAGAGACCTTTGATTTCTCATCTTCTAGTGCTGTCTTGGTTACTTGAAGCTCTTTTGAAAGTTTTTCCTTGACTCCTTTATGTGAGCCATAAGATCTCTGCTTGAACCTTCTGCTTCTCAGCTCGTTTTTGCTCTTCTTTTATTTTTGGGTTAAATACTGTTTACTTCCTATACTTATAGGGTTTCATCGTTTCAGTCTATGACCTTCAAATTTCACCTAAAAAGTCCATGAACTCTCAATTTCCTCCTAATTGGTCATTGCCGTCAAGCATCAGCCAAAAAATCTGTTATCTTCCCCTAAAAAGACTTTTTTTTCCTTTTTACCTCTTCTTCTTCCGGCTCTTTCTCCCTCTGATGTTTACCTCCTCATCAAGATGGTTTCAATCCACTAACCTTCAAGAGGTGAAATGCAAAAAAGAAATAAAACAGAGAAAAAAATTTAAAAAAAAAAGTTAGTGAGGGTATAATAGATATTTTCAGCAACTTTAACAGAAAATTTTGAAGGCATGGACTAATTGGGAGGAAATTGAGAGTTCAGTGACTCTTTAGGTGAAATTTTAAGGTCAATGACTGAAACGATGAAACCCTATAAGTATAAGGAGTAAATAGTGTTTAATCCTTTATTTTTTGTCTCAGACTTTTGTTGCTTGGTGGTTCATCCAAGATGCCATTAATACAAGCCTTGTAAAATTCTTCTCTTTAGAACAGGATTGACACAAGTTTCAACATTGGTGAAGAAGTTTTGGTTGCTGAAGTTTGATATTTGGTAAGTGTCATGTGAAGTACCAGTATAGTGCACTATATATCCAGCACCATTGGTACGATACAAGCTTGATCCATTCAAGAGGTAAGTACATTCTAATTTAACATGTGAGTATGACAAAACATGTGATTTGTAGCCAAATGAGAATACCAAACTAATTTAAAATGGCAGCATGCATAACTTTTTTCGATGATAATTCTAAAAAATCAAGAGTTGATCTATTTCTTATGTCCAAAAGAAGCAACAACATCTTTCATGCCACTATTAGGACATGTGTTTTCCATAAAATCTACCTTATCCTATGGTTTTGTAGGTATTTGTTACGAGGTGGAGGAGAAGTTTTCATGAACTATTGTGTTATTCCAAGACTTGTCGTCTATGATAAGTATACTCCATCTCTGGTAAAAAAATATATTCCAAATATTTGGCCATCTTATAGAAACAGTTGGTCGAAAGGATGATAAGCATGACTTGTCATAAACAGACGATAGGTTCAAACGCTGGATGAAATGGAGAAATTAGTTGAGGACACACTAAAGGCCAATCAAGTAAGTATACTCTATCTCTAATCAAAAATCTATTTCAGATCTTTGGCTATCTTATAGAAACACTTGGTTGAAAGAATAATTAAGCATGACTTGTCATAAACAGACAAAATGTTCAAACACTTGATGAAATGGAGAAATTAGTTAAGGTCACACTAAAGGTCTATCAAATAATTGTGTGTGTGTGTAAATTATGGGGTTTTGGATGTCTTTTTAGTGCAAAGGAGAGGGAGAAGAGGCAAATTTTGCTTCATATTCAAATAAATTGAATTTCATATAAGCTGATCTTTTAGACAAGATGTGTTAAAGCAACTTGAACATCTTCCCTTCCCCGTAGCTAATTTTTTGCTACTTTATTGTGCGAGATGTGGGTGGTGCATCAGGAAGGTGATGCTAGTCATTGATCTCATTGAAGAGGCTGCAAAAGGAAGATGTAATGCAGGTCTCAAAGGAGATTTTTGAAATTCTTCCACCTCGTGCTATGGCAACCACAAACCCGGCATAGCCTTTACCTTCTTACAAATGAATTCTAATTCTTAGAAAACAAAACCAATTTGAAGAGTAAAGGACCGATCGACCTTAAAGATAAGGATAAACTTGAACTACCTTGTCATGCTCCAGTAGACACCAATTGTAATTGAGGAAGTGGCTAGAAGAGTAACACACTTTCCTCATCATCTTGAACTTGGTGTATGTGAGAGGTAGCAAAAGATATGAATGCACAAAAGGAAGAGATCAACACCAATATCGTTGACTTCATCATAGGTGGCAACAACTATCGTAACTTGACAGTAAAATCAATGTTAACCAATCAATGCATGTAACTTATTATTTGTGTTTGGCTCCAGTTTTGTTGCAGCTGATCAACAGTCTCTTTTCTGCGCGGGCGTGCCAGCACCGTTTGGGTGCGGTCGTCGGGGGTGTCCTTTGACCTTACTTCTTTTGAGTGACTGTAGACGAGGAGAGCACCAGCCTCGTCGTGGGGGTCTTCTGTGCCTCGTCGTGAGGACTTTATCTTGTGTTACCAAGTCGATACTCAACGTTGTAGGTTAAGCAGAGCGAAATCACTGAGAAATAGAGAGAACTTGCCAAAGCGTGACTTTAGCTTAGCTGGTTTGCGAGGGCGTTACCCTTACTTAGCTGGTTCTGTAACCGTTGTGGTCGCGGTACTACAGTCGGCTCCTGAGGAGACTAAGACTGAAGGACATTGACAAAGGGTTTGGTGGCACTAACAGTCGGCTCTTGAGAAAACTAGGACTGGAGTGTGATCACCAATAAGAGAAGGAGATGAGTTGCTCTAGAGATGCTTGGATAATCTTAGAGATTGTTGTTGAATTGTGTTGTCGTCCATTGTTACTTGTTGTAGCCCCTAGATATAGGCTACCAAGCCATAGTGGTTGGCCTTAAATAAATCATGATGGGTTAAGTTTGAGCACTTAAACACTAATGAAATGTTAGATTTAAGCACTTAAAACAGTAATGGAATGTTAAGTTTAAGCACTTAAACACTAATAGAATGTTAGGTTTAAGCACTTACTGCTCCAATTTTGCTACAGCTATATCTCCACCAAGAACTCAAAATGGGCATTCGACTTCTTCATATCAAATGATCCCCAATGAGTGTAGATCATTGCGGCAAATTTTCAGAGCTTTCTTTCATGTGGTTGGGCCTGAACTGCTGTTGGACTCCTTACAAGTCCAGTTTTCCAATTTTGCTTATGCAGAAAATTAGACTGATTGTTTGAAGGCTTTCCACTCATAAATAGCTCTGGAACTCTTCATAAGAAATGATCATTGGGATGTCTAAAATTAGTCTGGAAGGTTTTAGCTCATTTGATTTCATTTGGTTAGTCTGCCGCCCCTCCTTCCTTGTTTAGCTCGGTTTCTCCTAGTCGAAGTAGAAAAATGTGCTAAAGTTGACTTTTCATTTCCATGCTTCCATAATTTTCTTTTCTTGCAGCTCGCATAATCTTCCATAGTAGGCTTTATTTAGCCTCTAAATAATATATTTCGAACTTGTCGACAATATATAGTTTGATCCACTGACTTTGGCTCAATTTCTCCAAGACACGCCGTGTTAGGCCAAAAATGCTCATTTTGGATCCAAACAATTTAAAATCAACTTGAGCATTTGATCAGAAGTATGACCAATACTTGGAATGATATAATTGATACTTAGAATGATATAGGTTGGCAACAACTACTGTAACTTGACAGTAAAATCAATGTTAACCAATCAACGCTTGTAACTTATTATTTGAAATCAACTTGAGCATTTGATTAGAAGTAGGACCAATATTTAGAATGATATAGGTTCTATTTTGAAAGTTGAACTTATAGCGAGTTTGTAGGGTCTCAAATTTGCATGTGACTGTAAGTTCAACTCCATCCCTACTATTATGAGTGAAAGTAAAAGTTTGGTGTCAAATGCTTCACCAAATTTTAAACTAGCATTAAGGGAGCTTTTCTAATGAGGACAACTATAATAAGGATTAGTTGAGGACTTTCTAATCAATGATTTGGGAGACTCATTTTTCGATTACATTATGGAAAATCAACCGTTAGATATTTACATATGCATGAGTAGGTTACTTCTGAAAATTTTCTTCCAAATTGCTAATTGTTAATGTACCGAACTAGATCAAATCAATGGACCAACCAAATCTGTCAAACATGAACCTTTTATGGTCATAACTAATAAATCACGATTATGAATGCCTTAATGATTTTTAATTTGGTTGAGAAATTACATAAATGATCTAAACATAAATATATAAATATCTAACAGTCGATTTGTTGAAATGTGATCGAAAAGTAGATCTAACAATAAAGTTCTCAACTAGTCCTCTTTATAGTAGTTCTCATTAGAAGGGCTTCCCTAGCGTTAATACCCTTTGAATGAAATAAATTTAATTTGCAAAAAGTTAAACCTCTATAAAGTAATAGCCTTGTAACCAAGGAATCCTATTAATTTAGCAAATATTAAATAATCAATTAATTAATGACTTACAAATTTATCAAAGTATTCTTTATTTTCTTAAATATTGTTGTATATTATCGTACAATGAACAATGAACTACATTGTTCAAAGCAGTGATGACATTGAATAGAACTTCTTACCATGTTACGAAAAGTCAGAAATGAGATCTAAGGTGATACCAATTTCAAGAAGAAACAAACAATAATTGAGTCATTTTTTATGACGGCCTCATAATCGAATCACAAACACTATGTATCAAGGAATTATTAATTTATATATTACATGGGTTCTATATGATTTTTTTTGAAATGTATTATCCTATAAATTTAATGAGTTATTAATTAGCACGTTGTTCCCAAGTTGGGACATGCCAAAAATATTATTTAATTGAGATTACTAATTTATTGAGTATTAAATTATCAAGGTTCTACTGTAATTATGATAAACTACTAAAATCAAATAAAAAGAATTAGAAAGAAATAAAGAAAAGAGTGGATGAGAAACTCAATTTCAAACCAATAATTATTGCCGATGGTTCAGTTTTCAACTTTTATTCTGTGTAGTTGCCAAATTTTGAGGGAGAAAAAACAAAAATCAAGTTCTAGGGTTAATTCTCTGGGCTATAACACGGATCAAATGCTAGTTACTAAAAACCGACTCCTCCGAAGCAGTTAAGTTGATTAAGATGTAAACTCCTACGGTCCTACCTCTAAAATGAACTAATTTTCTGCTCACACGCTCTGCATACGCAAAATAAATAAAAATTTGATTTGCTGATCAGCTGATGTGGCTTATTGGAATTTCGATCAAACACAGTCAGTAGTCTCCTTTTATTTCAAGGTGGAGAAATTTTTAGATGGGATTTCCATCACATATGGCTTTAGGGTCACCCAATCAAAATAACGAATTTTTTTCTCTTTTTTGAAAATGTCTCTGCTCTCTAAATATACAATACTCAATACTTCTCTATTATACAGTAACCGATCTGGTGAGGGTGCCCACGCAAGTCTTTCTCTTCAAGACCCGCACACACTTCATCTTCTTCTGCTATCTCAAAACTTAGAGAACTGAATCACACAAGAGTAGAAGTGATGGGGGTGTCTCCGTCAAAGCGAGTCAAGTCGTCCTTTTCCAACTCGCCCGAGTTCAACTCAGCCTGCGACTCGGCCTTCAGCCACTGCCTCTCTCTGACCGAGCACGGCTTCGACGGCGTCTTCCCCTTCCAGCTCGCCACCGCCTCCGACCATCTCTACCAAACCCTCCAGGCTGGGCCCCACCCCCACCCTCTCATCCTCAGGTGGGTCCCTTCTCCCCCGACTCGCTCCCAGGTCGACTCGGCTCTCAGGGCCGTCCCTCGCGAGTCCCAGACGACAACACTCGGCCCGGCCCCGTTCAAGCGGTGGGCCGTCGAGCTCTTCACCGGCGCCGTCGTCGGCAACGCTACCAAAGCACTCATGGTTCGGGTCCCCATCGGCGTCGCTGGGATTGCTGGCTTGGGGGCCGCCAGTCGCTCCGGTAAGGACATGGTTGGAACCGCGATTGGGGTGTACGCGCTTGGCGTTGCCACCGCCATTTATCTCGGTTTACAGTAGGGGCTTTAGGGGTTTTAGAGTTTATGGATGGATGGAAAGTGAATTCAAAAGGAGCAATTCTAGTAATATATGCTTCTTGGACCAGTTATGTATATTTCATTAGTCGAAATGCCAGTTATATATATATATATATATATATATATATATATCCAATGTCTCTTGATTCTCTAATATTGGGGTTTTGATCAAGTTGGTTATTCAATTTCTGGGTTTTAATGTAAGTCTTGTGTTTCATGTTGTAATATGACATTGGGGACCAGTTAGATTCTGTGCATAGTGTTTCATTGTGAGTTTGGAGTTGGATGTTTGATTTACTATAGGCTGTCATGCATAGGGTTTGAAGAAATAAGATTTCTGGAAAGCCATAGGAAAAACATACGAGGAATGAGTCTTGATACCTTTGGTTGGTGATAGGAACTGCATAGCCTCTCCCACGTTCGGAGGCCATTTTTTTCTGTTTTTTTTTTTTTTTCATGAATTGCATGTCAAATCTTACTACTGATGAAGAACATAGAGCTATTGTCATATTTCATTATCAGATTGGTAAACATTCCAAACACAGTTTAAAAAGTTGGGTTGCTTGTAGGGGTGCATTTTCACAGTATCTTGATAGATTAGAAACTTAGAAATGTTAGCATAGGTTAGCTCTTTTCTTACCAAGTTGATATACCTTATACAGATGAAATTCAAAATGAAAATACTAGTATTTACTCGTTTCTTTCCTTCCTTAAGTAGTTAAAATATCTTTACTGTGAATTGTGATCTATTGATATGTGAAGATGGCTTTGGAGTAGGTGTTTTGAAGCACCAATATGTTGAGACTGCTGTTCTGTGACGTATACTTGATGTCAATGCGAAGTTGGCTGCTGTTGTTCCAACTGCAGAAGTTACGTGAGATTGATGATACAAAAAATCCTAGGAATGGTACGTTTGATTATTGTTCATTCACATTTCACCATTTACAAAATTGCAAAGTATTTTAATGGCTAAAAAGTCTAGTTAGTGGCAGAGCCAAGAATCTTTACATTGCTTGTGTGTGTTTTTGTTTGGAGGGGCTTGTTGGGGAATCATGATATTGGATTAGCCTCTCGGGCATTTGATTGAACAAATTTTGCCTCACCCTTGAAGAAAAAAATAAATAGAGGTGGGAAAAAACGCAACACATAGTGGCGGTAAATCACAGGACCAGTGAAAATTTATTATTTGGTGTCTTCAACAAGTATAGCTTCATTCTTGAACTCCACCAACCCGTTTCCTGAACTTCTTGAAAGTCTCTTTACTGCTACCTCTTGCGTGTCAAGTAGTTTTATCTGAATTTAAGATTCAGGGTCAATACCAAATCTCCTAAGAAGTAATAATGAATGGGTTCGAATATAACTAATTAACTTGCAAGTTTGGCATGATGTATACAGTAATTGTGCATGCCACACACACACTTATATAAATAGATTTTCACCCCTGTAAAAGTTATTTGTACTGCACTCCTCCTACTAAAATCATAGCCATATCCACCACGTGTGTACTGCATTGACCAATAGGTTTCATTAATTGGTCAAACCAATTATAACAGTTTTTCCTTCTTGTTCTGTTAATCTCATCTTCAAAAATAATGCATTCCCATACAAGTCAAGTTCTGCTTATTTATGTTATCATAAGTTCATGTACCAAGTTTAATCGGAAAGAATAGGCAAGCCAGATTGTACTAACTCTACTCATTTATAAATTCCAATCCAGATTTACTTTACTTTACTTTATCTTGAGGTATGGGATTTGAACTTTGGACTTTATAAAACATTTGGATGGGAAATACCAGAATATGTTGTTTGAGGGATTGGCTTGGAGTCTTGGACATAGATGGGCTACATGAGCCTAAAGTTTGTAATTACATTCTTAGATTCTGCAATCCTTGTCTAATACTTGGCATAACTTCGGATTTATCCCTTCTCTTTATTCCTGATAGTTCTAATTAATTTAGCAAGAGGAAGTTTTGGGGTATGACAGGATGCTGCAATGCCCTAGAACTATCAATTGGAATCATACAAAAGAATCCACCATCTGCAACTTCAAGATAAAATGGTCCATCATGTACATTAGATTTGAAGATTAAGCAAACTAATAGTTACCGTAAAATGCTAACACAGCTCGAGTAGAATCATGCATTTCTGAATGTTGCATTGCCCTTCCAATGTGGTTGTGTGGCAATCCATCAAGAACTTAATCCTCCTTGTTTACTGTTTCTGAAAGGAAATAGTCCTCCTCTCTCGTTTTCTGTGCGTGTATATTGAGCATTTTTCAGGATTATAATCAATTCACGAAATAAAATTTAATTGTGGTTGTATTTATTTTTATTTGTTTTATTAATGGGGGTTTCCAATTCCTAACAATTCCCGTTATATGGATTCCTTTGAGCATTTAGGGTACTTTTTTGGCTGTGTGCAGATTCATGAATAGATAGTATTAGAATAAGGGTTACTAGAGCAGCTCACGTTATTTGCTTTTTTATTAGATTGCAAGTATCGTTTAAGAAGATTTTGAAATATAAGCTCTTTCGTACTTCCTTGCGAGTAAGGTTCAGGAATTAGAATAAGGGGTTTTAATGCAAGCTAGAGCAGCTCTCAATTATTTATTTCTGTGATCTCTTATTTTAAGTCCGGTGAGAACCTCCTCAAGTAAATTTCTGTGCGCGTTTGAAGTTTGGTCAGAAAGTCATTCTTGAATCCTAAATCCTGACCCCAAAATCTTAGCTGATTAAATAGCTAGAAGATCAGAATAATTGTCACAATACTGTCGAAGAAGAAGAATAATAGTAAGGGTCGTCTAACAGAGCAAGACCTGACAACGCTGGATGTAACAGAGTTGCATTCACCCTCCCCTGAAGTAATATCTTGTCAGGCGACTAGAAATATTGGCTCTATAGGTCATGTGGCTCATGGTAAGTCAACAGTGGTTAAACTTTCTGGTGTTCAGACAGTTTGTTTCAAAAAGAAGCTGCCGGTCATATCTGTGACCAATGAGGTAGCATGATGAAACTGCAGAGAAACGTTTCTTTCGTAGATTGCCTGGCAACTATGCGCAATGGTGTCTCCATTATGGATGGAGCATGGCTTCTCGTAGCAGCTAATGAAGAACTTCCCCAGCACAAACCAAAGAGCATTTAGCTACTCTTGCAATTATGCGTCTTAAAGACATTATTTTCCTCCAAAAGAAAGTAGATCTAGAAGTTCAAGACGAGGATCGGGCCATTGAGCGACAAAAAAAATGGAGGAGGAGTTCAACGAATCAGCCAACTGCTCAATTCGAGCACAACATGGATGTGGTTGATGAGCACATCGTCAAAAATATCCCAGTACCACAAAGGGACTTGGCCCCACCTCCTTATATTACAATTATTCTTGGCTTCACCTCCTTATATTACAATTATTCATTCTTTTGACGTCAACAAATCTGGGTATGAGATTGATCGCTTGAGAGGCGGTGTGGTGGGAGGAACCAGGATCAGGAGTGTTGTGAAACTGAACCACTTGATTGAGGTTTGCCCGGGGAAGGTTGAAAAGGACGAGAACGATAACTTCAAATGCACGCCAATATATTCTAGACTGGTTTCCTTGTTTTGCTAAGGAAAGTGAGCTGCAGTTTGCTGTCCCTGGAGGTCTCATTGGAGTCAGTACAACGATGAATCCCAGGAATGAGATTGGTCAGACAGGTTCTTGGTGATGTGGAGTCACTCCTGATGTATTTGTACAACTTGAAGTGAACTTCTTCATCTTTAAAAAGGTGTTGGGGATGGGAAATCAAGCAGGGATCAGAAGGTCAGCAGGAATGAGATTCTATAGGATCCAAGGGTACTGGTGCTACGGTTGCTGCTGTGTGAAATAATGTGGCGACTTTACAACTCACAAAGGCGGTTTGCACTGTAGTGGCCATCAGTCAAAGCAGTGGCGTCTTATTGATCCGGGATGATGTTTGGATCTGTATTCTTTTTGCTTCCCTAAGCTTTTTGGTTTCATGTGTAGAGAAGCAGTAAGTTTTACTTTCTGCATGCTTGCTACACCATTTGGTTTTATTCTGTTGTTTGTTCTTTTAAAGATCAAAGCTCAATCAACAAATTCAAGTTGCTTGGTACCCACTGTATACATGGGATAAGATATAATGGTCATAACCAATGGGCAAAACTGTTAGAAGACGTCTCTGCTTTCCTTCAAAAGGAGATGTCTCCTTTCTTCCCTCAAACTCAAGAGTAGAATTGTTAGGAGTCTCCTAATTAAAACCTAGTCCTTAATTTCTTTCTTCTCCTCAAATTATTAAGGTATCTTTACTGTGAATTACGCTTTATCATGTGATGATGGTTTTGGTCCTTTTGGAGTAGGTGCTTTGAAGTGCCAAATGTTGAGACTGCTGCTGTTGGTTGCAGCAACTGTTGCAGTGCAAGCTATGTGAGTTCAATTTCGATACAGTAAGTTGTTTCTCAGAACCTTTATTGCATCATATGACAAAATTTTGAACACCTGATCTATGTATCGATTATTGCTCATTCCCATATTCACCATTTATCAATTGTCTCTGTAACATGAATTCATATACTGTACAGTAATTACTACTGCATTTATCTTGCTTCCATTTCTGATACAGTTACATCATTTGTGGAAAAAATTTCGGATTCCTTTCCTGATGCCTTTATAAACTCTTTCTCAACTGTATTTACAAAAAATGCTGGTTGTTTTGGAGGAGGTAATAGAATGCTTTGATTTAAAAGCATGGAAACAACATCCGGCATTGTTGGCCTGTCTGCTGCATGGTCTTGTACACACAAAAGACCCACATGAATGCATCTTAGAACTTCAGTAATGGGGCATGATTCACCTAATCCTGGGTCTGCTAGCTCAGATCCTCTGTCTTCATTCCAAAGCTGCCATGCCTAAAACAAGTAGGTTAGATGTCTTATTAGGTCAAATGCGTGCGATGCCTAAACCCTATTCTTGATACAGATGGATAGAACTGAGTTGGTACTTTGATAAGTAATTAAGTATATACATACTATGCCAGATATTTGATAAAGAACAAGAGAACATACATATCCAATGAGGTTGAGTTGGTTTTTTGAATGGTAGTTACTGTTATTCTTCTTCCCACTTACAATTTCCAGCAGTAGGACTCCAAAGCTGAAAACATCAGTTTTGATGGACACAATGCCTTTCATGGCATACTCTGGAGACATATACCCACTGCAGTGATACTAAAAAGACAATTAGGTATTTGAAATGTGTGGATATCTGCAAAGTGCAAACAGCTAGGTGACTACTTACTATGTTCCAACAACTCTATTTGTGTTTTCTTCTGACTCATTCAACCCACATATCTTAGCCATGCCAAAATCTGATACTTTAGGATTTAGATTCTTGTCGAGTAAAATATTGCTGGCTTTTAAATCCCTGTGAATCACTTTTAGTCTCGAGTATTTGTGAAGATAGATTAGTCCTTGAGCAATCCCCTCTATGATGCTGAAGCGTTTCTTCCAGTCTAAGACATTCTTTCTTTGAGCATCTGTCAGGGAAAAATGTTATAGAAAAGTATCTAGTTAGAGCAGGAGTTAGAAATAGAAAAAGTTTCTGTGAAAAATTTGCATGGCATATTGGAGGGCCTACCAAAGAGGAAGAAATCTAAGCTTTTGTTGGGCATGTACTCATAGATCAATATTTTTTCGTCTCCTTGAATGCAGAATCCTAAAAGCCTCACCAAATTAGTGTGTTGGAGTTTGGCAACAAGCATAGCTTCATTTTTGAACTCCACCAGCCCTTGTCCCGAGCTTCTTGAAAGTCTCTTTATTGCTACTTCTTTCCCATCAAGCTTTCCCTAAAATGTTGCAAATCATTTTTATACCTCCTAAGAATGAATAAGTTCTAAAGATCTAATCTAATTGATTAGCTTGTAATCATCGGTATGATGCAGACAAACACACACACATGCACTGCTGTATATCTTCTCTGTATCTTCTTTCTTAGATGAATAGACAGATTATGTAGTGACATTATAGTACAAATTGTACCTTATAAACTGGTCCAAATCCGCCTTCTCCTAGCTTATTTGTTGATGAGAAACAGTTGGTAGCAGTAGCAACGGTATCAAAACTGAATAACTGCAACTCATTATTGTTTCTGTTTCCATCTTTCTGGTGTTTTCTCCCTTCACCGAGTTCATATAAGAGCATATTCTGTTCCATTGAGTGAGTACCTTTTGATTTTGTTTTTTTCCATAGTACATAGCAGGAAGAGCATAGGAGAGGAAAAAGTGCAGTTCCGCCCACCAAAATGAGTAGCCATATCCACCACTTCAATACTGCATTGACAAACATCAGCTATCTCTTATTGCCTTCTCAATGTCCTAGTGTAACAAAAAAAACTCTTTAACTTCTAGCTAAAAGGTTGACTTTGCCTTAGTTGTTCCATTTCAGTCTCTGTTTTTTTTTTTGCCCCCAATATATCCCCAGGGGTTGCAATTTGTTGCTTCTGGGTTGGCAAAATATGCATTAGATTGTGAGAATGTAGAAATTTGTTGCTTGTGTCATTATTGTTTACATGATGCTTGGCACGCAAAGAAATTCAAAACAAACAATGGACTAATGGAGGTCTTTGTACAAAGTTAAGAGTGAGAAAATTGGTGTTTCAATCCTAAATATCATAGTCTAATAGTCTATTACTCATGTTCTCACTGTTGTTCCTATTTACACCATAATATGATGCAATTAACCCATGTCATAAAATGTAGATAATTTACCTTTGGATTCCAGGATGTGTATCTCTCTCAAACTACCCAAATTGTATTGTGTGAAACTTGCCCCTTTCTTCCAAATCTCGCAGCCGGTGCCATCATCATTTGCAGAAGCATAAGCAAGACAAGAACACATTTTGAAGCAAACATCCCAACACTCAATCAGAGTCATGTTTTCATTCTTAAGGATCTTGATTCCACTGCGAGACATGACACCAAATTTCGGCACGAATTTGTCATGAGAGCTCCTGCAGTCTGGTTGCCTTTGCTCAACACACCCATTTTTCAAGGTAGAGTTGGTGGAAGAAGTGCATGAAACTCCTGTGAACATGGCATCCATCCCGAAACCTCTGAGTTCACCTTGTTCATTTAACAGGAGTCTTGGGAAAATAGTGGAACCTTTATCTACTGAATAACTCAAGTATGTTCCATTCTCATTTGATATGTAGCTAAAGTTGTACTTATAGTTACTGCAAAACTCATCTGTAAGGCTGAAGCACCAAGTGTGCCAGGATCCACTACTCCAGTACAGATTTCCTCTCCAAGAAATGACCATTTGTTTAACACCACTAGGGTCCAAACCAAGTGTAAAGGACCCTATGCTAGGCAAATTTCCAGTTCTCCATGATTTGAGAGTCCAATTGAGGCCAGTTTTTCTATTAAATCCCAACTTCATTTTTGGCAAAAGTGTGTCAGTTGGATAATCGAAGCTTTGCCACAACTCCTGCTTTATAGACCCATCAGCGTTCAACTCACTAAGCACAAAATTTCCACTGTCAAGAAGAATAGCACTAGTATTGATTGCTTCTTTAACTGAATATAGTACAGTATCATCTACCATCTTCTGTGTAATCTTCAAGTTACCATACTGATCAATTCTAAGAACTCCAGAATTGTCAAGAATCGGATTGTTTCGGTTGGCAACCCATACTGCTTTTTCATTATTTCTGTTGTACCATATACCTAAGTAAGAGTTATTTGCATCCCCAGGCTTAAAGAATCCTAACCTGAAAATCCCAGATGCTGAAAAAAGCTGCATCCCATCCTTGAGCTCTTGGCCTTGTGCTAAGGCATCTGATTGAGAGTCAGAGGCGTCCATCAAGAGTATGCAGCACAAAATACAAACAAGTATGATCCTTTCTATGATAGCCATTGATTTCATACTTTGCTCATTCTGAAACATAAGAGCTCTGAGAAATACTTGTCTAATACTCTAATATGTTAGAAACATAACCTGAATGGTTCTGTCCAGGTTATGTTAAGCTTAACTTGAAGTTGAATTGATTCAAATTTCTTCAGGATACGAAACTTCAAAGTCAAAGCAACTCATAAAGTCCAGCCTCATAAATAGACTTTGTAGGAGTGATTTAGAACCATATGAATTTTCCAACAAGGAAATATCTAGGAGCTTACTCCAACAAGCAATAGACCCACAGAAAGACACTTTGTTTTTGAACTAATCTAATTTGTTTCATTGGTTTTTTATTTTTTTATTTTTTTGTAGGAATATGTTTGATTAGTTGCATCTAATGGATTTTCATGGAGTCCCGTAATGCTTTGGCTACAGAGGTTTGTGGCATTGTGACAAAATAATCATTAGATTCGTCTTCTGGTGGCTATCAATTAGGCTACGAGGGTTTGAGTCAAATGTCAACCATCAAATCATAGTTATGTGGCCTTTGTACTGTCTGCTGCACTATTATTTTAATCACCAGTAAATATGCTTTATAAATGTCTTAAATTTTAATTCTTGGGTTTCAAGAACAAACTTCAGATAAGCCCTTTGTTTATGGAATTCAGTGATGTTACTAGAGCTCAAGTGTTTCTCGATCGTTAAATAGATTTTCCCTTATTGCTTGCTGTTGTACTGTAGTCTCGGTTTTTGTTTTAGTTCCAATTCTTTCTATGTTTTCTTGGTTGAATTCAATGATTCTGTTATGTGGCTGGAGTTGAATTTTACATTGAGATAACCGGTATGATATAAACATAAAATAGTTAGAATCAAAATAAGCGGCACTAAATTCTGTTCAGTATGTCATGTTAAAACCTTACATTACAATCAAGTAATAATGTTAAGCCACAAAACATTTAAACACAACAGGCATTACAACCAATACAAAAGCAACTCAAAATATCCAAGCTCAAGACTAAAATAATAGAAGCAAACCTTGAGGATCCATTCTGATAAACTGAGGCAGCTAGCTAGGATGAAGAGTGGAGCTGGTAAAAGGAAGATCTTCTGCAGAATGCTTAATGTGAACTCTCAATGGGAAGAGTGCTTAACTCACGTACTGAAGCTACTGCAGGGACCCCCTTTATACAGTGCTTAGAGTATGTCAATCCACTAACCCATCAAAAGTGTTTGAGTCCTACTCTAACTCTATCCCATAACCACATTACCTATAACTGACCTGATATTAAGGCCATTTCAAGTTACCTTATCTTGCATTCTATCTAGATAACACAAGACTTAGTCAAGGTCCAAACTTACAAATCAATCTCTTAGTAACTTATTCTGCTTAGTCACAATTACTGTCAATGCTTGAGGTAATTGATTTGTTTGTCCAAATTACTTCTTACATGTCATGCGAGAGTAAATTCTAGATCCTTTGCATGCTACATAGAAGTTCCATTTCCACAAAGAAGTAGAAAGTATGAAACTAAGCAGTTCAGTATTGTAGGTTTGCCTCTGTAATAAGTTTAATAGATGTACTGAATGCCTCAATGCATCATTCTGTTCAGTCTTGTCATGTGGCTTCCCTTTTCTTTTTCCCATTAGCAGTGATTGCGTCCTTGGCCTTGGCCATTGCACACTCCCTTGCACCGCTTTGGCGTCTCCTCGGAGCTTTACCGATCATATCGAGGTCTGTCATCAGCTGATGCAGGGCCTCAGCTAATTTCATCATCGCCAAGTTCCTCAAACTGAGGTTGCCGGCTTGTTACTGTTAAAACTTTCAAAATTGACAATTTTTTTTCTTCTGGGCTATCAAAAATGAAACTTGTAGTTATTCTCTTGATGGTAAAATGAATGACTTATTAAGCCATTTGTACCATTTTTTATAGTTTCAACAATTCCATGTCCATTTTGAACGTTTTCCCTCACCCCTCTCTTAGTTGCAACTTGGAACCAATTGTTTGCAGATTGTGTAAAGTTTAAAGTCTACTTCACACCAGATTTCTCTTTTCTTCTTTTTTATGTTTTAGAGTTTAGTTGAGAAAACAAACACTTTTTTAGGTAATTTCCATATCTTCCTTAAGCCTTATAGCATTAATCTGGGCATGAGTTTGGGTTACTTACGGTGAGCTTTTTTTTGGTTTTTGTTGAGTTTTTGAAATATCAAGTGCATAATGTAGTGGGTATAATCAATGATCAATTGATTATTGCATACAGGATAAAGCCTAATGTGGTCACTTCTGATATTAGGCATGCTATGCAGATGGTCCATGCTTCTCCACCAAACATGACTAATGAAATTGTTACAAAGGATCAACATGCTGCTCCAAGTGGTGATGTTGCTCATGTGCATGGTTTGGTCCAAAGCACACCAACTCTGACGGTTGATAACGACTCTCCTAGGGTCCAATCTTCTGGAAGGGAATTGGCAGAAATTGCTCAGTTTGCACAAACCGTTATTGAAGATGCGGCTTTGGATGAAATGGAGACTATTGCCCAGCGAGTAATAGAGGAGCCATTGGAAGCAAATATTGAAGTTGCTAATGCAAGGAAGGATGACTCGAGCTCCTTGGGAACGACTGAACATGTTCTTGAGGAGTATTTTTCTCTCGAAAATGCAGCAGGTGAGTTGACAAAAGGGAAAACTAGTTGCCATGACTTAACTGAGGAAGACCAATGCACAACTGGTATTGATGGAACCCCTCCTAGGGGGCAACTTGAAATGCGAGCAGTGAATTCTATGATGGAGGGTGATACATGCCTTATGAATATGACCCATGTTCTTTCTAAAGGGCAGAAAAAGAGACTCCGAAAAAAGCAAAGAGAGGAAAAGCAACCAGAATAGGGCACTATGGATCGTTACCCCCCAAGAAATAGGGGTCCTCCTCAAAAGCTTAATTTATGAAGATTATTTTTTGGAATATTCGGGGATTAGCTTATGCTCATGCTCTTCGGAGTTTGATTAGAAAGCACTCCCCTGATGTCCTTTGTTTATCGAAACCAATGACATCTTTGACACGTATTCCTGATTCTTTTTGGAGATCTATTGGTATGCAATTGGTAGGTGTCAATGATAGAGGTCAGTTATTTCCTAATATTTGGGTTTTTCATTCAACAAATATATCATCTCTTACTATGATATCTTCTTCTAGTCAACATATGTTTGTGCAGTTTTCTGTTGGTGGTATTGGTCATGGTCTAATATTTGTCTATGCGGCACCAACTAGTGTGGCACGTCGTCCTTTATGGTCCGCAATTGAGCAAATAAAGACAAGCTTCTCGGGTCCTTTGCTGTTAATTGGTGATTTCAATGCAATTTTAGGAGCCCATGAAAAGACGGGTGGTAGACTACCTATTCGTGCTTCTTGTGATGACTTTCAGCATATGGTCGATGTGTGTCATCTGACACAAATTGATCTTAAAGGGTCACCGTTTACATGGACAAATGGTCGAGGAGTTGGCTCACATATTGAAATGTTGTTGGACATGTGCTTTTGTTCTATTCCATGGTTAGACTATTGGCCGATGACTAGTTGTTCCACTTTGGTTCGGCACTCTGCTGATCATAATCCTCTCTTGATTTTATTCACACATTATATTGCACAAGGTCTGATTCCATTCCGTTTTCAGAAGCTTTGGTTGGGGCACTCAGATTTTCTTAAAATTGTTCAAGTAGCATGGCAATCCTTTGAGGTATGTGGTTGTTCTATGTTTATTTTACAAAGGAAGCTTAAGCTTTTAAAACCTATTCTGAAGGAGTGGAATGTTAATGTCTTTAGTAATGTTCAAACTGCTGTGGATAGTGCACGCGATGCCCTTGAAAAAATTCAACTAGCCATATCTCTTGATGGGTTTACTGAAGTGCGTCATGTTAAGGAGCTTTTAGCCCAGGATGCTTTATCAAATGCTTTATTGGTTCAGGAAAAATTCTGGGCGAAGAAGGCAAGGGTGAGATGGGTTAGGGAAGGTGACAGACATACTGGCTATTTCCATACTTTGGCAAAAATTCGAAGAGCACGCTCCTCTATCACTTCTCTTCGCATTGGGAATGACTTGGTGGATGATGTTAATATTTTGCGTGATCATGTTGTTCAGCATTTCACAAGTGCCTTTTCAGATGATGAAAATATTGCTGATACAGGTTTGGTTGTAAATATTATTCCTTCAATGGTTTCAGATTCAGATAATGGCTCTTTACTTGCTATTCCTTATGCTGCAGATGTCAAAAATGTTGTATTTTCCATGAATGCTGATAGTGCCCCAGGTTCGGATGGTTATTCTGGTCACTTTTTTCAGGTTTGTTGCGATGTAGTTGGGTTGGATGTGGTCTGTGCTGTTAGATCTTTCTTTCAGTCAGGTTATATATTGTCTAATCTAAATTCCAGCTTTGTGGCGCTTATTCCAAAGGTTCAAGAAGCTAATGTTATCACTCAATTTCGGCCCATTGCTATGACTAACTTTTCTTTTAAAATTATTACTCGCATACTGGCAGAACGTCTTGCTCCTATTGCTTCCAGGATTATATTGCCGAATCAATTTGCTTTTTTGAAAGGAAGACAAATCTCTGATTGCATTTTTCTGACTTCTGAGTGTGTTAACTTGTTGGATAATAAATGTCGTGGAGAGAATGTTGCCATTAAGTTTGATGTAGCAAAGGTCTTTGATACTCTGAATTGGGACTTCCTTCGAAGGGTTCTTAATGCTTTTGGTCATGCAACTTTTATGGAATGGATTAGTTCTATATTGGCTTCAGCTCGGCTCTCTATCTTATTTAATGGCTTTCCAGTGGGATTTTTTAGTTGTAGCCGTGGAGTTCGACAAGGTGATCCACTGTCTCCTCTTCTTTTTTGCCTTGCTGAAGAGGTTCTTAGCTGTGATATCTTGCGTCTGGTTGATATGGGGCATGTCCAAGCCATATCCTCTCTTCGTGCTGTGAAAGTCCCTTCTTATGTTTTATTTGCTGATGATATAATGGTTTTTTGTAAGGGAGATAAAAGAAGCCTACTAAATCTTATGGCTTTCTTTGAGGAGTACGGACTCAACTCGGGTCAGTTGGTGAACAAAACCAAGTCTCATGTTTATTTGGGGAAGTCAGCTCTTCATCATCGTACTCTAATATATTATTGGTTGGGTGTTTCAGTGGGTAAATTGCCTTTCATGTACCTTGGTGTGCCAATTTTTGTTGGCCGACCAAAGCGAATTTACTTCCAAGTCTTGGCTGATCGAATTCGTAATGTTATGTCTACTTGGAGAGGGCATTCTCTTTCCATGGCCAACGGGTAACTCTGGTCAATTCTGTGGTAGTTAGTATGTTCTTCCCATAGTTTCACAATTTATGCTTGGCCAAGGACTGTATTGCAACAAGTTCGAAATTGGATGAGGAATTTTATTTGGACCGGCAATGTGTCTTCTAGAGCCTATTATCCAGTCTCTTGGAAAAAGTGTTGTGCTCCATTGAAGGAGGGTGGTCTTGGAGTTCGTAATATTATGGCTCTTAATAAGGCTTTCCTCCTAAAAAAATTTTGGGATTTCTTAACTAAGTCTACACTAGCGGCTGCTTTTTTTTTCTGCTCGGTTTCTTCAATGTTCAGGTCAGCCATGTTCTTCCTATAAAAAATCATCTATTTGGCCTGGCATGCGACCCTTGTTTATGGATATTTTCTACAATTCTAAATGGTTAGTGGGCAATGGTCGATCAATTGATTTTTGGCATGGTAATTGGCTTAATGGTTCAGTTGTTGATAGATTGGGTATTGTGCATTAGCTTGGCAAATTATTATGTGCCAAAGTTTCTGATTTCATCAGAGATGGCTCTTGGTATTGCTCTACTAATTTGATTGCTAATCTTGCTGCACTTTGGTCAGAAATTTCAGCTGTTAAGCTTCCTTATTCAGACATGAAGGATAAGCTGGTGTTTATGGGAGTTTATCTTTATCTATAGCCTATGAGTTCAAGAGAAGAAAACATGCAATTGTTCTTTGGGATAGATGGGTTTGGCGTCAATGCTTTCGTCCTTGAAACTTTGTTACTTTATGGAAATTTCTTCATGGTAAGCTTTTAACTGATGATCCTCTTACTTCAGTGAGACTTTTCTTTTGCTTCTATGTGCTCTCTCTGTCATGCATCTACTGAGACGACCCACCACCTTTTTTTTTAGTGCTCTTTCTCTATAAGGTCAGGTCTGCAGTTTTATCTTGGTTCAAAGTCAGTAATCATTTCCTGGATATATACGATTTCTTCTCTTACCCACTGCAACATGGTTTTGGTACTCAATTGCAATTACTATGGTGGGGAATGATGGGACATGGCTTCTACTCTCTTTGGGATGCTAGAAATTCTATCCGTTTTGATGTGAGTCGCTTAACTACTGATTATTTGATTCACTCTATCGAGCAGCAAATTTGAGAGGTTGATTCTTAGGGTTTAGGAATTATGCGTAACTCAGTAGATGAGCTTTGTATTTTTAGTGCTCTTGGAATCAGCGGTAGAGCCTCAAGATCACATCAAATTCGTGAGGGTAAATTGACATGCTCCTTGTGCTTTTCAGTTAAAGGTTAATACAGATGGTGTTGCTCGTGGGACGCCAGGACTCGCGGGCTATGGAGGTATTTTTCGTGATCACTTGGTAATTGTATGGGTTGTTTTGCTGGTTTTATGGGTATTGCTACTGCCCTAGAAGCATAGCTTCAACCTATTATTCATGCAGTTTCAATAGCATCAGGAAAAGGATGGACTTCTCTCTGGATTGAGTGTGATTCAGCGGTAGCCGTTCACTTTCTTGCCAATAAAAATTGCTCAGTCCCTTGGCGTCTAAGTGTTGATTGGGTCAATTGTTGTACCATTCTCTCCTCTATGTAGATTCAGTTTTCACATATTTATTGAGAAAGGAATCAAGTGGCTGATTGCTTAGCTAACTATGGGGTGGATCATGAGGGGCATTATTGGTGGGATTCTTGCCCTCCTTGTGCTTCAGCTGCCTTTGTTCACAATCTGCAAGGGTTACCGAATTTCTGTATTAGTTAATTCTGAAGTGCTTGATAGATTTCATGTAAAAGTGGTTTCTGCTGCATGATTACTCTATTCATTAGTTTGTAACTATTTTAGCTCAATGCTCACTTTGAATACTTTATTTCATTTTGTTTTCAGAGAGGTTTTGGTTCTTGTCCCCCTCTCTCTTCTTGTGTTTTCTTTTCCTTTATTAATAAAATAAAATAGAGGGACGGGCGGTGGGTTCCCGATTGCGATGGTCCCCTTTCTTTCGAGATTGTGGGTGAGTACCGGTCACCCCAAATCGGCTATCGCAGAGGAACTAATATCGCCTAATCCTCTATTTAATTCTTAAAAAAAATTACGGAGGGGGACCAAAGTGAAAGAAGTGTTGCTCCTCTGAAAAAGGTGAAAGATTAAGTAATTTAATGATGTTTTGGGAAGACAAAATTTAGGAAAACTTTATTCCTTGTCAACCATCTAAAGCCCTTTCATGTGACCACTTAGGCCACCTCCAACCCACTTGGACAAAGTGCTAAAGGGGCAATTTTTAGCCCATTTCAACTCCAACCCAATAAGGTTAGGGCCAAAGTGCTAAATTTCAGGGCTATAGGTGAGTTTATAGGGCTATTTTTAGCCTCAAGGATGCCCTTTTGGCCCTTTTAAAAAATTGGACCAGATTGCTGTGGCCCATGTCTGGGAGTGGAATCTGACGAAAGCATGACGTCAGCAACGGCTAGTTGCTAACGTGAGCTAGCCGCTAGTTTTTTTTATTTTTATTTTTTTTATAGCCGTTGGTTTGGTTTTTTTTTTTTAAAAAAAAAACTTTTACACTATAAATACATATGACTTCAACTTTCTTTTTTCACATCTTCCTTCTACTTCCTCATATATATCTCTCTATTCTAAATCTTTTATCATGAATAAAATAAATAAATATTAAAATATGATTATAGTTTTATTCCATTTCAAAATTAGCTAAAGATATTTTTAATTATCTTTAAAAAAAATACAACTGAAAAAATGTTTTTTTATCATAAAAATTATTTCAATTGCTACAGTCAATTGACTTTAAAAAATAAGAACACACATATATATATATATATATATATATATAACATATCCAAAATGTTAAAATATATTTTAGGGCTATAATTTAGCCTTGATGGGTTGGAGACGGTTGATATCAGATCAATGAATAGTATATAATTTAGGGCTAAAATTTAGCCCCAGGGCTATTTTTAGCCCTTTCGGTTGGAGATAGCCTTAGGTTCGGATTGTGCTATAAGGTCTATAAGGTTCTTATATTTAATTGTTTTATTTTTCTTTTAAAAAAAAATTTAATGATGTTTGACTAAATTATCAAATGAAGCAAAGTTGTTTGATTAAATTAGGGTGCGGCTATTGCCACCCTACCATTTTCTTAGTTCACTCTACAAATACATGATTATTGAAATACTATATTACCAAAATGTAAAATGACTAATAAGTACACTAATTTTTAAAAATCCAATATGTAAGAAAAAATAAATACAAAAATAATTAATTAAATATAAAGACTACTTAATTTCTCATTGCATAACATTAAGTTTTATCTTCTCCACCCAAATTTGAATTTATTACTTTTTTTTTTGTCTCCTCATCTTTAATTCGTTATTCAATTCACAAAACATTTAGTGTTAACTTCATTAAAACCTTTGCAATACCCTTTATGAACACCCAAATAAAAAATTTAAAACACTGAAAAAAAAAAATCAAATCTCTTCTTCATTGCTCATAGTTGTAAATTTAATCGTATTTTTACGACTGAAATAGAGAACATTGAAATTGAAAGAACAAATAAAAAAAATGGAAGTAAATTTACTGAGAGATTTTCGTTAAAAATATTTATTTTTCAATGGATATGTCAATAAGGATATTCTTGGAAATAGAAATAGGTTAGATAAGTAAACTTAATAATTGAAATTAAAATGTAGGGTGTAATGAGTAAGTAGGGTGAATAAAGAAAACTATGATTAAAACAATTCTAACTTTTCAAACAGGCATGAAGCACATCCAAAATAGTTCAAATTTCATCCATGATCGAAAATCAATAGGCACAGAAGTACATAATGCCCTTGGCATCATGTTTCTTCAATTAAAAAAAGTGGGTGCATTTTCCAGCATCAAAATACCACGGCCTTAAACCAGATTAGGCTTGAACAGGCCAAGGCACAACCCTAGGACCCAATCCCTGAAGCCCAAGCCAACTTGGGGCCTAGACCAATCCAAAATTGTTGAGCGTACCTAAAAAGCTAGTCACCGCAGCCACCGATCTGCCGCTACCACAAGCATTATAACCGCCACGTTCATCAAGGCCGCGCATACCAGGTTCAGGCACGCCTCCACCAACGTCGCCCCCACCAGCGATGCCAGCACCATCACTCCATCAGCACCGCCAATCCTCAAACCCACAATCAAATAGCGGTCAGGCCTAGGTGAAGACACCTCCCTCCTACAGCCTTGAAAATAATCGACTGGCGATGTCGCCACCATCTGCAATCAAACCCATCCATGACCAACTCCATCAAGTTCACGCCAGCTGTCCTCAAGTCCAGCAACCCAAGAGTCTGTCTAGCCACCTATTAGCCATCTTTCAGCCTCAGAACGACCCACCAGTAGTCACTCCGCCTTACCTTCACCGTCACCGATGAACATTTACGCCCAACTGGCTAGAGGTGTACCATCGACCTCTATTCCATCTCAATCTAGTTCCCGAATCTTGCAGCCGAATTGAGAAGTAATACCCAAACAACCATCAATGAAAAGCGGAACATCTTCTCCTCTAGTGAAACTGGCAGAGCCAAGAAAAAGCAGGCCTCACTACAACAAAAAACCTCATTTGCGATGAACAAGTTCCTCGCTGAAAACCAACATTTCGTCGCTTTAGCATTTTGGGGAGGAAAATTTTTTCGTCTTCAGTCGTCGGAGAAACCTCGTCAAGAAAAGTTTCAACGACGAAAAAACTATTTTCTCGCCAAACCCTTTTCACAATGAAATTAATTTTTCTTGTTGTTATTCTTTAGCGACAATGTTTTTCCTCACCAAAACTCATACTTTTTTCCGTTAAAAAAATCAGACAATTATAAAATAGTCGTTAAATATATATTCCAACAAACTAGATATCATCGCTAAATTATTTATTTCCTCGCTAATGATAATTAATAATTAAAAAATTAAACTCTGGTTTTTGGGATGAATATATTTTCGTTGTTATAAATAGTTTTAGGCGAGGAAGTTTTTCCTCTATATAAGCCATTTTCAGAGAGGAAATTTTGTTTCATCACAATATATATCCTTTTAGCGAGAAAAAGTTTTCTCCCTAAAGATACTCAATAACGAGGAATGTTTTTTTTCCATCAATGTAGGATCTAACGTCTATAGTGAGGAAATTTACTTTTGTCGTTATTAGTTTGAGTCTATAGCAGAGAAATATTCTTTTTGTTGTGGTTGTCTTCTTATTATGATATGGTCTGTGGGCGATACATGTTATATTTATTCCACAGAGGATTCTTATTCAAAACTAGTTAAACAATAAAAAAAATAATAAAGGAAATAAAAGAACATAACAAGAATTTTGGAACAGGAGAAACTTCTATTGCAACAAACATGATTTACATATGGTTTACAATACAAAACTCTCTTGGTAGTTCATTATTCTCACAAACTTGAAGGAAAAGATCTAAACCTATATTTCAAAGGCAAAAGTACAGACTAGCAGCTTTAGCTCTTATTCAAGAAAGCTTAACATGACAAGCCTCACACATCCTTCACATTATTCACAAGGCTCTTCAAAATGGAAAACTAAACTTCATGTCCTGTACCTACAATGTTTAGTAGAGGTTAGCATATGCAAGGGCAAGAAAAAAATGCTCTAACATATAGTGCTTCACATATAACTGTCATATAGTGCTTAACATACAATTGTCATAAATTACCTTTACAGCATGCCTACACAATTTCTGTTATATTCAAGTGGCTCATTGGCAAAAATCTGATTAGAGTGCCAAATATCAACACAGCCTGAAAATGTTTGATATTTGGTTTGAGTGCAAATAACATAAATCAATATCAACCAACAAACTATGAGCAAAACCAAAACTTCAACACCACATTTAATAAATCCAACACATCTAACAAATCCCAGCTATCAATCAACAAATCTTTCATATCTAGGAATAGATCACGATACTAAATCATGAAACATATAAACCATTTAATGTGGCTTTAATTACACTAGGCTACCAATACAAAGAAATAAAAGACATATAGAATTAGAGCTTACACCCATGAATCAGGACTTTAGTAACCTTACTGGTAGGAACTCTAATAACCATACCGGAATCTAAAGGTATCTATAGACATGCATACTTGACAATCAAACCTAGATAGCTCCTTGTGTGCCCTTCCCTAAACCACTGCAATGAAATCCAACAAGGAGCTCAAATTGTGAGTCTTTTCAGTTAAAACATAAGTAAAGAAAATTGCAAAACAAAGTCAACATACTTAAATGATATCTTAGAAGAATCCTCAGAGCCATTTCGTGGCAATATTTCCCTTTCAATGGATAGGAACCATATCTAATACCACAAACAATTCTTGATAGATAAGTCCATGTATCAGAATAAATGTTTAGTCAAAGTAGATACGCATATGAGTGCTTACTTTGAATAGCAACCCTCCCCATTACCACGACATGGTACTAGCATATCCCTTGTAGTATGCATGAGAAACAGAGGCAGTGCAAATCACTTGTAAAAGGCTTTCAACAACACCACCCCCACCCAAAACCTATTATACATGATAGCTGCAATTGCACGATTTGATCCCAAAAATAAGGGCTGCATTATTTTCTGACATACTCGGTGTTTTATAGATCACTAGGCACTTGTAGATTATCATAGGACGTTCTTGAGAGCTGCCAAGAAATAAGTAGTTGATGCAAGGTTAGTGCTTCATTCATATTACAGAGAAATCACAATGATGATAGGCTACCACATTTTGTAACATAAATAAAGTCTTTTGAATAGTACAGAATGCTCTTTCCCAAGGAAGCAATCCAATAGAGCTGTAGTCATATCCATTACAATAGTATGTATAAATAAATGGCATCTATATTTTTAGGTATATATTTGGAATTTGGTTTAGCTTACTTTACTGGTTGGATATGATATTGTGAGGAAGACCAATAGTTCGAAGAAATAAGACCAAGAGAGAGAGTTTTGCACCAACAGTTAGTCCATATCTAGCACAGAAAGCTTGAGGGATAATCTAGAAAGATGAAAAAAGAAAAAGAAAAAAGAAGATTAAATAACACCGATTCTTCATGCCTAAGCCCAAGAGTATCTCCAGTAGGGAGAGAGTGTGTTGCAGCACAATTTCGTCTATGCTATAGACTCGATCACCGGCACAATAAGAGAAAGACAATCGAAACCCTTTGGTTAAGAGGACAGGTGTGGTACTGACCAAAAGGGGCTCCAACGGTTAAGTCAGTGTTTGTGTTTGATTTAGGGTTTGTAGGTAGCTTGAGATATGATACTTCAACTTACTTGAGTAAGGAAAAATGATGGATATATATAGTGACTGTGTTTCGAAAAACCCTAGGAGGGGTATTGTCCTAGTGGGCTTGTCTTGAGGTCCAAGAGAGAGTTTCCAAAACCCTTTGGAATTCTACAATAGTAGTTAAGCTGGATTGGCCTTCCTACGTGGCTGAGCAGACTTAGCAGGTAAGTCGCTACATGCTCAGGCCCGTTTGTGGGCCTTTAGTCTGGCTTGGATGGACCCCATGGGAACCGTGGATTCCATATTAGTATTCGGGCCATAGAGCTAAGCTTTGATTGTTCCTCGGCTGGCGAGATGTTTGATTATTGAACTTGGTCCATATCTGTTGCGAATTGGTCCTGGGTCGGAGCCCGTATCTCGTGGAGTCTCTAGAACTGATTGTTTCCAGATTATCTAGACCAAGTTTGCAACTGGATTTATTGTGGGTGTGACATGTTCCCTTTTAGCGTAGTTATGTCCTTTCGAAGCACTGAGTCGTTCGACCCGAAGCCAGTTTATTTTATAGCTCCACAGACTGTAAGTAGCACCGACCCAGAAAGGGGCAGCACTCCCAAGCCCTAGTAGAGCTCTAGGAGTTTTCTTCATGATACTAAGTACTTTATCGATGTACCAAGTTGATTATGCATGGTTGTACTAGCCATATTTTTTTCCATTTTGCCTTTTGTTTGGCTTTGAAATACATACTATTATGTTTGTACATGAGGAAAATTCTAGTATATGTTGACGTATGTCATACATCAAGTTTTTTGAATATTTTAGACTGTTGGATTTAATTAAAAGTTGAATATATCTAATGGTTTGAAATATTCAATAGTGATAACCTGCTTACCCGTTAACCAGTATCAATTTTTGTTTTTTTTTAAGATTCCCAATTACATATCGAAATTAAAATTTAGAAAAACCTAAATTGAAAAGGAGAAGAAGAAGATTAGAGGAAGAATATTGTCCCTTTCTAATTACTCGTCCATTTTTTACAACAATTTATTCAGTTTTTGTCTAAGTTTGATCTAAGAGAAAACTCTAATTTGAAGAGGAGAAGACAAGAGGAAGGAGGAAGAGCTTGATCGAGGAAGGATATGTCGCAGCACGCTAGTAACTTTTCTTCAATTAACCTTGTTTGCTTCCTGTCAACCTTAATAGTAATCCTTGTTTGCTTCAATTTGGTGTTCAATTTCCCACCAACACCATGCACCATGATTCCTATTCTCAGGTTAAAATTTTGCATTGTTGGGAATAAACATGGTGCAAAGATCTTTGTCTGTTTCCCAAAAGAAGTAAAAAGCAAAGAATTTTACTTGCTATATGAATAATCCAACAATCCCGACTGTAATCATGGGAAATTTTTTGATCAATCGAATTTCTTGAACAATTTAAACTTCTATTGTCTAATACTTCCAAGGATTAGGCTGTGAATGTTGGTGGTGGTGGTGGTCCTCGTACTGCCAGTGGGTATAGCATGTTAAATGTATGTTAATGATTGATAGTGGCTTTGATTTGAAATATACAGTAATTGGGAGTTGAACAATCAAAAGTAGGCAAATTACTGACATAACAAGTGCCCTTGTGAAATTTTTGAACTGATGTACTATAAGCTCAGCTTGTAGTTAGAAGAACTTTTCATCTATCAGAATTTGCAGTGGCTTTGATTTTATAATATATAATAAATTGGTCATTGCTAACCTAAGTGGAAGTCAAACAATGAAACTAGGCATTACTATGATAACAAGAAGTTCCATATATAACTTCGAAACTAATACTAACTTAGCAAATCTTATATAAATTAGAATCTATATACCTTGTTGATTAAACAAAAAAAGAATATACCTTTGAAGAATTTATTGGGGTTAATGTCAACCCCATCTATTTTAGATGCTGCCCTGGCTCTTGCTCCTTCAGCAACCGGACCCAATTTCTAACTTGCATTTAGTTTTATGACATGGATAATAAAGGAAAATCTCAGTTGAATGCAACATCCCAACCCGAACTAATAGAAAATAAATCCGAATCTTAAAGGGAATAGAACATGAAAACACGAATTGGAGTCAATTCATCATTTTATCTCAAAACAGAAATTTGGATGAAGAGTCGTTAATTTTAACTTGATTCGGAAATCTTCAACCGTTGGATTTTCATGAAACTTGAACACAGTTTAGAAGACACAATTCTAAACAACTTTCATGAAGAAGTCATGATCACCTGGGTACCCGAAGATGTTGCGTTTAGCCGTCGAAGTCAGTTGACGAGCAGAGTTCCGAAAACAGAAAGCTAGATCACTCGTGATGAAGATAGAGCTAGAGATATCCAGAAGGAGTCGCTCCTCCGTCCTCCAGAGAGGAGAGGAAAAGAAATTGCTCCCTAGGGTTCCAGATACTGACAAAGAGAGATGGAGGCAGTCATAGATCGGGTTGTTTCTCTCCCATTCTAGAACCTCCTGTCGCACATTTATTTCTCCATTCTTTGGGGTTCTCGACCCTTCCCCCTTTTTTTTTCTTTAGATTTGCTATGTGTCAATAAGATAATATTAGCACTTGTAGGCGTAGAGACCTACATATATTTGTTATATGAGGATACAATTCATTTAATTTCTTTAAATACACATTGATAAAATCAATAATAGTCAATTTCTTCATTTACTAAAAATAATTAATTTCATATCCGATTCTTTTGTTTACTTCTCAAATCTTTTGAGATAATAAGAAAATATTTATTCCATTTTCTCGTGGTCTCATGATATTTCTTATGTATACTTTGTCAATAATTATTTATTACTAAACAATCATACAATATAAAGATTATTTATTTCTAAATGTCTCGGGTATTATAAATCCACCCCCTTAACAAAATTTCGTCCTCAAAATTTATACTAGCAGTTGATCAAAATCGCCCCAAAACATCAATTCTGTATTATCTCAAAACAATGCATTCTCTCTTTCTCTTTTTCCTTTTCAATTGTCAAATACAAAATTATATAACACGTATATCCTACTTTAGTTGATGTATCACCGCCGTTTCTCATTCACTTAATTCGTTATAGAAGGACAATTGAGATTGTCTACAAATCAAACCTATCTTCTTTAAACAATTATAGTGCTGGAGCTGAAGCTTGACCAAATTTATTGACACCTTTATTAGATTGTGACTCTCACACTGCCATTTTCTTTTGTATTGCTTTTGAATTTATGAATGTATTAAAGTAAAAATCAACCAGAAATCAAAGATACACACCACAACAATTTATCAATATATTCCCAGATACGACAATAGACCACAACAAATACGATCTAAAAAGCTATCAACTCAATGGCATTTTATTAAACTAGTGAGTCCAACTTGAATGTGCAACCACTTCTACAGACGGTTGAATTCACCAACAAATATGTTCAGGAATGATAAGATATAAATAGTGTTTTCAATTGCATTAGTTATCCTTAGTTGTTCAATATTTTCCTAAAACTCTAGAATTCAATATCAGTACTTGAGCAAGCCCAAATTTAAGAGATTATTCCACAGAGATCGCAATTCAAATTAACCATACATAAAGCCACAAACTTTTGACCGTAGCTGGTCTTGCAATTCAAACTGACTATTGTCATTCATAAGATCACAGACTGGTTACAGACTCATCTTCATCATCAAAATTTTATTCCTTTTTCTCCTAGTTAGGCCCAAACCTCTCGAATTAAGGCCATCGAGAACACCCCGTACTAAGTAGATTCCCGATTAGGTTTTGGGTCTTTCACCCTAGGGAGGCACAATCCCTACTTAATTATCCGCTCGAATCCACGAGCCCCAATCGGGTTTAGGGTCTTTCACCCAAGGGAACTCGATACCTCCTTAATTATATCCCGGGTCTAACCAGATTCAATCCATTACAAATTTTGAATATTTACTTGCATTCAAATCACATAAATTATCCATTATCTTTAATTTTCTTTCAATCACAGATCATTATGATTTGAAAATATCAAACGCAACTATAGCCATGAACAGTTTACACATACAGAATATACACACACACACACACACATAATGATTGAACAAAGACCAAGACATGCATGCACATATATATATATATATATCAGCCTGAATATATATAAATAACCATCAAGATTCTAAACAAAACTGTGAAACATTTATATAAGCTACCTGACTATTTAGAAGAAGTAATTTAGCTGAATGTATTACTTGCATTTCAGATATTATTGCATTCTTCCCGGGGCTTTGTTGACGGAATATATATAATGATGCAGGACCAATAGGTAAACTGTAGAATTGAGGATGCCGTACGACTATTCTGCAATAGACTTAGAAAACAGAAAAATAACTGCCGAATGAAGCTGAGTGCTCCATCATATAACTACATATACAAAAACATAGAGAAAAATAATAATCCACATTTGTATAATTAAATAAATACAAATGAAACAAATAAAGAAACCCTTCCAAAATCAAGTATGGAAGCTAGTTCAACTCCATCTGCACCTGTTACTTCTACACAAATTCTCTTTAATAGTATTAGTGACCTCAAACTTTCCTGATTGATCAACAGAGTTCAATAACTTCAATTCATCATTAGCATTCCTGTTGCATATTAGTTCTACCATGTTGTTCCACAAAAGGAACTATACCAAGGCTCAAATGCTTCGGTCATTGAATTAGTAAACAAGTAATAAAGAATATTCAACATTACTTCAGTTCATGTAGGCACTAAATAATACTCACATAAACAAACACCTTCCACTCTAATCATGTGTGGATCCTTCAATTACAAACATGCTAGAAAATTAATCTGTCAAAAGAGAATCACTACAGTAGTTGCTCTAACCAAAACAGTAGGAGAGATTACGACTGAAACGCAGGGCAGAAACAAACCATAATAGAAAAGAGTAACTTATCCAGAATAGCAAGCCAAAAATAAAAGCCAAATGATTTATATACGCGCCTTCATACCATGCCACTTCAATGATGCGTATGTGTCAGTCATCACCAATTATGTATGGTAATTATGTATGGTAAAAACAACAACAATGAACAACTCAAACGCCTATGGTAAACAAACCCCTAAACAAATATGCAACTTTCAGTTTAAAAAAAGGAAAAAATATCTTCCCAGAAGGGTCTGTGTGGCTCTAAATTTTTCTAAACAAAATAAAGCAAACTCAATCACCCATATGCTCCTTTAGAGGATTGTCCTTGTACATTTCTTCCTGGATCACTCAGAAAATTAAGTAAAATGTTACATGAGATAAATATTATGAACAGAAATCACTCCTACTCTTTATTACTAGTGGATAAAATACTAGAGTGATCAAAATTCCTAGCTTCTCCGGGTTGAAAGAGAACACACTATATATATATATATATATATATATATTCAATAGAAAAACAGAGGGCGTCACCTAGCATTCATCAAATATGATATATAAATGATGAACCAAAAACGTCACCACTGGAAGTAACAATATGAAAATTAAGAACTCTTATGTAGAACACCAAAATGGTCCCCTGAAAAAAATTAAGCTTTGCCAACAACAAGAAAATTAACAAACAGAGACACTAGTAATTTCATTTGAACTCCAAGTGTAAATCAACAACAACAGACTCACAACAATCATGGATCCATCAGATCATAATAAATACGAGCAGCAACAAAATAACAAAATTAGACAACAGATTAAACTTATTATAAGCCTGCCTGGTAATTTGACTGACCACAACAACAAGAACCCAAAAATAATTGTCACTATTGGAAACAGAAGAATAAAATAGTCCTTCCTCCTCACTCCCTTCTCACAACCACTCTCTTTGTCGATTATCCAAGGAAAGAAAGATCTCACCCAACAAAAGTTCAAAGACTTATCAGCACACAAAAAATAAAAATGCAAAGATCATACTTTCAGCCATCGATCACTGCTTTACCTCAGATAACTAACTATTCTAAAATCACGAAATAAACAAGCACTATGGTTCGAGGTTTTAACCTAAGCTCTGATACCATTTGTAACATCCCAAACCGGACTAATAGAAAATAAATCCGAATCTTAAAGGGAATAGAACATAAAAACACGAATTGGAGTCAATTCATCATTTTATCTCAAAACAGAAATTTGGATGAAGAGTCGTTAATTTTAACTTGATTTGGAAAGCTCCAACCGTTGGATTTTCATGAAACTTGAACACAGTTTAGAAGACACAATTCTAAACAACTTTCATGAAGAAGTCATGATCACCTGAGTCCCGAAGATGTTGCGTTTAGCCGTCGAAGTCAGTTGACGAGTAGAGTTCCGAAAACAGAAAGCTAGATCACTCGTGATGAAGATAGAGCTAGAGATATCTAGAAGGAGTCGCCCCTCCGTCCTCCAGAGAGGAGAAAAAGAAATTGCTCCCTAGGGTTCCAGATACTGACAGAGAGAGATGGAGGCGGTCATAGATCGGGTTATTTCTCTCCCGTTCTAGAACCTCTTGTCGCACATTTATTTCTCCATTCTTTGGGGTTCTCGACCCTTCCCCCTTTTTTTTCTTTAGATTTGCCATGTGTCAATAAGATAATATTAGCACGTGTAGGCGTAGAGACCTACATATATTTGTTATATGAGGATACAATTCATTTAATTTCTTTAAATACACATTGATAAAATCAATAATAGTCAATTTCTTCATTTACTAAAAATAACTAATTTCATATCCGATTCTTTTGTTTACTTCTCAAATCTTTTGAGATAATAAGAAAATATTTATTCCATTTTCTCGTGGTCTCATGATATTTCTTATGTATACTTTGTCAATAATTATTTATTACTAAACAATCATACAATATGCCAATAAAGATTATTTATTTCTAAATGTCTCGGGTATTACATTAAGACTGGTGCATGCAATCGAGCAACAATTGGAAATAATGATAGAATATGTGTTAGATCTTATTGGAAACTGTGAAGACCCGAATTTTCATATAATAAATTTATGTAATTTAATAGTTGTTCTATTATTTGAATTATGAATTTTGGGCTTGCTTTGTATGTTGTTGTATGAGGAGAGGGGTTTCGAACGAATTTTATTTTCGAAACGAACGTTATTTAAGGGGTCGTGAAAATTGACTTTTTTTACGTTCGATATTTGGGAAAACTTCCTTCATGAAAGTTGTAGAGCTCGTCCGTACGATCTCATGCATATATGGAACGCAATATTCGGAGTTTATATGAATAAGTTATGAATATTTGAAAATTAGAATTTTTGTATAAATATTAAGGAAATCTGAGTTTTTTCATTAAAGGACGAAAAAACTTCATTTTTGCCTCTCTCTCTCGACCTCAGCCCCGTCAGGTCAGACGCGACCCAACCCGCCTTTTCCTCCGCGATCGCCGCTCCACGCCCAGCCTCCCCCCGGTGCCGCCTTGCCCAGCCGCTGCCCTGAAAGCTGGATCGAAGCCCCCCCCTGTGCCAAGTAGCTGACCCGATCGGATCTTGGCCGTGTCGGCGTTGCACGGGCCGATCCTCCTCAGTTCTGGGTTGTCCTCCTCCTCCTGATCATCTTCATATCCTCCTTGCATGACGATTTTGCATGTAGAGTGAAAGATCAAGATTTGAAGTTTTCAATGGCTGTGATTCAATTTGGAATCTGATCAGAGGGCCGAGATTAATCCAACTTCAAAGTTCGATCTAGGACGATCTATACCAAATCACGCTTAGCTCCAGGTATGAAAATTACTCACCTTGTCATTTTAAAGAAGTTTATAGTTGACAACTTTTGCATCTGAGGTGGTTGATCGGCGTTGACCACCGTATTGACCGTCGTCTGACCTCTGCGTGTGGCGGTGCGTCGGACCGTATTTTGAGTTTTCATTATCTAGGCGATGATCTATGCATCCATACGAAAGTTTTGATATATAACATGGTCATGTTAGAAAAAGTTGATAAATAGTCAATTTAGGTTTTTACGCTCCTATTTAAAGTTTTGACGTTTTATCTTCGGTTCGCGATTTTTGAGAATCTGATTGTTGGTTTTGCTTCAAATTTTGATATGATGATCGTATGACTGTCTCGATGACTTTGTGTGGTCACGGGCGAAGATCTGACAGTTGGATTTTCATATAATTGTAAAATAGTGATTCAGGAGGCTATTTGTGAGAATTCGTCCGTCGGATTTTCATATAATTTTGCTAGGATGTTTCCAAGGGCGATCCGTGAGGATCCGACCGTTGGATCATCGTTTAAATTCGATCCGACCGTTGGATTGTCTTTATTTTAGAATCCGACCGTTGGATCGTTTTTATTTTAGAATCTGACCGTTGGATCATCATTTAAGTTTATTTCGTGTTTCGTATGCTAAGTAAATATCGTACTTTATTAGGTACTTGACGGTTTGGGTGAAGAGCGATTGGATTATTGTGGTTTTGGTTTATAGAAGACGCAGCATGATAAGAGGTGAGTAAATCTCACATGGCTCATATTACGAACCAAATGTCGTTAATTTCCTTATTTATGTTATGATTAAAGTGAAAAAGGCTTTATGGAAATAAATATCTGTTTTGAAAAGTATTGTGTATCGTGTAACATTTTAGGTCTAGTGTGACTCCTTTAAATGTTTTGGTATTTATACCATGGATCCAAAGACTTACGAGTTAGGGATCGTGGATCAAGTATGATCCTGGGTAGAAAAATCGGAACTCCACGCCTTTGGCCTGGTTAGTGGATACGATCAGTTAGAGCTCTAGTCTGTTAGCCATAGTATGACATGAAAGCAGTGAGTTGAATTACTCATGATCGTGAATAAGTATGACATGAAAGCAGCGAGTTGAATTACTTATGATCATGAATACATATTTATTATATAAGATGGGTCGAGTGGTGAGTGATAAGATTTGTTGGAAAATGGTTTGGAAATGGAAGTGGAATGTTTTGTTTCGAGTTGTGATTGTTTTGAGTAAAAGTTGTTGATTTACTTTTTTATTTCTATTTACTCATACGGACTTTCAAAAGCTTACCGGATTTTATGTTGTTGCATTCCCAGTACACTATTCAAACGGTGTAGCGGATAATCCTGCAGGTTAGAGTGACAACATTTATTTTAGTCGCTTTTCTTTTGTGAGGTTTGTTATGCTCATTTAGAGCTTTACAATTTACATTGTGTGTGAATTGTAATAAATAACTTGAGGATCTTGGAATTTTATATTCGAGTGGCAAGTGTTGTGTTTGTTTAAAAAAAAGACAAAATAATATTTCTGGTTGTTATTTGAGTGAGTTATTTAATTCACGCTTCGGATTTGAAATTGTTATTCAAAATTCGGGACGTGACAGAAACTGAGGCATCTTATTAATTTGTAATTGTCAAGTGCATCTCATCCTACTTGAGTTGAACTAATGTAAACATTACTGAGAGAGAGGAAAAAAAAAGAACTAGCTACTGATCCAGTTATTGTCATGGAAGGAGACAACAAACTAAAATCTGTTTACTTTGATCTTTCATATAAATCAGGAACTAGCTTTCGTTTCACCATCATCTACCTCACAATCCAAAACACCCCAAAAGACTCCATTTAACAAATCGCAAACCTTGTTTCTTCCTTAAATTGGTCTAGTTATATGCACATATTGTTCTCAGTACAATAATTTTGTTTTAATAAAGGATCCTACAGGTTTCAATTTGATATAGATAATCCATCTACAAATACCTTGAACTATATGTTGCATATTAGTTTGCAATCTTAGTTTGTGTAATTTTTTCTTTATTTCAGGCATGGATGGATCGTATGAACCTTCAATGTCTAATGGAAGTGACGGTAATGAAATGCAATATAAGGGAGTTCGGTATGATAAGTTGTGTACAACACAGCACGCAGCGATATCGATGAAGGTTTGCAAAGGTCTCTGAAGAAAATGAAGGCAATCCAAGAAATAGATGCAGCCAACATGAACAAGAAAAAAGGTCCTGGTCGACCTCGTGGCTCAAAGAATAAAATAAACCTAAGAAATAACCAATAGCGCACACCATACTCTTTTGCAAGTTACATTTGATTGTTAGAACTGTATTTCTTTAGGTGTCACTTTAGCTTTTGATGGTTCAATTGAACTGCTATGGATGATGACAAACTCTAAGCCTTGTCTATCCTTCTTTGGATGGCTGATGCTAATTTTTTTAATATATATGCCTATTATTACCATTTAATCTTTACTTCACGGGATTTTTCAATATATAATGAGTCTAATGTCATGTGGTTATTAATGTGTATAAGCAGACAAGCAGAATGAGTCTATTCAAATTCTAACTTGCTTTCTTTGCACACAAAGTGGAGAAAGTCTTGCAATAAATCTCTGCTACCATGTATAATCACTAGCTCCAAATACTTGAGCTATCAAGAAATGTGCCGCTGATACATATTAAGCTGATACATACTTTAATACAGACAATTTGACATATTATATAGTTTGCCACATAATATGTTAAATATAAACTCAAAGGTATGAATGCATGGAGTAGCCATAAACAATCACCTAAACATATATAGATGGTCCTGCATAAGGCACTTTTCCTCTAATAGACATATACATTGCTTCTAAAAAACTGCTTAGGCTTGACAAAGCTATCCTCGAGTCTCAGTTTTGATGGTGCTTTGTTCTTTTTGTCTTATCTTAGATTCAAACGTGCAGTTTGGGAGGACCCCATGAATCCCAAGCCCCTAGCTCATTACTAGTGTCCTAATTGATCTCCATTATCTTATCTACCATTACCAAGTCTTGACAAAGCCATCCTCGATGCTTGCACTCTCTTTATTTGCCAATGAGCATCCACCTTTCGTCTGTAACGTGCATTTTTTGTTTTGCTTTAATGGATCCTCGAACTTGAGTGAAAGCCAATGCATTTTCCGAAAGGGGGTCTTGAAAAAAAAAAAGCCTACCCCTTGGCACGAGATGTTGAAGTTGCACATGAAGTAGTCTCTATCTCCCGGTCGGAGTCTGAAATCCTGCGGCCACCTAGCTTTTAGTTTCGGCATCCAGGGCTGCGCCTACTTTGTAAACATGAAGTTGAAATACAGAATGCTTGACTACCTCAATAACAAGGGTGCCTCTAAGGGGTTCTCTTTAAAAACATTACACCAGCCTGCCATACACAATCGACCCCTTGCCCTACTACCTATATTTGACTTGGGCATTTTTGCAAACACCTTCTCCGCACTCCAAAGAACCAACAATCTAACAATCTAAGTTTCTAAAACTTTCTTTTCTCTGTTCTGTAAGTATTTCACTAATGATACAGCAACTCATATTAACATAAGAGGCTCTTCAGAAGGTCTTCTCGTCGACTCAACAAAATAGTAGAACAACTTTCAAGTGTGAATGGCTGCAAAAGCTCCCACGGTAACGGAATCCTCGCCCCCTTTAACTCCTCCACATGACTCACACCACTACTGCTACCATTTTGTACAATTCTCAGTTGATCCATTTCTTCCACCACATCACCCTCAATCTCAATTTCACTGTCATTACCACTCTCATTCCCATTGCTGGCCTGCAAGAACCCAGCAATCTCCAACTCACTATGATTATCACCGGATTCGAATTGTCGTTCACAAGAGCAATCTTGGCTGGCCTAAGAAGCTATAAACCTGCAAAAATGGATCTTGGACTGATAAGCTAGAATTTCAACTATGGACCAAGAAGGAAGAAGGAAGAAGGAAGAAGAAAGAAAGAGAGGAAAAGAAAGGCAGATAGAGAAGAACCGTTCGAAGGAAAAAAAAAAACCCTTAATTAACCATATTCTCTTTTGATTTTAAGATAATAGAGGATTAAAGTAGTAATTAAGGTTGTAATTTTGATAATGCTTCGATTTTACTGATAAAACAACGAATTGTGGTAAAAAGTGGTAATCTAGTTGTAATAAGTGTTAGTACTTCACTATTACACGTTTTCAGAATTACTTTACTAACAAAACAATGAATGTGTTGCTATAATGGTAAAACTTCATATATTTAAGTAAATTTGCGGTGAGTCCTTTATCGTGAAATAATGTTGTCTATTTTGTAACTACTGTCATTTAAGAGTTATTTACTTTTTTGACAATGTGTTTTCCAGATTTTACGGCAATTGAGGTCCAAAGTAGTAACTAAGGTTGTATTTGCGGTAGTTCTTCAATATTACAAGTCTGAGAACCATTTGACCGATGAAATAACAAATTGTTGTGGAAGTAGTAATCACCTCTTATTTGTGGTAATTTTTTATATTACAAGTCTGAGTACCATTTTACTAATGTGACAACGAATTGTTGTCAAAGTGGTAAAACTTTATGTAAATATTGTAAATAAGGCGCTGGTCCTTAATTGTGTATTAATGTTCTCTATTTTGTAACTCTATTTTATAACTAATACTTTTCTTGTGTAAATATCATCATCCATGAGAGAATTATTCGTTTAACAATGCATTTTACCATAAATTACAACAATTGAGGTCTAAAGTGGTAATTATGGTTGTTTTTATGATAATTACTTGAAATATGATGCATTTACAAAAAAAAAGGTTCACTTTACCAATGTTACAACAAATGTTTTGTTTATATGGTAAATAATCATATTAGACCTAAAACTTTTCAAGTTCTTATTCTTGTAATCCAGTTGTTCTTCTTGTAACCAGAGTCATTTCTTTTATAAATTATATCATTGATGAGACATTTTACAACAAACGATCACATTGGACGTATTTAGTGATAATTATAGTTGTAATCAAAGTAATTACTATATTTACGATATTCATTACAAGTTTTTGAACGATTTACGTATAAAACAATAAATGAGTACTTAGGACGGTAAACTTTTTTTTAAGTACACATGTCAAATTATAAGTGGATAACTTGTTGACATATACAACAGGTTTCACCAACTAATTTAATTTACTATATATTTATTAAAAAGTTGATGTATGACAAACATCAACACACCTTAGACTTCCCCTGTACATGATATCTTTCTAGACTAGAAATTATTACATGATCTCAGGTAATCCCAGTTGATGTCATTGGTCCACATAACATTATCTTGATTGGTTCTCTTAATTTAATTTTTTTTTTTTTACTCTTGTGCAAGGTTTCTACCTAATTCGAGTGATATAATTGACTTTGACCATCACATGAAAATGTCACGTGAAAGTCCGAGACTATAGAATAATTATCCTTTTAGACTATATTATTTTCTTCGGACAAATAACTTGTGTGCGCGACAAGTAGATAATGAAATTAGAAAAAGAAAAACTGTGGAACAAGTATACTTGGAAAACAATAAAAGTTGAGAAATAACAGCATGAGTTAGGCCTTTTCAAATCTTTTTTTTTTTTTAATATTAAAGAATTAAAGCCAAAGGGACACCGGAAACACAGAAAAGGGCGACAATTAAAGCCAAATCCTTCAGTTATGGTTAGACTTATGGACCAAGAATATAATATCCATATTTAAGGCAAAGTGACCGTTCTCTCTTCTCCACTAGAAACTAAATACAGGCACATCATTTAGTATTTAAAATTGAAGATCAATTTTGGTGGTTTGTGAATCTGTTGGCTCTGGACGTAGATAGGCCCTATGTATAGGTGTTAACCAGGAGGCCAGTGAGAAACTGATCGATATATTTTAGAACCCTCTCTCTCTCTCTCTCTCTCTCTCTCTCTCTGGTTTCTCAGTCCCTCTTTTCAGATTTCAGTTTCGTAGCTTCTGCAGTTAACACATTGAAGGTAGCTCTGAAACACCAGCTGAAGCGTGGACGTGTGGTTTTTGAAACTATTATATATTGTAAAGTCCAAAATCACATCCCTCTCTCATTATAGTTATATATGATTTCTCCTTTTTTTATTTAGTTATGAAAATTAACTCTTTCTTATATTTTCAATGCATGCGAAGATTCTATTCATGTAAAACAATTGATTCCTCTTATGTTCACCGATCTTCTTCTCTTTTGAGTTGGGAGTTATGACCACTTCTTTCATCACCATGGTATGATCTCTCTCTCTCTCTCTCTCTCTCTCTCTCTCTAATTTTCTCTGTTAATAGTAATTTACTGTTATATAGTGATCTTTGTGTTTGAAACTTAATTTGAATGCTATTTCAAGTTGGATCGGATTAATTTCTAGTTTCAGACTACTTTTGTGCTGCAGTACCTATAGACCATGACGTAGATTCATTGTCTGTAAGTGGGATCTATACATGTAATTGCAATAACCATGTTTTAAAATGGTGGCCGGTTAGATTTAGTGACAACTTGATTGATTAATATTATAGAAAATTATGTTGTTGATGCATATAATTAGATAACTAATTAGGAATGATGTGAAGTGCAGCTTCTAAGTCGAGTGATGCTTGGTTCAATGGCGAGTGTTGTGACGGCGTTAGTTGCTCGACCGGCGGCTACAATCACGACCTTGCTCTACTACAGCGATGTCCTCCCCCGGAATTTCGACTCACGGCGATTGGAGCGACTGGTTCGACGTGATTACCTTGTTCGAGACAATTACTTCTTCCATTTTCTGGTCAACTTTTTGAGATGCTTTTGGTAGCAAGGAACTAACTTGTATGTACGTTTGGGTCGTTGACCATAATTGGTCATGTAATTAGGGGTTCGATCGATCTGTTTATAAAATAGGAGGCCTTTTCTCATTGTCCTAGTTTCCTCATCCTGGCAAGTGCAAGCTCCATTTTCTCTTTCCCAAGTTTCTAATCGGAAATTGAAAGATGCAATAAAGTTGATTGCTCTGCACACTAAGCGGATCGATCGAGTATTTGCATAAAGATATTTGAGTATTTATGATCATCATATTCAAGAGGTATCTAATGAATAAAATTTATCAATACAGGCAACTTTTGGCGAAATAATATTGAAAAAAAAAAAAATGTGTCATTTTGAAGGTGTGCCTAAGTGTCTTATGCAGTACTTGGGTTGGAATACATCAAGTCCACTAAACCCTTATGAACAAGTATTCACTAAAACGCCTATGATCACAACTCATCAAAATGAGCTAATGCTAACATTAAGGACCCATGAAATGCCGGCCAAGAAAAGAAAGAAAGAAGAAGACAATAATCAAGCTTTCGTAATGCAATATCTTAATTTTAGATATTCACCAGTCTCGTCCCATTAATTTCTGGTGCTTTCGTAGTTGGCGTGGCTTACATGCATGCATGGACCTGTCTTTTACTTAATGGTAAAGCCAACTCCCACTCCGCATTTGGCAATCTCCTCCTAAGGAATCTATGCATATCAGAAACGGTATCCATATCTCGGATTTTCTTGCCAAAGAAATCACCATCTCATAAATATCATATTTATTACCTTCCCTCGATTGTTTCCTTCCTAGGTTAACTGCACTTATTATCATTTGACCATATCCTCATTTTCCCCTATACTCGAAATACCATCGCACCAACTCCCACCCTTAGTATCAATGGAGAAACGGTGGTTCCAGACTATAGTACAGGTGGTGGTCCAGATTGATGTTATTGATCCATATGATTTGTGTCTGTTTTTTATTGGTCTTTCAATTTAATTTTTCTTTTATTTTTTCACTCCCTGCATGGTCTCCACGAAATATAAGTGATGTTATTGGCTTAAACCATCACATAACAGTACCACGTGGTATTCGGGGACCACCCAATAATTTCCGAGCATGAACATGGGCAACACCGTATTTTTCACTCGTAACCGTCCCTTTCTCTGAGACCTATAAAGAGAAGTCCAGTTGCCCATTCTCAGTCGCAACCAGAGCATTGAGCAACTCCCAAAAAAACACCGCTGACGACCAATGGCGTCCGGTCACGAAGTCCAAGTGAAGCTCTCCTCCGCTAGAGACCTCAAGAACGTGAACTGGAGACACGGCCCCGTCAAGCCGTACGCCGTCGCGTGGGTCGAGCCGAGGAACAAGCTCTCCACCAAGGTGGACGAGGATGGCAACATGTCTCCCGAATGGGACGAGACGCTGACAATCCCTATCCCCGGTCCTGTCAACGACGACACCATTCTCTACATCGACATCGTGCATGCCGGAGCCGAGCCCGACACCAAGCAGCTGGTGGGATCTGCTCGGCTCCGGCTCCGCGACCTTGTCGATGACCTCGGTTATGACGAGCGTGCTAGCCGCACTCTTCACCTCAAAAGGCCCTCCGGTCGGCCTCAGGGAAAGGTGGACGTCAAGGTTACGGTGAGGGAGCCGCGCTATCGTGCTCCGGAGCCGTACTATGCGCCGCCTTATGGGGTCCCACCTGCAGGCTCTGGAGGCTACCATGCTCCACCACCGCCGGCGTATGGTGACCCATACGCAGCAGCACCACCGCCGCCGTCGGTGTATGGTGGACCGTACGCTGCACCGCCTTCCGGATATCCCTACAATGCGACTCCTGTGGTGTACAGTCAGCCAGCCCAGCCGAGTTATGGTCAAGTGCAGTACGGGCAGGAGGAGAAGAAGAAGAGCAAGTTTGGTGGGATGGGAACGGGATTGGCTATGGGGGCGGTAGCGGGGGCGCTGGGTGCATTTGCTTTGGCGGAGGGTGTTGATTATGTGGAGGACAAAATTGCAGACGACGTGTCGGAGAAGGTGGTGGATAATCTGAGCTACTATGATGGCGATGACTTCTAAGTTGTTGATGGGGAGTCGAGAGGCGCAGAGTCCAGTAGCCAGTGGCTCATTTTGACGTGGGTTCCATGTATATATGGACTGTGCTTTTAATTAAATCTTCTTTGTGGCATTGTTGTTTTTAGGTTCATTGTCTCTTTGTTTTCAATAATTGAAAAAATGAAAATGATGATCGTTTGAATGAACAAAATGAAGGACAAGGTTTACTCTTTGGGTGAATGAACATATTCACTCTCTCTTGCGATTAACGTATAATAACTTTATAATTTTCTAATCCAACCTTTCATGTTGTATAACGTAATGTAAAGATTAGCTCTGTAAAAAATCAATCAAATTGAAGACATTTTAGTTATTCATTTTTTATAAAATACATGGACGGTTTATCATTATAGTAGTAAGTGTTGTTAGAACCATCTATTTGTTTGATTCAATTAGATATTTAAACGATTTCCGATTTGATTAATTTTTTACAGAGATGATTTTCAAAGGTTAATTTAAGATATGGACCGTTGGATTATAAATTTATTAAATAAAAGTATGTTAATCAACGATGAGGTAAATATACTCGTTCACCCTCGAAGTGAACCTAAGAATTGTCCCAAAATAAATGATAATTAATCGTACTGGTTTGAAACAACATACCTGAATGAATGATGCAGCTCAATTTATAATCTTGACTCATTAATTGTAATTAAGGTGTTGTAGACGAGATAATTGAATGAGAAATGTCCTCACACGCACGCACACAAAAACATGTTTCCATGATCATTTTTTTTTAAAGGGGTTTGGAACGGACAATTCTTAGATTTACTCTTAGGATGAATGAGCATATTGACCTCCACTGGCGATAACATACTTTTACTTAATAAATTTATAATCCAACGGTTCATATCTTAAATTAGCCTTTAAAGATCATATCTGTAAAAAATCAATCAAATCGGAAATCGTTTAATTATCTAATTGAATTAAACAAATGGATGATTCTAACAACACTTACCACTATTATAATGAACCATCCATGTATTTCATAGAAATGAATAACTAAAAAGTCTTCAATTTGATTGATTTTTACAGAGCTAATCTTTGTATTATGTTATACAACATGAATGGTTGGACTAGAAAATTATAAAATTATTATGCATTAATCGCAAGTGAGAGTGAATATGCTCATTCACCTAAGGGGTGAACCTAAGAATTGTCCGTTTGGAACCCAGTCTAACTGGGAGACTCAGCCTCATGCTCAAATATTATTAATAGCAAGAGAAAAATTGTACAACGAGGGGGACATATAACCTTCAATCACCTCGAGTAGTAGTACAAGAATCTTCATGGAGTGCATCCTGAATAATAACAGGAGCATCCTCTAACTAATACTCGTCTAAGTAAGACAAACTAGTGAGATGTGCTAATCTATGTGCAACACCATTCGTTTCACGATATATAGACTGTACCTTAGCGGAAGGAATAACATTCAAGTAGGTCTTGCAATCCTCCACAATACAGTCCACTTCAGAGAGGTCTTCCGTATCTCCGTTAAGAGCAGTGACAACCATAGTACAATCAATTTCAATATCAATATTGATCATACCTTGGTGAATAGCAAGCAAGAGACCAGCTCTCATGGCTTCAATTTCTATGTGTAAAGCAGAACGTACAAAAGAAAAGGGGTGTGCAATAGCAGCTAAAAACGTGCCATTTTCGTCTCGAATAACTGCCCCAATTCCTTACTGCCCACTGTCCGCATGAAAAGCTCCGTCTACATTCAATTTCAGCCTACCACTCGGTGGGTGTTTCCAGCGAGTCATGGGTCGTTTCTGCTTCAGCACTGTCCTTTTGTGGACCTGTTGATAATAGTCAGATAAGAGTTTGGAAGCCCAGCATGCATTATTCAAAGGATTAAAGGAACCACCCTTCCAAAGAACTCTGTTTCTTTCGGACCATAATGCCCATAGTAACATCAAGAAAACATCACGCTGCTGTTGGGTTAGTGTTTCAGCAACATCAAGTACCCACGCAGCATGGGTGTCAGCATGCACCATCCTCATCTTTTAGCTAAGTGGTCCAAAAAACCAAAATTCCTCCACCATTTTGCAATTGCGAAAAACATGCAGATCAACCAAAGCTTGGTGACAAAACACACAATTCAAATCATCTATCTTACACCTTCTAGCTAGGGCCCCTTTAGTGGGCAATTTGCCTTTTAGGAGCCTCCAAGTAAAAGAACGTACCTTTGGTGGTACACATGCATGCCATGCAATCATTTCTAATCCAACAAAGTTTATTCCAATTCTAAGTTGAGAAAAAGAAAAATCTGGTGCATTTCTCAGCGTCAATTGAGCGGCATATGGTAGCAATTTTATGTATTCCATCTTCCTAAATCTCTATTCTCTTATTGAAGCTTGGATGGGAGCAGTCCCAATAAGGAGTTTCATAATTATTCAGAGGAAAGTAATCTACTGCAACACGAAGATAGCAATCCTTGCAATCAACTACATGGGTACTTTGAGTCCTTATCTTCTGGGATTTGGCGAGACAGGTTTGAGATTGACGTGGGGTGTAGAGAGAGGAGAAGAGGGCAAGGTAGCAAAATATATATATGAAAGTTTTTAATTATGGGTTGTAATGAGCACCCCGCATAGTGTAGGGAGAGGAGAAGAAGGTAAAGTAATATATATGAAAAAGTTTAAGGGAAAATTAATGGTCACTCCCTGTACTTTTAGGGCGTTAACAGTTCAGTCCTTATTATCTTAATTTAACAAGTTACTCCTCAAACATTCAAATTTCACACAATGTGGTCCAAAATGACTATTTTACCCCCTCTTCATGTTATATACAGTCCGGCTACACTAAGGACGTCCTTAGTTTTTCATAGGTACGGATTTCCGGTTTTCACCCACTTTCCGATCATATTTTCACATCTTAACCGTTCAGTTTTTAGGTCCTAATATATAGATCACCTCTGCAAATTTTCAGCCAATTTTGTGATCGTTAAGGCATCCAAAACTGCAATTTACCATTATAAATACGAATGGTTCCGGTTCGATAGATTCGATCCGTTCGTGTAAATTGCAGTTTTGGATGCCTCAACGATCACCAAATTGGCTGAAATTTTTCAGGGGGATCTATACATTAGGCTCTAAAAAGTGAACGGTTAAGACGTGAAAATGTGATCGGAAAGTGGGTGAAAACACCAAATCCGTACTTAAACCTTAGGTAAGGACATCCTTACCTGAGAAAAATCCTTTATATATATTTACCCCTCACTTCATGTCATATATATATATATATATATATATATATATATATATATTTACTCTCATTGGATACTTGGCGCTGGATACTTTGTGGAAGACGGAGAAGGAGAAGGCAGAGATGTTTCGTGAGAGAATATATATATATAAGATGAAGTGGGGTAAATATATATAATATATATATATATATATACACACACATACACACACATATATATATATATATATACACACACACAGATATATACATACATATATATATATATATATAATATGGGGAGAGAGAGAGGAATTAAAAAAAAAAGACAAATAAGGGTAAAATAGTCATTTTAGACATATTATGTGAAATTAGAGAGAATAAGGACTAAACTGTTTAATTTAAAAGACGATGGACTGAACTGTTTTTTAGAGAAAAGTACAGAGAATGGCCAGTAATTTGCCCAAAGTTTAATTATGGGGTGTAACGAGTCATACGTAAGGTGCAATTAGCTGCAGCCTAAACTTTTGTTATATATGTTTTCCATAATTCCATTAGTGAAGTAGTCCAGTTCTCAAACAGATAATTAAGCGTTTTATTTTAGACTTTAAAACTTAACATATAGAGTGCGATCCATTTTGTTACTTTCTCTCTCTTTTTTACCCTTTTTTTTTTGAATAATTGTTATTTTCGTTTTTTTTTTACGGGTTTAGAGCCCAGCCTAGCTGAGTGGCTCAACCCCACACCCAATTTCATTTATTATATTAATAGGAGAGTTTTGCAACTGAGGGAACATAAAACGTGAACCCCGTGTTACAGGATAACAAACACAATAGTCCTCATAGAGAACATACTGAATAATAGCAGGTGTCTCGTCTAACCAAACATCATCAATAAACCCAATACTAACAAATTGAGCAAGCCTATACTTTCGCTTAGTATGAAAGAAATTGCCAATATTTGCAAGCGTACCAAAAATTGTCATACTTCTTGAACAGAAACATCTTTAGTAGAGGAATACTCATCATTATCATTTAGAAGAGAACTACTTCGAAGCAATATAATCCAACAACCAAAGTTTTATAGCAACCTCCAAACGAGTCTTAATTTATAGCAAGAAGTTCAACAGCGATTAGTAGCAAAACACCCATTAAAAGACCGCTCTAGTCTCAAATAACCCATGCGAAATGTTTGTACCCCCATCCACCTTACGGGGGAAAAATAAAACTTTGGGTTTAGGATGAAGTATCAGACTAATGCGCTTTTGGAATATCAATGGAGCCTGGCCTTCCCATAGGTAAGAATGCACTGCAACAATGAATCTTTAGGACCAGGAGAGGCATCCTGTATAATTTGATTTATTTCATACCCAGAACTAAATTATATTAATCGCAAAAAGACAAAGGTCTTCACAACAAATAGCCTCGATCATCCAATCATTGGCATGAGTTAATTACCCAGCACACAAAAATCTAAAGGACATATACAATGCCGTTTAACGAGGAACTCAAACTAATACGTCCTCGATCTAATTGCCACTGGCGGATCCAGTATATTCTATTCCATGCCGCCAAACCACGCCCCGCCCCCCCTCCATGGGGTCCCACCTTTCCATCCGTTGAAGGCGCAAACCATGCATAAGTAGCCATGATTAAACATTGCATAAATTTTTTTACAGTCTCTCTATCTTATGACCTTTTTCTTTAAGGCCATAAGTTTTTATCCATGAGAATGATTAAAAACACAAGAGTTTCATCTCCTCTCATAGTAGACTTTTATCTTTAATTTATGCCGGCTATTGTAGTTCAAGGTTTTTTTTATATTATTTTTTATTTATTTTTTAAAAAAACTATTGTAGTTCAATTTCTCTCATAGCGAATCAAAGTTCTGAATCCGCCGCTATTTACTCGTACATAAATTTTTACGTCTGAAAAACTAACATTGTCTAATTTTTTTTTAATTAACAGAGAAAAATTCATATTTTTATGTCTCAAACAATATTTTATGAGAGGAACTCTTAGTCTCAAACTAGATGTATAGTGATGAGGACATGTCGATGGAATCACTTATCTTATACTTCATAAAAATATATTGACGTGGTCATATATCAAGTCATCACATATCCATTCATACAGATATATGGCCACATCCATATCCTTACAATAAAATATGGTTGATTGTCACCCACTACGATCAAGATTAAGTAGTGTAGGTCATTAGCTTAAGTTGAAATTCTAAGACTACGTGAAGAGTACTACAAGCTGCAACTTTAAACCTGTAAACATCAATTTTTGATTCAATCATGGAATGCCCGGCGACTTATTTGTCAAGCTACTTTCAAAGTCTCTGTCTCTGCCACAGAACCCTAAACCCAACTCATTTACTCCATCTTTTCCAGCTGCCAATTCTCTAAGATCGAATAATTGTTTTCATTTCTTGTGTCACAAGCATCACAAACCAGCTCACTGCCAGCTGCCCTTGATTTCGCCTTTGGAATTCTTCATATAATGATATAAATACATACATATAGCCATTTAGGAGCTTAATCGATCAGTAAAGAGAAGCTACTTTCCAGGCAGAAAATATGCTTTGATTTAATTAGTTTGGTCGTGTTTATGGCCCTACTGATTCAAAAAGATGTTGACAATTTTACAAATCCGATTCCTGATCGATCTTTATGATTTCCTTGCCCTCGAAGTATCGAACTAAGATACTCTCTCCATAAAGCCTGGGCACGTAATATTCCAAGAAGCCAATAATGGCGATTTTTAGGCACATAAATTTTAGTAGGTGAACACATAAATTATACTGGGTATATATACCTGTTTGAAAAATTGATTTAAGTCGCGATCTTTTCTTTCAAGAACAGATCTCAATCAATTTTCGAATTATATATAACAGATAGGGACTTTTTTTAATTTAGTAACTGTGCAACAAGAAAAGCATTTTTAAGTAGATCGAAGATATATTGCAGAGGGCTCACACTTCATTGACTAATAGTACTGCATGTGATTCTTGATCGTGAAGTCACTAGAAGAAGGAAATGGACTTTTGCAGATCAAGAGCTGCAAACAAAGGAAATACTAAATAATTCTGGGTTGTTTGCTTTGATTTAGTATTTTAAACTCACAAGTGACAACAGAGCGAAGTAGAGACCAAGAAAAAAGAGATTATTATAGTAACTAACACCTTGGGTTAGAGGCCAATTGGCTTTAGTGTTATGCTAATTAAGCCAGCATGAATATATAAGTATTTTGGTTGCGCGTTTAACACAGCTGGTGTGATGGTAAAAGCTTAACGAAATAGGTCACAGGGGAGCTAGAACCTAGAAGAGAGGCTGCTTCACTCGCTTGCTCTTGCCTCACGCTACATGCCACTGCTGACATGTGGATGCTCCCTCCTTCAGCTGGCTTGCAATGGACGCTGACTATCAAAGTTTTTTTTTTTTTTTTTTAACTTCATTCTTATTTTGAAGTGACCAAAAATAAAAACTGTAAAGATGAAAGAATTCCTCGGTCACTCAGGCGGTTGAAATTATAGGTTATTTCTTTTTGGTAAAAATTAAGATTACTATAACAAAACTCTTCTATGGCACGAACACAATTGGATTAAAGTAATGGGTTTAAGAGGCCATTGATAGCAAAGAATTGAACCAAATTCTGGTGTCATTAATGTGTTGAAGCATCAACTCCAATGCTTGCTTCTCGATAAATTATGTGTTAAAGATACCTGATTTGACGCAAGTTTCTCATTAAATGTGTGATATTCTTAATGATCGTTTTGGTTCTCCAAGTCTCTGGATACCATTGATACAAATTCCTAAAAAATTACTAAATCATACGCAATTCTAACCATAATTGTACCTTAGTGAAGCAAGTTTAGCTGGAAGCATATTTATTACTTCATAAATAAGTATTTTTTTTAGTCATACAAATCCTTTTTAATTTTTAAGAAAATTTATACATGCAGGCCCGTTAAGCTAGGACAGCTATATAAAAGCTAATGTGTAGCAGTTGTGGTTTATCTCATGAATTTAGGGACATGTAATGTAGCCTATGTCAATTTAGCGTGATGACAAAGATTATCTGCCTAATAGCTGAAAACCCTAAAAGATCTGGTCTTTCCCCTACAAAGTTGAAACGATAAGAGCTGCCAAATTATTTCCAAAAGTTCTACACTTTGACTCACTTTCTTGCACATATTCATGTGAAAAAAAAGTTCGGATTGTTTCGGCAAAAGGGAAAAAAGAAGATTTTCGTAGATTAAGAAACAATTGCTCATTCAACGAGCTAAACTTTAGCATTGTACTTGCCATTTCTTAAGATATGGGCAAGTTATTTGATAACTTGCCATTTAAGATTGAATGTTTTTTAGCTCATAATTTAAAAAGATTAGATAGAAGAGGAAAATTAATGAAAGATCCAATGAATCACAAAAATTGGAACAAAATGGGAAATGAACTCCTAAATTTCTTGACATTTTGTTTTGTCTGTCTTTCTTCCTCCCCTGACTGCCTCCTCCAGAACCTTAGCCGAGAAGTCCGCAGTTACAGCACAAAAATCTTCTTCCCAAACTACCCTCCCCTTTTCACCTTCCTTCCTAAGGCAAATCACGTAATTTCTTCCCTAAAAGTGGTCACTTTCGCATTTATTTTTAGCGGGAGGAAGGCACAGAGCAAAAAGGGAGAGAAGGGAGAGGCGTACGTGGCAAAAGCTCACAGAGCTGCCAATATATATAGATTCTTCTCCTCTGTAAAACAGCTCCATTTCTTTGTGATTTAGCTTTGGTTCTTCTCCCTTATGCCTATTTAGGGAGCCCTCCATTTTGTTAAACCCCCCATTGTTTCTCTGGTTCTTGCTTCACAACTCTCGTTCTTTGCTTTCCCTCCCAAACAGACCCATTTCTTTGATTCTGCGTTTTCTTGAATGCCGATTCTTGGCGTGACCCAGGTTCCTGATTTCCCAAAAGCTTAGTCATTCTTTTACCTTGCTGCATTCTTAGAACACCCATTTTCTTGAACAAGCTTTGTTCTTTGTGTTGTTTTTAACCTCCCCCAGTACTTTTTATCTTTCCTTGTTCACCAGCTTTTGTGAGTTTCTCCAAATTCTCAGAGACGTCAAGATGTTTGGGTTCGGGAGGCCTAAATTTGTCACTAAATGGTAATTTGGCACAAACCCATTTCTTGTTTTTGTATGACTTTATGTACAGAATTTGGGTTCCTGTTTCTTTTAAAGTTTTGTTTGGGTTCTAATTTTGGCTCTTTTTGATGCAGCAAATCTGATATAAAGGGCATGAAGGTGAGGCTTGAGGCGATTAAGAAGAGGAGGAACTCTGTGCTCAAGTATTTGAAGAATGATGTTGCCGAGCTTCTCAAGAATGGCTTTGATGTTAATGCATATGGAAGGGTAAGTTTTATGGTTCATTAGCTTTTCTGCCCAAAAAAGCTTTGATCTTTATCTTGGATTTTGATTATTGCCTTTTGTTCATGATCCTTACTTGGGTGTATTTGCTTCTCTGTTGCTTTTTATGGTCTTCTTTAGTGGACGGTTTGCCTTTACAGTCTTTGTTTTTGGGTCTGCTGCAAATGTTGCCAGAAAAATAGGCTTTCTTGGTGCCCTGCCTCATGATTTTAGATGATTATCTGTTTATTTGCCCTTTTGGCCAGAAAAATAGGCATGTTATTGTTGCTTCATGTCAGAATCATCATATGTATATCTTGCACATACATGCCCACATATGCACATGTTTGATGATGCAGTACATTTTGGAGACCTATTTTACGTTGCCACCATGGCATCACGTTACACCAAAAATGGAATTTAAAGAAAGAGATGTTTTATACATGGATTGCATGATGTTGATCACGCATTGAATGCCCTCTGCTTACTCATGAGTCATTCATTCTGTATGAATTGGATAACAGATGTGTATGGGGCATGTGATCCAATTTGGAGTTTCATTAAAAAGGATTTGCTTTACCAGTAGATGATTCCAACTTGTTGCAGTGGTAAACATAATATTGATGGAGATGCCAGGACATGAGTCTTTGTATTGGCATATAAGTGACATTATGTGCCTTGGTGTCTTTTGTACCTGTCTTTATCTTCATTTTGTTTCAAGGCTTTATTTGCATTGGCCTTGGTCAACTTTGACTCTTTCACTTTGCTTCCAATTGGAGAACCATGAGTGCTCAACATTATGTGAGCAATTAATAGGTTAAACATGGGAAAAATGAAACATAATCTGGAGCACTTAAATTGGATCTATAGTCCTGCATCGAAACAGATTTTACCATTACTGTAATCATTGTGGTTCAATGCAAGGCATATGGTTTAACTGACAAAAGATGAATGCAAAGATGCAGTGACGCTGTCTCCACCTTCCTATTGAGTATTGATTGTTATATATATGGATTACTGATGCTTGCCACATATGAGTATGATACTATGATCACTATTAATAAACGAAAAGAGCTATGATTTATTAACCTCACAAACCTTCCAAATCATTTTACATTATTCTATGCTCATAACTTTTCATAAATTGGTGCAACAGGCTGAGGGAGTTCTGGTTGAGCAAAATATGTCCGCCTGTTATGCACTGACTGAGAACTTTCTTGACCTGTATCGCAAATCATCTTTCTCTCATGCAAAATCAGAGGTATGCATGGCTTCCAAGATAATGCTTTTCGCTTTTATTGGCAGAGTAAAGTAGTAGACTATGAATACCATACATGTCTACTGATTGTATGCAGTTTGTTCAACTTTTAGTTTCTCCTGTTCTTATTTGTTTTATCTGGTTTTATAGGGAATGTCCTGAAGAATGCAAGGAAGCTGTTGCATCTGTGATATATGCTGCAGCAAGGTTTTCTGATCTGCCAGAACTGCGTGACCTCAGAAACATGTTTACTGAAAAGTATGGAGATTCCCTACAATCTTTTGTGAATAAAGAGGTAATAAGTCATTGCTTGCTCTCTGAAGTCATACTTACGCTATAGGTTTGTTTCTGGTCTGATCCAATTAGTTGTTTATGCTTAGTTTGCGGATAAATTCAAGTCAAAGCCCCCTACAAAGGAGATGAAGGTACAATTGATGCATGACGTAGCGAGAGAATACTCAATCGAATGGGACTCCAAGGCTCTGGAACAAAAGCTGTTTACTCCACCTCCAATAAACAAGGTAGGCATCAGTAAGATTTCATCTTCATGAAAAGATCTTGAAGAATGATCTTTTGAACCTGCAAATGTGCTTAGATGCCAACATTTTCCTATTATCCTGCAAAATCCATGTTCTGAAATATGTATGACATTTGTGCAGGGGCAGCCTAGGTATGGGTCTCCATGTGACAGTGATGATGATATGTATAGATCACAGAAGAAGGATAATGCTCTTCCGAAGAGAAAAAATAAGGGTGATGGAGACAAACGGAGCTATGTAACTGATGATACTGCATCAGTAGGAAGTGATGATGAAGCAACAGATATGTCCCATGATGGCCGAATGACTGCTTCAAGTTCAGTAGGAAGTAGATCCGAGGATGAAGCAGAAAACAAGGTGCCCTCTTCCTGTAAGTTCACTGCACCCCCTTACTACAAACCAAAGCCTCAGAAAAAAGAAAGTGTCTTAGAGGAACCCAGGAAGGTGAATGGTCATGCTGAACGAAGGTCGGTTAGGAGAACCTCGAAACCAGCAGCAGGTAGTGACAATCATGGAAGTGATCCGAGGGATGAAGAAGAGAGGGTAATGGATGGGCTTTTGATGCATTACAGTCATAAACAGTCACCCTATGACTCAAGCAAGATGAAGGGAAATCTAAAACCTCGCTACAACCAGTCAGATGAAGATACTAATGAATCCACAAGGCACAGAAGCAGCAGGTCTGAAAGAGCAGCATCTCTGCCACCACCAGAGCAATCAACTTCACCTGAGCCGACAAAAAGGCATGCTCGAGGCAGTTCCTTACAACCAGATGCACATGTGCACCCGAAACTACCGGAGTATGATGAATTGGCAGCCCGAATTGCAGCTCTTAGAGGAACATGATGGTCTGATAGCTTGAATCGCCCTCTTAAAAGGAACATAGAAGAAGGATGACATTAGAAGTGTCCTGTAAAGATTTACTAGGTGTATGTCCATTATCATATCATATCTACCATAGGGACTTCTAGTCCTTCATTAGCTTACTCATCACATTTGATTGTATACATCCTCAAAGTTCATGATTTGAACACATTAGATATACATACACGTCACACTCATTTAATATACTTGGTTTTTTAGTTCATTACCATGGAATTAACCTTTGCTAATATCTAGTAGTCTGAATTATATATATATATATATATATATAGCGCTTCTCCGATGTGGACGTCCGTACTTTTTGCTTAGGTGCGGATTTCCGGTTTTGACCCACTTTCCGATCATATTTTCACATCTTAGCCGTTCAGTTTTTAGGTCCTAATGTATAGATCATCTCTGCAAAATTTCAGCCAAATTGATGATCGTTAAGGCATCCAAAACTGCAATTTACAACAATTAATACGAATGGTTCCAGTTCGATAGATTCGGTTCGTTCGTGTAAATTGCAGTTTTGGATGCTTTAACGATCATTAAATTGGCTGAAATTTTGCAGAGATAATCTATACATTAAGATCTAAAAACTGAACGGCTAAGATATGAAAATGTGATCGGAAAGTGGGTCAAAACCGAAATCCGCACATTTTCATATGTGCGGATATCCACACATGAGCAAAGATATATATATATATATATATATATATAATAATAATAAAATAAAATAAAACTTAATACAAAAGAAGAAGAAAAGACTGTCACAGAAAACGCACCGTTTTGGATAGTACAAAATAAAATACATACCAAGGTTCTTAGAGTCCGAGGAACAGAAACACTGGAATTACGATGGAAGAAGAGTCAGTGGAGACAAGAGGGCAATCAGAGGTGGAGAAGGTGATGAGTGAAGTACACTTGGGGTGCCCACCTGGTTTTACTGGCCCTCATATTTCCTACTTCACCTTCTCCATCCCACAACCTGGACCTGGTACGAAATCTCTCTAACCTTTGATCTCTGTGTTTTGTGTTCATTGAAACATGCAAGCTTTAAGCCTCTAACACTATCACTTATGAATAGGATTGATTGAGCCCAGAAGCTCCAATGACGTTTCCCAAGTTGAAGAAGCAACTACTTCCATTTCCACACAGCAAAACATAAGTTTTGACGAGGATGGCGATCTCATTCTTCCTAGACGAAAAACCAGTACGTTGTCATTCATACGTATTCATTCTGTTGGTGTTATTACTTTTGTAATGTTGTATTGCGTGTGCTTATGTTTTTGATCTTGAAGACTTGTATATGGGAGATGGGATTAAGAAACCAAACAAAGATAGGTGTCTATGAGAAACTAGCTAATTCAGCTAGAGGCTGTGACTCCAACTGGCTAATATGTCTATGTCTTAGTTCACAAACCTCCATTAGACTTTAGAGTTCTGCAATTGCCGACGTGTATAGCTAAGGGATGGCAGCTATCAACATTTTCAATTATGATAAGGCTTACAAGTTACAGCTAAGGCTTTATCTGTTTTTATTTCCAACAGCTCGATTTGCAATACATTACTAGTACCTTTGTCAATGTAAGTTTATGGCCAAAGTGGAGGCGTTGAATTTCTGCATCCAAGACCTTACAAAACTTATCCAAACTTGCAGAAAACCTCCAATTCATACTCCTGTGCATTGTCTAATCCCCGTCATCCCCCATCTTATTCATGGTAGTTGTCCACTTATAAGGTAGTATGGAGATTAGCAGTGAGCTAAGATTTACATTCCCAATTACGAGTATGCCTAACTAACTAGTTGCCAAATCCCTCTAGCTCTTTCACAATCTCACATAATAGGTTGTTTTCCAAAGACCAAGATAAAAGATTGCAATATTATTTTTCAAGGTAAGGTGCCTCTTGAGTCATTGTCCATTAGTGAGAAATCCTCCCTTTCTTGAGTCATTGTTCACTAGTGATAAATCCTCCCTTATTTGTTAACCACAGAAAAATCCATCAATTTACCTCGTGTTGAATCCTGAAGAAACTCCAGCATAAATTACCCACATGCATCACACCCTTCCAAGTAAACGAGTAGTCAGATTTAAGCCTAAAATTATTCTGAATGTAAACTCATCTTTCATATTATTTTCTTTCTATTATGCTCAAAGCCCTTATCCTTTTGGTGGAGTCTATAGCTATTTTTGCAAGAAGGCTTGGTTCATTTGAGCAGCAATTTTGAACGACTCTTCCATTCCAATATTTCAGTTTCTCTTCAGTAATGTTTAGAACTAAAGTTTTTCCTAAGGTAAGGGTAGTTTGGATAATTGCTCATTGAAAGGTCAACAGTTGTGAGTTGTGACATGGGTGAGAGAAAAACACCTGCCTTTTTGTCTTTTCCCTAATTGGTTATAATGTGTAAACATAGTTCTGAAATTGAGAACCATTTGCTTTAGATTGTCCAGTTGCATTAACTGTATGGAAAAGGCCTTTGAGGGAGTCTAATATGAGTGAAGACAATCCAGTTGATTGTGTGGCCTTAGTGAAAGATAGATGTCTTTGGAGGGGATAAAAGGGATTGGTTCTGGGCAGATGTGAAGGGGGAGGAGCTGGAGGTTTTTTAGAAACGAGTTTGTTTTTGGGCAGCTTTATGGTCATCAGTTATTCTCAGAATTCATACATAGTTCATTCCACGCTATTCTTTAAAATTGGAATTCTGTAGTGGTGTAGCTATGTTGAGTTCTACTGCTGTTTGTTTGATGCTATTTTTAGATTTAGTCTAGAACTAGCTTTGCAATGTCAGTCGACATCCTGTCCTCTATTTTGTACTTTGATTGTCCTTTTAATCGAACTTTGATCTTATAAAAAAATTCATAAGAAATTTCTGTTTTTGCTGCATCAAAAGTATTATGAGTTAACTTCTCAAGTTATAACACAAAGAGATATTAAGACAGGGGATCTCCAACCCTTATACCCGTTGCAGGCTTAAAAAGCATCAGTCAATTTCTGATTGACAATTTATGATGATCAACTTGTTTGGGAGGCCAATCTCTTAAAGTACTCTTTCAATATAATCCCTGTTCCATCTGTCATAAGCTTTGGAGAGATCAATCTTCCTCACTATATAGTCTTGCTTACATTTTGAGATGTGAAATAACGCATCAGCTTCGGAGCAACAAGAATGTTAGCTGTAATATGAATACCAGGCACAGACTTAACCTGGTTAGGACTTAATAAGCCACGTAGTAACTTCCTGAGCCTAGCAACTATACTCTGTGAGACAATGTATATAGTGGGAAACACAAGCTTGTAGGTCTGAATTGGACTATCGATTGGGAGCTCTCAAATGCAGTCAGGGTATAGTGTAAACCATATGGAATACTGTGAACATGAGAAATATCCACCGCCAAATTAGAGTGATACTGAGCGCATCTTGACCACTGAATTTGATTGAAACAAACTAGGTACCCATCAACGCCTTGGGCTTTGAGTGCACCAGTATTAGATTAACTGTTCTTCACATCTATCATTAGGTCTTCCAAACAGCTGCCACTATTGTAGCTAGGTTTTTAATTTCAACAATATCCTTACTGATGATGATTTTCAGCCCATCTATTCAGTCTCTTCTCTGTGTAAGATTAACATATTTATATTCCTTCTCCCTTTTGTAACCATTTCAATGTAGACTCTTGATGCCGAGATAGTTTCCTGATTAATTAAATTCCTTGTTAGGCTCATTTCCAGTTGAGGGAGAAAAGGGTTAGGATCCTTCCTGAGAGTGGCCTTCTAAGTTCCTACAGGTCTGGCAAGGAACTTGCTCTTTCTTCTGCTCAAGTTGACCAAAAATCAATTCCATTCGTGCTGTTTCAGGACTATTATTTTTTGAGTCAATAGCTTGGTTAAAGCCATGGGATTCAGATAATGCATGATCTTCCAAGTACTCCTGCTAGTCTAAAAAATATTAATGAAGTCTTTATGCCATACAGCTCCAAGTCTAAAAGGTCTCACTTGAGGACTAGGATTATGCTTAGAAGTTCAGCAGATTTTAATCAGGTAGTGATTTGATTATGTTGTAGTACGATTCTTAATGCCCATCTCCTTCTCAAAGTTATTCTAGGTGGAATCAAGTTGGTTACTAGGCTAGTATAGTCTGTTTTTTCTTTTTTCCCTCTTTCTCTGAGCTACCTATCTGTTGGCAGTTGGTGCTTCAATTTTGACTCCATTCTCAAGTTCGTGGAAGCCTTTTACTTGAAGCTCAAGTCCAACCTTAATCATGGTTGATAAGACCTCATTGTTAACAAACTCAGCATTTCCATAATTATGACTAGAGGTTGGAGTATACTTGGTCTCAGATTGGCTCCCTACATCTGTGTTTTCCAAAGTATCATTTAGTGCCTTCCCATTGGTTATATTCACAGTTCTCCTTGAACTATCACTAGTTTCTCCCTAGTTGTCTTCTTCTCCTTTTTTTATTTATTTTTTTATTCTGTGTTTTGGCCCCAACCAAAACCAGCATAAGACCCTTTTTTCTTTTTTCTTTTTTAAGGTTATTTCGGTGCTGTTCTCTTTGTTTTGACAATTTTTTCTACGAGATTGTGCAGAATTATCTAATCAAAGCTATAGCGTGACCATCCAGCATAGTATCACGTCAACACTACCAAGTGTTGGTTTGCAGGTAACACTGGTTCTTGTTGTTGTAATTGGTTTCACCTTTTCAGTTGTAGTTTATTTAAGGATTCATACATACTCGTTTCCCCCTCAGGTGTGGAGAGCAGAACTTGTCTTATCTGATTTTTTATTGCATAAGATGTTTACATCATCCGAGCTTGATGGAGTTGTATCACTAGAACTTGGTGCTGGTACAGGTACATTGATCAATATTTGCTGTCCTTATTTAATATAAGAACGGTGTATCTCTCTGAAGAACAAACTGAACTTATTTGATTACATGTGGTCTGGCATTGACTGTACACTATAGTTAAATCAGTGGGTTAATCAATATTCCATTAGTGCTCATTCCATTATTATTCCTAGATATATAGAGATTGTCTGTACCAAATCTAATGTTAGAGTACTAACATGAGCCATACAAATTTTTAATTGTGGATCAAATTCAAATGTTTGTAGACATATGAGGAGAGTAAGTGCCCTTTTCAAGAACCATATTTGGGGTTGGAAAATGCTCATTCCATTTTATTATTCCTAAAGATGCGTGTTTCATAACATACCTTCTTTTTGTGGAGTCAATACTGTAAAGTACAGAGTCATTCAAAATTGTATCGACATTTTTTTTGTGACATTACAATTCTCTTTACCAGGGTTGGTGGGTATACTACTAGCACGTGTTGCTAAAACAGTGTTTATAACAGGTACAATGGTTATAACTGGATATTTATAAGTTATGAATTCAATATTAATGGTTTCACATTGCAAGAGTTCGTTAGCAAGTTCCATGAATAGTTAGATTAGGTATCCAATTCAGATTGCTGATTATATAAAGATGCCCTCTGTATCAGACCATGGGAATGAGATCCTTGACAACTGTGCTAAAAATGTTGAGCTTAATCCTGAACTCATCAGTCCTGGAACCACAGTCTATGTACGTGAACTTGATTGGATGAATCCCTGGCCCCCAAGATTAACCATAGAAGAATCCTCCTTGGGTAAAACTAAGAGGTGATAATTACTTCGATTGTTTATAATTCTTCAGTTCTTTACAATTAACATATTTCCTAACTTAATCTACTTGATTACATAAATAAGAGTTTTGATGTTGTCAGGTATTCTTGGACCTTTTCAGAAATTGAAATAGCCCATGAAGCTTCTTTGCTTGTGGCTGCAGATGTAATCTACAGTGATGACTTGACAGATGCATTTTTCCGCACTTTAGAGAGACTAATGTCTCTCGGTTCCGAAAAGGTGAGTATGAGAATTTGTCCTTTTGCCTCTGATAAAACCAAAAGTAAACTTTAAATAAAAAAATGGATACCTCAAGAGAGCTTAACTACATTCTATCTTGTTATTAATCTCTCGCCAGTTTGATAACTCATTTTTGTCCTCAGGTGTTATTCTTAGCTTTGGAAAAACGTTACAACTTTAGTCTTCATGATCTTGATGTTGTTGCAAATGGTTATTTACATTTCCGAAGTTATTTGCAGTCGGGAGGGGGTAAGCATACTCTTGCATGAAGAATGCTCATCACATAAGTTCGTTATTATTTCAGTGCATAATTTGTGTTTTTAGTGGATAGTGCAGATTGTGAAGGCCTGAAATGTGGTCCAATGCCTTGCTTTGTGGGCAAATGCATAGACATTACAGAGATTCCGCAATATTTGAAAGAGTATGTCAGAGGAAGTGATGTTGAGATTTGGGAAATTAAGTATAACAAAAGAAAATTCTAATACGTCTTTTCTGTGAAGTGAGGCCGGGTTGATGTAACCTGAACTTTGAGTTTAACCACCCCCCCCGGCATTTTACATATGCTTTTCCAAAACGAAAATGGTACCCAACTTAGGCCTCCATTCGTTTTCTGTCACTCCTCAATAAAAAAATATCACGTGCTACGTGTATGACTAAATAAGGGATTTATCCTTCTTTTTTTTTTTTTTTTGAAGAGAAATATCCATTAATAATTAAAAGATTACATAATTAGGAATGATAACATATAATTTTGAACTCTAGTCGGACAGAAGAATAACGCACATCCCCAATAATGTATCAGCGTTTACAACTATCATGAGCTAAGGAGGTCATGACAATCTCTTCTTTAATTCTTCCTCATCGCCATCAATTCCAATTGAAGCATCCGGAGGTTTTGGAAATAGAAGCAATTTATATCAAGACAATCATGGTGGAGTAGTGGTGGTGGAGGGAGGGAGAGGGAGAGAGGAAGCGAGGGAGATAATTTTGGATGCAGCAGCTGTTGGGGATGGAGCCAGAGGAAGAATAAAAGGATTTTAGATGTTGGAAAATAAGAATAAAAAAGGAGAAATTTATTAGGCTATGATTGGAAATGTCCAGCAAAAACAAAAAAAGATTAGAAATAATAATGAGTGGCCAAACATACATGGTCAGCCAAAATATTGTACTTTTTTCTTGATGGTTCATGTGATTAGAATGAACTCTAGCTACCTTTTGGTGAAGTATTTTGTGAGAAAAACTTATTAGTAAGATACTGAGGTGTGAGCAAAATTGTGGCTCTAGAAATTTCTGATGGAGATGAACGATGCTCTTAAGGCTTTACTTCTTTTTTTTTTTTTGGACGACCAACTCTTCGTAATTTGAAACACTGCTTAACGGTGCTTACCCTTTTCCTTTGCTACAAACTCAAACTTTAAAGGAAATTCACAAAAGCTTGCTTAGTGATGCTAACACTTTTCCTCTTCTACAAACTCAAACTTCAAAGGAAATTCACCTAAGGCTAGATAAAAATTTGTATACTTTACCTAGTACACGATATTTTTATCAAATCTAGTAGTGAATGCGAATTCTTATAAAAATAGCACTTCGACGACCTACTATTTTTATCAGGTGTTAGTTGCATGCTCCTTATTAATGCTAGCTAGCTTTGTTTTTGATCACCTAATACTTGTATAATTTAGGAAAATAATCTCTATGGTCAACATTATGTCTTTCAATTCCTCAACCACGCACAATATAGATCCCGACCACATATACATTGTTGGCAATTCCAACAAATTTGCTCGATTTGATGAGGTGACAAGAACTTAAAATGATTTCCAGCAGAGCGTCTTTGACCTTCTTAGAAATACTTGCCTCAGAATCTAGGAGAGAAGATATTACACTTCATAGGCTTAACAACAAGCTGTTCAAGGTAACTTATTTGAAATTTCTTCGTCTTTTTTGTTATTTGTAAATGTTTAAGCTAACATGTTTATTCACTTGTTTTTGTATGAATGCATGGAGCAATTTCTATTTTATAGGTTCCATCTAGGAATTTTCAATGCAGATGAACGGTGCTCTTTAAGACTTCACTCATTTGAAACAACAAAAATGCAAGTACTTGATTTGGCACCCTATATTTTTATCAAATCTCTACACCATCGTTATAATCCAATTATGACAGGTAGGTATAAATATTGGATGTCAAGGATTACCTCAACGAGGTTAAAAGGTTAGGATAATTACAATCTTTATATGCTCAGAACAATAATTTTATAAATTATAGTCATATTGGTGGATAATTGAATCGGTTGGATTCGGTTCATAAAAAGTTATTTGTAGTTGATTGAGTTCTATCTATAAAAAACGCATAAAAATATTTATGATCATATTGAGCTTGCCAAAAGATATTGCCAAAAAAAATCATCTCGATCAAATAGCCAAAGATTTAATAACAAACGTCCTTTTTGATGATGACTTGCGAAGCAAAATTCTATAAGTTTGCGTTGCAAACCACATGTAAAATGATATTTAAATCATATGGTATTGTTGAATATAAGAAGATTTTTTTTTTCTGTTATATGGGAGAACTTCTTCGCCACTTTGAAAAGTTGGATCAACACTCGCCCAAAAACAATAGAAAACTACAGTATTGTTATTGAGTGAGTACTTTAAACTTAATAAAGTACTCACTGGCCCGAGTATCGGCATCACCACCAATATTCACCTTGGTTACAGAACCCTTCAATTGCGCATGAGACACTTGGTTTCAAAACAATTTTGATAGATGCACAAGCAGAAATGAGATTAAAGGAAAGAAAGAAAGCTAAAGTTCATTCATAATTCTTCATTGCCTCATTCTGGGATTCAACTACAAACATAAAGGGCTGGAGAACTAGGCTCCAACGGTTATAAAAGGATTGATCGACAGGTGGTTAAAGGACCACTTCTTACATCAGCATTCTTGGAGCTACTATGATTGGTTATGGGCCTGTTGGGCTGTCTGCAGATCGGTGATTAATGGTGGGATTACTAGGCTGGTCCTAACAAGTCCCGCCCTCTTGGGATGCAAGCCTACCACGGTTGCCGAAGGATGGAAAACGGGTCATGATAGCATGTGCCTCTTCCCACGTGGCATCCTCTTGAGGCATTCCAACCCATTTGATAAGCCAAGTCGTGACTTACCTGTTCTTCCTCTGGACGACACCCATATCCAGAACACGCTCCGGCATCCAAATCATCTCACCACTGGGGTCGAATTGGGGAAGCGTCTGAGATAGAGGAGTGGAGTCGCCTATACGTCGTTTGAGAAGAGAAACATGGAAGACCGGGTGGATGCAAGAAGAAGCAGGGAGATCCAAACGGTAAGCAACCTTTCCAATTCGATCAGTAATCTTGAATGGCCAATAGAACCTGGGTGACAGCTTGTGAGAAGAACGCTTGATGAGGGAACGCTGTCTATAGGGCTGGAGTTTAAGAAACACCCAGTCACCTACTTCAAATTCCCTCTCAGTTTGGCGTTTATCGGCCTGTTGTTTCATCCTAATCTGGGCCATAGCCATGTGGTGTTTCAGAGTTTGTAGGAGCTCGTCACGGTTGTGGAAGGCCAAATCGACGGCGTGAACCGAAGTAGAGCCAGGAAGGTAGCGAATCACTGCTGGAGGAGGGGTGCCGTATAATGCCTGAAAGGGTGTCATTTTGATGGTGGAATGATAGGTGGTGTTGTACCAATATTCCGCCCAATGGAGCAAGGTAGTCCAAGACGACGGCTTGTCTACGACAAAACATCTGAGATAATGCTCCAGAGAACGATTGACCACCTCAGTTTGGCCATCCGACTGAGGGTGGTAGGCGAGCTGCGACACAATTAGGTTCCCTGAAGCCTGTAAAAAGCCTCCCAGAAATGGCTGAGGAAAATGGGGTCGCGGTCCGAGACGATGGACCGGGGCATACCATGCAATCGGAAAATCTCTTTCATGAATATCTCGGGCACTTGAATGGCGGTGTAGGGATGGGCCAAGGCTATGAAATGGCTGTATTTGGAGAGACGGTCAACCACCACCAGTATGGAGTTCAAGCCTTGAGAAGTGGGAAGTCCATCTATAAAATCCATGGAAACATCAAACCAAACTCCCTCGGGAATGGGTAGAGGCTGAAGCAAGCCCGGAGGGTGAATGGTTTCGAAATTTTGACGTTGGCACTGGTCACAAGAAGCAATGAATCTCTTGACATCGCGACGCATTCCCGGCCAAGCAAAACTTTTGGAGAGTCGCACATATGTACGAAGATATCCGAATGTCCCGCTTGCAATGAAGAGTGAAACTCGTGGAGCACTTTGGCTCTCCATTCTGAGGTTTGAGGGACAAATATTCTGTTCTTGTACAAGAGGTTGTTGTGGGATAGAGTAAAGCCTTTCTTTGTAGAAGTGCCATTTTGGAGGGCCAAAGTAATGGCCTGGGCTGCAGGGTCACGAGAGCAAGCTTGGTGAATCTGTGCCACACTATCAAAAACCGGGGAAGACACCGCTTGAATTGCACAAAGTTCATGTTGACGGGAAAGAATGTCCGGGACTGTATTGAGATGTCCCGCTCGGTACTCAATCTGGTAATCGTAACCCAATAACTTTGCAAGCCACTTATGCTGAGATGGAGTAGATATGCGTTGGTCCAGCAAATGTTTGAGTGTTTGATGGTCGGTGAGGATTGTGAATCGGCTGCCGAGCAAATATGGTCGCCACTTGGCCACAGAAAAGAGAATTGCAAACATCTCTTTGTCATAAACAGAAAGCTGCTGATTTCTTGGTGAAAGGACTTTGCTAAGGTAAGCAATTGTGTGTTTTTGTTGGGAGAGCACTACACCAATACCAAGACCGCTGGCATCAGTTTCCAAGGTGAAAGGTTGGGAAAAATCGGTAAGGCCAAAACCGTACAGTGGTTACAGCAAGCTTGAGGTGGTTGAAAGCTTCTTCAGTCGGGGGTGTCCAAATAAATTGATCCTTCTTGAGCATGAAAGTAAGTGGGTGTGCAATCAAACCATAGTTGGCCACAAACCTTCTATAATAACCCGTGAGGCCCAAGAATCCGCGTAAAGCTTTAGTTGTGGTGGGTTTGGGCCACTCCTTGATACATTGTATCTTGTCCGGGTCCACCGAAACCCCTAGCACTTGAAATGACATGGCCCAAATAAGTAACAGTGGGCTGGGCAAAGGAACACTTTGCAAGTTTGACCTTTAATTGATTAGCTTTTAACACTTGAAACACCTCCTCAAGATGGGTAATATGTGATTGTAAATCCGGGCTATAAATAAGGATATCATCGAAAAACACTAATACAAATTTACGTTAAAAGTGGTTTAAAAATGTGATTCATTAGTGCTTGAAAGGTTGAAGGAGCATTAGAGAGACCGAAAGGCATTACCACAAATTCATAATGTCCATCATGCGTCTGGAAGGCAGTTTTAGGTATGTCATCCTCATGCATGCAGATTTGGTGGTAGCCGGAGCGGAAGTCTAACTTGGAGAAATACTTGGCGCCATGTAACTCATCAAGGAGCTCATCCACTACCGGAATGAGAAATCTATCTTTGATGGTAGCGGTATTGAGAGAGCGATAATCCCCACAAAATCTCCATGTGCCTTCCTTTTTTCGGACTAACAAAACTGGGGACGAGAAGGGGCTCTGGCTTGGGCGAATGAGCCCGTTGGAGAGCATTTCCTGCACTTGGGCCTCAAGTTCGGCCTTTTGGGAGTGAGCATACTGATATGGGCTGACATTAATTGGGCTTGTGTTTGGGTTGAGTGGTATGCGGTGATCAATAGCTCTCTTGGGTGGAAGGGTCGTGGGTGCAGTGAAGAGCTCCGCAGACTCGGCCAGCAACGCTTGAATTACAGGTTCATGGGCCTTTGTGTGTAGGACTTTGGGCCCTGTTGGGTGACATGGGCCTTCTAGCTGGTCTGATGGTACCATGGCCAGTAATGCACTGTGATCCATTCGGGGTGCACGATTTGTGATCCCTTGCAATACATGGTGAAGACCGTTGACCTGAAACATCATGATCTTTTCCAGGAAGTGCCATCCAATGAACCCCAGTGTATCTAACCATTGGGCACCCAAAAGGAGGTCGCAACCCTATACCGGCATGAGAAGGAAGGAATCTGTAAAGCTAAAGCTTTGGATGGTGACTGTTACATCCTTAGCAAGGCCTGACGGGGAGACCGAGTGGCCCGACGAGGTGGTGAAATGCAGCTGTGAGCCATCAGAGATGACGAGGCCTAACCTGCGAGCCACTGTCGGGTTTAAGAAGTTTGTTGCTGACCCACAATCGACGAAGATCGCGATGGGGTGCCCATTAATAGATCCTGAAAAACGCATCATTTCACCTACGGCGGTGGTGGTTATGGCGTGCAGGGGAAGAGGCTGCTCGATGTCGGAACTCTGATCATCCTCGTGTAGCTCCTCAATACACGGTTCCTCAATTGGCCCAGGTACCTCCAGAATAGCCAAGATTGGCTTCTTGCAAACATGAGTCTTGGACCATTGCTCGTCGCAGCTGTAACAGAGGCCTTGTGCCCTGCGTTCTCTTTGCTCGGCCACGGACCACTTACGATAGGGGCCCTCAGTCTTTGTTCTCTGGTGGGTAATGGGTTGGTGGTGGGCAGTGAAATTGTTGGGATTTGGATTGTGGGGCACAATGTTTTGGCTGGTATTGGGTGCAGAGGGGTTGTGGGGGCATCAGGGGAGCTTGGCAGAGTAATGCCAAGAGGAGGTACGGGGTGGGAGGGCTGAGCGGATGTCCGCCAATTTGAGCTCAAAGCGGCGTGCCAGGCGCTAAGCCGAGACCAGAGTGTGGGGCTCCAGGGCTATCACGTCGTGCCGGATTTCTGGTTTCAGCCCACCGAGAAAGAGAGGAAGCAACTCAGAATCCGACCATCCTCTAACTCTTCCAGCTAGTTTCGTGAAGGCCACGATGAATTCGTCCACCGAGGAGGACTGCTGTAATTGGGAGAGGGCAATTTTGAGGTCCACGGTGTTGCCGACACCATGGTGTTCCAAAAATGCGGAGGTGAACTGATCCCACGTGGCTGCCGGAAAATGTTGCTCGAAGGTGTGCATCCACATACAAGCGTCAGGGCCGAAGAAAGAGGCTACGGTGGGGATGTGTTCAGAAGGGTGAATCCGGTGTGTACGGAGGTACCTTTCGGCCATTGTAAGCCAGCCGACGACATCATCTCCCGTGAAAAGGGGGGAGGATCATTTTAGGTGGTCTGGAGTAGTAAAAGTCATGGTGCTATGGGGGAGGGCCTCAGAGATATGTGGTGGTAGTGGTAAGTGGGACTGAGAGTTCGAGTAAGGCAGGGTGTGGCAGAGGGGCAGAGGTACCGGAGATTATATGGTGATGGGGAAGGGATGTGATGGTGGAGAATTGAGTTGGTGCCGAGGAAAGGGGCGGTGGGGTGTGTGGTGAGTCGTGTGGTGTCGGGGACGGTAATGAGCCGAAAGTGATGTGAGACAAAGTAGAGGGTGTCTGGGGTGGTGGAGGGAGTGGAAAAGATGGTACCTGTGAGTTTGTTGAGCTTGTGGTAGAGGAATGTATCGGTTGGTGTTAATGGGTAAGGGCCTGCACTATGGTGCTCTGCAGGGCTGCCATCTGAGATGTTATGCGATTTTGGAAAGAAGAGTGGTTAAGGTGAATACTGTCGATGGACTGATGGAACTCATCTCGGAGCTACGCAAGAGAGTGGTGGAAGTCCTCTCTGTGAGGTTGTGAGCCCTCTCCTACTTGGTAGGATGCAGAAGGTGCGGTGGAGCTGGACGGGGTGGGTGGGAGTGGTGGAACAAAAACGGAGGTAGTAGGGGTGGAGGAGGGGACGGAAGTCTGCACGGTCGAGAAGGAGGCATGCTTTGATACCAGATGATAGATGCACAAGCAGAAATGAGATTAAAGGAAAGAAAGAAAGCTAAAGTTCATTCATAATTCTTCATTGCCTCATTCTGGGATTCAACTACAAACATAAAGGGCTTGAGAACTAGGCTCCAACCGTTATAAAAGGATTGATCGACAGGTGGTTAAAGGACCACTTCTTACATCAGCATTCTTGGAGCTACTATGATTGGTTATGGGCCTGTTGGGCTGTCTGCAGATCGGTGATTAATGGTGGGATTACTGGGCTGGTCCTAACAAATTTAAACAAGATTACAACAGCGATTAATGATAAAATAAGACTTCGAAAAGTTACTCTTCTTATCATGTTTGTGTTAGTTGCATGCTTCTTACTTATTAATGCAATCTAGCTTTGTTTCGGATTATCTAACAATTATTATAATTCATGAGTTTAATCTATGGAGTCAACGATTTGCTTTTCAATTCCTCAACCTCTCACAGTATGGACCCTGTACATATACATTGTTGGCAATTCTGTTAAATTTGCTCACTTCAATGAGGCAACAAGATCTCGAAATGATCAATAACAGAACGTCTTTGACCTTCTGAGAGCTTATTTGCCACAGAATCTGATAGAGGAGCTGTTACACTTCATTAACTTAACAATAAACTGTTTAAAGTAACTCCTTAGTTTTATTTTGTCATTTGTAAATGCTTAAGCTAGCTAGCATAGTTACTCACTTGTTTTTTGTATGAATGCAGAGAGCAATTCTTATTCTATAGGCTCCATCCAGGAATTTCCAATGAAGATGAACGGTGCTGCTTATGGTTTCACTCATTTAAAACAGCAATTTAAGTGCTTATTATTTGATGGCTTTATTTGTTCGAAGGTGTGGTCTTTTTGTGCATTGCAAAGAGGTAAGGTTTAGCAATGTTGTTTATGTTGCACCCTAAATGAAACATATATATGTTATTTCAGAACTTAGTGTATAATTTATCTTAATATGTGGTATTATTTTAATTTATAGTAGTGTATAATTTATCTTAATATTTGGTATTATTTTAATTAATAGTGTTTCTAGATGAAGTTAATGAAATATCCATGTTTATAGGTTGGAAGTAGAAACGAATAGGTGCAAAGATGAAGCTATACTACTTGTGGATCAGAGTGGGCGTCAAGGTAGAGATGGTGTCACAATATATAATGGTATTTGGGGCAAGCATGGTTTGTGCAAACAGAAAACACTAACACAAGACAAACAGGTAGTTTTATTGAGTTTGTTCTCTGTGTGTCTATATACATAATTAACTGAGACTGATAATTATATAGATGAGAAGTATGAACAGAATTATGTAATTCATATTGTTTCATACCTCAATTTTCTCTTGAGGATGAAACATTTATGGATTCAACATACCACTTACAATTGTCCCTGTAATTGATATTATATTTCAATCTTGAATAGGCCAGGGTGATGCTTAAGAAAGCATAAAAAGGAATCATATCAAGGAAACTAGCATAGACATAAATGATGGAAGAAAAAAACGGAATGCTACTATTTCAGTGTTTCTACATATCAATAACAAATTACTCGTCTTTTATCCTTCTACTATACTCTCCACGATCTAAAAAGGATTAAAGACACACTGCTTATGTATTTATAAATAGTGGGAGTGCACAAATAAATCTTTGGGCCCAACAAAAAATGAAACCCGTAAGTAGTAGCAGAATACGTAGGATAGTAACCAAGTTGCGCATATAGCTCCTTCCATGACTGTTTTGCAGAATCATAGCACTGAAAGGCTAGAGATGGAAGCAAACCTTGAAAGTAATATGGCAGAAAACTCATTACGTATACCTTGTCATCTGATGGTGGCCAAAGCTTTGGCATTGATCTCTGGACCTTTTGGTTTTGGAAAACCAGGAGGAGCAGAGATTTTTCCGTTGGAGGAATCTAACACAAAAAACATCACAACTGAGGGCATAAGAGGGCTCAAGTTCGATGTCAGAATTGAGAACTTCTTCCCACCAATAGTATCCGGCTCTTTCACTCTTTGGAGTCCTTTCTCCTCCAACCATGTACAATTTATTCGAATCTTTCCATAAAAACACACATTCCATGGGAGAGTTTCTCCTTCTGAAAAATCTGCCACTAGTCCAACTTAGGATATTCCTTTTCCTCATTGAGCTTGTTAAGATTCACCCGGGTAATATATTCCTTAAATTGCAAGTACTATAAATAGTTTTCGACATTCTCCCCCATGCTTAGTTACCCCTTATCAACCTATCACACAATTAAGTAGAATAATGTCAAAACCATGTCCACACCAAAACCCAAGAAACAAATCCCTAACCCTAACCCTAACTAGGACTTAGAACACAAAGAGCAAATTAAGATCAAACTCTATCATAGTTGACGAGCATGAACTACATATAAATTCAATTTCGACAGGAATTTCGGCTCAAGGAATTGTACACAACAAGAAAAAAAAAAAGTAAGAACCAATTTTAAAGGGTCTAACGGTTTCCTTGACCGACCAGTTCCCCCCCTGAAAGCTTTGTGAAGACGAAAATGGTTTTGCTATGCTTTTTGGGTTGCGGCTGAAGTCCCAATTCTCTATAATATATACTAGGAAATATGGCTTCACCGACTGGATCTCATTTGTCTCATAATTCCATATTTGCTTGAAATATATCCGATAGATATATATTGCTACACTTGAATTTGGGGACCTTGAGTGCATTTTTCGTTGTCAAAACTGAGGACGTAGATTTTTTTTTTTTTTTGAGAGAGAAAATGTCAATTTTGATTAGATTAGAACGTAAGAGCAACTCCAACAATTTCTCTATAATTTTATGAGGAAGTCAAAATCAAAACCCTTAAATAATTTTTCTTCTCCAACTCCAACAGATTATCTATTTTAGAGCAATTTCTAAAATATCTATAATTCTTTCTTAAAGTTTTAGAGATTACTGCAAATATAGAGAATTTTGTTTTCTTTTTCCTCACTATCCCTAAAATTGGAATAGTTATAGAGAATTTGTTAAAGTAAAAAAGACTTATTTTTTTAAAAAATAGAGAAAAAAAAAACAAAATATGAAGAACGTGTTGAAATTGCTCTAAATTCATTATATTAACACAAAAACTGAAAATGCCAAAACTTGAAATGTGGCAGTTTATTAGTACCTCCACTACATTAATACAATAATTGAAGATAGAAGGTAAAGCTCCGCATTAGGGAGACTGGTGCTTGAACCTAACTTCAATCATAGGGAGACTGATTTTAATTCTGGGATACACATACCAATTAAGAAAAACGAAATTACCTACACATTATAGTCAACAACAAAGAAAATTTAACAAAATCTAAACTCAAAACTGTACGTTACTTATCGATTCGGTTCTTGAGCCCCAACAAAAATTTATCATGATCCGCCTCAGTAATTCCCACTAGCTTCTCAATATCAAGTCTTTCTTTTCTTGCAGCCCAAGGTGATGCACATCAACTTCGTTGGCATAGCCTTGAGTAGTAGTGAGCAACCCTTTTTTCAAATGAATGAAGGTAGGACCTCTCTGCATAGCTGCCCATTTGAGAGCTTCTTCATTGTCCTATCCACATGAGGATGTTGAGAAAACCGGCCTGTCATTGTCGGTTCAAAACAAACCGCTTCTTGTGAAATTGTGACCGACTTTTTTAAGGTCTAGGAGTTAAGAGGACCTCATCAAGAACCTTGTTTGAACAGAACAAGTAAAAACGAGTATAAGCTCCCCTTGCATCACAAACTGCTATCATCAAATACAATGCTTTGAAGCCATGATGCCTCCCCCCAGTAATTCCTCTCAGCACGCAAGTCACTTTTGATAGGCAAATTGATCGTGCACATTTCCAAAGGGAATTTCAGTCACTCCAAGGGGTCACATATGTGACCTAAGCATTAATGGTTTACCCTATCTTTCCCTCATAACCTAGTGATTTTGTTCATGTCATTTCAATGTATATCATGTCATTAATGATTAGCAAGTCAGTTTTATTTCAATTTATATTTATTGATGATTTTTCTAACTAATTTGCAACGCATTACATTTTACCAAATTTATGATTAATCCATGACAGTCTTTGTGTATGAAAAACAGTAAAAAGTAAAATCAAAGATTAAAGAAAAAAAATTTATAGTTTTTTCTTTTCTTTTCTCTTTTTGGTCTGAAAATGGGTGAATGAATACTGGAGAACCTTACAGACCCAAGAAAAATGGATAGTGGGAGGACCTTTGTGGATTGCCGTAATGGGGCACAAATGCTGCGACAACTTGCACCGTAACGCCATAACAGAATCTGCAAAAAGTGAAAGAAAAAAGTGCTACACTGAACAAAGTGACCCCAAGTACACAGTATGGCAGTAATTTTATTCCCCTGCCATATTTTTGAATCATGCAGTAATAATTATTGCCTGCTTCAGGTCCTCTATTCCTTATATTTCATTTTGCAGAAGCAGTAACCCAATCAGAGCAATCCACGTTCCACGTTAATCTGTAGCATGTCATCCTATTGGTCAACGGATTGGTCATAATTAAGAAGAGTTAGTGCTAGCTGCAGTGCAGTGCACGGTTTGGTCTTTGCTAATTTGAGGTACATAGTTAATTGGAATCATGGGACTCCCTTCACATTTTTACTCTTTTCTTTTTATGGTAACAAAACTACTACAGCAGATAGATGATCAGCTGGCGTCTTCAAACAACTTGTAATTAATAGTTCATTGCCTCTTTTAATTAACGTTTAACAACTATTGTTCACCAAAAAAAAAAAAAAAAAACCACCTATATTTGTCTGTCTGATTTACAATTTCGACCTATTTCAAGACAGCTTGTTTAATATATATATATATATATATATTCAACTTGAATGTAAAGTATAATAAGTATGAATAGTAGGTTAATAATAGATTCTTATTTGAAGATAGGGTGCTATGATTCTTTAGCCACCTGGTCATTAAATATCGTTGCCATTTCATCGAGTCTTACCAATGTTTAGGTTGTTTCAGTCCCATTGATGGTGAGCCGTGGGGAAACTAATCATCAGCCTTGCTCGTATGGTTTAGTGCCGATTTGGTTCTATTCCAACGATGCATATTCGATTATGCTCTCAAGTGACCTAAGCTGTCCGGAGTTGTGCCAAGCTACTTTTCGGTCACATTGACGAATCTGTTTGGATGTGTTTGGCAGCTCGTACTATTCTTCAGAACATATCTTGGTATTTGTGTAGAGGGCGGATGATCAGAGATGTGGCCAATGGGGTGGTCGATAATGAGATTCAAACAACATAGTTTCAACGAGTGGCAATTTTGTCACGTATTGTCTTTTCTTCTTTTGGAGCCTGACTGGATTACGATAGGCTGTTAGTCTTTATGTTTAACTTATTCTGTTTGATCTTTGTTATGTTAATTATGTTCTATTTATTTGTATCTTGTAATCTTATTTGTAAACCTTTGCTTTTTCAATAATAATTATTCTTCCACCGCCCAAGAAAAAAAAATTCTAGCTTTTCCAAGTTTCAAATTCTTGCAAAAAAATGTAAATGACTAGAAATATTACGAATAGTGAGTTTGAATGGGAAATGCTAGCCTAACAAGTACTATAGTACTATACAGACGTATAAGAAATAATTTTTATATTTTGAGTTTTGATACTTTGTGAGTTTGTGACAAACCCCAGCGAGAGTACCTAGCAATCCTTAGCCTTGGACAGTTTTGGACTTAATAGTTGACTTTATAGACGCCTTATTATAGAAGTTTATTTCTGGCACTTGTCCGGTTGTCCTGGTAATTTCTACTCACGCATCCCCAAAAGTCCTGAAAACTTCGAAGGACTTCGCCTCCTGTATCAATTTCCCACCAAAGCAAATTTCAGAGTAAAAAAAACTAATATAATAACCCAGAACGACACCGTTTGGACTGTCCTGAAAGTCGAATCCTCCACCGTGGCAGTGTGTCACCGATTTAGATTATTCCTCCCAAAAGAAGACGACAGAACAGAGTGTCGAAAGCAAAAGGCTTCTCTTTCTCTCTTTCTCGAGGCTTCAATTCTAAGCTCACATCTTCTTCTTCCTTTCAATTCCTCATCCAAATCCTCAATTCAATTCCCAGCTGACTGAATCGCCGAGATGGGGTGCACCCAATCCAAGATCGAGAACGAAGAAGCCGTGTCGCGGTGCAAGGATCGGAAGCTGTTCATGAAAGAAGCCGTCTCGTCTCGCAACGCCTTCGCCGCCGCTCACTCCTCTTACGCTATCTACTTGAAGAACACTGGGGCTGCGTTGAGCGACTACGCCCAAGGCGAGGTGGCCCAGCACCCGGCCCAGCTCGCACAGGTCCTCCAGCCCAATTTGGTTTCTGTTCCGCCTGTTGCGGCGGCTCCGTTTGACTCTTCTTTCCTCCTCCGCCTCCGCCGCTTCCGAATTTCACAGCCGCGCCTCTTCAGCGGGCTGCCAGCATGCCCGAGATCAAGCCCGACCCGAAGGCCCGGTCCAAGCCCAAGCCGATTCTCGAGGAGGGGGACGACGAGGATGAGGAGATTGAGAATACCGAGAGCTTGAGGGTGAGGACTAGGAGCAAGAGCAACAGAAGCAACAGAAGCAGAGTCGTTGTGCAGAACAACGAAGAAGAAGACGAATTTCCCGACGGACAGCCTCCGCCGTCGCCGTCGCCGTCTCCGCCTCCGCCTCGGTCGGTGGAGAGCCAGACGGTGCCGCCTCTGCCGCAGCATCAGGACTCGCCTTACGATTACTTCTTCTCCGTCGACGTGCCGGCGCCCTCGCTGGCGGTGCCGGTGGAGCCCAGCTTGGGGAAGGAGGAGATTCAGAAGAAGGTGTTCGACGAAAGGCCCAAGAGAGTGGAGAGGGTGGAAGAGCCAGTGGTGGAGCTGAAGAGGAGTCCGAAATTGGAGGAAGAGGTGCCGGTACCGGTGCCGGCTCCGCCGCCGCCGCCGGTGGTGGTGGTGGAGCCGGCTGGGAAGACCGTGAAGAAGGTGGTCTCAAAAGTCGGTGTTAATTTGTTGAAGGTATTTGCGGATATTGATGACCATTTTCTCAAGGCTTCTGAGAGTGCCCATGAGGTTTCCAAGATGTTGGAGGCTACCCGGCTCCACTATCACTCTAATTTTGCTGATAATCGGGGTAAACAATATCAATGAATCCATTCCATTTCTGTGATTTCTGATGTTGATTTTCGTAGATAGGAATGAATGACTCTGATATTTGCTTTACATTTACTCTTTACAGGGCATATTGATCACTCTGCTAGAGTGATGCGTGTTATTACATGGAATCGTTCTTTTAAAGGAATTCCGAATTTTGATGATGGCGGCAAGGATGACTTTGACTCTGAAGAGCCTGAAACTCATGCCACGGTCTTGGATAAATTGCTGGCATGGGAGAAAAAACTATATGATGAAGTCAAGGTACTTAAAACACTCTTTATCATTTTCATTTTTCCTGCCATTGACATAGGAAGATAGAGTAAGAACAGGCAGAATGGTTCTGTATCCAAGCTATTTAAGAAAGGATGTCTTAGATGGCTTGCTTTTAAAATTCACTATTTAAGCCGATTGCCTCCTCTGAAATCAGAAGTCTGGTTTACTGCATTTTTCCGGACAACTTGTGAAACTGTCCCCGTAATTGTTTGCTGTTGTTGATTGCAGTCACTTATTATACTGGTGTCAATGTCATGCACTGCAACCTCATATTACAGAACTAGATATACCAGTTTGACATTTCAAACAGAAAAAAAAAAAACTCATGCTAGATCCTGTTTGTTGATGTGAACTTGAGTTCGTCTGCAGATTACATTAGGGATATGATAGTTCAATGTGTTTATGTTTTACTGGATTTTCATTTTCAGAATAAGCTTCAGCTTAGTGTGTTATTTATTTGACTATAAATCAGTTGTGTACTCGATCTTATTTGGGGTTGACTATTGTTGGATAGGCAGGTGAGCTCATGAAATTTGAGTACCAAAAGAAGGTCGCCTCACTGAACAAGCTAAAGAAAAGGAGTACTAACTCAGAAGCATTGGAGAAATCAAAAGCAGCAGTGAGTCATCTGCATACAAGATACATAGTTGACATGCAGTCCATGGACTCAACAGTATCAGAGATAAACTCTTTACGAGACGACCAGTTATATCCAAAACTTGTTCAGCTTGTTGCAGGGTGAGTTTGCAGTGTACTCGTATTTGACATTCTTTGGCTGTGATTTTGTCTGGAGCGTTTTACCTTTGCACCTCATAATTACATTTCCTGATAAGAAATTTCAAGCAGGTTAGCAGGTTGAATTTGATAACATAGAACGAGAATCTATTAATTTTAGTTGCTTAGGTACTTTTGGCTGATCAAGGCTTTGGTAGATAGTTTAATGGGTCTTATGGTGAGTTGTGGGTAGTTGGTGGGGAGGGTCAGGTAAAGGTTTGGGTCCTAGGTTCTGAGTATTGATAAATGAGCTGTAGACTTGTAGATTTTGCTGGGAGGTCTTTTCACTCAGAATCTTCAATTTTTGGATGCATTTTGCAGAAACGGGGTGCTGAATATTATTGTTCTGAAAAGAACATTAAAGAAAAAAGTCGAGAATTGGCATTTTAAATGGAACTGACTAGCCATTGTGTGCCATATAGAATTGTTTGAAAATAATTTGTTGTAGGTAGACATCGGACGGAGGTCTTCTTCCCAGATGATTCGGTAGTTACTGGATAGGTTTGCAGAAAATGTGCCAAAAGTATTTTGTGAAAAGAAAATGAAAAGAAGGAAGAATTGACATCTTTATTTTGCTCTGGAATTCAACTAGCTATGTGTGCCATGTGGAGACGTTGAGTTGCATAGAAATAGAAGTCAATTTTATATAGTCACTCCAGATTTTAATTCTTCAATTCTTACTCTCTGTGGGATCAGAACATGGAATAGGCTTAGCAGCTTAGGGCGGTAGTGGATTTCAACACTGAACTGTCCAACTGTGCTTGTGAAATTTAGATCCTTAATGCTTCAAAATTATATGGCTGACCTATTCAAACACAAATTTTTAAAGTGCTAATGAATGTGTTATGGACTGCAGGATGGCTACCATGTGGGAAGCCATGCAATATCACCACGAGAGCCAGTCAAAGATTGTGACTGCCCTCAGGTCTTTTGACATCTCCCAATGTCCCAAGTATACAACTGACCACCATCATGATCGCACTGTTCAATTGTGGTATGTGGTGCAAGAGTGGCATTCACAGTTTGTGAAGCTTGTGGGTAACCAGAAGGATTATGTAAAGGCCCTGAGGAATTGGTTGAAACTTAATCTCATCCCTATTGAGAGCAACCTAAGGGAGAAAGTTTCTTCTCCTCCAAGAATTCAAAATCCCCCTATTCAGGGCCTACTCCTTGAGTGGAACGATCATCTAGAGAAACTTCCAGATGATGTTGCGAGAACTGCTATACACAACTTTGCTGGTATAATACATACTATAATGCTGAAGCAGGAGGAAGAAATAAAAATGAAGGAAAAATGTGAAGATTCCCGGAAAGAACTTGAACGCAAGAAAAGGCAATTTGAAGATTGGTACAATAAATATATGAACAAGAACATACCGGACGAAATAGATCCGGAGAGACCAGGAAGCCATGTTCGCAATGATGTTGTTGCAGAAAAGCAGTTTAATGTGGAAACAGTCAAGAAGAGGTTAGAAGATGAGGAGGAAGCCTATGCAAGACTGTGCCTTCAGGTGAGAGAAAAGTCTATAACAAGTCTTAAAACTGGCTTGCCAGAACTCTTTAGGGCATTGTCGGATTTTGCTTTTTCTTGTTCAGAAATGTACAAACACTTGAGGTCCAGATCAGCCCACCATCAAAGTGAGAGCTCAGCAAGACAATAAGCTTGTATGTATAATTTTATCATTGATTTTGTTCTTGCTGATGAGTGTTATTTGCATCAGTCTAGTAAAAAGCTTGTGCATATCAGATATGGGACATGCCCTTAAAAGTCGTATAGATAAAGTTGTTCTTCAATAGATTCAATGGAATCAAACAACAAAAGAAAAGAAAAGAGAATTAGATTGAATTGCAAGCTTTCTCTGTGCCGAGTTCATTTGATTTTCCTTGAATGAGGTGATACATGCTCCTTCAATAACTACCATGGACATGGACTTCTAAAGTAGTCTATTCTTCTAGTCAGTAAAGGTGTATATAGCGCCATTACCTTACTGTGACCTGTGTATTCTCTTCTAGCCTTTACTTTGGTGATGCCGGGGATCTACCACGGTATGTTGTAGATAAGGAAATAGACCAAAGATAAAGTGTGAGTCAATTAGATACCTTTCTTCCCTAGATAGAAAGCTAGAAAAGTCCAGTCAGTAGGTCGAATCTGCCAACAGACCAATTGGCAAATAGCTTTACAAATTTGTTACTGGAGGCCATGGAATACGAATGTTTTAGGCTGCGAGGAAATTTTTTAATTTTTTTTTTGGGCCAATGAGAAACTTCCCTAGCATATTTTGCTTGACTGATAGGTCTGATATAAACACAATTAAGTTGATAAGTAATTGACCAAGTCTTCTTAACATAGAGGCTTGGATTAGAAAGTGAATGTAAAACCCAAAGCTGGTAAATAACTGGTGAACTTTTCATTCCAAAATTAGGCCATATAGACTTCAATCAGGATGTTGCAGTCTTCACAGTCGAGTCCTTTTTCTTGAACAAATCTCCCTACAAGCTTTATACCTAGGTATGCTGTATAAACACCACTTCCTACTAACAATATTCTAACCGGAAGGAAGAGGAACTAACACCATGTATTCAGAGATTGTAAGGCCTGAATTTCTTCAATCATGGCATTTTCCCACTGAGAATTAGCAGAAGCAGCCTATAAGGATCTTGGTTCCTTATCTGTAATCCAATGTTTAGCCCTTGTCGAGGTGGAATGAGTATTGGATGCATTTATAGAATGAATATAACCGGTATGCTGATTTTGAGCATCACTAGAAAGCTCATTTTAACTATCAGTACAACGTAAAAGCACTTGCAACTAGGCAAAGTGCCAGGAGGAGCAAGATAAGAGTTTATACTGTTCTGAGAGACTGAGAATGCCTGGTAGAGATAGAAATAGAATCGGATGCATTAATATGAAGATTAGGTGGTGAAGAAAAAGAATCATGTGTAACTGTTCTTTTCTCTCTCTCTCTCTCTGGGAGTATGAGGGAAAGTAATTAGTGACTGGTACCTTCTTCAACATGAAAATCAACAAAGGCTTTACTATTGTATTCCCGACTCTTATCTGTTTGGAGAGTGGAGGAGGCAATTGATTTGCAACAAAGTTGTAGAATTGCACATAGAGTAAACATCCGATTCATTTTTCAAAGGAAACAAGCACAGGAACTGGTACAATCATCAATAAAAGTAACACAGTGTCTTCATCCTTCCACGGAGAGTCTGAGTCTCTGAGAGGCATGGGGCCATATTCAGTATCGATCGTATGAAACGAGTCCAATGACACTATGGATAGATGAACTCTCATAAACTGGCTATTACTTACTTGCCACTAAGACGAGAGGAACGCAAATGAATAGAGTGATCAAAAGAAAATGACACCTACAACAAAGACAAAATTCTAAATGGAACTTCATTAGTGGAATGACTAAATTATGGTGTCATGCAGAAAGACATCTTGATAGCTTGGGAATGAAAAGCAGTGGAGAGAGGTATGTTTCAATGGTTAAGTTTGTGGTGATTTAACTACGATCGGATAAAACCCCACTGCCACTATTTTCCTGGTGCAGCACTCTTTTGGTTGGCGTGTCCTGCAGAATAAGTTCAACGTTATCAAGGAAAATGAAGTCATTTATCTCTGCAAAATTTTAGAGGTAGCAACTTTGTGGAGAGCTGTGGAGCATGAAGAGCTTTAAGTTGCAACGGATGCAAAGGAGGAGTAATAGTGCCAATTACTGCCAATATGGTTTAAGAACTAAACCTGCTCCATTGCCAATAGTAATCTTCTGACGATAATGAATAGTGCTGCCAATATGTTTAATAACTAAACCTATAGCATTGCCAAAAGTAATCTTCCCCTCAGGTTCAAAAGGAGTAGCAAAGTGGCAAATTATTAATATTGGCATTCATATGGTGACATTCACCATGTTAGAGAGATTTCCTCTCAGCATTCAAAACTGATTCAGTAACTGCTGTAACAGTTTTGATATTCTGTATTTAGTCTTTAATGCTCTTCATATAGTTTTGTATCTGTAGCTTATGTATAGCCTATATATCTGTACATTGTAAACACAATTGAATAAAGAGGAAATCATTGTTTACATGGTATCAGTAGTCTAGGCTACTCACCTCGATCCTCTCTGTCTTTCTTGTCTTCCTATCCTTCCTTCCCCTCTCATGGCTACCACCACCTCCTCCAATCCTTCTCCCAATACTGCTAGCTTCATCAAACTCAACGAGACAAACTATCTCGTTTGGCTTCGCCAACTCAAGCCTTATCTCAAAGGGAATCAACTCTGGGGCTACATTGATGGGTCCAAACCAGCTCCTCCTCGTTTTCTCACCTCCACTTCTGGCCAAATCACCACCCAAGAACCCAATCCTGCATATGAAAAATGGGATACAGCAGATCAATTGATCGTCAGTACCCTCACCACCACTCTCACAGAAAACATTGCACAGCTTACCATTGGCTATGACACTTCCAAGGAGATTTGGGACTGTCTTCAACGTCACTTTTCCCAAAAGTCTATGGCCAGTGCAACCAATCTCATAGTGCAGCTCTTGGATCTCCACAAAGGCACCCAATCTGCCGATGACTACCTCTGCCATGCCAAATCCATTGCTGATGCCTTGGTCTCCATCAACAAACCGGTGCCCGATGAGGATTTGATCATTGCCACCCTCCATGGCCTTGGCCCTGATTACATCATGCTCCGCACCGCTCTCACACAAAAACCACCACTTCCTAATTTTACTGAGCTTCGTGCTCGCATCCTTTCCTTTGATGCGCAGCAAAGTCGGCCCTCTGATTCCAGCTCAGTCACTACACTTTTCAATCAAAGTGCACCGCCACGCCGTGATAATCTCCGTAATTTCCCAGCCATGGCGGTTGCACCAGACGCAGCGACGTTCGCCCCTTCCAGTCGTCATCTCCTTTTGTGTCCACACCACAGGCCGTGCAACCTTTCAACGCCCAGCAACCACACTCATTGCCTTTTGGGCCTTTTTCCTCCCCTGCTTGGACTGCACGCTCTTCTCCCACCCATGGGCTTTTTGGGCCGGCTCCAACTTGGTGTTCTAATTGTCACACCAATCAGCATGGTCTTCATCAATGCCCTCACCAGTTTTCAGGTCCAGCTACATTTGCACCTTTTGCGGGAGCCCATTTTGCAGCTGATCCAAATTGGTATCCTGACACAGGAGCTAACCATCATATGGCTGCCATGCCTCTCCACAATTCTCAACCCTATGGTGGCCCACACAATGTCTATATGGGGAATGGGGACTCAATGCCCATTTCTCATACCGGTACCCTTCCTATATCTTTCGGATCTTCTTATTTTTCTTTATATGATGTCTTTTGTATTCCATCAATCTGTAAAAATCTCTTGTCTGTTGCTCGGTTTACGAAAGACAATCATGTTTACTTCCTATTTGCGCCTGATTTTTACCAGATCTATTGCTTACACTCTGATCGTCTCTTATTTCAGGGCCCTTGTAAAGATGGCCTCTATCCACTTCGCCTATCCAATGTCCCCACCACTCTTGTGCTCTTACTTCCGTTCATTCGTCCATTTGGTACAATCGTTTCGGTCACCCTTCCTCTAATGTTTTCGCTCGTTTAAGTTCTTCTATTGGTACTAAGTTGTCATCTAGTTCCTTCTGTAGAGATTGTGCACTTAGCAAGTCTCATCAGTTGCCATTTCAATCCAATAATGATTCAGCTACTTCTCTGTTTCATGTTGTTCATAGTGATATGTGGATGTCTCTACTCTTTCTGTTAGTGGTTTTAAATACTATGTTCTATTTACTGATGAGTTTTCACGATACAATTGGATCTATCCTATGCGTCGTGAAAATGAGGTTCTCTCTCATTTTCAAACTCTGGTCGCAAAGATCCGGAATCTATTTAACAACTCCATCAAATTCCTTCAAAGTGCAATGTCACTGAGTATGTCAATCATGCCTTCTCCCACTACTGTAAATCTTTGGGCATCCAATAGAGGTTTTCTTGTCCTCACACACCACAACAGAATGGCCTTGCCGAACGAAAACACCGCCATATTGCTACCATGGCACGCACACTTCTCATTACCTCTGGTGTACCACATAATCTTTGGGTTGAGGCTGTCTTGACATCTGTTTACCTTATTAATATACTTCCCACACTCGTCCTTGATTGAGATACACCTCATACTCGCCTCTATGGTAGTCCACCTTCCTATTCTCTTCTTCGTGTCTTCGGTTATGCATGCTATCCTCATCTTGGTCCATATGTCTCCGAAAAACTGTCTAGTCGTAGCCTTGAGTGTGTCTTTTTGGGCTACAGTCCTCATCATAAAGGTTATAGGTGTCTTGATCCCACTAGTGGTCGTGTCTATGTCGCTAGGCACGTCATATTTAACGAATCTGTTTTCCTTATAACAATTTGCAGGTTACTTCGGCCCAAGACTCTGGCCCATTGGATTTTGCTTCCTTATCCAGCCCAGGTCCAATTCTCTCACACCACAACTCACCTGAGCCGCATCCTGCAGCAGCTCCTCATCTAGAGCCATCGTCCACTTCCTTCCCTTCCATGACCGACACCTCGGCTCCTCTTCAGACCCATCGCCCATTGTCGGTTTCCAGTTCGGGTCTGCAGGCTCCCCCACCTGCCTTGCTATCTTCCCCGTCAGCTCCCTCCTCACAGATCGACGACAGTGTAGCCATATCCCCCAATCTGATCCTCACCTATCGTCACCGCTAGCCCACATCGCCTGCTCCGCCTCCGCCTCCTTCATCTTCACGGATTGATGATGCCCCGGCTCCGTCCCCCACTCCAATTCTCACCTACCGCCGTCGCCAGCCTGCGCCACCTGCTCCGCCACTGCCTCCTTCTTCTTCACTGTAGTTTGACGCTGCTCCGCTGGAGCCTACTGCCGTGCCAACTGCTATTTCGACGGACCCTTCACCACCTTCGTCACCTCCACTTGTTCAACCCCGAAGGACCCGTTTGCAGAATGGTATTGTGCAGCCCTGTATACGCACTGATGGAACCACCAGGTATCCACTTCCTCGTGCTCTTCTTGCAGCTCTTGAATCCACTGAGCCAACCTGTTTCACTCAAGCTTCCAGACAGCCAGAATGGCGCACAGCCATGGTTGATGAGATGAATGCTTTATTGAAGAATAACACTTGGACTTTGGTTCATGCCTCTCCCTCTTAGAATCTAGTTGGCTGCAAGTGAGTTTTCGGGGTGAAACGCAATCCTGACGGCTCTGTTGAACGCTACAAGGCTCATCTTCTGGCTAAGGGCTTTCACCAACAGCACGGTATTGACTATACTGAGACATTCAGTCTTGTGATTAAGCTAGCCACAATTCGTACTGTACTCTGTCTTGCAGTTTCTCGCAGTTGGCCTCTTCATCATTAGACGTTAAGAATGCCTTCCTCCATGGTTTTCTTAAGGAAGATGACCCAGCCTTTGGGCTTCATTGATCAAGCAAGACTGTCCTATGTCTGCAAGCTCAACAAGGCCATCTATGGCCTTAAACAAGCCCCTCGTGCCTGGTTCGATCACATGACTTCTTTTCTATTGTCTGTTGGTTTTGTGCAAAGTGTGGCTGATTCTTCATTGTTTATATTTTGGCATGGACTTCACACCATTTACTTTCTGCTTTACGTTGATGACATTGTGGTCACGGGTAGTGATGAACGCCTTGTTCAAAGCTTCGTTGCTGCTCTAGGACATGGCTTTGACATCAAAGATTTGGGCCCTATCTACTTTTTCTTGGTCTACAGGTCACTCACCATTCCAAGGGACTTCATGTCCATCAACTTAAGTATGCTCATGACATCCTGGCCAAGCATGATCTTCTGCACATCCAGCCAATGAGCACTCCTATATGTGCCAACTCTTCTCTTTCTGCGACAGATGGTGATCTTCTTGACGATCCTTCTGTTTTTCGGGAGTTAGTGGGTTTTTACAATATCTCACCATTACACGTCCGGACATTGCTTTTGCGGTTAACTCTTTGTCCCAGTTTATGAGTCAACCGCTAGTTCCTCATCTTGTTGCTGTGAAGCGGGTTCTCCGCTATGTGAAAGGCACGCTTGATCATGGCTTGTGGTTTGAGCCTTAACGTCAGCCAGTTCGTCTCTCTGCCTACTCAGATGCTGATTAGGCTGGTTGCATTCAGTCCCGTCGTTCTACATCTGAGTATCTTATCTATCTTGGTTCCACTTAATATCAAGGTGCTCCAAGAAGCAACCCACTGTGGCTCGTTCAAGTGCTGAGTTCGAGTATCGCTCCTTAGCTCATGCCAGTGCTGAAACTACTTGGTTAAGTTTCTTGTTATATGAACTTGGTGCTCGACTTCTTTTTCCGGTTTCCTTACATTGTGACAATCTCAGTGCTACTTATATGGCTTCGAATCCAGTGTTTCATGCCCGCACCAAGCACATTGAGCTTGATTATCATTATGTACATGAAAAGGTTACTCTAGGCAGTCACCGCGTGTATTTTATTCCTTCTGTAGATTAGCTGGCTGACCTTCTTACCAAGCCCCTCCACAAGTCTTGCCATTCTACTCTTTCTGCCAAACTTGTTCGTCCATTGCCACCAAGTTTGCGGGGGGATGTTAGAGAGATTTCCTCTCAGCATTCAAAATTGATTCAGTAACTGCTGTAACAGTTTTGATATTCTGTATTTAGTCTTTAATGCTCTTCATAGAGTTTTGTAACTGTAGCTTATGTATAGCCTATATATCTGTACATTGTAAACACAATTGAATCAAGAGGAAATAATTGTTTACACACCAGTATCTCTAATCCACACATCTTCATGAGCAAAGGCATGATGAGTGGACCGGGCTCTGAAGTACTTTCTGAAGTTTGAGCAATCGTTGCAATAAGATTAGCAGGAGGTTCAGATACTTGACACGCATAATTGCCTCTGTGAGAGCAGTGCAAGATGCATGGCCTTTCTTCCTACAAATCTGAGCCTCAACGATGAATGTAGAAGGATAATGGCAGGGATGTCATTTCTGTAATAGCAGTTGACTTCATCATGCCATTTCTTACCACTAATTTGATTCTCAGGAGAGGAATTCATGTTCATTCTTCCATTCCCACTGGTCATTTTTCTTATTAGAACCACTGCAGACTTGCAGTTGCCTCTGGCTCCATTATATCCACAATCTGCCATTATATAATCTTCCTCTTCCATTAAAATGCTGACTTGATAACCACCATGAGACTGTTTTTCTCCATTTTATCCACCAGAAGAGTTACCGTAATATTGTAACCAGTAGAGGTGTGATCGGGAGCTCCTGAGTTGGCATTACAGGCTGTTAATAGTTATCAACTTATCAGAATCTTTCTCTCCAGCAAGCAACTGAGATCTAAATCTCTTTATCAGAATAGGAGTCTGTGGTTCTATTCATCGTTTTGATACAACGTTAGTGCCACAACATATTTTCCTCATCTGAGATAGAGACACCAGTAGCACTCAACCGACTTAATCCAATGCTTCTGCAACAACATCTCTCACCAAATTTAAATACTCTAAATATGTGATAATTAATTAATCAATCATACTCAGCAACAGATGAATATCATTCCGAAACAAAAACATAATTTGACGATAATGCATAGTTTTTCACGAACAGCAGAAAATCATTTAAAGTCTACAAAACACATTAGACTGAAATTCCATAATAGTTTTTCAATGAAAGTTTTACCAGACTTTGAATGCTACAAAACACATTTCCTGTTTTAATATAAAGCACAGAGCTAAACCATTTTCTATCAAATTGTGCAAGCCACAAAAGAGAACCTAAATCAGTGTCTGCTACAGATGAAAGGAAGAGACTAAAGTCAAACCAGATGAAAACAATTGGGACTAAACAAGCATAAGCAAGGTTTCCGCTCTTTCCACATGCACATCTTACATTCTTAGAACAATAAACAGTAAGAAAAATTTGTCTCGTTCTTGTGATTGATGCATGCAGACAAATATCAGGAAAGTGGGTGAGATATAATAACCTGATACAAACCTTCTGTTCTCTACCCCCTGAAATTTAAAAACTGCACACTGGCCTCTCCATATCTATATGTCATGTAGAAAGAATGGACCAAACCTTCCTAGTTTTAGTCCAATTGTTTCCATTTGGTTTGAATTTGTAGTATCATTAATTAATTTGTGATAGGCACTTTCCTCTTTTCTAGCTTGTACAATTTGAAACAATGCGATTTTAGTTTCTTTTTTCTTGCATTCAGTATAATTTGTTTTGCAAGTAACCGGTGAACAGTTCGTTCTGAAATTACGCAATACACAGACTTCTTCAATCAGGATGTGTGGTCTTCATAGTCAAGTCCATCTGACTGAATTCCTGGGCAACTAAATGAGCTTTATAATAGTATGTAGCCATCAGGATTCTTATTGACTTTATAAACCCTCTAGACACTAACAACATTCTTACTAGAAGATTTGAAGGAAGAGGAACTAAACACCATGTTCCGGGAGCTTGTAAGGCCTGAGTTTCTTCAATCATGGCATTTTACCACTGAGAATTAGCAGAAGCAGCCTAAAAGGATCTTGGTTCCATGTAATCATGAATCTCAGTATTACAAGTAAAACCACAGAGAAAAGAAACTCATCAGAGAGTTTGTTCGTCATACTGCTTGAAAAACAGCAGTAATCTTCAAAAAGCTTCTTATCTGTAATCCACTGTTTAGACCTTGTCACCATGGAATGAGTATTGGATGCATTTATAGAATGAATATAATCAGGACGCTCATTTGAATTTTCAGAACAACGTAAAAGCGCGCACTTGTAGCTGATCTTCATTATTAATGACAGCAAGGTGCCAGGTGGAGCAGCAGAAGAGTAGTATTCTGAGAGTGCTTGGTAGAGATAGAAATAGAATCTGATGCATTAATATGAAGACCAAAGAAGAAGAATCATGAAATCTACCCGGTTGTCCTCCAGAAATCCAGTGCAATAAGCCACTGAGGATCATAAAGCATGCCAGCCTTTGTTTCTTCTGGATTCCTAGTTTGTTCAGGTTTCCTTGGTTTGATGATGAGGTTCCGGATATTTTGGTCTTCCTAGTCAAGTCCTTTTTCTTGACTGACTTCCTGGGTGACTAACTGAGCTTTATACCTATGTGGGCTACCATGAGAATTCTTATTAACTTTACAAACCCAATCGCTACAAACAATATTCTTACAAACACCGTATACCTGGAGCTTTTAAGGCCACTGAGAATTAGGAGAAGAAGCCTAAAGGATTTTGGTTCTATGTAATCACGAATATCAGTGATACAAATAAAACCACGGTGTACGACACCTGCGACAAAGACAGCATTCTCACTTAAAGTTTATCTATCTTTGAGAATAAAGTTTGGTTTGACATCAATAAAATTATTGTCAGTGGAGTTACATACTTGCATTATTATTGTTATTTTTATGTTTATTTTTTAATGTATTCAAAGCATAAAAATTTTATTTCATAAAATTAAAATTACATAAGTGAAATTTAAATTATATTAAAAAATAAAACTTGATTTCCTAAAAAATATTTAAATTTAGTCGAATTGCAGTATGTAGCAACCGCTATTACCACCATCGGACATTGTTTTTGCTATGATATCACCCTTCTTCCTTTTCGACCAAGTCTTTGATTGTGAGGTCATGGAATTAATATCCATGACCATAATTCTTGCATCTTCTTTCACCTCTTCAAATTCAAATACCTTCTTTGTGTGAGCAGTCATTTCTTCGTTTCTTTTCTTTACTAGCTCAATAGAAGTTTGGGTTGATTCGTTATGGCTTGAATAGCAAGAGTCATACTTTCTGCTGTATCTTGCTCCTTCTTTCCTTTCTTGTTTGCTTCCTTGGCTCTATTTTGTCCCATCGGTCTTGGCATGGAGCTTGATGGTGTCTCCAAAACTATATCATCACCCAACTCAATTGGAGTGAAACGTTGTGCTGAATTTACCTTCTCTCCCGCTTCAGCAATAGAAAACACCTCCTCCGTAATGGGCTGTGTAGGAAAAAGATTAAAACCCTAAAATAAGGTTTTCATAAAAAAGAAATTCTCATAAATTCAAACTCTAGGAAAGCTTACGTTTACATCAGTAGTGAACACCTCAGACTCTTTCTTACGCTCGACCATTGATAATAGTTGAAGAAATTGAAATTGGATGAAAGTTTACGTTTATAAAATTAATGAACAAGACGAATAGCTCGTAATTTCCTCAATTCCTCTTTCTCATTTCTCATCCTAGCATCATATACCTCAACTAAGGGCAACGATCCCGAAACGGCTATGTGACATGTGGCAACATATATGGGGATAATTCCTACCGCCTTTTCTCGATTTTCCACTTCTACCATTTCTCTATTCTTGTCAATGACCACTCCATCCTTTATTGTTCTTGTATTTACTATCGCCGTTTATTGATTTTCCGTTCTACCCTTGCTTTACTCTTCTCACTGACCACTCAGTACTCCATCCTTTCGTCTTCTTACTAGATCATTTATGTGTTACATCACTTCTCGGTGTGTCTCTTGAGCTTAGCATGTTTTGTGATGATTGCCCTATTGGGATTGGTGGCAGAGAGTTCTCTGCATCTTTGATTGTGATTCCGGATCACACGTATGATGTGATTTTGGGTATGGATTGGTTGAGTCCGAACCATGCTGTGATTGATTGCTTTAGGATGATTGTGTCCTTCCATGTTCCTGGACAACCAGTATTTCATTACCGTTGTCTGAAGTCTGACATCGCCATGAGGACAGGGATTTTGGCCCATATTGAATCAGGGAGTAGAACTTCGAGGATTACAGGGATTCCTGTAGTTTCAGAGTATGCTGACGTGTTTCAGGAGATCCCTGAGTTACCTCCGAAAAGGGTAATGGACTTCTCCATTGATGTGATACCAGGTACTTCACCTGCATCGAAGGCACCCTATCGAATGACACTAGCTGAACTTCAGGAGTTGAAGGTTCAAATTAAGGGATTACTTGCACAAGGATTCATTCAGGCTAGTGTATCTCCTTGGAGTGCATCGGTGTTGTTCGTGAAGAAGAAGGATAATTCACTTCGGTTATGTGTGGATTATCGACAGCTGAACAAGGTGACCATCAAGAACATGTACCATTTACCTAGGATTGATGACTTGTTCAATCAGCTTAGGGAGGTTACTGTGTTCTCAAAGATTGATTTAAGATCTGGATATCACCAGTTAAAGGTGAAGGATGAAGATATTCCAAAGACGGCGTTCAGGACCAGGTATGGACATTTTGAGTTCCTTGTCATGCCTTTTGGTCTCACGAATGCACCTGCAACATTTATGGACTTGATGAACCGCACGTTCAGTCCCTACTTGGATCAGTTTGTGGTAGTGCTCGTTGACGATATCTTGATTTATTCAAGGTCATCAGATGAGCATGAGAAGCATTTGTGGATTGTGCTGCAGACATTGAGAAATGAGAAATTATTTGCCAAGTTTGAGAAGTGCGATTTCTGGCAGAGTGAAGTCAAGTTCCTTGGTCATGTGGTCTCGAAGGATGGAGTTTCTGTGGATCCTTCGAAGGTTAAAGCGGTGATGAGTTGGAGTCGCCCTACTACGGTTACAGAGATCCGTAGCTTCCTTGGTTTGGAAGGGTATTACAGGCGTTTCATTGAAGGGTTTTCTGGTATTGCTTCGGCTTTGACCAAATTGACAAGGAAGGACACTCAGTTCGTGTGGTCGGATGAGTGCAAGAAGGCTTTCAATGAGCTGAAGACTAGATTGACTACAGCTACAGTGTTGACTATTCCTACTAGTGGTGGTGGGTTAGTTATTTACAGCGATGCATCTCATCAGGGTTTAGGGTGCGTGTTGATGCAGAATGGTAGCGTTGTCGCTTACGGTTCTAGACAGTTGAAGGTACATGAGCAGAATTACCCCACTCATGATTTAGAGCTAGCAGTAGTGGTGTTTGTCTTGAATATTTGGAGATACTATCTTTATGGTGAGAAATTTGAACTCTTTTCTGATCATAAGAGTTTGAATTATCTATTCTCCCAGAAAGAATTAAACATGAAGCAGAAAAGATGGATGGAGCTCATCAAGGATTATGATTTCACCTTGGAGTACCATCCCGGAAAGGCAAATGTAGTGGCGGATGCCTTGAGTAGGAAACCTCGTGTAATCATGGCATCGATTATGGTGCGAGAATGGCGCATGTTAGAAGCTGCATCACAGTTTGACCTTTTGCCCGCAGGAGCAGGACATGAAATCTTTCTCGGTAGTATCACCTTGCAACCCACCTTGATCTCTAGGATCATTCAGGGTCAGACACTTGATGAGTTTGCTCAGGCGAAGATTGCTGAGGTGACTACTGATCTGGATATATAGGGTCCTTCCGAGTGGATGATTGGGGCAGATGGAGGGTTAAGATTTCGAGGGAGATTGTATGTACCGAGTATTGATAACCTCAAAGAGGAGATCATGCGCGAAGCACATAGGTCTCGATACACTATACATCGACGGGGTACTAAAATGTATATGGCTTCACCGTGCTCTCTCTTCCTCCTCCTTCCACCTCAAGGCCTCAAATCACTTCCCTCGTGCTCGCCTCGAGCTTGCATAGCTGCCAGAGGCAGCCTTGCGCCGCAATACAACCGGCAGTGGCGACGGGAGGCCCCTAAAAGATAAAGCTTGTTTTCGTTTTGATCTCGATATCTCGAGCTATAGGTCACCATTTCACGTGATTTTTGGCTCATTGGACTCGCCTCGACTTGCTAGGGGATAAGCTCGGCCCCGACACCATTGGTGGTGGTCGGCGGCGGCTCTGCCCCAAACTCCAGCGGGTCCTTTCCGGCCACCTTCGGAGGTCTAAAATATAGTTTCTGTAGATTTTAAGATTCTACATTTCAATACCATCATTTTGGCATATTATACGCATTTTTCGGATATCATATGATTTAGTTATGAATTTTGAGATTTCGATCGTTAGATTTGTGATCTGTGAATTTAGGACCGTCTGATGGACTTGTAGTTTTGATATGATGATCATATGACTGTCCCAGTGGCTTTGTGTGGTCATGGGCGAAGATCCGACCGTTGGATCTTCGTATAATTGTAAAACAGTGATTAGGGAGGCGATTCGTGAGAATCCGTCTGTCGGATTTTCTTGTAAATTAGAATCCGGTCGTTAAATGGTAGTTTAGTTATGTTTTGGAATTATTGGCTAAATTCAAATCACATTTGATTAGGTGATTGATGGGTTATACTTGGGTGAGCTGTTTCGGTGTGGTTTTGTATTTTTAATTGAAGACGCAGCGGGAGTCTCGAGGTGAGTAAAAGTCACATGGTTCATATTACGAACTGAGTACTTTTAATTAATTTATTTTGTCATAATTGTGTGAAAATTATTTATGGATTAAATATTTGTTTTTAAAATCATATGGACTTGATTAACTACGGTCTATAGGTAAGTAAAATGAATTTTAATTATACAAATGACTTTCATGATTTTCTTGTGTGAACTATAGATGGTATTAGTGATCATCCCTAAGTGGATGATTGCGTGTGTGTATATATATATATATATATATATATATATATATATATATTTACGTGGAATATATATTGGTTGGTGTGTTTGTTGAGTGATGATTTGATTGAGTTGGAATGATGATTTAGATTATATTTCAAATGCTTAAATTTCATAATAATATCGTGTATGTTGGATGAGTTGATTTCATTCTGTGAAAACATATTGTTGTGCTCATTATGGATTTAGGATCAACGTAATGACCGGTATGGGGGAATCGGACGCTCTAATCCTAGGTGGATGATGAGATACGATTGGTTGAGTAAGCATGAGTATCAGACTTTCTAAATATGTGTATAAGTATACATATTGATGAAATACGATAAAGATAAATATGTCGAATGTCATAACCTAGGCCAGGTGACGAACTATGATTTAGTTAGAGCTTTAGTCTGTCAATACCGTATTTTTATAAATACGATTTCGGGATTTTGAGAAGAAAGATGTGAATTAGGGTTTTGTATTGATTTGTGATTTGGTGATTGATTTAAGATTGTTAGTTTCTTATGGATGTGGAAATTGTTGAGTGTTGACTTGGGTGAAAATAGATATGATTTAATTAAACAACCGTTATTTCTTTTTACTCATACGAGCTTTCAAAAGCTTACTGAGTTTTGTGTTGTTGCAATCCCGGTACACTATTCAAATAGTGTAGCGGATATTCCTGCAGGTCAGGATAACCAGAGAGGTGACCGTGCTGTTTAGGTGTTGCAACATTTATTTTTATTTCATTTGAGTTGTGAGGTTTGTATGCTTATTTAGAGCTTTACAATTTATTTTGTGAGTGAGTTGTAATAATTAACCGAGACTAAATTCGGTTTTTTGAAATTAATTGTATGGTGAGGTTGTTAAGGAAAATGAATTTCAGGGTGGTTATTTTAAGTTGTAGTAATTTATGTTTCGAATTTTGAATTTTTATTCTAAAATTGGGGGCGTGACATATTGACAAATATTGCTACACTTGACACTCTCACCAAAACTAAAAGAATTTATATTTATTTTTGAGTAAAACATAGTTTATATTTAATTATAGACAAGGGTTACAATCGTTAATATGGACATCATAAATATCTACAGAGCACAACTTAACTAACAAGGTTAAAATGAAAATCTAAGGCAGAACAAACCCATATGTTATCAGAATGGTCTGTTCAATTATTGAAGCTTACTTGAAAATAAAAACCCTAGGAGAGCTTTTTTTTTATCTCAAACCTAGTTATAGCCTCCAAGACTACACCCTAGCTTCTTCAGTTCTTCTCTTCGATCCTATGGCTTCACTTGAAGCTGTGACCGTGAGTTTTGCTGCATCCCTTGCTTTAGCAGAGAGTGATAGTGCTCCTGATCTTAGCAAGATTGGGGGTGGCCTTGTTCGTCGTTCTTGTCAGGCTTTTCTCCTCATGAAATCTCTGACACGTCGACTTGTTGACCCATCTGATTTCAACCTTCACACTTGGGTGGTCGACAAGGGTTTTTCAGGTTCAAAAGAATGTGGGTGTGGCTCCTTTGCTTCTCACTTACCCTACTGATGATGCTGTTCAGGAGGGTAGCCTTATAGATAAGGGCAAAGGGAAGCTCTAAACTTCTGTTTCTCAGTACCTAGAATTTGGATTCTAGTCTTTTGCTATTTAAGTTTAGTTTTTCTAGTTGTACACCAATTGAGGTCTCTAGGCAATTAGAGTTGCTGTAGCAAGGATTCAAGTAGTGTTGGATTTGTGTTCATATGGCTAGGTCTAAAAATTGTGCTCGTGTTGTTTATAAAGAGGGTTATCTGTCATTTGCTTGGTAGCTTAGGCCATCTAGATTTTATTTGATGTAAGACAACATATGATGCACGTGCTTTCTGGCTATGGATAAGTAATGAAATTATCTATTCCTTAAAAAAAAAAAATTATTGAAGCTTACTTCTTAGAAATTAAGGAAAAAACAATAAATAATAAATTCGAAGTAATATACAAAATAAAAATAACATGACATTTCCTTTAATATCTTCAATTCTGTTCCAAGCACATGGTGTGTGTCGAATATGATAGCCATTTGAAAATGTGATTTTAATGTTTCTCTTGTGGTCCATTTTCAGTACACGTTATATAACAATAGAGGCATCCGTATTCCTAATATGGAAAGTTGGTTTCTTCATTTTTGTCTCATTTCCAAAGAAATAGTACTCTCTTGAATTAATAGTCATACTGCACAATGAATTAAGTCATTGAGTTTTTGAATGAAAGTTTTTCTATGTACTGTCATTTTTTTTAATAAAAAAAGTGCATTTAATGTTAGCATTGTTGGAAAAATGTGGCTTAAATTAGAGCCATTTGAATCCCGCATCAGAAAGGTGAAGAGTCATCCTTAGGTTATAAAGAATTGTACCAAACACACTAATGCCGAGGCTTTTTGTATTAAATCTCCATACCCGTTCTCCACCGGGTGGCTAAATTAGGAGGAGTATCGGCATTATTTGTTCCTTGTGTGTGGGAATCATTTGCCGCTTCCGCACAACAAGTGGTATTAGAGCCCAGGTTACGCTTGGGACTTGGTGTCTCATGCGGTCGAGTTCTAATTTGGACTCTCGTTTGGATTGGGATCACAAGATTTGGAATTGGATGCTTGTGGTCAAGGTGGAGCTATTGGAATTCGGATCATGAGACATTGGAGATGGCTCGAATCACGCCAAGATAGAGATTATTGGAAAAGCGTGACTTAGATTAGAGCCATTTAGAATCTCACATCAGAAAGTAAAAAGCCATCCTTGGGTTACAAGGAATGGAACCAAACACACTAATGCCGAGGCCTTTTGTATTAAAACTCCATACCCGTTCTCCACTGGGTGGCTAAACTGGAAGGAGTATCGACATTATTATATCCGTGTGTGTGGGACTCATTTGCCGCTTCCACACAAACAGCATTACCTTCAGAAAAGAACACTACAGCAAGTGAGAGACAGTTAACTGCGCGTCCCATTACCCAAGTACCATTTGGCCTTTCTGGTTTCTGATTCGTATGCTTTCTTTGAACAGCAGTCACCTTGGATAGTCAAGGCAACATGGATATTCTGTAACATTTGCAAGAATATACAGATTAAATTTGCATGACGTAGCATTATCATCACTCATATACAAATAGGAGAATTTGTTCTTTAACTTTGAACAATTTTAAGTCATAACATCCTTGATTCCTGCGAGCAATTTGTTGACACTCCGTATTACACTTGGAAGAAACCACCTCCAGCTGAACCACCAAGAGGCAAAAAAGGATCATTCGACAAACACTTACCCAAATATGTGTAAGAACAGGTAGTCACCCCAAGCAACAAAATGATTTTCTTCTTCTATCTCGTGTTTCATTGTTTAGAGTCATTCCAACAGGCTTTGATGGGCAAGCTCTTGCTAATCTCTTTGCTGCACAGATGAAAGCTAAATGTCTAAGCATTGCATACATATCCAAATTCTAAAACCAACTCTTAAAGCAGGAACAAACAAAAGATCAAATTTTGGATGCACAGTTCATATGACATGACTGTTTAATTGTACTTTGAATTGCACGAAACTAGAATTACAGACCAGAAGTCTGAGGTCTGTAACAATCAGATTTCCCGGTGAACAGCATACTGCGAGTACTGATGCAATTAAACCATATAATTCTTCCTCATATTATATTTGAACTTTTACCTATTTCGTGGAAAAGTTCATTAATATTCTGCGAGGTTTTGGCTGAAGTTTCCATGTAAAACATCCCATTATCTTGAGCAAATTGCTCCCCTTCCTGCAGTACAATTCAAGAAAATATGAAAAACACAAACAAGTCCCAATCCTTCAGAGAGCAGATTTTTTAATGTGGTATTAGGATCTGATAGCTAACGTAATTGCAATTTCCAAATAAGCTCTTCTCCTAAAATACTCGTGCAAATGTAAAAAGGAGATAAGAGGAGAATATTAACAGAATGTTGCAAATACCTCATTGTCCACCTCCCTTGTTGCCTCCAAGTCAGACTTATTTGCAACCAATGCCATCACCAAATTTAAATTCCCTAAAAATGTTATAAATAATGAATCCATCATGATTAACGACAGATGACAATCATTCCAAGCCAAACACATGATTTGACAATATAGAATCATTTCTCAAGAACAGCTGAAAAATCATTTGAATGCTCAAGAACACACTACTTATAAAACAAAAGGGGACTCAACAAATATATGTATACAATAAAAGAGCTAAATCGTGTTGTTTCATACTGTACAAGCCAGAGAAGATGAGCAAGCAAAATGAGTGCTTGCCATTGAGGATACAGACTACATTTAAAAACTAAAATGGTCACAAATCTTCTGAAACTTATGTGAGATTAGGAATTAAACACGCACAAGCAAGGTTTCGTCCACTCTTAATACAAGACATATAGACATGGAAACAATCGGAACACACAAGTATTGTCTATGACCTATCTGATATATTTGCAGAATACACTGAGGTCAGTCTTAACAAAAGGACTGGATATGAGGTTATAAACTTCTTCTATTGGGCAGACAAGATACAAGAGAAGAAAATCATGATACGGTAAAGACAAGACAAGATACGAGAGAAGAAAAATCATACTAAAAAATCTGGTTCTCTATACTTGAACAGAAATAAGAACAAGAAATACGTGATAAGAATACTTGTTCCAATTTTGATGCCCTTACCTTGCCTTTGCAATTCTTGAACCCATTTTTTGGCTCGAGTGAATGTATCCTGGGGCCAATACACATACTAATAAGAGAATAGTACTTAATTGGCATATAGTATAACTTAGTATCAAATTGAAAATGCACGATATAACCCCCTTAAATCACATTTTATAGCATACATAAATCAGGAGTCAGGAAGGATAGAACTGGAAGTTGCATCATCTTGAGACAATGTATAGTTCCCTAGTATTAATTTATCCTGAATAACCAGAACTAGACAAAGGGGAAGCCAGTTTACTGTGGTTGAATTTCAGGAGTAGACAACACAAAGCTTGCACTGACAGGTATATAACAAACTGATCGGCTAACTCAACAAGAATGGAAAGCCTTTTTTTTTTTTTAGCCAAGAATGGAAAGCTTTATTAACATATAGCAGCAGGTTACTGATTAAATCACTTGCCATAGTCATTTCTATATCCCTAGCAACATATACTTTTGTTCTTATATCAAAGACAATCTTTTACTTGTTCTAGGGATGTGCCCCCCTTGTGATTATTAAGTAACTGCATAAATTCATCGCTGGAACTTATAATTTTGAAATGCAACTTTGTTCTCCTAAATAAAAGGAGAAGTTGCAACCAAGTATTCCAGTAAACTCGGAGTGCATGTTAAAAAAAAAAAAAAAAAAAAAAAAAAAAAAGGAGGTACTAGGAAATGTATTTTAATTTATGCATGGCTGCAACTTGCAATACATATAAACACTGGAAGTTTGATTTTATTGTACCGTGCTTGAGACGTCATAGACAACTACAGCTGCTGCTGCACCGCGATAGTACATAGGAGCCAAGCTATGGTATCGTTCTTGTCCTGCTGTGTCCCATATATCAAATTTCACAGTGGCTTCACTTAAAGATAGTATCTGAGTGAAAAAAGCTGCTCCTATGGTTGGCTCCTGCATAAAAGCATACAAAAAGTTCCTCAATGTGAAACACATAACTAACGAGAAAACTGATTTTGTGGGAATGATAAGAAATTAACATGAACCTGGTGATCGAAAAACTGGCCTTTGACAAATCTAAGTACCAAACTTGTTTTCCCAGTTCCCATGTCTCCTAGAAGCACCTATAAGAAAGCATTCAAGAAAAACAGAAATGAGCTGCCCCACTATTAAGGTTTTGGGCTGCATAACATATGCCAATAAGAACTATATGCTTGAAACTTCATTGTAACCAATATTCTGCATTCTGCTACAAGTTCTTTGCAAGTATTGCTCTTATCAGTGAAATACATATCAACTCATTTGATAGAATTTAAAAAATCATGTTCTTTTATTTTGGTAGACACTGTCATAATGTCATTAATATAACCAATAATCATGAGATGATCAAAAGAAATCTTCCAACTTTCTCGAGCGAAATGCAGTAGTACATCAGCTCCCACAAAACTAGTGAATGGTCTAGAGAATGCCACCCCCTCAGCAATTAGTTTTCTGAGGCAACTCCTTTAGCAATTATGATACCGTTGATTGACAAAACACAGCTTCAAAATGAAGAATATCTGGCGGTATTTAAATTTTTGTATCCTTAACTAATAGATGTAATGTTTAACAGTTTAATTAGTGATGAAGCTGATTGAGCATTGCATAACTTCATTTGGAAACTGATAGGGACAATCATATTGAATTGGCTCACTGCTCCATAAAAAATTATAAATCACGAATGGGCCATTTCAAAATTGTTGGATGATCTCAGCTCCTCTCTGGAGTTTCATTAACCTCTTTTGGATATATAAATGGATACGCACAATTTACATCAACTTTTGTATTCTGGGTATGCAATAGGGTTCTTTTCTGAACAAATTATGCTTAGAAATCAACAAAGTAATCCACCCTGTAGCAAATGTGCTTTGATACTCGAAGAATTCTTGTATAAAATTTCATGAGAGTCTCTACACTGATTCTCTTAATCAATATACCATGTGTTGGGCTAGACATAACAAAAACAATAACTACTACTAGTACTTTGATGATTGTATCAGAAGGGAACACGGGAAATAAGCCAAGACAGGAATAAGATAGAGATAAAGAACGATCAAGTATGAAAACACAAGTAATGAATTGAAATAAGAAAAGGGTAAGACATACCCACCAATTTGGCTTGTATGATCTTGTTTCCAGGTCTTGCCATTCTCACTTGCTTTGATCAAACTTCCAGAAAGCAAAGAGAGCTTTACAGAGGTAAAGAGATGAAAGTTGTTTGAAGAAATTGACAAAACAGAGGAAGTCTGTGTGCTTTTGCATAGCGAAAGGATGGACAAAGAAGGCACTCCATCCCCAGTTGACTGGTAGTTCGGTTGACCAGTAGTTTTGCTTCTGTTGGGACTTCTCAAATCTCTAGACCGATAAAGCAAAGCATTTTGGGCCCTTACGTACATAAATATTATATGACTCCTATTGGATAATATGGGACCTGCTAATTTCAGGTGCGTCTCCATAACCATGAATCCATGATTAATGTGCAGAAAAGTGAGCTGGGGGATTCATGTTATATGATGCCACTCCTAGACTGATGTTAATTTTGTTCTTCGACAAGTATAGTAATAAGGATAGCATCCACAATTTAGGTCTTACAATTATTTGACCAAAGTTGATGGTGATTTTTCTAAGAGCATGTTACTGTCCTTTTAGAATCTACACATATCAACGTACCAACTACCAGGTACCAACAATGTACACCATTTGTGATCTTGTGTCAATCAACCCAAAACTTGTAGATACACCATTCCAAAACTCTTAACTAATTGTGTCGATCTTTTTTACCATAAATTCCACGCTATTCATTTACTTTTTTTAGAGGAAAAATGAAATTTATAAACAAAAAGTACAATACTACGAGACTTGTAGCGACGATCCACTCGTCTAGACATAAATGTGCATCCTCGATTCAAAATTTTTGTTTTTTGAATAAATGTTACACTATTTATTTAATTTCTTTAGAAGAAAAATAAAATTTAAAAACAAAAGTACAATATTATGAAGCACGACTTGCAGCAACCACCCACTTGTCTCTACATAAAGGTGCATGCTTGATTCAAAATTTCAGTTTTTGAATTTTTTTGTTTATTTAAGTAAATAAATTCTATTTCTGAATGTTCATCAACCTCTATGCACAATCACATAAGCTAAATCTCAAAAGGAAGGAAAAAAAATAGGAGGTCGACTATCGAGAGGAAGATAGTTATGGAGTAGTTTGTTTAATTTGATGAAAAGCTCATTTGTTATAGACTTACACATTATTTTTAAAAAGTGAGATCTTAAATCAATTAAAAATTCCTAGTAAAAAAAAAAAAAAATTGATACAATCAATCGTTTTAACTTTCGTGACCCAGAAATAGAAGCTAACTCACTCTCGGGAGCGAGACTAATCCATCCATCTTGTTCCAACAACCACAGAAGTATCTTGTACTTATTCTAAATTTCTAATGATGAACATCTTAAAAGCAACAATATATGAAATAACCACGAAGCAACCAACATCCAAACAAAAACCTCAAAGGAGCAACCAAACAAAACCCCATACGGCCATACCCCATACACAAAGCAGCTCCATCCCTACGGCTACTCCTAGTTCCACTTCCACAGACCACATGGCTCCCTCCAAAACCCAACCATCACCACCACAGCACCACCACTACATCCCATTACCCCACGACCAAAGCGACAACGTTCTACCATCTTCTTACTCCTCCCACCTCCCACGACGCAGCACAACCATTCTTCTCACTCTCCTTTTCCTCCTCCTATCTTCCTCCCTCTACGTCTTCTGGCCCTCCGATCCCTCCCTCAAGATCGTACGGCTCAAGCTGAAGAGAATCCACGTGCACACCCGGCCGCGCGTGACCATCGACCTGTGCATGGCAGTGAGGATCAAGGTCAGGAACAGCGACGTTTACTCGATGGACTACGATGCGCTGGAGGTCGGGGTTGGCTACAGAGGGAAAAGGCTGGGCCAGGTGAGGTTCCATCAAGGACACGTGAGGGCTTTTGGGTCATCTTACGTTGACGCCGAGGTAGAGTTCAATGGGGTCGGAGTGTTTTCCGACGTGGTGCTCCTGCTGGAGGACCTGGCCAAGGGAACCGTGCCGTTTGACACTGTTACGGAGGTCCGGGGGAAGCTCGGCGTCCTAGTCTTCCACTTCCCTTTGCAGGTACGTACGTAATTATATTGCTTTGCTTTCACTAGTGTTAAAGTGACACTTTTTCTTTTCTTTTCTTTTTTATTCAAAACGATATTGATAGGAAAACGGGTAAAATTGTTCCATAGCAAAAACCACCGCTTACTTCAACAAAATTAGGAAATACAATCAACTCATTTGACCATGGAGGGCCAACCTCCTTACAATACCATGATTGTATCATCTTCAAGGCTGACCGTGATAAACCATGAGCAATTTGGTTTCCCTTCTTCCGAATATGTTAAAAAGTTAACAATTTTGTTCCCTTAAATTGTATTAGTCTACAAACTTAGCAATTTAGCAAATAATTACAGTATGTGCTACTACGTAAAGTATTTATTTCATTACTACTCACAAATAAGGCAAATTTATTTTGAGACCCTGCTCTCGTAGTAGTATCCAACCCTCAATAGCACATTGCTTAGTTTTTACGTTAAGATTTGAAGTTTCAAGTTGATTGATTAGGGTTAAAGATTTAGAAGTGATACTGTTATATTTTGGCTATTGAAACTTGGCAGGCAAGAGTATCGTGTGAAGTTTTGGTAAACATGGTGAATCAAACAATTTTTCGTCACAAATGCTATGAGGTGAGCCACAATAAACTTACGCGCACATATTTCATTGGATGTCATAGCTCGACAAAGCTATGAAGCTATGGAGATAAATCCATCTTATGCTATGTTTTGATTTTCTTTTGCTTTGCAGTGAGGAATTTGGGCACCTGCCCATTGCTTCAATATAGAGGTGGTTGCTATATGTGCCATGTAAATTATACCCTTATAGTACCCGCTTTTCATTTTAGGTATGGAAAGGGTAAAAGAGCTATGGGGGTGTCAAATTTGCAACATGCACACACAGTCGATCATATTGTATATATTCGTCTGTTAATTTGTATCATCATTCGAAGGTCTACTTGTATGTAGCATACATTTTTTTACCCCGACTTTCCTTACATGGAATGCCTCGTGCAACAATGTGCCAAAGAGAACAAGAGCCAAGAGCCAGATTATAAGAACGAAAATATTAACTATAGACCATGGGCCGGCCTGTTGGAGAATTAAGGCGCTTGTGTGCAAATGCAAACAAAAACCAGTTTTGTATATAGCTAATGGTATGTTTGGATGGTGTGTCAAAGCCGCAAACTAATAGAAACGAGTTGAATATGGATCGTAACAAAAAAGGAAGCCGAAACATGGAGTTTACTTTTGCCAAAAGGGTAAAGTTCTGATCAAATATTGGAGGCTTTAATTAAGAACTGCGCTTAGTTCTACATCTATTGATCAAGTACTATATGCATTTGAATTTTCTTTTGAGAAAGAAGAAAACCTAGCCAAGATAAGTTTGTTCCAGGTGCATCGACTCAACGAATCATTCCAATTAGTCCTTACCCTTTGGAATTAATCAGTGATTGGAAATCCTCAACTTCATCCTCATCAACTTTTTTAGGGACCACTTGGTGGATTTTGTTCAGTCAAACTTAAATGTGTCATAAGAAGCCGGGGACATAAGTGAGTAGTTCTCCTCCTTCTCCAAGCCGTTCCGCATGCGGCTGTCATGAACAATGAGTTGCTGCATAGCTCAACATCTCCACCCACAGACTTATTATCAATTTCCACGCTCAGGAATTTCCTTTAGTACCCTGGCAACCCTAATTGCTTCACCTAGCACAGACTTGTGTCCATCAATTCTGAAATGTTCATCGGGGAACACAAGCAACGTGCTGCAAGCTTCACTCTAATGAGTCTCATCCCCCTTTTTTATTAGTAATTGGAGACTCTGCGCGTATGTTGAATCCTCAAGTCACTAATCCCATTAGGCAGCATGGTTGGATGCAATATGACAAGATAGAACATATAATCAGACAATGCTTTGCTATCTTCACGTGATGATGATATTTTATCCTTCAGATCATCATGGTAGCAAAGATGAGTGGCGATGTGCCACACAAGAAGGCTGTGGTCAAATTCTTTCTGCAGTGTTTGTTTCAAGAATTCATAATGAACACTATGCTTCAAAGTAGGTGAAAGAAGACCTCTCTCATCATACAATAAACTCCTCAGATACACAAAGTCAAATGAATGGAATCCATACCTTATTTGCATGAGTTGGAGATGCGAGTGAGTCCGTTTCTTTAACTTATCATCGACAGTGGCAAAGGTCATATTCCGATACTTCCCGAGGTAATTATGGCTTAGTTTGGAATTGTTGTGCTGTAAGAAGAAGCACTTCCGAACTTGCTGTGAGAAGAAGCACTTCCGAACTTGCTGTGAGAAGAAGCAGCTAAGGTGTTTGGTAAACTGTTTTTAAAAGTGTTGTGAGAACAAAAAACAATTTGTAGGTGTTTGGTAAGTTGCAAGACAAAAGTGCTTTTACTGGATATAATTACCAAAATGGGCATACATGCTAAGATATGCTACTAAAATACATAATTTTGTTTTTTGATTATGTAACTATACCAAATAAAAAAATTTCTCATGTATTATTCTTGTATCATTGGTTGGACCGAATAAAAGATTCAATATGCATATTATGTTTTACCATTACACAAAATAAGGATAGCATCCCTGAACTTCCAAACTTCAGAAACTCTAAGCTTCTTCTGGCACAGTCTCTCCTCATTTTTGTTCTGCCGGAAATTCAACTTATATAAGTTGTTGTCAAACGATCACCACACAAAACTTCCCCAATGGATTCTTTCTTTTGAATTACTGGATCTGCAAGTCATGATGGTCAACATGACAACTCGTACAAATATTGAGATAATACAAGTTGATAGTTTTAATACAGTCGGTATTACTCAACTACCAAACTTACTGTTTTGAACTGGCATCTTAAGTATACATATGATAGCTTAGCAGCCAACTTCCATTGAATAACTATATCAGGTTTCAATTTCTTCTTCCATAATTATTGCGTAAAAAGAATGTCACTACGGTCCTAAAGGCTAATCTGGAAGGCAGAAAGATAAATCATAGTACTGATAGGTGCAAGAGAATAACAAGTAGAAACAATATTAAAAAAAGAAAAAGGTCGGGGGCTTACCAAGGAAAGACATTACTTTATTTAAGTTTATTCATCTTTAGCTCCTAGCGTGCCGCATACACCATGTTATCTGGATTTAAAACCATACTCTTGCAATTCTGGAGTCATAAAAACAGACCAAAACCAATGCAACTAGATTGCATTTGAAGCCAGGGGACCCTTTTAAAGAACCTTTCTTAAAATCTGATTCAAGGGGTCAATCTTTATGCAAATCAATAATGAAACAAGCACACACAAGCTTCTTACTAAAAAGTGAGAATTCAAATGCGGGTCATAGAACTACCAGTTTCATCAAATATCACAAAGAGCCTTTCACTAACAATGTATATCCTGTCTTTCCTAAGCCTCACATTAAGTTTACAAACCCTCCTTATATAGCTAACATTCACAGTAGCGTCAATCAAACCTTATTTTTCAAAGTCATCAAACAGAATCATCATATTCTAAATGACCCAGAAACAATTTCTGGAAACATTATCAGAACAAGTTTAAAAAGCAGTTTTTTAGCAGGATTCAAAATATATCGGTTTGCACTCCATCTATATAGTTCCAGTTTGAAGGAAAGTAGGAAGAACAATCGATCAGTTTACTTGAGAACCAATATCGAGAAGGACCCAAAAGAGGTATCCTTTTCTTATAGAATAAAAAAGTTACAGAGAAGATAGAAATAAACAAATTGGAATGTGGGAGGAAGATGATATCCTACCTGGGGTTGTTCAAAGGACTGATTTTGTTGACGAACAAGGGGACATTGTCTCCTACATTGTAGATATGATCGGTGGCTGAAGATGTTGCTGAGAATGTAAGGATCGTCAAGAGCACCAATACAAGACTCATTTCAAAAGCTTCAGTGCCCATTTGACATTGAAGAAGCAGAATGAGCAGCAACAACAACTTTCTGGGTCAAGGTAAAGTGTTACAAAAGATAAGGACATAATAGGAAAAAAGAGTAAATTTCATTTAATCAATCCATGGTCACTCCGTGTTTCCACAGACGCAGCTTCCCAAAGCTGATACTTGGTTGCTTCTCAATTTCAGATTCTAGGAGAAGCAAGTTAGACCAAAAGCCACTTCTAGACAATTTACCAAACAGCATAGCATAAGCCCAAAAGCAGAAGCAGGTACAAAAGCACCTCCAAAATCAATCTCAAACTAAGCCTATAATATGTATCCTAGAGCTCATGATTAATCTTGGCATTCACAAATCTCAGAAAAAAAGTCTATTGGGTTCAGCTGTGGGATGAACATTTTTTTTTTCTATCATTACACCAATCACGATTGCTTGCAAAATTTGCACCTGACCACCGAGCAATAAGAAGACAAATGGAACGGTTGCGCTTGTTTTTCTAGTTCTTGGACATTTGGAGCATTGTCCAATTGGAAAAAACATGTGTCAACACCCCATGCGTATCAAGCACAATAGCTCCAAACAGAAGTATTAAGTTACTATCCCATCAATTGTAAGCTTAATTTTTGAATAAGGGTCCCTATTGACCATAACTACAAAGGCCACTAACGCAGAAATAGAGCACAACAAGCTAATGGAGTGTTGGGAAAGAAGGGCTACTTTAATACAAGGTCAATGGATAATTGGTTATCCCATGATCCAACTTTTCCCACCTCTCGTATGATTTGCGGAATAGCAACAAATAAACAAAAGAAGACACAATATTTAACGAGGTTCGGCAAATGTGCCTATGTCCTCGGGGTAGTAGTAATACTCTCTTCCACTATATAAATAATGGGATTACAAGGCAATCTCACTCTGGTGACTAAACTTCACCAAAGTGGTAATATATACTCTATCTCTCAAGAGAAATTTTCTTCTCACTAATCTCTCAAGTGAGGATCTCACTACTATCTCAAACTCTATTAGTTTGGATGACTCTTGCCTTGGTTGTTTTTGCTACAACCTTTCATGCCTATTTATAGGCAATTGGGTTCATGGATGTGGCATGCAATTGGAAGCAAAGTCAAGTTTTCTTCCATGTTTAGCATGCCTCCACCTAACTTCAAAGATGGCTTGCTATCTACCTTCCAAGATGGCTTACTATCTACCTTCTTTGAATATTCCAACCCATGCTTTCCTCATGTGATAAATCACCATATGGATTTCCTCCTCCATTAAGGAGGGACTGCCCATCAATCTCCCCCTCTCGACTTAGATGGAGGGATGCATCAATCCTGACGCGCTTTTGCAAAACTCAAACTTGTCATTTGGTAAGGACTTCGTCATCATATCTGAATTATTTTCATCTATGTGAATCTTCTCAAGCTGTAGTTGCTTGGCTTCTAGCACATCACGTATCTAATGATACCTCATATCAATGTGCTTTGACTTCGAGTGAAAACCTAAACTCTTACTCAGATGAATTGCGCTTTGACTATCACAATGCAGAACATACTTTTGTTGCTTATGGCCCAATTCCTATAGGAATTTCTTCATCCACAAAATTTCTTTGCAGGCTTCCGTAGCTGCTATGAACTCCGCTTCTATAGTTGACAAAGCAACATATTTTTGTAGCTTTGATTTCCATGAGACAGCTCCCCCTAAAAATGTAATCAGGTATCCTGATGTAGACTTTCTTGAGTTAACATCTCCGGCCATATCTGCATTTGTATAGCCTATTAGTTCAGACATCCCACTTCCAAAGCATTAACCCATTTTGGAATTACCTTTGAGATATTTAAGAATCCACTTCACAGCATTTTAATGCTCTTTGCCTGGATTAGACAGAAATCTGCTAACAACACTAACCGCGTGCGTTATGTCTAGTCTTGTACACACTATTGCATACATCAGGCTTCCTACCGCTGAGGCATATGGCACATTTGCCATTTCTTCCTCCTCTTTCTCACTTGTAGGACTCTGCTTCTTACTAAGTTTAAAGTGACTAGCAAGTGGAGTAGCAACTGGCTTTGCTTTCTCTATGTGGAACCGCTCCAATACCTTTTCGATATATTTTTCTTGTGATAACCACAGCTTCCCATTCTATCTATTATGAGTAATATTCATACCAAGAATCTGCTTTGCAGGTCCCAAGTCTTTCATAGCAAAAGACTTACTGAGCTCTTTCTTCAGTTTGCTAATCTTGTCACCATCTTGTCCTACGATCAACATGTCATCAATATACAAGAGTAGTACGATAAAGTCATCTCCTGAGAAATTCTTCAAAAATACGCAATGATCTGAAGTTGTCCTCTGATATCCTTGCTCGATCATGAAGGAATCGAACTTCTTGTACCATTGTTGTGGCGCCTGCTTTAGTCCATGCAAACTCTTTTTCAGTTTGAAGACTAGATCTCCCTTGCTTTTGACTTTGAATCCTTCTGGCTGCTCCATGTAGATTTCCTCTTCAAGGTCACCGTGAAGGAAAGCCATCTTCACGTCCACTTGTTCAATCTCCAAATTTAAACTTGCAGCCAAACCAAGCACCACCCGGATAGATGTCATCTTCACCATGGGCGAGAAAATTTCTTCAAAGTCAATTCCCTTTTTCTAACTGAAACCTTTAACGACCAGTCTTGCCTTGAATCTGGATCGTGAGCTATTCTCCTCAGTCTTCAATCTATACACCCATTTGTTTCTGAGTGCTCTCTTACCTTTTGGTAACTCCACCAGCTCATAAGTCTGGTTCTCATGCAAGGATGTAATTTCTTCTTGCATGGCTTCCAACCGTTCCCCCTTGTGGTCATCTGTCAAAGCTTCTTCATAAGACTCTAGCTCACCTCCATCTGTGAGAGTAATGAACTCATGTAGAGGATATCTGCTTGAGGGTCTCCGTTCCCTGACTGATCTTCGAGGGGTCGGCGCCTCTTCCTCATCATTAGTTGCATCATCAACTGGATCATTAATCATCGGGTCATTTGCTGCATCACCGACATCTCCGGTATCTCTCCGGCTATCTTGGTTTGTTAGCGGAAGAACTTTATCCGGGTTCATCGGATATTCTCTGGGTTGTTTAGGCTTCTCGGTCTTCTGAGTATCTTCAATGTTCAGATTTTCGAAGAAGACAACATCTCTGCTTCTGACAATCTTCTTATTGACAGGATCTCACAACCTGTACCCATATTCTTCATTTCCATATCTTAGAAATATGCACTCTTTTGACTTGCTATCGATTTTTGATCTTTCATCTTTGAGAATATGAACAATTGCTTTGCAGCCAAATACCTTCAAATGATTGTATGAGACGTCCTTTCAGGTCCAAAACCTGTTTGGCACGTCACCATTTAATGGAGCTGAGGGAGAAAGGTTGATCACATCAATCGCAGTCATTAGAGCTTCACCCTAAAAACTCTTAGGCAGCTTAGCATGAGATAACATTGTTCTGATTGTTTCAACAATAGTTCTATTCATCCTCTCGGCCACTCCGTTGTGCTGAGGAGTTTTTGGAACAGATCGTTCATGCCTGATTCCGTTACTTTTGCAATAGTGTCTGAACGCCCCCATGCACTCTCCCCCGTTGTCCGTGCGAATGCATTTCAATGTCCTGCCTGTTTCTCATTCAACTTTAGCATGAAATTGCTTAAATACTTCGAGCACTTGATCTTTAGTTTTCAGTGCATAAACCCATACCTTCCTAGAATGATCATCAATGAAGGTGACGAAGTATCCTGCACCTCCTAGAGTACTGGTGGTCATGGGACCACACACATCAGAATGTATAACATCCAAAGCATTGGATTTCTTTGGTGCACTAGAACGATGGAATGAAACTCTATATTGCTTTCCAGCCAAGCAATGCGTACATGGTTTTAGAGGTATATCTTTAACATTGACACTAGTTAATACCTCTCTTTTGGCTAGAACAGTAAGTCCCTTCTCGCTTATGTGACCGAGCCGCTTGTGCTATAGCTTGACCGGCGAATCTTCTCTGAGTGTAACTGCATACCCACTGTAAATTTTTGCATAAGTCATGCAGAGAGTGTTCTCTTTCCTCCTTCAAGCTAGAATTTCTGGACCATTACTGAGCCTCCACTTTCCACAACCAAAGACACTTGTGCATCCTTCATTATCAAGTAATCCTGTGGAGATCAGGTTGAGATGTATGTCTGGAATGTGTCTCACATCCTTGAGAACCAAGCAGTGGCCTGTGCTGGTTTCAAGGGAAATATCCCCTTCCCACAATCTTGGATCGCTTATCATTTCCCATCCTGACATTACCGAAATTTCCAGTATTGTAGGATGTAAAGAACTCCCTTCGTGAGGATACATGAAATGATGCACCAGAATCGATGATCCAACATGTATCTTGAGATGTCAAATTAACATGACCCTCTCCATAAATGATGAGTACCTCTTCTTCGTATGAAGTAGTAAAAGCTGTGTCTCTGGCACCATCTTTCTCAGCCTGCTCTCTCTTGAGCCTCCTGCAATCCCTTTTTATGTGGCCTTTTCCACCACAGTGAAAACATTCGATGTCCTTCTTTGGGCTGAACTTGCCTTTTGATCGATCTTTCCCTTTTCTAGGTTGTGGAATTTTCTACTGCTTCCACGGTTGTTGGTGATGAGGGCTTCTGACTCGATCGATATTCCTTGCTCATTCCTCCTTGCTTCTTCATTGAACATGCTGTCTTTTACAGTATTTAGTGTAAGAACGCCTTGAGGAGCTGAGTTGCTTAATGACATCACCAACATGTCCTAGCTATCTGGCAACGAGCTTAGTAACAATAGTGCTTGCAACTCATCATCAAGCGTCATCTTCATATTCATCAATTAATTCACCATGCCTTGAAAGTCGCTCAAGTGTTCCGTAACACTTTGACCATCCCTGTACTTTGTGTTCACCAACCGCCGAATGAACGAGGCTTTGTTTTGTGCGGTCTTTCTCTCGTACATGGACTCCAACTTTGTCCACATTGAGTAGGCATTAGTTTCCTGTGCCACATGATGAAAAACACTTTCATCAACCCATTGACGAATTCTTGCAACAATTTTTCTGTTCAGGATGCTCCAGTCTTTGTCAGTCTTGTTTGCTGGCTTCTCTCCACCATTTTGAAGAGGCTTGTACATATCCTTGCAGTAAAGGATGTCTTCCATTCTGGGCTTCCAAATGGAGTAATTCGATGATGTCAACCTAACCATTGTTGCTGCTGATGACGACGACTCTGCCATCTTGATCACCACAAGATGCCACGAACAATGAGCACCGGGCTTTGATACCACTTGTTGGGAAATAAGGGCTACCTTAATACAAGGCCAATGGATAATTGGTTATCTCAGGATCTAACTTTTCCCACATCTCGTGTGATTTGCGGAATAGCATCAAATAAACAAAAGAAGACACAATATTTCATGAGGTTTGGCAAATGTGTTTATGTCCTCGAGGTAGTAGTAATACTCTCTTCCACTATATAAATAATGGAATTACAAGGCAATCTCACTTTGGTGACTAAACTTCACCAAAGTGGTAATACACACTCTATCTCTCAAGATGAATTTTCTTCTCACTAATCTGTCTGCCACTTGCAATCCAAAGAATCCATGTTCTCTCCCCACACTCAAGTATCCCAGCAATAAGAACAGGACCGGAATAGCCACAAGTCCAAGGGCAGTAGTGCTGGTTGTAACGAAGAAGCAGACGTATGAAGTTATTAGACCTCGTAACGCTAGCGCAATCAGGCGTCTTAACCATAAATCATTATCATCCAATGAATAGGCAGTGATGGTATCCGGGCCACCAATGTGCAGGAGAAGGAAGGGACCCCAAAATGCAATGATTGCATATTTTGGTTCTGAAGATTTGGCTAGGAGTTCTCCACTCCTACTGAAAAGGGTGCTCAGCGAAACAGATGCAACCCAATCTGCTAGCAAGTATGAGCACCAAACACCAACTTATAACCAGATGCTTGGCCTTCTCGTCCATCGGTTCCCGAATTTGTCGAGGAAAAGCTGTAGACCAAGGCTTGACAGAACCATTATGCGGAGCTCCCATTCGTTCCAAAATGATCTTACTATATCTGAAAATAATTTCAGCAACCTGCCTTGATCTCTGTAAATATCACAGCGGTGGCAGCTGAAAATTCACAAATTTACACTGATGTTAACGAAGCTATATATAGAGGCACAAAAGATCCAAACATTACTCTCAGTCGTTCATACGGCATTTCTTCGAACCCCATATGGGCACAACATTGATATTGTAAAAATTTATAATTGAAAAGACTACCACAACCTCAATTTCGATGGGGGATCGGAGGTGCATCGTTCTACTATTCTGCCTTTCTGGACTAACACGTCACCAATAGTTGGGCGTCTTCGACCAAATTGTGCACGTCTAAAATCTTCTTTGACTAACGTACAGAGGTTTTGGACTAATAAAGGATTTGCAGGTGCTGATCGGCTCTGGCTGGAAGCTGGTGGCGATGAAGCAGGAAGACAGGGCATGGCGACGAAACAGTTCCTGCCCAGAGCTCAGCTGGGCCCTCCAATCTGCAGGGGCGGTGGCGAGAGGCGTTGCACTCCAATCTGCAGGACAGCCGGCAAGAGGCTTTGCACACCGATTGACCAATATTATGGCAAGCGTAGTTCACGTACTAAGGGGTTTTTTACACGAAGTCTTTCTCTGGTGGGGGTGATCGATGGTACCTCTAGTTTGATGATATCTGGTTTCTCCCTATGATGGGAGACGGAGAGGCAATTGATCGTAGTGATGCCGACGGTGCCAGAGTTGGCCTTGCCTAATGACAACGACGACAGGCGTGTTAGCAGAGACGTCGATCGATCGACTTCATATCAAACTTGGCATATTTATTTGGTGAAGCCTATAACATCAAACTTCACATCTGACTTTATAACATCAATAAAAAAAATCGTCCATTTAACTCATTCATCGATTAGTTTCAACAAAATGGATTTATATTCTTGAAACAGCACGTTGCATGAATAAGTTTTTATCATTTCGTTTTAGTCCATTTTATAGATTTGATTGCAAACACTTAGCATGCATGTGGCTCCACTCTACATATTGTGCACTTACAGTTAGAAAAAACAGATTAACGCAAATTTAAACATATTTCTTTGCATTATTGGGATCTATATCTAATAGTAAGAGCATCTTTGAAGTCCACTTATTATTAAAGCAAAAAGCAATTGCTCCAACTCTGCTCGTTTTCTTTTACAATCCTTTTATATATGTATTATAAAAACTGCCGCTGCGAGTCTGCGACTAGACCAATTGTTGGTGGGCATTTACTATGCCAGTTATTTTACTCATGATATGTAGCAAAGTCACTATGACTAAATCTGAGGGAAAAGAGTGACTTGAAAGGCTCTTAATTAATCCATTCACTAATGTGATTAGTTTATTCTAAAATTAAAAATTCTACACAAAAAGCTCAAAAGCTTTGAACATAATTAGAGTAAAATTATGTGGATCATAACTATCAGTTTCTAATATAGCTTTTAGTTTTTATAAATAATTTTTTATATATATAGCTTTTTGTTATTTTTTTGCATAAAAATTTGACCCAAAAAAGTACTATAAGAAATTCGCTTATAACTCTATAAATTAAGAGTATCTCCAATAGTGATAGCTATCTTCATAGCTAAAAGTAGCTAAAACTTGAATATACCCAGTTAAATATTGAGTTATGTTTAAGCATAATACCTAAATCTCAAGTTAAATTTAACTTTTAGTTAAATTATCTCTTCTCTCTAGCTAAATATAGCTAGGTCTTTTAGCTAAAGTTAAATTTAGTTTTTGTTTAGCTAGTCATTTGGAGATCAAACTTAGTCCAAAATTAGTTAAATTTCAATTTTGTTTTTTGAAATAAGTATTCTGTTGAAGATGCCCTAAATAATCAATACAGAAATATTAAAAAAAATAAACTTTACTACCAACTTAATTTAGAGAACAACCAAATTTTGTAATTTGTCTAGGTTGGTATGGAAGACCCTATAAATACAACTATTTTAGGATACTGATATAATGTAATTAAATACTTACGTGTAATTAGCATGGGTGATTCTCGGTTGGTGTATCCAAATAATATGCACCGATTATCTTGCCTCGATCTTGTGTCAACGCACGCTATTGTGAGTAAATCTGACTTTGGCTGGCCTAAAGCAAGTTCACTCGTTTGGTCAATAGATCAGGGTTATTGGGACACTAGTTAGGTCACTGGGTCAGTACACTGTTCACTGCTGCTAGACATCTGTTTCCACCCGTTGTCTGGATCACCGAGTCAATTACTATTAATTGAATATTTTATTAATTTATTTAGTGTTAATGAAAAATATATGAAGTAAATAAATAGTTGTAATGAATATATTTAAAATACAACTGCAAAAAATCATCAAACATTTTAGGTGAATATGAGTTGGCACTGAAGATTTTTTTTTTGGGTTGACAAATTATATCTCCATTGACAAATAATTTCGGAAGATGAAAGCTATTAGGAGGAGGAACAAATAATTTTGAGGAACTAGGAAAGAAAAGTTTTTGAACGTGGGAGGCAAAATAGAAAGTAGGGTATTTGTAGGAAATTTTGCATTTTTTTTTTTATCGTTGGTTTCTTCCCATTAATATTTTTACCTATTATTTTGTTAAACATACCCTAAACTTACACATTAATTATATACCATCAGATTGCATTAATTATCAAACACATTAATTATATACCATCAGATTCCATTAACATCAAAACGTACGGTCCACCTCCATTGACCATTGGTTTAATATTCAAAAGGCCCAATGGATAGAAGCCACGTATGATTCCAGTCTCCACTACATGACAAAAACCTGCCTCACACGCGCCAGCAATTCTGTCAGCACCAGAAGACGCGCGACTCGTCTTCACGCTCCTTCCTCATCGCGTCTGTGCAGCTCTGCCTCATTTAGGCCACGCTGAAGGCCCAGATCAGTCTGGGTCATGACCTGGGTCAGCAGCTTGACCTGAGAGATCGCCTGAGTCAACTACTGTTGGCTTGCCCCAAGCCCCGTGGAAGCATGAAATTTATATCAGAAAGTGACCTGGTGCCATGGCAAATGAAGCCCCGATGGACTTGCTCTGAGGCTTATTTTTGGGTTGTAATGTATTCCTACCTAGCTAGTAATAGAACATACATATATATAGTTCTAGGCTTCTAGCTCGAGTGTATAAGAAGGATTAATCCGATGCTTGCTTGATGCTTTAAAAAGGAAAATATATGCCAAGGGGCAAGTACTTGTGTTGTTATGAAATACATGTTCTCTGCAGTCTGCACGTCTAAATACTTCCAACACGACTAAACAACAACAATAAACAAAATGAAAAAAAAAAAAGGATAATTCATTGATCAAAGAAATTAATTAAATAAATAAAAAGTTCATCCTTAACATGAGATCTTGCAAATTGAACATTGAACCGAGGGCGTCTAGCGATGCAGTTGGTGGCAGGCGGCACGGTGGTGCAATCCCATGGAGAGGTGCGGGTGGTCAATCGGACGATCCGATTTCTTCTTCCTCTGGTTTCGAGTTGATGATCGGTTGAGTTGAGCGTGTTCCTTGGTCCGTTGGCTGAGCTGCATTTTGCAAGGTGGATCCGACGGAGGCGGAGACTTCACAGCCTTGTCAGGCTTTAGTTTTTTTTTTTTTTTTTTGAGGAATTAGCTCTTTCCAATAACTTGGGGAAGGTAGTGGGCTTAGGCCCAATATAGGCACTTCGTGTGTTTTTTAGTCTACCAGCTATTGATTCTTTTTACACAAAGTTAATGAGTCTTTTGGAGTACCACAATTGAGTACATTAACAAAGGAAGATTCAAGGTAGTTTTCTTCGTGTACGTTGAATTTTCATAGTTGTGTAGGCTTTGGAATAATTGAGCGACAATGTATTTGTTACGTCCCGAACCTAGAATTTTCAATTTTATAATTAATTTGATGGTAAATGTCAGTTACTTTTAATTTTTATTCCGTTATACGATTTTAGTGGCCCTAAAAGTTGACTTTTTGTTCGGGTTAGAATTTGAGAAAATGTTCTTCATGAAAGTCGTAGAGGATGTTAAACCGAGAACGTGCATATGTGGTTCGTAAAAATCGGAGCTAGTATGCCAAAGTTATAAGCGAAAAACTAAATTTACTATTCCTGATTACTATTCATAGTAAGTTTCTTTAAATAGTTGAATTACTGTGGTAAGTTTCCAAATTTGGAAACTTACCCGGCTTCTTCTCTCTCTTCTCCCCCGATTCTTCCTCTTCCTCTCTCTCTTCTCCCCCGATTCTTCCTCTTCCCGTTCGGCCTGATTTTTCCTCCTCCGAATTTCTTCGTTTCCGACCACCCCACGACGAAACCCAGACAGCCCTAGGCTCGCCTCTTCCTCCTCGTCATGCCCATGGTCGTATTTCACGGTGTCTCAACCGGAGGAGCTCGGAATTGAACCAAGATGATCACTGTAGCAGTTTTGGTTTTTTGACGATTTCCGACGATTTTGGTCGTTACCGGCCGCCAAACCGGCGTCGAAGGTTCGGTTTTCATCACTGATCATTTCCCCTATGGCCTTGTATCACGATTTGTTGTGTAGAAGCCGAATTGACGAAATGAAATTCTAGGGTTCTTGGAAATTTCTGGGTTTATGTTCATCAATTGATTTCGACTGTTTTTAATTGTTATTTGGATGTGTTGTAGTTGAATGAAATGACCAGTGGGTAGAATTGATGTTGTACATGAAATTTGGTGGCCATAGGAGGAGGTTGATTTCGGCGAGTGGCGGTGGGCGGCCCGTGAGGTGGTGTAGGGCAGGTTTCCAACTGCCGTAATTTAGCTATTTAACCTCGAGTTAATTTCGTGAAGTGTAGATATGGTTTTCGTTATGGTGTGAAATTCGTTAATTAATTTACGGATAATCCGTGTATCGGAATTCCTTAATCGGAAGCTCAAAGTAAAGAAACGAAGTTAGAAAAGTGAATTTGGAGATTTTTAAGTAATTAAGAACAAATTGGGATATGGTTGTGTTTTTGGTGAATTTAATTTTTTATCCGTCCTGTAATTATTAGTTTACGAACGTTACATTGTACAGGACGTGAGGAGAATTCTCACGAGGAGGGTTCGGATCGACGGCAAGCTTAGCCGTATACTGTGAGTGGACGTTTGATTTTAATTCATGCATGCAATTAAATTTTCTAAGTTACGAAATTATTTAAATTATCTTTTATTTAATGAGCATATTATCCGATTTTTAATTGTGGAATTATTTATCGTTCGAATTGCCGATTAGAAGTTGTTATGTTCCATTTTAAATTTGTTATCTGAAATAATCTTCGACGAGATTATTTCCGGAAATGAAAGTATTATTATTTATTAGTAGATTTGAGTTTTCCGAGGAATCTTCAGAAATAGGAGATTTCTTTGAGATTATGAACTTACTTTATTTTCGTATATTGGTTTATGATTTCGAGTTTTGTTGGCGTGCGGAGTCACGTCGTTGGACTAAATTCCTTTCTTGTGAGACTTCGAGGAAGTCTTACTAATTCTCGATTTTCATATGGTTTTTACACACCATACCTGGGTCGATATATTTTATTGCTAGCTAGCCTATTAGTACTCATCCCTACTTACTTTGTGTTTGTGGGTGAGTAGAGCCGAGCATGGGATGCTCTTGAGTGTGGGACACTCCGACCCGAGCCTTAGCGGCTCACTTTATTTTATTGTATGGTGATGACGTCTTTCCCCATACCTTTTAAATTATTTATTTATTTATTTATTCGTTCTACTAACGGGGCCAGTCGAACTTCCTTCAAACCAGCGGGGCTGGCTTAGTCATGAGAGTGATTTGCAATTATTAGTTCCCTATTGCATGCATAAGAACGTTCTAAACAATAAACGCGGGAAAGTAAGAAACATTTCTTTCTTAATTAAATATTTTTGTCCACTCACACTAACGTTTTATTACTTACTTTCCCCTGGGCTTTTCGGTTTCCTTTGCCCAGTTCGCAGTGCTGCTGTTCGGCGTAGGATCGAGGCTTAGCACCAGTCCTGCCACTTGTCTTTCGTAGGTTAATATTAACCTACCTCATGTAATATATTTGATTTTATCGTAGATCGCTCTGATAACCTTGAGAGGCTTAGTATTATTGTGTATTAATTTCGTTGTCGGAGATGTGTTTTATTTATGGAGTTGAAAATTAGAACCCCCAGGTTGTATTGTATAAATTTTACTGCCTTTACACTTGGTTTTTAGCTTGGTAATTTGTGGTGGTTGTGAAATGTAGGATGACTTCGTTTTGTTGGATCTTGGATTTAGAAGCATTTACTTTCGTTGTTTTAACAGGTTGGGTTGTCCACTTTTAGGGGAAGTTCTGTCGAATTTTTCCTAAAAGTGGGCCCCACAGAGTCCATCTTGGGAATTAGAGAAAATTTTCGGGATGGGTTCTGACAGTATTAGTAGATGGTATCCGGTTTCCTTTACCTGCTTAACCACTGATGTAGGGTACAAGCATATAAGGATTATTTATAAGTGCCGTTTTAGCTTTGGGATTAAATGAAATCTCTATTACTCTGTCAAAAGAAAAAATTACTATGTATTTTGTTATGCTTTTGTAGGTGAATAGTTGACTACTTATCCCATAAAACTATCTAATTAGAGAGTTAAAATCAACAAAATGTTCAACTAATTAACAAATCTAATAGATGAATAAAAAAATTTGTTAACCACAACCTTCACTAGATTAAGTTCACACCCTTACAAAAGTAGAACGTAAAATTCATTTCTCACGGAGTTTTGTAAAGGCTTTCATACGTAAATAAGAGAATAAGTAGTTATTAATTCTTGATTTAACTCTAAAACAATCAACTAACAATCAGCTATTCTAAGCTTGAGCCGCGTCTCTGGGTTTCGTTCTCATACACCACCTCAACGTTATCTTTCCTTACGATCTTCCGATGTCATCAGTGCGGACTCCAAGGCTTGCCACGACCTTGGCTCTGCTGAGAGAAGGCGCTGCAGGGATATTGGCCGAATTGCTAGCTGATCGGCCGCCCGGAGTACGAGTTAATCTTTTTGCTTAAAAAACTATTAACCTAGTCACTTGTACAAAGATTATGACAATGAGGCTTTGATGAAACACTTCAAGAAAATTTGGGTGATCAAGGAGTGTGCTTCCATACAAGAAAGGTCTAGACTTTTTTTTTTTTTTTTCTAATTTCTTCTTTTAAAGGCTTCGAATTTTGGTACCGTTATAAAATGCGGATATAATTCTAGAAAACCAAATGAGATTAAATACATTATCTTTTAAAAAGAGCTTTTAGCAATAAAACTTGCGTTAAAAATATTTCATAAATTTAGTCATATCGTATGACGGTTGAGGCCTCCAAGTTTCTTGGAACGACCTCCAAAAACGAAACCTAGGGTTTTGTGTTACTGGTGGCGGTGAAGCTTCTCTCCGGACCAGGCAAGGCTACGACGAGCTCTTATGGTGGTGTCCGACGACGGTACGGTAGCGGTGCGGGTTTGAAGTTTTGTTTGGATTGCGGCAGCTCTGTTGAGACAGTTGAGGATGCGAGTCTGAGTGCTTTTTGTGTCGAATTTTGCGACGGTGGTGATCTACAGGGACAGCAGCAGCAGTTGTTGAGTTCGTGGGTCAAGTGGTATCCGGATCGGGGCAACGCGATGGCCTGGTTGAGCAGCGGCTCCCTACGTGGCTCTATGGAGTTTCTGGTAGGAGGGCGGCAACCCTAGGTTTTGGGGGCGACGGTTCGATTTGCTTATAAGCCGAGGTCCCGGAGTTTCTCCCATAGTTCAAGACAATGGTGGAGGAGCACGCCCCCCCCCCCCCCTTCCACCCCGCCAGAAGATTGATGAAGCACGTCCTTCCAGCGGCTCCATTCTGCTTGATATGAAGGGAAGAGAGTTAAGAGATGTGTTCTGGGCCAATGGGCATCCAATTTGTCTGGGCGGCAGCTTTGTGGCCTGGATGGGTTAGCCCATCTCTCTTCTTTTTCTTCTCTTTCAGTTTTGCGTTAGGTGGGGCCTTTGGGAGGTGGCTTGTTCCTTTCTTAACCCTATGTCGGTCTTTGATTGGTACTGTGGCTGTGTTGATTTGTTGCAACGTATACCATTTGAGGTCTTAAGCGTTAAAATGCTCAAGACAGTGGTTCCTTTTTCAGACTGGATAGGGTATAGGAAAGTTTTATTTTTTTTTCTTTTCTTTTTGGTAGTTCCTTTAGGTTTTTAGATTTGTTGGCTAGTAATAATTTGGCTGCTTTGGGCAATTTGTACTGTGTTCGATTCGTATTATGAGGGAATTTCAAATCTTTCTAGCTTGACGTAGTGACATCGTTGATTTATTGAATGGAGCTTGACTCCACTTCAAAAAAAAAAAAAAATATATATATATATATAAGGGTAATCTATCCAACCTGAACCATACTAGCTCTAAGACAGTTATCAATGTTTTAACGATCATCAATTTGGCTGAAAATTTGCAGAGATGATCTATACATTAGCACCTAAAAACTGAACGGTCGATATGTGGATATGCGACCGAAAAATGATCCTAAACTCTAAATGCGCACTTTAATTTCAAAGCGAAGTTTCGCTCTTGATAGGATATGCATATATATATATATATATATATATATATATATGAACGATCTAGAGCGGACGCCCGCAACCCAGACAAAGTGCGGACGTCCCTCCTCTGGCGTCTGAAAGGTGGCGATGGATGCGTTGCGGGCGCCTATCATATATATATATATATATAATTTTTCTCCGGTAAGGATATCCTTACCTAAGGTTTAGGTACGGATTTGGTGTTTTCACCCACTTTCCGATCACATTTTCACATCTTAACCGTTCAGTTTTTAGAGCCTAATGTATAGATCCCTCCTACAAAATTTCAGCCAATTTGGTGATCGTTAAGGTATCCAAAACTGTAATTTACACGAACGGATCTGTCGAACAGGAACCGTTCGTATTTATAATGGTAAATTGCAGTTTTTGATGCCTTAACGATCACCAAATTGGCTGAAAATTTGCAGAGGTGATCTATACATTAGGACCTAAAAACTGAACGGTTAAGATGTGAAAATGTGATCGGAAAGTGGGTGAAAACCGGATATCCGTACCTAAGAAAAACTAAGGACATCCTTAGTGTAGCCGGACTGTATATATATATATATATATATATATATATATACCATGAACGTCAGCCATGATAGGAGTTAGGACATAGTGAACACACGAACGTCTCTTTTCTGCTCAGGCATGGCCATGCTAGGAATTGAATAACGAATACCAGTGAGCAATTGTTAGAGAAATTGAAAATGGAGTTCCAATCCTTTTGTAGCTTCGGTGTTTTTTATTTTTATTTTTATTTTTATTTTTTTACAATCTTATAAAGACTTGATTGTATCCAAATTTTGTTGTGGACTGACGTTGTTGGGTTATGTAAAAATTATAGTGACCTTGTGTAGATTTCTTCAAAATACCATAGACCAAGCAAAACTACAACGATAAATCCACTTTTTTATGCTATGCTTTTCATAAATAATGTTTATGTTCTGTTTCAAAAAAAAAAAAATGTTTATGTTCAGATATCTTTTCTTGTGACCATTATCCTATAACTATAAACTTTTCAATATATCATGTAAATTAGTTGGTCCCTTTTTTTTTTTAACTTTCAGACTGGGATTGTTCCGAAGATCGATGTTACAAACTCATGGGATTAAGAAATGAATATTCTTCCATGAAAATCTTGTGTTACCAACTTACCATGAGATTTTTGACGTACAGGCATTGATTCAAGTCAAGTTCCAGGGGCAAGAATCATTCTCATTGAAGCGAAATTAAGATTTCTACAAGTCACAAGACATTGACAAGGTCCCAACCTATACATTTTCTTGAGGTAAAATAACCAAAATGACATTAAGAGTCAAAAAGGCCCAAACTTCGTTTCTTCATGAGACAAAGATTACTAGGTTGAAGAGGAAAATCTTACAATCAAGGGGCCAACCAAAAACCAGAAGGACATTATGAGTCAAAAAGGCGGAGCGGAAAGGGAATTAGGCAAATCTTATACATAATCCAAGACTTAATCTTAGTGAATCTTTGCCAATTTAGGAGTTATCAATTGGGCGTTGAGTTTTCCTTTGGTCAGTTCCAGAGTTACCGGGATCGCCCACTTGATAATAAATGCAAAGAACAAAGAAGCTGCAAAAGCATGTTTATAATGCTGCTCTGAATAAAGGAGGTGTCCATTTTTGCGCCGAAACATTAATTTCTTGTCTACTGCGGTTAAGAATTCTACTGTATTTCCCACACTACAAATAGTCCCATATCAGTTATCACCACCAATCCGCAAAACCACTTGCTTCTTCAAAAACACACCAACTTTGAGCTCATAGATCACTTCCCTAGAATATTTAAAGATTATGCTTAAAAGTAGGAGGAGAATGTTGTGGAGAATAGTAAAGAAAGAGAAGAAGAGGCTGAAGAGGCTGTTGTTTAATTGTTCAGCAAGTACTCGAGGAGCACGAGTTCCTTATGATGCCTACACCTACTCGCAGAACTTTGATCAGGGCTTGATGTGGGCAGACCCAGATTTCATCTATCGATCTTTCTCGGCTCGATTTGCAGTTCCATCTAGAGTTTTTCATCAGAATACAGAGGTTGTAGGCTGCTAGAAAAGCAAGAACATGGTTGGAGGTTGATTTCTGGTTCAGCTCGCTTGCATTGGTTTGAGTTTCCTCCATTTAGCATCGGAACTTTGCTTTATTTCAAGTATTCTACTAGCTTAATTTAGAGGTTGTGTAGTTGAAATTTTAATTTCCCTTTTCTGAAAGTAGTTAAATTTCAAGGATCTTTCTTATTATCTGATGATCATCAACAGCAATTTGTTTGCGCGCCTCATCTCATCTGTCTTTATTAACTAATTGAATTTGAAGCAATATATATCCGAAATCACTAATTACAATGAATCAAAGTAAGAGACATTATGATCTATGATATAGGTATAAAGCAATGTTACATACTTGAAGCTTAAAATTTCTTTTTCCGAAGCACTAGCTCGGTAGCTCCTGTACGCAAGAAGTGGTGGAATACTTTAATTTCTAGTGCAACTGATTTAATTTCTCTCACATGTTCAACTTGAAGATGAAATTTTTTATTTATTATTATGGTACTGTAGTTTCACAGTACTACAATTATAGTGATCAAGGCGGCAACGGTTTAAGGTTTAAGGTTCCGAAATTTCATGTTTGTGTTTTTTTTTTTTTCCTTTTCTTTAACCAATTAATATCTCCTAGGGTAGGCTAGATCACACTTATACACTAGTAGCTAGTGTATGATTTGCAGTACTACATTGAATTGATGAACTAACCTACTGCTGCTGCTTTTGGTCCGAAGTTGTACCGAGATCTGAGATCATCATCATTTTGATTTGGTAGCAACCAACAAAAGCATTGAATTCTTTGCTAAATATATAAGGGACCATCATCATTTCTTTTCCAGTTTTCCAAAAACAAAAAATATATATAAGGGACCACTACCTTATAATAAAAACTGGCTAGATATATATAGCAGCATATGCATGTGCTAGTCTGCTAGATACGCACTTGGGTTTGGCTTTCTGGGTCACTTTTATGTTTCATCTCAGAAATGCTGAAACAAAAGTGAGAAAAGCTAGGAATCTCTGTGGGTAAATATTGATGGCCTGAACCACATATTTGTAGTTTTGCACATCCACCAGTCCTGTAGATCTCAGTATCATTAAACTTTGAACTACTTGGCAGCAATTTAAATTAATACTTGGAGAACTGAGAATGTTCTGCATTAATTAATTGGAACTCAAGTGTGTATTTCCCTATTTTCACTATAATTTCATAACTAGTTAACCAATAAAAAAGTTGACTATGATACAAAATATTCTTACTTCTGGATAACCTCGCTTCCTACATTTATATGTAGAAAACCTATATACAACAAGCATTTGGTTGGTAAAATCAAAGATAGAACATATATATAGTTCACAGTAGCGATTCAGTATGATCAGAACTTCACCACATTCTTGAGATCAAGTGTTTAGGTGTGAGGTTCTGCAACTTAATTTTATCTCAAACGTACGACTTTTGTCTTTGTTTTTTTATCAGTAAAGAAAATGTCATTCATTAAACGAGTAGGTAACACATCTAAATTATAACAAAGATTGATCGATGAGAGAAGCCTCCATATCTCAAACATGTAAATCTACAATAAATTTGTGATTAAAGAATCTATAGCAATGAAGAGTTTCATGATTTGCCTCGGAAGGCTTGTAATTTCTTTTGTTTTGTTGGTACTGGTAGTACGTAACTTTGCACCAGACACCTTCGTTAGGTAGCTCAAGACTAAGAGAGTACGTAGCATTGACCAAACAAAAAGAAGAGAACAGAGCTGAGTCCAAAGGGGAACGGAGACGTACTCACTTTCAGCATCTGCATGCATGCTAATGCTTTAATCAATTTATTTGGTCTACATGTAGTCCACATCAATATAAAATGGTCCCTCATCCATGGGGTTTGGTCCAGTTGGTAGCAGGCTGGTCCTGCATGATGAGTGAACGCTACAGTGATACTCCTGATAGTAAGGAGGTCACTGGTTCGATCATCCGCATGTGAAAAACATCTTATGTGGAGAGGTCTTACTCATGTGTTCTCGGTTCCGGAGTGGTAGTCCCACCCGACCACTATTTTTTGTAACAAAAAAAAAAATATATATATATATATAATGGTCCCTCCACACCTTATTTACCTAGATTAAATTTACCCCGAAACAAAGGTGAATTCCTCCCCAATTACATGAAAATCGAGACAGATTACTACCGATTCCAGCCTCCAGTATGGATATTCATTATGCATGCTGGTATCTAAGTCGATTCTGGTTATAGCAACGCCAACCCCCATCATATGCATACGAATTATAGATTATTGAAGTCATGAGTATGTTAAAAAGATAAAGAATAAGTGAAATATTGTCTTATTGAGGTCATCAGTACGTAGCTGAGTCCAAACCCTAGCCTACTTGACAAAATCAGCCAAGTGAAAAGGCTAGAGCGTCTTAAATCATCACCTAAAGGTCAGAAGAAGAAGGGAGAGGATCCTCTCCAAATCTAAGTTCTCACTTGAGCTACCTGTGCTTTAAACGAGATGGTGACACGTTGATATAATTAGATCCAATGGTTTACAAAAGCTTAATTATTTCATTCTTTCCAATCTTACCCCTAACTTTAACTTTTTCTCTCGAATTGAGAACCTCAGCAGTCAGCACCTTCTCTTTCGTAGTCTCATATGTTCTTTGAAGACCGAAAACAATCTCTCTCATATTCTCATCTGCTCTTTAGCTCAATCTCTCTCTCTCTCTCCTCTTTCTACACTCGTGCATTTCTGTTCAAATCCAAGACTGGAGAGGATACGGTTTATAGTCATGGACAAATTTTTTTACCTTCAATGAATAGATGCACTTCAAAACAAAACAAAATAACAGAAAAAAAAAATGAAAGATTTGAGGTCAGGATGGGAACGAAGACTGAAAAGGATGGAAAAAAGATGGGTAATAGGAATTGAATTGAGGTTTCAGAGAAAAGGTGATGGTGACTAATAGTGCTAATTTCAGAACTATCCAACCTAAACCCAGTTCCTTTTTTTTTTCCTCATGTAAAGAACAGATCATCATTCGAATACCAACGATTGCTGCTTTCTCCAATCAACAAATTGAATCACTTCTCTCTCTAATGACAGTTTCTCTCTGCTTATTTCTCTATGATGGTTTCTCTCTTTCATTTGATTTAAGAAAGATAAATTTCTCGAGGTGATTGGGTATCTTCCTCTTTCGCCATCACCCTTGTATACCGTACGTCGAAGATCAAGGCCCGCATCATGCCTAGCTTCTTCTACACAAATATATCGTTATCTGGAATTAGATACGAGAGAGAGAGTGTAAGAGAGAAGAACGGTAGAGAGAGGAAAAATTTGAAACAGAAAAGATAAGCCGTTAGGTGTAAATATCCACGTGTCATCATCTCGTTTAAAGCTTAGGTAGCTCAGGTAAGAACTTAACATCCTCTCCCGAAGAAGAAAGTGATACTCCCTGTGGAGGGATTTATGACCTCTCTCGTTACGCAGGCCAGACGTCACAGATTGATAAGCTAACTTGGAGCCATCCTTTGTAATTTCTCTGGGAGTATGTAAGCGGAAATTCTACTATGGCTTTGGCTTATTGGTAGACAAAATGTGAATCCAGGCCACTCGGGGTGGGTATTAAAATTTAGCCCTTCAATTGAAAAAAAAAAGTCACTCACTTTGTCTGATTTTCAAAAGTTCCCACTATGCTTCTGAATAGTTAAGGGAAGCATTTGAAATCAAGTCTATTTAAGGTTGCACATGGTTCAGTAAGAGCTCGAAATTACGGTTCGGCCAACCAGTCGACAAAGAAAGAAGAATATATAATGTTTGGAAACCAAAAATAAGAGTTTATTCAAGGGGGAAATGAGAGATATTTTGGGACATCAACCAAACCAAATCAAAGTAGAGGCTTATATTGAGATGCGTCAATATCGATGAACCTGCCATTCAGAGAGATAATGAGGCTACCAGGAGCTTGTTGAGCATCATCGTATGTTGCACATGATGTTAGTTGGCCTAATTGTTCACGGCTCATATTGATGGATAAGGATTGATTAACCTCGTGCCTACCCCGGTTAACGTTGGAACGAATGTAATGCGTACAAAATGTCTTTTCCCTTCTAATGCTGGTAGGCCGCTTACAAGTTGGCATGACATGGCCGGTTGAGGAAGAGGCTAGATAGGTGGAGAGATCATCTCATATTCTGTTGTCTTGTTCTAGGAAAACCTAGATTGAGCTTCGTTTGTGTGAGAAAGGTAAAGAAGGATTCGATGACAAAAATTTTTCTGAGTTTTGCCCAAAAGTAAGGAGTAACTGAATAAAAAGGCAAGCCTCCTCAATCTAAATAGGACAAACTATCGTAGATATAAACTTATAATTGCAAGACACTCTAAAGTCTAAACTCTCTCTCTCTCCCAAAGAAACCCTAAGGCCCACTTTTTTCCAATTAAGAAATCATTCTCGTCCAGCGACGCCCGGACGTCTGGGCTTGCCTTGCCGTCTTCTTAGGGTCTGCTGCCGGACGGATGATCGATGTCTATTGCTCATGGGGGCTCCATCATAGGAGGTTTTTTCTCGTGGCTTTGTCATATGGTTTCGGCTGGACTGGTGTGAGGCGATGGTCGTGCTGCACAGGACCGGTGATCGATCCTTGTTGACAGTTTCTTGGACTGATGGCGCCATAGGTCTAAATCGTTGGTGGTGTGGGGTTATGAGGACCTAGATCGGGAATGGTATTTTCCGTGACGGCGTGGCTCGTGGCGGTTTGGGTCGCCGGTAGTGAGAGGTCATGGCGGCGTGGGTCGGAGTGTCGGACGGAGCTCGACCGGACTGCTAAGTACGATAGGGGTGATGGAGATTGAGATGGGGCCTAGCCCAAACCAGGCTTGATTGTTTTGCGTGGATTTTCCTTTAGCGTCTGCCCTCTTGGGCTTAGAGTGTTTGGGCTGAGGTTTTGCCCTAGTCCATTAATTATGCTTTAGCGTAGTCTTTTACAATAATTTCATTTTAGGAAGCTAATGCACGTTATGTGCACTCTATATATCTCTAACGCCTCTGAAGTAATACCAAATAAGGATTTTTGCTATGTCTACATTCATGAATGTATAATGATTGGGTCTATTTCTATGTATCACTGTGGGTATTACCACTATCTTCTTGTCTATCTGTAGATGCAACGGAAGGGTATATAATGGCCTATTCTGACTTTAGATGAATTATTGGCACCCGACTTTAAGGTTTTGGGTTTGATTCAAAAAAAAAAAACTTATAATTTCAAGTTCCTCTTATTTGTTAAAGTTTCTCGGATGATTTATTTTTGTTTAATTGCCTTTTTTATTGACTTAAAAAAATTACTATTGAAAAGTTTCCATTGAGAACCACTAATCATGAAGATTAGTGGAGGACTTTTGTATGAGACCCATTTTTCGATAACAAATCAACTGTTAGATGTTTAGATATTTATGTGTATATTATTTCTGCAATTTTTCAACCAAATTGAAAATATTTAAGACATTCATAATCGTGAATTATCAGCTATGAACATGAATAGTTCATGTTTAACAGATTTGGTTCGTCCATTGATTTGATCTAGTTTGATACCTTAACGATTAGAAATTTGGAAGAAATTTTTCATACGTGATCTACTCATACGTACATACATAAACATCTAACGGTTGATTTGCTGTAATATAATTGAAAAGTGGGTACCGTTGATTAGAAAGTCCTTAACTATACTCATTAAAGTGGTCCTCATTAGAATGGCTCTTAAAAAAAATATATAAATATATATAAAACATGTCTCCTCAACTTAGATATAAAATCATAAGTTCGAGTGTTTGGTTTGAATTTGGAAATTGGAACATCCCAAATGTCTAGGTCCCAAAGTTTAAAACAAAATCTAGCATGATCTCAGACTTGGACTCAAATATATACATGCCAACAAGCCGACTTGGCTAGAAGAAATTCAAATTTCAAAGTTCTTAGGAAATTCTAGTATAATCTAACGATGCAATAGGCAACTTTTGCCTTCAAGAAATCATGTAGAGTAGTCGCTGCCATCACGTACTCCTGGAACGAAATTCCAACTTTCCTCATTCAACAGTAGACACCATCAGAACACTTGCAAAGAGCGAAACCAAAAGCCGAACAACAATACCATTATGAAGAGACTATCAGAGTAGGAGTAGATTACCAAAGTCGCTAATAACCTCTATCGCATACTAGAAAACCCAAAGCACAGAATCTTCTTGTTAGGATTTGTATACTCAGCTTGACAATGAGTCGAGCAAGGCAAGCTCAGAAAGTTGAAGTGATCGATGTTGAAAAAAGCTCCACCATACACTTAAGATATCACGTCTCCGCCAAATAGGGTACTAATTGTCGTTGCCATCTTGGGTGCTGACAGCAAAGTCCAAGGATTAGGCTTGATTGCCATTGAGAAAATTAACTCTTATGAGGTGTGTGTGTGTGTGTGTGTGTAAGCGAGAGAGAGAGAGTACTTATTTTTTCTTTTTTCTTTTTTAATAGAGATTGATTTGAATAGTATTCAAGCCATAAAATAGGTCAGAGTCTAACAGAACTTACATAAGAAAATCCGAAAAAAAAAAAAAAAAAAAAAAAAAAAACAGATAACCTATCTAAGCCAAATTAAACTCATTAAAGTCTATGGGACGCTCGCATGAAGCAAGCCTAACTAAGCAAGAATAACCTCTCTTCCTACGGAAAAATCATTCATCTAGTCTAAGCTGCCAGCATGCAATTGTGTTACAACCAAAAACTAGAAATATCTCAGAAAAGCTTATAGAAGTTACTCCTACCTAAACATAGCCTTACATCCAAATGTCTACTAGCACAAATTTAAATTGGAGCCAACTCCTTACCCTTAGGGTTGGTGGTACGTAGCTCCATCTTTACAGCTAACAACCTTGGCAACAAGTTGGCCTTTTTGTTTTTTCCAACAATCTTCTTCTCAGTGTCAGTCTTAGCATTCTTCCATTTCCTCACTGTACTGTAACACAACTTATTCAAGCTTCTTACAGAGTGGCCTCTCTTCTTCTTTGATGGCTCACTATTACTTAATGGTGGCTCCAACAGACCCATAGTCACTGCATCCAAGTTTTTCTTTCCAATTGGTAGACTTAAACGCAATTTCTTGGGGGAAACAGTTACTCATCTTTTGCCCTAGGGCGGCATTTTTGTGATTAGTTCACTGTCCTGGCATGTTGCATCTATCTCTCTGATCTTTACCTATTACCGAGAGTGATGTAGTGCCACCACTAACTAAGGGAGGAATGCTTCCGGAATTGTTCGCAGGATTTGTGCCTTGAAGACTAGGGTTTGGCCAGCTGCCAAACCCCTAGCTACACTAGAACTCGTACCCTGGCCTTGCCAAAGCAGAGGGTTGTACCTCCGCGCCCATCACCCATCATCATCTTCTTGCAGTTCTGGGCCGGAACATAGTAGCCCTACATGGGTGACAAGACCGCAGTGTCCACACCGCCCAAAAACCTTATCAAATTTGAATTGCATAAGGAAACGAACATTGTCTGTCATGCCCCGATTTTCAACAACAATTAAAAAATCAATATATAATCCCATAATTATACACGCGTGATGGTTCGGCCATCAATACAAAATACTTGAAAAACATTTTCCTTTTAAATCAAGTACATACTGATGCCCCAAACCCACAATGTCAATATATACTCGCTCCGTAGAGTCATATATTACATAAGTTTATGAATTAATTTACCGCAACAAATATACGTAAATGCTCCTCAGAGCTTACTACATAGCGGAAGTCATGACAATGGCAAAACCAACAAAATTTGTTTCTTACCCGTACTGCTGCCAACAAGCTACCTCAACTTCAACCATGATTACCCTGACATACAGGATTAACCCCTACACCATTGAATAGTGTACCGGGTTGCCACATAACAAAACTGGTAAGCTTATGAAAGCTTGTATGAGTAACTCAAGAACATCAATCAACAACTCACACCAATCAACTTAAGGAACAACGCAACCATGATTCCTTCTAACATTCCATGTCCTTTCCACCGAAGGGACAACGTAAGTCACTGCTGTGACAACGTACTATTTTCTAACTCAACAATCAATAAGCAAATCAAGTCCCATCTAAACAATAAAAGAAAGAATACTCTCGAGACTCTCTTTTAGACTACGTACACACTTATATGTCTCCAGCAACCTCAACTGTTACCCCCATAAGCTACAATGGCAGACAGACTAGAGCTCTAACTGATCGTAACCACTTGCCCGGTCAAATGCGTGGTTCCCGATTTCTTGCCTTGGTCACTATATGTGACTTATGATTTTCAAACCCATCTGGTCATCAATCAAACATTTAAATAAGTCGCACCCGACCTAAAAATGTTCCATAAATCTAATAGAAGATTTTCTCAACCCTGCTCATCATCTGTGACTCTTGGTACAAGACTAATACATTTAAAATAAGTCACGTTTAACTCAAAATTGTAGCATCAAACTCAACACTTTTCGAACAATAGAAAACATCTTTTTCCACAATATTGTTTCCCAAAAAGTCACACTTACAACAATAATATGAACACGATCATGCATATTGCTTTCATCACACATCACTCGCAAGAATATATATACTTCACATAAATATATATATATATATATATATATATATATATATATATACACACACACACAAGTTGTTATTCGCTCAAGAATGCCTACTAATATCAACTATAGTTTGCAATTAAATAATTAACGCCCAAAACATAATGGTAACTCTGTTCGTAAATGAACATTGTGAGATTACTCACCTCGAAATTCCCGCTGCGTCTTCACACCACTAGATTACTTACAGAACGCACCCTGTCAAGCACCTAAGGAAAGTACATCCTCGATTCAGTACATGAACCACAAATGATTAAAGTTCGAATCTCAAATCGAACTACAACCCGAAAGTAACGCCAAATGAGGTGAAACTTCATCTGAGACCACCCAAAGTCTCCGGAACACTTCTACGATCGATATGTCAAAGCTACAAGTCGATCGGATAGTCGAATCTCACCGATCGATAACCGCAATAATCAAAAACGGTAAAAACCCTAATAAATTCATATGATCTCCAAAACTTACATATTATATATCAAATTTTCGTATCGACGAGTAGATGATAAGTAAAATCAAAAACTATCCCTTACATGGCTAAAATACGCCAAAGTGCTGCCACAGGCGGTGGTATAACCACCACGATCACTGCCAGCAAAACTTAAAACCACAACAATCCAACCGTCCAAAATATTAGGAATACCAAGTAGAGAAACTTTAATACATGGGGTTCAAGCCAACTCGGTCTAGATCACGGCCTATCTCCGTCCAAAGCCCAATAATTACTGTTCATGTTGAGTTGCAACTCCACACTGAGAATCGTTCAAAACCCCCACTAAGGATCGACATGGAAGGCTGCTGCGAGCTCCACAATCTTGGTTTGAAGCCCCGCCATCGTCAGAGATCGGAGTACAGATTGCGTCCGACTGCACTTAATTACACAGCCTTGCAGCGCTGCGGTGGATGAGAATCGATGCTAGAGGATGCCACAGGGAGGAGCACACGGTGGAGGCGAAGAGGTCTGAGCTTGTCCGGTGGTCCATCATCGCCGGAGCTCGGAGATAAAACCAAGTCGGAAAAGCGGTTTGGGTCAGGTCATGCGGCTGAAGAGAGAGAACGGAGCGTTTGAAGTCCTTCCGAAAATGGAAACTTCCAAAATGAAAATAGTAAATTCGAAAACATAAATTTTTATTTATAGTGATTTCCAAAAATATCTGAAATTTTCACTGGCCATAACTTTCTCATATGAACTCCGATTTTTGCGCTCCACATGTCCACCAACTCGTATCGACGTGCTCTACGACTTTTGTGAAGAAAGTTTCTGGAGAAACCCAACATATAAAATTCAACCTTTTGCAACCGCCCCCCCCCCCCCCCTAAAAAAAAAAAAAACTATGCATTTCAAATAAATATTCTTCCAAAAATACTCTCACTTCACAACAACATACGAATAAAGTATAACACCCTCGTACAATTGGTCCATTAATAATTGCAAGAATTAAATAACAAAAATCTGGGTCAATGTTGTCCTCAATCCAGAACCTCCGCTTGAACAACAGCGGGTTAGCATAGACGATTTCCCCCCGTATACATAAAACCCCAGTTCTAAACGTTGTCATGTCCTGAAACTCACCCAGCGTACTCCCAATAAGCCTCATAATTCTCTCATATCGAAAGGTTGGTGGTACTCCTAACAGCGTGATCCAGTATGAGGATGTCTTCAGAGGCACCTTTGCAACTTGACTCACACCGTCATACTCCGCTAATGTGATCAGAGCCCTATTAAAACCCCACGGTCCTCCCTTCCAGATTCTGCTCCGATGGGCCGGATCAGAGAAAGGGAACAGAATCCATTATCTTCCCCGATGTCTTCAACCCTAAGGGGGGTTCCATTAATCTTTCATGCAGATCGAAACATACCAAGGAAAGATATGCGATTATATTCCCTAGCAGTGAGAAGTTTCCCGATCATGAATACCTATGGTTGCGGTAAACCCTTAGATGGAGGCAAGTCCACCGGTCTTTTCCTATCGGTGATGGCGAGAGAGGAGGCTAGGTGAGGGGCCATTGCTGTAGAAAGAGAATTTGCAGTCAAAAAACCCTAACCCTAGAGAGAAAGTGTTGGCTGCGCTTCAAAACTGTCTGAATGATGAGAGAGAGTACTTGTATGCCATCACATGCACAAAAATAATTGCAAAAATTAGTAAAAAAAAAAATTATATTACAAAACTTATCAATTCTTTTAGGGGTTTTTAGTTTAGTCTAGTTTAATATTAAACCACATTTTAATTTTTTTGAGATAAAGAACTGAATGGTACCCATATTGTTGGTTTTTTTTTTTTAAGAATCATGTTAACTAATTATAGATAAATGAAATTACACATAACGATTCACTCTAGTAGGACTGACAAAAGAGTCATAACATAAACAATTCAAACTTTTTAAAAACAATTAACCTTATCCAAAATAACGCACCACAACCCATGGTTAGAATCAAATGGCACAGAAAATGTGGGTACCCTTGGCACATATCTCAAACTTGAGTAGATTTTGGTGTCATCTCCAAAATAAGAGTAGCACCTGTTAGAAACACCCTCCACTGCATCACCCACAACCTTTTCCACCTCCACCTCATCATTCTGCTTGAGCTTCCTAGGAAACCTCTTCGTTTTTGGTTCAAGGTTGTTCTCAACCACCTTGATTTTGTTCTTTAGACCTATCGGTCTTCCCCTTCTCTTCTTAGCGCCTAACATGTGCACTGTCCATTGGTGTTCAAAATGTTAAAACCTTCCTCCACGTTCAACGAAGGTGTAACCAGTGCCGCATCCATCAATTTGCTCTCTCATCCGACTTGACTAGCTCCACCTGTGCTTCACATCGGACCCCTATAGTTTAGGTTGCCAGATTAGACACTTGAGCAAGCATCAGGGACTCTGCCATAATGGCAACACCCCAACCTAGGATAGCTTGTAAATTTTCCATCGAGAAGTCCAAAATTTACACTAGCGTAGCCCGAGGCTGACTAGGAAACCTTGCCTTCAACCCTCTCTGAGCCTCTGTCACCATAGCGAGATTAGGGGTAGAAACCCTAACTACTACCACACCACCAGACGAAGTCAATTTGGCAAGCTGATCATCTCCAGATTGCACATTACCCGTCCTAGAACCCATCATTGTACCACCGCAACTATTGCCTTTAATTTGCCCTCTTGTTTAACCAAAAAATGATCACGCCCTTCAAGTCCATGCCACCCACAAGCCTGACACAATGATATGTTGATCCTTTCATATTGTAGATCTACCTCCGCCGTAACCGTCGAAGCAAACTGAAAGGATCTCGTCATCCGGAGTCGTCGTCGAATATCCACCACCTCTTGAAAACCTTGTGCAACATCACAGCGTTAAGTGCAAACTGACCCACCCTCAGAATCCGGCTCATGGACGTCCCTAGCAGGATAAGTGATTACTCTATAAACCGATTCTATGCTCCCGTCCTACCTGTACCAGAAGTATAAAAATGGAAACAACAAAACTCAAAGGTAATTTTAATTTTGACATATAAAAGAAAGAAAGAGATTGATACATACGGCTATGAAGGAATGTGATAAGAGGGAAAACTTATGAAGCCACCAAATTTGCAAGAAACATAATCAGTACCATTAAAACAAAAGCTGTTAATTTTTTGCACAATTGGATATAAAATGAGTGAATGATCCAATTAGGTTATAAAAAAAGAGAGGCCACAAATAACAACCACAGCATAAACACTAAAATCTATAAAATCCCACGAATGGATTGATAGACCACCAAACCCCTCTCCAAAAGCTTAACTGCTCCAGCCCAACTGTGTCCCTCATTATCTTGACTACTACTCACCATTCTTTCTTCTTCGTCTGCCTCCCTGAAGTACACTAATCGCGCCATCACAACTGTTACATCAGTCAGCAAAATAATGTATAGAGGCCTCGAGGCCACAACACTCTCCGAGTTCACTATGTTCATTCCAAACAATGCGTAATCAACATAAGACAAGACTACCAACAAAGCTATTATGAGAGAGCACACAATTCTCATGTTCTCTGATTCTACTATGCACAAGTTTAATCTTTTCGAACTGAAAAAATTGGTCCTCCTACGCCGGTTCTGTGGTTGATCCGTATTGGTTTGTGACTTCTGAACTATTGTTGTGTCCGCTGGTGGTTGTGTTTTGGTGCTTCCATCCACACCTTCGGGTTGCTTAGTTTCAATGTTGGTTTGTGTTGAAACTTCATTGCTAGGTTCTTGTGTTTGCAATGTCGAACCTTTACGGTTATCATCCTTGAACCGAGTACCAACTGCAAACAAAAGAAATGGTTGGTGAAGAATACCAATCATCCTATAAATTAAACTACATATGAATGTAATCAAAGTTTACAGGGGCATAGCCAGGAATTTATCACAATGAAAACCATGATAAACAGAGATGAAATTGAATGCAAGAAAATGCGTCTCAGCCTTCTCTTAGCTTATTAAGTACCATTTTGAGACATCTAATTATCTAACGCCTTGCCTTCAAATTAAAAAACAACCTTGGGATCAACAGTAATTCTCTTGCAGAGGCAATAGTCATAACAATGTCAATATGGTATTAGAATTTTGGTTCTAACAGGTCTGGATTCAAAAACTCCAACATGCTCCATCCCCAGTTATGCCCAGTAATGTTTTATTCATCTTTATATCCACATGCAAATGAAACATATCTATGGAATCAACGTACAGAATGAAAGAACAAAAGGAATAGTATATATGATAAAAAAAAAAAATTCAGATTGATATATATGAGCGTACCATTGATTGGAGGTGTGGGTTGTTGTGGTGGTAATACAGGTGAAAGGGGTGGTGAGGGAGGGAGAGATTGGATCTGACCCGTAATAAGGGCCATGCGATCCGATCCTCTTTCTGCAATTCTTCTTCTTCTTTCTTCTCTCGCCAATTTCTTTGCCATCTCATCTTCATCGGTCGACATATTCGATCTCTCTCTCTCTCTCTCTCTCTCTTGAGCCTTTGAATTTGTATATGCACACAATTTTCACAATTTTCAAATTTTGAGCTTTGCGTCGCTATTTGTATCTATCCCAAATAAAAAAGTCAACCTCTCTCCATGCGAGAGGTTCTTATCGAAAAGGTTTTCAGGTTATGAAGTAGATTATGTCCTCAGAAGTAATTTACCCCAAGTATCGAACAGTAATTTTTATTTTTATTAAAAAAATAATAATACTCATGCTCCTTTCGCTTTGCCACGTTATTAACACATCCTCTGTAATTTTTATTTTTTTATCATATAAACAACTTAAATACTACGATTAGTTTTTCATAAGTCAAATTCAAAACTTTATATTTACGAAGAGGAGACTATATCACAAGACCAAATAGTATTGGGTCACATCCTCTGTTATTTAATGAGGGTTTCTATTTATACATCCATATTTAATATGTAAACTTCTTTAAATTTTTGTGAAAATCTAAATTCATTTCTACCCTTCTGAAAACTAAAATAAAATAAAAATGAAGAAAGTATCCAACCCATCTTCTTTCCTTCCGCACTCTTTCCGGTCCCCTCTCTTAATCTCTTTCTCTTTTCCATTAGATAGATGAAAAGGAGAAGGAAAATATTTTGGTTGATTGGAATTATCCTAAAACTTGTAGATCCCATTTGATTAATGTTCTTTACAATCATTTAGGTCAAACATCAGTTGGGTCAATGATATTTATTTTTAGTCACGATCATCCCTGCACTTTCAAATTGCATCAACCGCATCCAAATTTTAAAATCGTCTCCATTCGTGACGTCACTTGCTGAATTAGCACCGAAATTTGGGCCCATTTTTTAGAATTTGAGCCCCTAAGAAGGACAAAATAAACATCTCCCCTTTTGAATGAACTTCTCCTTCTCCAATCCCTTGAGTTGCTCCACCTCACTCTTCAAAACCCTAAATCCACCCCAATTCCAAATCCAACATCACAAATCCAATTCAATAAAAAATTTCAAAACAAATCAACCAAAAACACAATCAATCAAAAATTCAATACCTCAATTTCTCTAATACCAAATTTAACCGGTATTATTATGCTTTGCCCCAAGATTGGGCTCTCTCACATGGGCCTAATTGTTCTATTCCATCAATTGGCACAAAACTATTGTGACATATTGATTTCAGGTTTCATTGGAGAATGAAAGTGAAAAACAACTTCTTAAATCACAACAAGGATCGTGCGCCTAATCCTCATAAGCTTCTTATTCGGATCTGATTCTATAATCAAAGAGACGGTTGAGTTGTTGCTCAAACTCCACCACCTTCTCCTTCCTCTTCAAAAACTCTCTATCCTCCTCAGCCACCATTGGCTTCACACTACCCCAATCATCCACCACAGACTGCTTCAAATCCCTAAATATCCTCAACAAGTCTCTGTCGCCCTTGGCCGGCGGGCCGCCTCGTACGCACCTATCGCCGCCGCCTCACCAGTCAACTGCCTCGGTAGCCTCATCGCACCATCAAACATCCTCAATGCCACATCTACATTCATCCAAACTGAGGATTCAGGCACCAAAAGTGACCTCATATAGGTGCCAACTTAGCAAAGTGATGTCACCAATGAAAGCAATTTTAAAATTTAGACGAGGCTGATGTTATTTGGAAGTTGAGCGATGATCATGTTTAAAATTAAAGATGTTTAAAATTAAAGATTAAGGACCAAACTGATGATCAACCCAAATTAAGTTTGAGGGAGCAAATTGAATTTAGTCCTTTTTCTAAAAATCAAAACAATTGCTCAACTCTCTCAGTGTGTGTGATTCACACGCGATTTACGTGTGTTTCTAACCCTAATTGCTTTGAAATTAGCTAATAATCAAGTATTATTTTGTAGTATTACTTTGTTTTCTTCATTTGTAGGAAATTATGGTCAAGAGAAAAAAAAGACGAAAGAAGTAGCGAATTCAAGTAAAAAGTCAACTCTGACTAAAAGACGAAAAGTCAACCGATTGACCATCGGGTCAACCAAGTTAACTTAACCCCATAGCAAGATATCGGAGGCCCAAGACCAAAGAAGCACACAGGTGAAGACCCAAGCCCATTTATATTACATCTTTGTATTCAAATTTCAAATTCAAAATTAATGTAATAACAATAATAATTAATGGACCACACATCTCACACACATCACACATGTGGATGGAGATATTTATTTGTGTTCACACTAGGCATACACTCACTTACACTTTTACCCTCTGATTTTCTTTATATTTTCTAAAATGTTTTCTAAACTCCTAATTCTTTACATTTTTATTAGGTTGTTTTAGTCTAATCTTGACCCTTGAACCCAAAGGGGTATTTAAGCACCTTTGCATACACATTTCACAAGCTTAAGACCCATTTTTCTTCACCCTAGGCCTTTTGGCCGAATTTGGGATTTCTCTCCCTTCTCACCTCTTCTTCTCTTCTCCATCCCTCATTCTTCACATGTAAGCTTACACAAGGAGGAGGCACTCACATTTCCGGTATCTAGGCCACCATCTCTACACCATGGCTTCATAAGGGTAGCAAGAAAAGCCATGAAGTTATGGCAATAGCTAGTGACAAGCTTTGCCTTAAATTTCATGGATTTCTCCTCTCTTTCCCTCTTCTTTCTCTCTTATTTCTTGCTTATGGTGTTGTTTGATGTGTATTGATATATACTTTTGTGTAATCTCTTATGGTTTTAGGGTTTTGAAACCCAAGTTTAGTTTTGTATGGTTTTGTTGAGGAGTTAATAAATTGTTGTTTATTCATATGTGTACTCTTACTTTGATTTCTTCACTCTAGATGTATGGTTTAGGTTTTCCCCTCCTTAATCTATGTTTGGTGTGTTGGAATTGGAATATTAAATTGGGGAATTTATATTTCAATTTAGATTATGGCATGAGTATGGTGGAATTTGCCCATTGCATATCTCTATTTCCATTTAGATTTCTTAGATTGTGGTTCTCCAATCACCAATTTTGAGTATTATTACCCTTGATTGTCGGAATAGTATTCAGAATTGTTGGGTAAGGTAATTGTTATCACAAGTACTCTTTTCGACCTTATTATTTGTGGTGATAGTTGCTAGAATGTGTTACAATCGATTGTTGAAACACAAAGCATTTAGTTTTGAGCACTTATGGCCCTAACAAGGCATAAGGTTTGAGACTAGTATAGGGTAGCCAAAAACTAAGTATTCTTTTTTCTTCTTGTTTTTGCTTAGGGTTTGACTACTATTTTATGACAATCAATTTAGCTTTCTTTTCGACCTCTTTATGCTGAATGGAAATCCGACAAAACATTTGAAGCATCATTTGAATCAATCATCATCATTCCATATAATTTTAGATTTGTGTGGAGAACCTTGAATTCCATGGTGACCCTTGATGCGATGCATCCCATCCTTCTATCTATCTTATTTTTATGTCGCAGTTAGTTAGTTTATTTATCATTTATGAATATCCAAAAAAACATTGTGACTTCCCCACTACCATTCATTTGTAAATCCATGTGGGCGTGAGCATTACAAGCACCTTTGTGTGTTTCACGACCTTATTTAGGCCTTGCTTGGTGCAAGGCCGTCTATGTGACTTTATGTGATGCAAAGTCATGCTTGAATGAGGCTCGGTGCCTTGTTCAGCATTTTTTCTATTTTTATTTGTTTGTGCAAGTGATTTTCAATGACCTAGAACCATAGAATTCTTAGCTAGCTGAGATACGATAAACCAGGATTTAAATACTTCCATCTTTGATGACCGTGTTGATTGTTATGCCATAAGCGAATGAAAAATGCTCAAATCAGTGTGTACAAAACTAGGAACTTTAGGTGATGTTTGTTTCATGGGATTGCATAGGATTGGACTGTCTTGTATAATAAAACTAGACTTATCCCATGTTTGGCAACAACATAGACTCTTTTAAATGAGACTATAGAGTCCTAAAATCTCCAAAATACCTTCTACCACAATGACACCAAAAACCATGGGATTGTGGAAGCCTCTCTCACTTGTTCAACTCTTCCCTTCAGTTTGTTGTTCTCTCAACATTCTCACCTAAACCTACAATTCAACTCCACCCCCTCTATGGAAGAACAGAGCTCAAGGAAGAATATTGGGAAGCAACGATGAGCTGAAGTCGGAAGTGTTGGAGCAGATGAAACAGCAGCTCACCACCGACGCCGGTAAAGTCATCATCATGTGGATGTCTACTTTCAAGAGAGTTTTGAATAGAAGAATCAAGAAATTAAACTCAGAAAGTATGCAAGGTTTCCAAGAGTGGCAGTCAGAAGGATACTTCCTAGTAGCTCCGTGTCTTCCCAACCCGACTTGCTGGGTTTCAATTTTCGCACAGAGAAGGCGGTCCGTCTCTAGCAGTTGAAGGTTAGAAGCAACTGCAGCTGTGCTTTGCACAGCAGGTCGGAGAAGAAGGACCGGTAGGTCTGGGAACTAGTGGGAAGTCCGACGGCATCTAGCAGAGGCACGGTTCCAAGAAGAAGTAACCTCTTTTTGTGTTGCTTATTTCTATCAAATGTGAATGAAAAAGACTTTGTTGGTGGTTAGATAAAGATAAGCAGTAGATCTGGAATTGAAATCTCCATTAAAATGTGTGATTGCAGAAAGTTTATAGATGAAATCTCCATTAAAATGTGTGAATGAAAAAGACTTTGTTGGTGGTTAGATAAAGATAAGCATTAGATCTGGAATTGAAATCTCCATTAAAATGTGTGACTGCATTGTTTGATTATTATAGCTCCAGTGGAACCACAAGAAGGAGGTGCAAGGATGATGGATTTCAATTGCAAGCTTTAGTCCTAGGCAACACAAAACATGGGTCACATTTTAGAGTAACATAACCCAGGTTATAAGAGTCCAGGACAGTTATAGAAATTAAGGAGGGGCATCATAGTCCTGTGAAACAAACATCCCCTTAGGGTATTGTCATACGAAGTATTTGGTTATAGGTCGAGTATAATTTAACTTAAATCATAAGCAACTAGCTAGCTTCACTTATGAAAACTGTTTTTTATGATTAACTTCTCAAAGCAGCAGCTTAATAGTATAACTTTAATAATATAACTTTTGAGATAATTTATTTATTAAATTTTATCAAATATATTTTGCTACTGAACTTATAAGTAAGCAATTTTTCACTCAATATATATAAGTGCCAAATTGAGGCTCATTCACTGCATTAGACTTTAAATGGATTCTCACGTTATTTTAATTTGGAAAGTTGTTCGACTTGATTTTTGTTGTTGAACAAGTAACAAACTTTTGCTCTTACTATTTTCACATAACATAGAAGTCCAAGGTTGAGCACATGATTGACATGCATGAAGGCATCATATATCCATTACAAGGCTAGCAGATACATTACTGGTTGGACCATGCATATAACAAAAGCGACCTAACATATCTTTATCGAAAAAAACAACGACCTAACATATATGATATAGAGAAGAAGTCACAAAATACCCGAATTTTAGGTCATTCATCACAATGGTATCTCAATTTCATAAACTATCACTTTGATACGTCAATTTTTATTTTTGACTACAATTCATACCTGCCGTTTTAACGCTGTTAAGTCAAATCACATGTGATCACGTGTACTTTTTTTAAGGTTATTTTTCTCTTACTCTCTCTCTCTCTCTTCCTCGTTCTCTTTACTTTGTTGCTTATTCTGTATTAAGGAATGTATAAAAATTCATACCATACTTCGAAAACTACAAGTGAAAAATTCAAATTGAAAATCGATTTTACGGTATAGACGCTTATGACCTCCCCCTCTATGCAACTTCGATAAATATCTTCTTGCCAGGGGCCAGAAACCTTGGATCCCAATATTTTATTTTGTATATCCCGATACAAGGCAGTCGAAGTCCTCGCCACCCTGCGGATCCCTGGGCAGTGCCAGTTGTTTTTTTCAAGTCAAGAAATTATGCAAACTCTGCATAAACTAAAGCTAATGGGTTCCATCACTTCCATGAGTGTCCACCTATTGTAAATCCGATAAACTACCTTCATTAGTGGCATATCATCCTTAGCTTCAAAGCTGTGAAAAATAATTTAGCGATTGAAAGAAAGAAAAGACCAAAAAAAAAGAAGAAGAAGAAGAAGAAGAAGACAAAAGCATGCTCCTTGCAATCGGATTCTGGTACCTGTAAAAGCATTTAACTCCTCCAAAAGATGAGATATTTCCACACAAAGCTAGCTTCCCTCATACAAGATATCTTGTATTTAGGAGCAGGATTATTGTTCCTCCTCTATCGTTTTTCAGCAATGGGTTTTGCTCTTCATCAATCTTTTATATGCTTTAATTAATACGCCAAAGCTGGATTTGGTCTTTTGTTGTTTTATGTTGTTGATTTATCTTTGAGCTATTATGAGATTATGGCTTTGATGGAGTTAGCATGTAGGTTGATCTTCATTTTTTATTCAGATACCAAATCAAATCGTAGTAATATCTTTATGTTTTGGGTATCGAATTTTCAGCCATTTAGGGGTGAAAATTATATTGGAACAGTTTTTTGAATGATTGAGTTGCAAATAACTGCTCATGAAGACTCTGGTAATAAAATTGGGGTGCGGATTTTGGATCAGCGGCTCAATCAACCCATAGATGAGGGAGGTTAAGAGATTGCAGCAAAAGAGAAAGCCATGATATTCTGAGATTGAGAAGAAGGGGAAGCTTTGGAGAAAATGAACCTCGTCCTTCCCATAATACCCTTGAAAAAATGGCACATGGCAGCCCAAGATTTTACTTACCTCTGTTATGAACAGTAGGTACTAATGCTAACAAGAAGATGTGATTTCAGGTACTAAAATGATAGTTTATAAACATGAGGTATGAAAGTTTAGAATGACTTAAAGTTCGGAAACTATTCAGTAACATTTTCCCTATGATATATCTGATATATTTGGGAAAAATATTAATGTGCAGAAATGGGAACGGTTATGGGTACTCGAAATGAAAATCAAACGAAGCCAATTTATTACGATTGAATTAATCTACAACTCCAGCAATTATCATTAATATCTCACATAAACCGTCAAGTAAATATCAATAAGATACCTTATTAATACACATATTTAAAGTAACCCCCTTATGTTGCTTCCAAACTTGGAGTGTATTCAACATTTTTCAGAAATGGTCAAAATCTTGGCAAAATAGCTAACAAAGCCACCTCAAATTAATTTTGTACAAGTTTACCCAAAATCTGAAATTCCCATTCAAATTTATGTCTATGTACGTTTTTCAAAAACGATTATAATTATGTTACTTGCTTTAATCGTTTATTTATAAACCACTGCACCTCCGAAATCTTCTCACTCAAACCCATCAAAGTTAACCAAACACTTTTGAGAAAAATGCCCAAGAAACTCCAAAAGTGTCTCCAAGATTATCTCACCAAGATTAAGAAACCACCCCCTTCAATCCAATTCCCCTCAAATAAATGGATGCGAGCCTGTAAACACCCCAAAACTCTATCTTTCGCTATCAATAACAACGAGACTCATGACAAGGACGATGATGCGGCAACACTCTCAGATATTGATGAGTTCCTGTTCGAGAATTTCAGGTCTCTGTACCTAAGAGACGATCAAGGAGACATCATCGACGACGACGAAAGAAGAGAAGAGAAAGATCTACATCGTCCTCCTCGTGATGCCTTTCGGGATAAAACCCTACAAATGAAAGAAGGCCGTCCTGGTGATCATGAAAATGAAAGCACAAACGAGCCCTTTAATTGGGATAAAACTCTACACCTGAAGAAGCGTCGTCCTGATCATCAAGAAACACAAAACCAAGATGGGTACCTGTTCGAATCCCCTCGACTGAATATTGATCCACCGGCGGCGGATCTCTGTGGCTCACACAGGTTTTCGGTGTCCCCGGGTCGGCTGTCAAGCTCGGTTCGGACTAGCACAACCACCACGACATCTGAGGACGCAGGATCCAGCTCAATGTCAACACGAACCCTAAACGACTCTGCTACCACATCACATTCTAACAACAACGATCATGTGGCACTTCCCAGTGACTGTATCTCAGTGTTGATGTACTCTCCCAACCCTGGCGACGAGTTTCGAAGATCCATGCATGACATGGTTGAAGCTCGCCTCAGAAACAAGGCAAAGGTCGATTGGAATTTCATGGAAGAGCTTCTGTTTTGTTATCTCAATCTCAACGAGAAGAAGTCCCACAGGTTCATACTGAGTGCTTTCGCGGATTTGGTCGTGGACATGCGTCCGGATTCTGACAGCGTTTCCGGAGAGATCACGGAAATTTTGAAATTCCAGGTGAAGGACCATGGATTTCAGCGAAGAACATGAAGATTGGTGCTACGGAGAATGGTAGGCTTAATTTATTAATTAGATTGCTTCTGGGTTTATTCTCGGTAGCCCTCACATGCAGTTATGCACTATACTATGCTTGTAATATTGTACTATATTCAATATGTACCTTTCAAGAAAATCAAACACTATTTCTATCGTTGAAGTTTTGTAATTTTCTCGGTTTTGGTGAGATTTTATGGATATTTGATAAGGTCCTGTCTATTGCATGTTCCCCGGTGCTCAGATACATGGGACTTTTCTAGATTTGCCACGTTTATTCTTGTTTATATTATGATAGAGCAATGATTTACATGCACGTAGTATCGCATAACGCCAAAATATATCACCGTTCGTAGCTACAATATAGAGTATTGCGGGAATCGTCATTTGAAAAGTGGAAGCAACTTTTAATATAATATGGAAGCGTTTTTGTTTTCCGATTTTCACATTGGCCTATCATAGGGAGCTTCAATTTTAGGTGTTAAGTAAATTTAACTTTTATTTTAATTTCACACGATATATTTTGCCTGCATCATAATCTTGTAAAACCAACTTCACTTTTTTATATTTTCTTTTAGATTTTATGTAGTGGATCAATAACATTAATAAATTTAATTAGGTGACGAAAAAATATATTGTATTTATAGCAGTCATTGATTATGTATTAATTTAAAAGTGTGTTTGGATGAGGGGAAAATGATGTAATTTAATTGAAAGTGGGGATTTCATAATTCCTACAAGCTAATTCTCTGATTTAGTATTATCAGATTGGAAATTTTAAATTTCTCTGTGGAAAAAAAAACGAAGAATTTATTGTTTAATTCTCACTTCAACTTCCATCAAAATATGTGTCATTTACGAATTCTTTTACAATATTCAATTTTCATTTCCAAAACAAGGCTTTTTCTATTTTTTTTCTTTTTTTTTTAAATTTTCTTAATTTATTACACATTTCAAATACTAAATAGATACAACCAAATAATAGAAATTGCAATTAATGAAATTTTAGATTGATAGAGTTAAAGATTCTATCATTTATAAATTCCTATAGATTTCATAATTTTCTCATCCAAACACACCGTAAGAGATATGTCTGCAGATTCTTTAACCAATATTGTTCTTCATTTAATTAAATTTTTTTCTATAATTTTTTCTTTCCAAATAACATTAATGAATATATTGAACTACGTGACAGAAATAAAATGTTCAGTGTTACTAGCAGTCATTAATTATTATCTATAATTTAATCAAAAGAAAAAAATAAAGAAAATATAATAAAGATATTACAATTACAATATTGTTCTTCATTTAATTGAATTTTTTTCTATAATTTTTCTTTCCAAATAATATTAAAAAATATATTGAATTACGTGATAGAAATTATTCAGTGTTAGTAGCCGTCATTAATTATTATCTACAATTTAGATAAGAAAAAAAATTTAAAAAAATTAATAAAGAGATTACAATTTCACCATGGGGAGTAGAAGTGAAATCATTGAATCCTCTTTGAAAAAAAAATTAATGATAAGATCATCTTTTTCTCAAGAATTACATGACATAATGTGGTAAATAAATGATATATGTAGGTGACATGTCATGACATGTAGGACTGAGAGGCCAACAATCATTTTCCTTTCACATTTGGATTCAAATTTTTAGCTAATAACAAATGCACGTTTGAGTTCAAACTTTTAATAGTAAAAAAATGCGTTTTTATTTCCCATTTTTACCTTTGGATTCAAGTACAATCCATATTTGCTATCTCATATATACGCTAGTATCCAGTGTACTCAAATTTGACTGGTCAATGCTTAGCAAAAGAATCCATTTTCCATTGTTAACCAGAAAAATACCTAGCAATGCTCTAGCCTGCCTTTCTCTCTCCCCCTAGAGGACAACTCCCTTTTTCCTTGATGATTATATGTGATTTCACTTTGTATGAATAAAATTTACGAACTTTATCATCGTAAAAACTAAAAAGGAATAATAATTTGACTTTGTAGATGTTTTGTAACCGCCAGCTAGCTACTGGTTTGATGGTTGTTATATTCAGGGGCGGCCCTAAGGGTGTTCAAGTAGAGCAGCCGCACAAGGCCTCCGGTTTTCGAAGGTCTCAGAATTCAATTTTGTAATGGCTTTTAATAAAATATATTCATCCAGAATGTTGAAAGCTATTGGATTGTTGTTCAGTTCAGTTGGCAACTCTACCTTAAGTTGATTGGCTTGGTTGGTCTTGGGTTCATAACCCATGGGTGCTTAGCTCTGGTTAAAATTTTTTTTGCCTTTTTCCTGATCTTCTCTCTTCTTTTAATATATTTTTCCTTTTTTCTTTTCATTCCTAAGGCCTCTCTACTTTCTTCTTTGATCTTGTGTTATGTTTCTTGACCTTTTGTTTTCTTTCCATTTTCCTTCCTTGTTTATGTTTTTAGGCCTCCACTGATTAATAAGGCATCATTTAAATTTTTGCACTAGGCCTCTTAATTTTCAGGACCGGCTCTGGTTATATTCCAATTAGACGATCAGTACTAATTACTGCCTAAGATGCAAAGAAAGAGGTGATCATGGTGCATGGCAACCCCAAGAAGAAAATGGTGTTTTGCTTGCGTAGCCCCTGTAGCCGCCACCACTCAAAAGTCAACAATGAAACTTTACAGTTAAAGATGGAGACCTTGGGTTTGCAATGGAGTCTTGCTAGCTAGCTAGTATTCATCAATTTCTATATGCCCAATTATTTGAGCAGAGAAACGTACAAAACTACAAATCAATCTTGTCAAAGATGATTGGAGAAAAAACTTCCCCTTAGAAAATAACAACTTGTCTATCTTCCATGTATAACCTGTAAACACATAGCATGTCTTTGTTGAAAAGCAACAGTACTCTTTGTTGCATATGTTCCTTAATTGGTGGTCATATGTTTGAGGTAAATTGCTGAAACCATCTGATTCCATATAATAAATAAATAAATATATATATATATATATATATATATATATATTATATGTAGGATTTTTCTCATGTGCGGAAGTCTTAATCGAAGTTTCAGTATGGATTTCCGATTTTCACTCACTTTCCGATCACATATTTTGATCTTAACCGTTCCGTTTTTAGATCCTAATGTATAGAGCATCTCTGCAAAATTTCAGCCAATTGGGTGATCGTTAAGGCATCCAAAACTGCAATTTACACGAACAACCGAATTTGTGGAACCGGAACCGTTCAGCCGGACTGTCTCTGTGTGTGTGTGGGGGGGGGGGGCTTCTCAGGTGCAGATATCTGCACCTTTTGCTTAGATACGGATTTCCGGTTTTTACCCAACTTTTTATCACACATTTACATCTTAACAGTTCAGTTTTTAGGTCTTAATGTATAGATCATCTCTGTAAAATTTCAACTAATTTGATAATCGTTAAGGCATTCAAAACTGCAATTTACAACAATAAACACAAACGGTTCCGGTTCGACAGGTTCGGTTCATTCGTGTAAATTGGAGTTTTGGATGTCTTAACGATCATCAATTTAGCTGAAATTTTGTAGAGATGATCTAAACATTATGACCTCAAAACTGAATGGTTAAAATGTAAATGTGTGATAAAAAACTGGGTAAAATCGAAAATCCGTACTTTTTGCTTAGGTACGGATATCCGCACCTGAGCAAGATTACAGGATCATTAACCAAGAGAAATTATGCCTAATGAACATGAACAATTAATTATGAGGAATAAGAACCATAAATTAAGATCCAATAGCAATAATGAAGCTTATGAAACAGGCTAGCTAGGAACCAGAAGATCGAGAACAGTTTGTTAATTACCATCTAAGAATAGGGATGTATAGACCTACAGCTGAGACCTGATGCAAGAAATGCTCAGCATGCTCTATGTTCAACCTGGTTATGGTCAGACCTGTATCAATTTCCTTCAATGTCATCATTCTTGGGAATCCGAAGGAAGCCCCACGCTTTCCCCATCCACATTCTACACTGGTAGAACATACTAGCGTAATAGGGAGGATCCTAATACTTTCATCCACCTTATAACTTTGTAGTCAAGTGGGAGCGTGACCCTTCACCAGCACTTCTGCTAATTGCCTGCAAGTGAAAAATGTTGGTCAATACTAGCCTACTAGCTGGTAGTGAAACTACCAGTACAGTATATCAGGAACTTAATTATTTCTCGTAAAATGTGGCATTTACTGAGAAAAATAAATTCTTCGCAAAAAACTTGATCGCTAAAAAGACTTTCTGTTGTGATGCTTCGTAAAACAATAATGATGCAATGTGTTTCTAAGATTTAACTACCTTGAAGCAATTAGGTCTTGTACGTATCTAATTGTGCAACGTTGTTCTTTTTGCAAATCCTCGATCTTCAACTGATCAAAACTGGAGATTGTGACTTTTGTGATACAGAGTGGTGCTCAATCGTATGGTGCATTGGCATTTAGAAAAGTGAGGGTATGAAAAATGATCATAACTTTTTTTTCTATCAAAAGATAATAATTTCATTGATAAACAGTGGATATACGTAGAAGACATCCTAAGGGTAATGTGGCCTCGAACAATTACTGAATTAGAAAACCACCCGGAACATCAACCAGGCAAATCAGCAATTACATACTCATTGAACCAAGGAGGTCCACTTTCTTTCCAGAACTTTATACCATCTGCTTTCACAGCTTCTTTGGCTACCATATCTGCAGCTCTATTGCCCTTGAAATTTTTCTCCAACAGTTCACATCAAAAGCTGGAGACAATCTTCTTATCTCATCAAATATTGGTCCCTCCATGCTCAAGTCAAAATGGTTGGAGTTGATGTCTGCAACCACATTCACAGCATCACATTCAATTTCTATTTTTCGAAAGCCATTCATTAGACAGAATCTCAAACCACAGAGAACAGGTTCAATGTCATCAGCTTCTCTTCAGATACTAGCACCAGAACTACATCTACTAAAGCAGGACACATAAATGTCAACGTTAGAAGCAGTAGTTCATTGCCAAAGGAGCCTTTGAACTGATACCGATAAGCATGATGTTTGGTTTCGCATTCTTCACTTGTGGATCAACCATCATTCATTGACATGAAGAATAATCCTCCTATTTGGTTAGATCATTATTTAGTCGTTCAATTGGTGAGTTGCAATTGATTAATCTGTCCGATGTAATCAATTCTACTAATCAATGAAATATGTAATCAGTCCGTTGCAATCAATCTGCTTGTCGTATAAAGTATAACTGAAAAAATTATGAGCAAAATGCCCATGTAATTAATTACATTTTCTATTTGTTCAAAACTTATAATGAATGTCAAGGGGACGGGGTAGCCAGATTAAATTTGTGGTTTTCGATGCAAGTGTAAATGCTTTCAACCACTAGAGTTACAACTCCTCACAACTATAAGCTTTCCCTTCTACAAAAGAACACATTGCATTCTATATCAGGTAGCACCTCAGGAAAAACCGGCTTTCTTCTTGTGCATCTCACTCTGAGAAGATCCACTGGTTTGAAAATAGTGCTCATACATGGAATGATACTTTGCTGGGATAAAATACTTAAATCTGTTCACAATTGCGACAGAAAAGTAGTATGAGCCTCAAATGTGAGATGCCAAACTCATAGTACATAAATAGACACACAATATGATCTTTTTACTATTCTCACCAACCATTGGACCAAAAACATATTCAAACTTCAATGAAGTACTTTCTTTGTTCTTTTTACTTTCTTAGAGGTGTCACACATTGGTTTTTATCCAACAAGGAGCGGCCATAATTTTCTGCTCACAAATAAGTAGCGGATCATGACTACATATATCAGGTATGGATGGAGAGTGTTACCTTTTAAGTAGAGGAAGCCTCTCTGGTCCAGCAAACAATCTCGCAATTGATTGCAAAACTTCACTTATGTTCATTGCTTTGGACTTAAGTGCCTTCATCAAATTTACAAATTCTTTATACTCCAAAGCACTAAGTTTCTCTTTAACCTGCAAAAAAAATCCACAGACACCAAGTTGTTCATATTCAACAAACAGAAAAACTATGTAATTGCAAAAAAGAAACACCAAACACAACTACCTATATGAGAAAAGGTTTTAAAAGAAACAGGGGTATTCAGGGATCAGGAACAGTCATTTCTGGAAATGTCCAGTGAACAAATAGTGAACTGTTGACCTATTTACATGTCTCAAACTCAAGAAAGATGTTCTGAAGAAGGAAACTGCTTATTCCGTTTTCTTGTTTGAAGAAGTATTCCGCATAAGATACTAAAATACCCTTCAATATCCTGTGACTCGTGCCACAAGTCTTTAATTTCAAATATCCACAACAGTTTTCGATGTCATTTGTCTACCCCAAATATTTTATCAGTAATCATTGAGGTTAAAGAGTAGTCTTAAAACTATTCCCTGAAGAATGCAACAATGAATTAAGCATCACGATCCTGGGAAGGCAAGCCAACCTGTAAATGTAACAGAACTTTTTTTAAAGCAATAAGCATGTCAGCTTAAGCTTTTTTCAGCAAATATGGTGCAGATTTTATATGCATTAGGTGACATCCCCTATCCAGCTTCATACCATATAAAACTCATTAGAATAAAACCAAATATTAACATCTTGTAACCAGCAATGAGAAAACATCATCAGAACCCTCACCTGAACAAGAAATTGAGAACCTCTCGTTTCCTCATCACCAGAAGGCACAGGATTGGATATTACACTATTGTCTTTATGCAGCAGCTTTAAACCAGCTTGAGCATTTTGAGTAGTTTCTCTATCAGATGACTTAGATCTATGTGAGCTTTCGCTTCTCATTGAACTTATAGTGGAAAGAAGGCCATGCGATTCAAAATCTTTTGTAAGAGATGAATGCTCAATAGAATTGTTAATATGTTGTGCTGCATCGTGTTCTGCGCTTAGTTTACTCTTCTTCACAGAACAAGGCATTATCAGTTCTTCACTCCGCTTTTCATTTAATATTGATTCATCAGTAAGATTAATTACTTTTCTATCTTGATACTGCACACTCTCCCTCTTAAGGGAAAGAAGCTTTTTCTCATTTCCTAATAGGTTATTTGAGCACTTCCATGACACAGACTGATCCTTGCAGCAAGTAACAGAAGAGCGATTGGCAGGGACGATTTCACCCACCAGGCTCGACACTTTTTCCCTTCTAGCCTCAGTCATGGAAGATGATAACTTTACAGGACAGCCTTGACCCACTTGTGTATTCTGGAAGTACAAATCACCAAGAAACAGACCACACAAGAAATCACTTATGACATTATTTTTACATAAACAATAATATGAGTGGCCACTGTGGTAATGATAAAAGATTTACCCTGGGGAGAAATTTATCAAAATAAAATTTGTCTGAAGGTTGCTGAAATTCCAACTCACATATCTTTCCTGGCAATCATACAAAACGCGTAAAGGAAATTATCATTGGCAGCACGATTAAAGGTGCTCACATCACAAAGCATGCCAAGATTCTTTACTGTGAAAAAAGGTATGCATTTGAGGTTTAGCTCAAACATTGGCATCGGTGTCTTACATTCTATGCTCATCCCGATATGATTTATGCAACTCCATGGCCCAAAATATTAGTATCCAAGAAATCTAAAATATAACAGATGCATTCAAGTCCATGGCATAACTCATTATAGCAAATTTGTCAAGTACAACAAATACACTGATGAGAAAATAAAATATCACAAAGCAGATACAACTTATAAGACAAGCTTGGGAATTGCAGTTGAAGATTCCGATCATTATAGAAGTAAACAAGACAATGAGGAGCACGTTAGTATGTTGTATACAGTTAAAACCCTAGAGCTTGAAAAAGTAACTGCACCAATCTTACCCTGTTTTTCAGTTGTTAATAAATTCAGCTTTGTAGGACCACGAGCTTCTCCATCCCGGAAGAAACGGGTTAATGTAAAAACCACATCCCCAAATTTGGAGTAACACTGAAAAAGACAATGTAAATACAGAAGCGTTTTAAATAGATCAAAAGGCTACTTCAAACCAAAAGCACCTTGATATGAGGTCGTATCCAGAGAGATATGTGAGATTGACGATTTGGCTGTGCAAACCTGTCAACATTATGATGTAAATATATACAGAGAGGTGTGTATATGCCTAGTAATGGTATATTATCATAAATTATGTGCACCAATTGAAACTAAATCTAAAGAGTAATACAGATTTAGAGTAGCAAATGTTTTTAATATAAGCTAGGGAGCCCATATGTTTAAATCACTTTTGATATCCATTTACAAATGAAAAAAAAAAAAAAGACTAATAATAGTAGTAATCAGAATGTGGATATGCCCGTAAACATCAAGTATCATCCAAAGAGATGCTTATGTATCATCTATATATCCCTGTAAAAGTACAAAAAAAACTAAAACAAAAATCATTCGAGATCCACTATATCTCTATGCAGAATAACCCTAATAATATTGATTGAAGATTACCAAAAGAAGATTTCACATTCGAATGGTAATAAGATTCTACCTCCGGCTATAAGAAGTGCTTAAAAAAAATTGAAACTATAGATTGGAAAATAAGTCAACTCTTGTAAAGTAAATAGAGATAAATTTGAACTATGCTTACTAAGGAAATAATTATCAAAGTAGAAGTTGATGGTTATTTTCGCTGTTTTGTAGGGATGGTAGGAGCGGAGGGAGGAGAAAACACCTTTCATCAAGAAAAATAATTGCTCCATAATCATGACGATGACGGATTACACGTCCAACAGCCTGATTCACCGCGCGTGATGCTTGTTGATTGTACCAGTCTTCGCCAGTCAGAACCTGCACCTTCAGTGTTTTGGTACATTACAAGGAAAATTAGCAAAGTCAATGAGGAAAAGCACTTAACATGGTGTATCAGAACAAGCAATACGGGACATACCTTACATACTTGCCGTTGAGAATGTGCCTGTTCATCTAAGTACTCACGTTTCAGACGAACCTGTTATATGTTACCATATCATATGTACAAGGAAATAAAGCTCGATAAGTAACACTACAACACATGGCAAAGAACAAATTCATAGAGCATGTGCATGATGCCATTTTCTAGATCATCATGCCAAGAACTATAAAAGTAAGCAAGAAACCACATAGATCAAAATAAAGAATGAGAGAGACTATCAACTTATTATATTTAGATAAATATTAACCATTAACATGATACATACAAATCATTATTATATGCATGTGTATATCTTTAAGGTATTTATGCATATAGTGCACACTTGAGTCTTAACAATAAATAAATAAATAAATCTTTGGTTGTCAGATTAATCTAAACTAACACGTAATTGTGCACAATGATTGGGTTCCCATACAAGAATCAAATAAGGAAGAATGCTCCGTATAGTAGGATGAGTTTTAGGAGAGAAGAATCTTCTTCTTCTTCTTTTTCAAAAACAATAAACATGTAGAAAGGGTGGATTAGTAATCCACAATCTGAACACGAAAACAAAATCCAAGATCTCTCTGAAAGACTACAGGACACAAAATCTAAAAGAAACAATAAAAATAAAAATAAAAAATAAAAAACATCACTTCAGCTCTCAATGTAATAAAAGAAAGAGAGTAATCCCTAAAGTTAACAGCAACCAAATCCCATAAATGACCAAAAACGCACTGGATTCCAAACTTCTTCCACCCCTTTGCCCATATAGTCCTCAAGTATTCTTCTATTATCTTCCATCCAAATGACCTAGAAAACTATCAGCACCAAGCATCCTGACAGCAAATTAGCTTTCTTCCCTTTACCGTCAGATAAATTCTATACCAAGAATCAACACATTTTACAGAGTCTTGTATCTGATGTTTAAGCATCAATAGTACTCATGATTCATGAAACATCACATTCCAGAGGTAATTTGAGTTACATCAACACTGATTTAACACACTAGTGCAGAAGACTCAAACCTACTGTAATTTCTAAACATCAATAATAACACACGGCCAACATTACATATGAGATGTAGGTTCAGGTGAATGCACGTAGGTACTAGAATTAATTTTTAATATTAGGTGTAACATTTTTCATCAATACTACAAGTCAAGCAAATTCAAATTCAAGCAGAAACGATCAAAATGATTTAGTGTCAATAAAATTACCAGTCTCAATTGCATCTTCTTAAAAGGCTATGACTTTCATGATAAAGACATTTAAAAGGCAATCTGAAGAAGAAACAGGGAAAAATTATAAACCTTAGGATCAGTCCACGTGGCAAATGGCATACCAGTAACAATTACAGCTCTTCCAGCGTGATCGGCAAAATCTAATCCTTCACTTACCTGACAAATTAATCAAATCAACTATGTCACTAGATTTCAGAGACAGTCTACAGCAGATATATAGTAAGACAAAATGATACTAGGTTGAAAAACTCATTAATGTTAAGGTAGGGAACTTAAACCAAGAAACAAAGATCTTGTAATCAGCATTAACATCTACGCTTGCCACATAGACAGCCTAGAGCAGCTAATGTCTGGATGTATCTTTAACAGGAACATCACTCATGCATGTCAACACTAAACATGCTACAGTGAAGCTAATACCAGAATAGAGTATATCCAGCATAACAGATGTATTGCTTCTGGAGTCCAAATGATACTACAAGGCAGTTTTTTTGCTATCAATATGAGTACCCATGTACTTTCAAAAATATGAACAAATAAGCATGCCTCGTGCAACAAACCAACTCTGTAGAAGTTAGCCTATTTTGGTTCTTTAGAGCATCTGTAGTCTCCACTTCCCCTCTTCGGGACATTCAGTCAGAAAAGAGTCATCAATGCAAATCAATATCCAAAGGATTTTGTCAAATACATCTGATATTGGCATGACAAGACAGACATATATAAAATGTTTTGTTTTTTAGAAACTTACAAAGTATAACCTAGGAGGCTTTTATTGTATGAAAGTCAAATGTCCACAGAAATATATTCCAATCATTTCCAATCAACAAATATGCAGAAGTCTTCGACAGCCGAAGATGTGAATAATTCAGAATATAGGAACATACCTTACCACGGCAAACAGCAAAAAATATTGCACCAGAAGCTGAGGTGTCCTTCAGCTTAGCCATATAGTCCTGCCAGAAAATAATCAGATAGAACATGTGACGGCAGGACTACCTTGATGTAATCGTAAAACAAAAGGCTGTTTCTTTGTATGTCATGTCATTCACCTCAATTGATGAAAGAAATAATGAAGATTGTCTAGGTTCTACAACAGGTTTCTTGTGTTTGGATATTCTTTCCCATATTGTAGTTGAATTGGCATGGCTCTGCATAAATTGAACATAATGTGTGATACTCATGAGACGGAAGCACCTCTGTTGTAGTTTGTTGTGTCTGTTAATAAAATTTCTCTTCCGAAAAAAATAAAAATAAAAAATAAACCAAACTGATTCGACCTCTTCACCCAAGATAGATTCCTTACCATATTCTTCCAGCACCCAATGCATTGATCCAAAAGGTAGTAAGAAGGAAAGAATACAAGCAATCCATCAGGTACAATTCGAGCAAAATTGACTGAAAAATGTCAAAAGAATCAGACACATTTCGCAAATGATAATCAATAATTTTCAGCCTACAGCAAGGTGGGGTTTTGCCATTTTGGTAGTTTGGTTGCATCTGAGAGAGAGAGAGAGAGAGAGAGAGAGAGAGGGAGGGAGGGAGGGAGAGAGGGAGAGAAAATAATATGCAGTCTGAAGTTCTGAACTAAAGTGTATATATATGTGCATATACATCACGGGCAAGTAGCAGACTAGCAGGCATCATTAGGAAGCAGGCCATGAAAAATTGTTGCATTTAACAGTTGTTGAATCAGCCAGCAGTACCAGGGGAAAATGGTCTATAACTACGCGCACTATGACGTGTTTGAAAAACTTTAAATTCTATTAGTGCAATAAATTCATTCTAGCACTTCATCCAAATTATAACTCTGAAACAATAATTAAGCATTTGTTAGACTGCTAACTTTGACATTTTATCGAAATAGGTGAAGTCTAGATCAGTGGCAAGTGCAGTCATCATTGGGAAACAGGTCATGCAAAATTGTTGCATTTAACAATTGTTGCATCAGCCAGCAGTACCAGGGAAAAATGGTCTGCTGCTATGCACGACTATGACGTCGTGTTTGAAAAAATTAAAATTCTATAAGTGCAGTAAATTCATACTAGCACTTCATTGGAATAATAAGTTTGAAAACAATAATTAAGCATTTGTTAGACTGCTAGCTTTGACATTTTATCGAAATAGGTGGTTTCCAGATCAGTGGCATGTTAAATACCAATTACAACATTATTTACTATACTTTTACCAGTAAATATGGTACTTACCAATAGCATTTCCAAGTTCCTGCTTATACTCAATTGAGTCACGAGTTCTATAAGAGGAGTTGAAAGAGCAACCCGAAGGGCCAGCTGGAACAACTCCAGCCCATATCTGATTAGGGGTAATAACATGAGGATTTTCTAACCGCACAGGAAACTCTCTGAGAAACAAAGAAAACATTTTCATTTTTGGAATTTGAGTCGGCCATAAGCATAAACAAATCAAAGAAAAACAGCACAAAAATCACTTACATTTTCAGCTCCTGTGCAAATGATTCTAAGGGAGATAGTGTGCCAGATGTCAAGATAATAGAGCCTACATCCAACTTGGAGAATTCCTCCATTGCAATTCCAGGATGAAAGCACCACCAGCTGAGTGTCCTAGATGACTTACCTGGAATAACAAATAAAGAATACAATTGTCACTATCACATGTTATACATATGAAATAATGTGCGAAGTTAAGCTGCTTGGCCTAATAGAAGCTGCAGTTAGATACCTTTCTTAGACTATATTATTATATTTAAAGCTATGATGAAGAACTTTGTCAGACGAAGTCCTTCATTAGAATGCATTATAGCCATTTATGTTTTGTTTTTACATTTTTATAGGGGGGTGAGGAGAAGAAAACACTTGGAAAATTATTATCTTTTATAATACACTATGGGATTCCAGAGAAAACACGTATACTGTGAGAGGACTGCACACGACAAACATTAATGCTCAATGTAATATTCTAAAACTATTACATGAAATAATGAATTTAAATTCCAAATATCAGAAAATGAGTGTTTAGTTACCCTTTAAACCATCTGTCGCACTTCCTTGAACTTCCTGTACATGAACCTAAAATGGGCAGAACAGTGTTCTTTATTCAGACAGGTAGTTCATTATTCTGAAATAACAAGGCAAATAAAACTGGAAACAAGCCTCCTGCTAAAGTTCCACAGTGATAATAACTAACACATCAAGGTACAAACTTACACGATAGGATTTTGCATTGCTTATATCTCTGAAAATTGTATTCAGGATGTCACTAATGCTTTCCAGCCGGCAGACATTGCGTTTAGCATTCTGCTGGTTATCTTCCTCAATAAGTAGAGTAGCTTCCTCAATTATGTTAATGATCATAGGAACAGTATCATGTGTGATGTTTAAATCAGCAAGGAGTTCATAGATATACGCTCCAGGCTTAGTGTATCCCAATTCCTTGGATTGAATAGGCACTTCAGAAATTCGCTTCTCAAGCTTCAAAAGAAGCGCTGCAAGATATGAATCACTGGTAAAAACCAAAGCCAAATATAGTTTTGTGGAACACCACATTTCCATAGCAAGACCAAAAGACATACCAAAAGCATGTTGTCCTAAACTGTTAGAAAAAGGACACTGTCAACAGGTTGACCCAACTAGCAAAACCAATATAATGGGATATACAAGGTTGAGTCCTTAACAAAATATCACTACTATAGTGACTGTTTACTGGCATAGTACTGACTGGAAATAGCAACTTCGGTTAATACCAAATACTTATCAGTAGATCAAGTGGGTTTACCTCTAAGAATTGCAAAGTTATCTGGATTTTTTGATTTATCGGTTGATTCATCCCTTCTTTGTACAGAAAGGTCAATACAATTTTTCGCCTCAGAAATGCATGCTGTAAGAAGCCAAGATGGCAAGTCAAAAGAAGCCGCATCTGCACATATGCTTTCCTGCATTATGTTTAGATTTATGTTAACTGATGTAAAAATTCAAATTACTAATTCTGCATGAATATAAAGTGAATTTTTTTTTTTTTAAGTTGCATCAGTTCTAAGAGTGTCTGAGAGAATAATTATATAGATTAACTTAGACAAATAGAGTTTATATATCAGAAAACTAACATTTCAGTGTAATCCTTACCAGGTTGTGAGCTTCATCAAATACGAGAATACTGTTTCTCCAATTAATTTGTAGTGATTTTCTAAACCCGCGATCAATAAGATAGTTGTAAGGTACAAATAGTATATCAACAACCTTATGGAGATCCCGGGATAAGTAATAAGGGCACCTGCAACAAGGAGGTAATAAGTAAATGGCAAGCTAATTCAACATTAAGCAACAACAGGAATGGATTTCAGGGAATAATAGAAGATTGGAGATGTATGCTATCATTTTAATGTGGTGAAAGAACACTGATAAAAGGACGTACGGCCCAGACTTTCTTCCAGTGTTGACCAAATCCTCAATGTCAATAGGTTCATCTCCAAGATGAGAATTATTCTTCAAGTAATCTACAACAGAAGCACCAACTGCAAATTAGACTTCTTTAAAATGTCCGTTACAGTCAAGTTACTGCAGTCCATGACACAAAAAAGAGTATAAAAACTTCACAATTTTACTCCATTCAACAAATATAATACTAATCAAAAATCAAATCATTATAACATTCTTGATACATAATCAAGAAACTTCATAACACCCTCCCCACTCAGTAACTAAGTAGAGAGCTTGACATATCACGACATCCAAACAATTAAAACATAAAGGACCACAAATTTCAGCAACTTAAAATACACCTGCTCACCATCCACTATGCATATAAAGCACCAGCTAACAATAAAATGGCATTATTAAACCAAATCAACACTCTCAATAATTCTCCGAATGCTAAAGTCAAGCCAAGTAGTTCTACATTATGAACCGCAGTACAAAAAATCGGAATAAATCTATAACAGAAAGGATGACGGCATTCATCCTATCAATTTACTAGTTACTATACATATGTGTGTGTGTGTGTGTGTCAACTAACAAGCATAAAGTTATACAGACATACCAGCAGTACGAGAATAATGTTTGCAATAACGCTTTGTACGCTTTCTACAGAGGAAGTGACAGGCATTCGTCTGTGCTTTTCCATGAAGTGAACTCACTTCATCATGAATGCATAGTTGCTCTCGAGAACCCAATACTACCATTTTCGGCCTGCAGATTGTCAAATATTAGTTCAGTTTCTAATATTTTGAAAAATCAAATGGAAAGCACACAAAAACTCCAAGTTGAAGAACAATTCCTCTAATTAAGCATCTTTATGTGTAAAGACTCAAAACTAACTTTGAACAGATGACTATTCAAGTTGCAACATTGACTAACACAAGTTCACAACTGTAGTGAACAAGTTGGCAATCAGCAACAGCTCTCTGATTATATAATCAATATATGCCACAGTATTATGTCATGTCTAAGTAAACAAATGCTGGTATATGTCAAAATATCCTCAAAATGACCTTGGATTTCTGTTGGACAAGCAATCAGTGTAGTCTTTAGGTACCAATCAATAAGACAACTAACATGTGGTGTATATGCAGTTACTGAAAATTACATTCCTCCAGGGGTTCGGATATTTGTTAAATAATGCATGGTTCAAGGTGTGCAGAACATCGCCTTAAAAACAACAAAAGAAATATGTAACAGAAGTTACATATTGAAAGATTGAATGAACTGGCACCTACAAAGAATGGGTATCACTGAAAGCCCAAAACAGCAATACATGGTTTACGCTGCAGACTACCAATCCTTTTTAGTACAAAAACAAGTCATGAAAAGGCATGTTGTATATTAAACACTGCAATGTCAGGAAGTTACACAGGAGTTGTGCATCAATTGGTGAATAAAAACAAAACAAAAAAAAATGGAGATTCAATGAAAAGTAATCATGGTAATAAACTCCAAAGTAGAACCCATACTAAATAATTGCAAAACCATCCGATGACTGACCTGTAAGAGCTTCTTTTCAACTCTTGAATTACTTGCCGGATCTGGCTGTGAGTGCGGGATGCATATATTATGGTAGGATGATCTTTGGTCTGGGACTGGGACTGGGACAATGAAGCACCTGATTTATCTCCATTGATCTGACTCATCTTCACATTCGGACCGGTTGAGAAAACCCCCAAGCTCTTCCTCCAAGCCAATGTGGCACAGAGAAGACAAAGGGTTTTCCCAGTTCCAGTCGGACTCTCCAACAGTGCATTAGATCTCTGCAGCATTACATATGTAGACACAACTCAAAATTACACCAATGACGCGAAACAATAATAATCATAAACAACCTTGACATGTCTTAATAACAGAAATTAAGTAGGAACTGAAACAATAATGATCACAAACAATGTCCATATGTCTTAACACCGCCGAAAGACAATTGATTCATAATACCCAGTACACAAACTATCAGTGTGACTCCAAAGTTCACCAATTGTATACTGATGTGAACTTAAAAATTAGGCATACTCATCCTAGATCATTAGGACTCACACTCATTATCCAATTATACGATTCGACTCCAAACCGGTCCGATTACATACCCGAATACTCATCTACATCTACACATCTCACAAAGCACCAAACTGAACATCACACAACACCCCCAAAAAAATTCAATTAAGCAAAGTTGATTCCTTTTTATAAAAACATAACAGCAACTTCTGGGTTTGAAGAGCAAGAAATTAAGTATCGAAACACAGAGATTGAGGGGAAGCTTACTTGTTGGAGAGACTGAATGACTTTCTCCATGTAAACGAGCTGGCAATCGTAGGCCTCGAATGGGAAATCGACATCGATGCCTCTGATACTGTAAGTCGGCATCTTTATCGTCTCTGTTGGTAGAAAAAGGGGGGAACTTGATCCTGATTGAATGTGAATTTGGGTTGATGATCTCAAATCTATGAACCCTAACAGCTATGAGGAGATTGGGGAAATAGACTCAAAGACTGCGCATTTTCCCGCCATATCGCTCTTTATATATACTATTTCCTTTTTCTTTTCTTTTTTGAGCAAAACATTGTGTAATTACTTTTTTTTTTTTTTTTTTTGTGTAATTCTAATCCAATTCTCAGTCCTTCACACTATTTGGGTTAACCGAATGACACGTGGTAATCATACTTTCGATGGAGAAACGATGGCCATTTTTAATATTTTTAAATGACGAGTGAATATTTTAAATTTTAATTAATATTATAAATTTAGAAGCTTTCTAAATATACCCAATAAAAATCTAAGAACAACCAGCAATATATTATATTCATCATACTAATTAAGATCCGATTTAAGGAAACCTAACGCTGCCTATATGCCGTGCTCTCAAACAAAAAAACTCTAGCGTCGATTGCTTACGGCGCCCTTCTTCAACTGCAGCATGGCTTCCATCGAGGATGTCACAGCCACTCTTGCGGCCTTTTGGCTCTGGCCGGAGGCGATATTGTTGATATTTCCCACATGGCTGGTGGATCCACTGCATGAGGATCTCAAGCTTTCTTGTTGGCTTGTCCTTTGACAAGGAAAGCATGCAACTATGCGGATCTGCAACGTCATTTCGACGTATCTAGGTTCTAGCATGCTCATTCAAGGTACAAGATTGGCCACCAAACCGGTATGTCTTCTCCTTTGATCATAGGAAGGATCGAACACAAGGTGCTCAAAGGGGGGGCATGGTATTTCAACAAAGCTCCTGTAATCATGCAAGCCTATAACGGTCTTGCTGCGCCTTAATCGGTACTGCTGGAAACCCTCTACTTTTGGGTGAGAATCAACAACATTCCACTGGCTCTGGAAGAGAAGCATACCATCATGAACATGGCCTCTATGGTAAGGACATACCAGGAAACATATCATAAGCTATTTGACAACACTGGAAAGATTAGGGTTCAGGTGGCACACAACATCTCCAAACCTTTTTCCAGAAGATGACTCTAAAACTTGCTCCTAGAGTTGTGGTTGAGATAGACTTCTTCTTTGAAAACCTGATCAGTAAATGCAGGAAGTGTAACCTGATTTACCATGCACAAGGTGTTTGTCAGGTGGTCTCACCGCGCAAGCAGTCTGAGGAAGCGGAGCAAATGCATCTCCCTTTGCCAAAGTCATTCATGGGCTTTACTGAAAACAGGTTTGTCAATGGTGCATTCAAGTTCCAGTGTGTGCAAACACCTGTCTTACCTACTATAGCACGTAATCTGTCTGGCTCAGTTGATGGCAATAAACCTAGAAAACCAATAGTTATTAGAAACACAACTTTGGATAACCGAGATGAAACTACTCAAACTGAGGTTCTTAGTAAGGATGATCTAGCTTTGGTACCTTTTGCGGAGGTGCCAGCAGATTTGAAGCCCAGCATGCCAACTTCTCCCTTCTCCTCCCCAAAGAAACTCAAGCTTCTGCTAGGGGAAGCATCAGAGAGCATATATGGGATACCAAAGAAGCTGAAAGTCCCAGAGTTCCACACCAAATTCTTTGCCAAATCTCTTGGCTTGATTGAGGCTCCATGAGGAATTTTGGTTCCTAAAGAAGGTACAATCCAAAAAGAAGAATCGCTGCCAATTAAGAAGAAGAAGAAGGGAAGGCCTTTAGGTCCTTCCAAGACTAGGAAGGTATCTGCTATAGAAGTGTTGAGTGTGATATGCCCTAGCAAGCCTCCAAGCCCTAGTGTTAAAGGCAAGGAGAACATTTAGTTTATTTGTTTTGAACTTAGCCTTTGTACTGGTCTTTGGTAGCATAGTTTATAGGCTTTCTTGAATAAGTGAGCATGAGTACCGTCAAATGATCGGACCTAATCTATGTGTCGCTGTAGTTTACCACAAACTCTTTATCTACCCATAGATGGTAGATGAATGATATGTAATAGTCCTTTTTGGCCTGAGTATTTATTAATATATAGACATGGTATTTTTCAAAAAAATAGACACACACACACACACTTATCAATTGTTTCTAAAATGCCCTCATAAATTACACCCAGCATAGAAAAACTTCTCGGCCAACACGTCTTTCCACTCATGACTTTGGCGATTCGATTCAACCATTATACTTGATCACGTTGGTATTTCAACATTCTTTTTACTAGGTTATTGTCATCATCATTGAGGAGATTTAAAGTATTAATCGTAAATTTTCCCTTTAGTTATCGATTACATATATAGAAAATTTTACATATAGTACCCTAATTAAAAGTCATTCATCACTTTGGTACATCAATTTCAAAAACTATCACATTGGTACCCCAATATTAAAATCTAAACCACTTTTCGTACACGTCGTTTTTAACGGCGCCAAACCTTTTATATGGATATTTTCGTCTCTTTATATCTTAACCCAATATTTTTTAGAGAAAATTATCTAAAAATTTTATTTTTAAGTTTCATAATGCATAGTCCTCAAAAACCCCTAGTTTATCAGGATTTTTTTTAAAGCCATTTTAAAAAGTTTTGTAACATGAGGCTTTGCAATCATTTTTGGAATTTCCTCGAACCAATTGTTTTACTAAGAGTCATAAAGGTGATGGAGGAGTAGTGAAAAATAAAATCCATAGTTTGGTTGTTGAGCTTGGTGGAGCTAATGTTGATCTTGCGCATCAATTTTAAATTAAAAATGTTACAGTATCACTTGCAAAGATCCAAAGATATTTGAAAAGCTGTTGTTGATTCTTTCAATCTCATAAACCAATTTCCTTCACACTCATTAGCATCCACCGTCTCACTGCTCTTGATTTTGATTAAAGTGTTGCTATCCACTCAGTTTCAATTGTGGATGAGGAAGGTTTTAAGGGATACAGGTCAGTGGCTTGCAAGATAAATAATATTACTTTGGTCGATGAGTTGCAGGAGATAGGTATCTGATTTTGGGTGCTAAATTGAGACTTTCGATCATGTGAAGTCTTTGTTTATGGAAGAGAAGAATCAGCAATTTGAAATCTTTTTGCAACTTGAATTCTCATCTTGCTACGAGGTTTTGAAAGAACCCAATTGTTTAGCTAGGTAGTCATACATGTAATTTAAAAGAAGAATGATGATTCTACAAATATGGGGCTTGATTTCTTGGGTTTTGATTAGTTTTAACTTAACTGAAAGAGAGAGAGAGAGAGAGAGAGCTTTATGATCAAGAGGAAAAGGAAAAAAAATTTAGGCCCAATTACATATGAGACCATTTTTGATTTTTTTTTTATTTTTTATTTTTTTTTTACCTCTTAAGGCCACTAGATTGATTTAGATATAAAAGAAGAGAAATGAATGTTTAAACATTATTTATTTTCCTGTCTAAAAAACGACGACAAATTTAAGAATTTTAGTAAAGATAATATTCCGGAGATGTGCATCATGGCTAGTTGTGATTAGTTACGAACATTGGGAAAGCTCATAAGGCGGTTGTGGATCATGATCGTTACTTATAATATAATTTATCGAATGGGTCTAACCTCAAATTAGATACGGGGAATGATTTACGCACAATTAAGAGACAACCTATATATGAAGAATTTGAGAACGTAATCGGGGTTTTCACTCGTCAACAAATTTTGCAAGTATCCGTCTAATAGACGTGGACAGTTATCACTTTTATCCTACAAGCAGATATCAATGTAATTACATAAAAAATAAGGGTATCAATGTAATTTAATTAAAGGTAGAATACATTTGTACAATCATATGATGAAATAGCATTGAACCACCCTTACGCTTACTATTGATTCTAAACAACCTTTAAATAGCATTGTTGTTTTCATTGATTTTTACTAGCACGTACATAAATTGCGGTGAAAGTTGCAAGCCTCACACTTCTATTCCAAACTCAAGAGCTTCAAATGTTTATTACTAAGAGGATTAGTATCATCCTAATACAACAATGTGCAAAATTCCAATGGTTTAATTCATATCAAATGATAAAACCTTAGTATTTATCTGTATTAGAAAAATCACGTATGGTCAAGGCTTAATGTAGCCACCATAACAAATAGCTTCCTCAATATATATGCAAAAGATGGCCTAGATGCTGGATTAGATTCCAAGCACTCATCCATCAATGATATGAATTATGATTCGTGTGATAATGGAATTTTTGGAAGAATGGTTTCTATAGTTACACCCTTCAGTGCACGCTATGAATACAAGATCGGTGAAGGTTTATTCCTAGTCAACAGCATCCACATAACAATCCCGAATGAAAATACATTTACCTTTGCCATTGCTACGGGTTCAGTGGTTTTCTTTAGGATTTCTGGACACACCCAAATCCCCGCTAATTGGCTTGTACCAAGTAACATATTACAACTGACCTTGGAAATTGGTCGCTTGGGGTCCCTCAATTTTAGAAATATGTTACTTGGATAATCTAACTGGTGGTTTAATAGTGAGTTTAATATGAATGAAAATATATTGGAGTCAAGATGAATTTAGTATCGTGTGTAAGGAGTTGATTAAGGCCGCTAGTGTCTAATTTAGAATTATATTTATTTATAAAAAAGTTGAACCTTTTTTTTATGAGACGAATAATTGGCTATTACCATCAAAAAGTTCAAATATTATAATTGTTGGTTATATCTTCATCTCTGTCTCTCTATGTGTTACAGTTCACAAATATTATACAGTGCCTAATGTTTAATTAAGCTTACAAAACAGAATCACACAGTCACATCTGCAAATTGTTTTTCATCCCTAGGATATGATGTAGAAAGCTTGAAGGTAACTGTCACGCCCCGAATTTTAGAATAAAATTCAAAATCCAAAAACATGAAAATTACCACAACTCAAAATAATCATCCTGAAAATTTCTTTTCTTAACAACCTCACCACACGAAATCAAATCAAACCGAATCTTGTTTCGGTTAATTATTACATCACAAATACGCAATAATTTGTAAAGCTCTAAATGAGCATACACACCTCACAACTTAAAGAAATAAAATGTAACTGCTGTAACACCTAAGCAGCTCGGTTACCTCCCTGGTTATCCTGACCTGCAGGAATATCCGCTACACCATTTGAATAGTGTAACGGGATTGCAACAATATAAAACCCGGTAAGCTTATGAAAGCTCGTATGAGTAAAAGAAAGAACGGTTACTTAATTTAATCACATTTATTTCTACCTAAGTCAACATGCAACAATTCTACAACTACAAAAACCAACAATCACAATAAATCAACTACTCAACACCAACCCTTACTCACATCTTTGTCCACAATTCCCCATCATCGTATTTATAAAAATACGGTATTCGACAGACTAGAGCTCTAACTGAATCGTAGCCCGTCACCTGGCCTAGGTTATGGCATCCGACATATTTATCTTTATCGTATTTCATCAATATGTATACTTATATACATATTTAGAACGTCCGATAATTGTACATACTCAACCAATCGTATCCCATCATCCACCTTGGATTAGAGCGTCCGATTACCCCATACTAGTCACTACGTTGACCCTAAATCCACAACATGTACAACCGTATGTTTTCACATAAATAAATCAACTCAACCAATATATATGATATTATCATGAAATTAAAGCATTTGAATATAATCCAAATCATCATTCTAACTCAATAATATTGTCATTCAAAATCACGCCAATCAATGTATATATATTCCACGTAAATGTATATATATATATATATAATAATTCTCTCAGGAATGACCACTAATACCATCTATAGTTCACACAATTATCAAAAATAAATAATTTAAGTACTCGGTTCATAATATGAATCACGTGAGATTTACTCACCTCGAAATTCCCGCTGCGTCTTCAATAAATATAACTCACAATAATCCAAATGCTCATCAACTCAAGTCGTCAAGTACCTAATCAAGTACGGTCTTTACTTAGCAACGAAGCATGAAATGAACCTAAATGATGATCCAACGGTCGGATTTCAAAATAACGACAATCCGACGGTCGGATTCTAAAATAAAGACAATCCGACGGTCGGATTCTAAAATAAAGACAATCTGACGGTCGGATTGAATTTAAATGATGATCCAACGGTTAGATCCTCACGGATTGCCCTTGGAAACATCCTATCAAAATTATACGAAAATCCGATGGACGGATCTTCACTAATCGCCTCCCGAATCACTATTTTACAATTATACGAAGATCCAACGGTCGGATAAGTAGTGCTATTCTGTCCTCCGGGGGGACTCCACCAAGAGGCTCTTTCTCTCACGTAATTTCGCCCGCCCGTTCCGCAGGGATTCGAACCCATGATACAATCTTCTTGTATGCCGATTTAGCAAACCAATGCCTTAAGCCACTCAGCGATACAATCTTCTGGATCTATGGTTGCTGATATGATTACTGCATTAACGCATACTCTTGTCAAGTATCGCAAAATGGAACCTCTAAATGTAGATGTTTGGAAGACGAGAATGCAATTGCTTTTCAAAGAAAAGGATCTTTTTTTTTTCATTCTTGAGAAAAGAGAAGCCCGGCGCTAATGGCTTCTTCAATCAAGTTGATGTTGTTGTAGCCAAACAACAAAAGAAAGCATATGAACAGCATCCATAGTTGTAGACAGTAAAAAAAGAGTTCTTCTTCGAAGCTGTGCGTCAAGGATAAGGTACTAGTTTCAATGGAGTCTGCATGAGAAATCCGGGAGGAGAATGTATGAGTCAGTGACAATGGTAAACATGAGGTTTCTTCGGCAACGGTTTTTTCCAAGCAAGATGCAAGAGGGGACGAGCGTGTCTCAGCACTTAGACAAGATGGAGAAGATTTTCAAAGAATTTGTCACGCCCCGAATTTTAGAATAACAATTCAAAATCCGAGACATGAAAATACCACATCACAAAATTATCATCAGAAAAATTTTTCTTTTCTTAACATACTCACCACACGAAATAAAATCAAACCGAATATATTCTCGGTTAATTATTACAACTCAATCCAAAATATAATGTAAAGCTCTAAATGAGCATACACACACCTCACAACTAAATAAATAACAAAACTGCTATAGCACCTAAGCAGCTCGGTCACCTCCCTGGTTATCCTGACCTGCAGGAATATCCGCTACACCATTGAATAGTGTACCGGGATTGCAACAACACAAAACCCGGTAAGCTTATGAAAGCTTGTATGAGTAAAAGAATGGATTGTTACTTAATTAAATCTCATTTATTCTTCCACACGGCAACACTCAATTATTTCCACAAATCCAAATAATAACAATCTCAATCAACACCAAATCAATATAACAAGACAACCCAACTCACAACTTTTCCCACAACTCTCATCATCGTATTTATAAAAATACGGTATTTGACAGACTAGAGCTCTAACTGAATCGTAGCCCGTCACCTGGCCTAGGTTATGGCATCCGACATATTTATCAATTATTGTATTTCATCAATATGTATACCTATATACATATTTAGAACGTCCAATAATTCCACATACTCAACAAATCGTATCCCATCATCCACACTAGGATTAGAGCGTCCGATTACCCACACCAGTCATTACATCGACCCTAAACCCATAAATGAACACAACATATAATTTCACATACTGAAATCAACCCAATCATGATACATCATATTATTATGGAATTACACAATCTTAATAAAATCAACTCATCAATTCCACTCAATCATATCATCAATCAAATAATCCACTCATCAATATATATTTTCCACGTAAATATATATATACGTAATCATCCACTCAGGAATGACCACTAATACCATCTATAGTTCACACAAGAAAATTATGAAATTCATTTATATAGTTAAAATTCATTTTACTTACCTACGGACCGTGGTGATTCAAGTCCATGAAATTTTAAAACAAATATTTAATCCGCAAATATTTTTCACACAATTACCAAAATAAATAAATTAAAATGCTCGGTTCGTGATATGAACCACGTGAGTTTACTCACCTCGAAACTCCCGCTGCGTCTTCAATATAATTATAAATTATATTTTATAATTAACGCCGAATAGCTCACGAAATTAAAATCCGTCAATCACCTAATCAAATGTGATTCGAATTTAGCCAACAATTTCAACTCATAATTTAACCACTAATTAACGGTCAGATTCTAATTTACATTAAAATCCAACGAGCGGTTTCTCACGAATCGCTCCCCTAATTACCGTTTTTCACATATAAGAAGATCCAACGGTCGGATCTTCGCCCATGTCCACACAAGGCCTCTGGGACAGTCATATGATCATCATAACAAATTTACAAGTTCATCCAACGGTCATAATTTCACAGATCAAAAATCTAACGACCGAAATCGATCGAAATCACAAAATTTATAACTAATTCATACGATATCCGAAAAATGCGTATAATACGCCGAAATGATCGTATCGAAACATAGAATCATAAAATGGACAGAAACCAAATTTTAGACCTCCGGAGGTGGCCGGAAAAGGCCGCCGGAGTTAGGGACAGAGCCGCCACCGACCACCACCAATGGTGTCGGGGCCGAGCTTGTCCCCTTCGTTTCATCATTCTGCGCAACTTTCATAACTAGCACAAGACCTAAAAATGAACGGAAGGCGTCGAAATTACCGATTTACAGTCGGTGGCCGGAAAAAATGCAGAAACCGATGAGCTTGAAAACCGACGTGAAAACTGCAACCTCAGGCCCCGATCCCTTCTGGAAACTTGTTCAGAACTTCCTTGCGAACTCAACAAGCTTGGAATCACAAGAAACGATCGTGTATAGCTCGAGATATCTTGATCGAAAGTTTCGGTATTTCGATCCGTTCGGGTCGAGCTCCGACGAACGTGAAAACGTTCGACCCAGTTCCGGTCCTTCTTGGTGCTTGTAGAGGAAGTTGAGGCGAGCTCAATGAAGCAAGAATCAAGTGAAATGATGGAGTGTAGCTCGAGATATCGAGATCGAACCGAAAATGGACGTTTTCGGTTCGGGCTTCGCCGCCGCCGCCACAGGCTGCGCCGCCGTGTGAGACTGCCTCCGGGAGCTAGAGCAGCTCGAGATGAACGCCTGGGACTTGGTTTGAGGTCGAGAGGTGGTCTGTGGAGGGAGAACAATTAAGGAGAAGTTTTTCTCCTCTTCGGCCGATCGCGTCTGTAAGAGAGAGAGAGAAAAAAACTGTTTTCCAGAAACGGAAGAAGAAGAAGAAAGAAGAAGAAAAAAGAAGAAGAAAGAGGAACCGGTAGGGAAAAAAAATTAGGGTTCCCAAACATTTTTCTATATATACTTATTTCGGAAAACTTTGAAATTCGGTAACTAATTCAGGAAAAATCCGATCTTCGTGTTCCGCACGTGTACGGACTCGTATCGACGAGCTCTACAACTTTGATGAAGGAAGTTTCTCCAAATTTCGTACGTAGAAAAAGTCGATTTCTCAAACCGAGTATTTCGAGTTTTTCGTTAAAATAAACTTTTCGAAACTTCGATAATTGTAAAAATGAATGATTATCGAACATAAATTGTGAAATCGCATAATAATCATTCGATACAATCACTCGAATTTAAAATGGAAATTGCGGGTATTACAGAATTTGTAGCAGTCAGAGTAAAAATGGCTGATCGTGATCAGTAACCGGGAAGTCTGCTGAAGTCGTTTGAGTCTTTGACAACCACTCTCTCCCGTGAAACTCCTCCTTTAACTATGATTGATCTGACCATTTTCTTTAGGCAGAAGCTGAAAAGAGATTTGAACAACAGTCTGAAAAGACTAATGCTGCGTAAAAGAATATGTTTCAAAAGAAAAAAAAGCACAAAGTGTCTTCGCCCGTGACCACACAAAGTCATCGGGACAGTCATATGAACATCATATTAAAATTTGAAGTAAAACCGATGGTCTGATCTCCGTAAATCTCAAACCGAATGTTGTAAAACCGTAAATAGTAACGTCAAAACAGAAATTGACTATTTATCAACTTTTTCTAACATGACCAAGTTATATCTCAAAACGCTCGTATGGATGCATAGATCATCGTCCAGATAATAAAAACTCAAAATTTGGTCCGACGCGCCGCCACACACGGCGGTCAGACGGTGGTCAACGCGGTGGTCAACGCCGGTCAACCACCTCCGATGCAAAAGTCGTCAACTAAAAACTTCTTCAAAATGAAATTGTGAACAACTTTAATACCTGACTTTTTCGGAGATGAGGTCTAGATCATCCTAGATTGGGCTTTGAAGTTGGATAAATCTCGGCCCTCTGATCAGTCTCCAGATCGAATCAGGGACGTCGAAATCTTCAACTCTTGATCTACCACTCTACACTCAAAATTGTGATGCAAGCCATATATGGGGATGATCAGGAGGAAGAGCACGTCACAAAAATGGGGAGGATCGGCCCGTGCACCGCCGGAAAAATGGTTTTCCGGCCGGGTCGGGTTTGGCTTCAGATAGAGGCTTCGATCCAAGCCTAGGAGCGGCGGTTGGGTGTGGCGACGGCGGGGATCGTATGCATACGGCTGGGTTTTGGCTTCGGATAGAGGCTTCGATCCACTATTTATAGAAAAATTTCGATTTTCAAATATTCATAACTTATTCATACGAACTCCGAATAATACGTTCCACATATGCACGGACTCGTATCGACGAGCTCTACAACTTTCATTAAGAAATTTTTCCCAAATTTTGAACATATAAAAAGTCGATTTTCACGACCCCCTAAATAACGTTCGTTTTCGAAAATAAAATCATTCGGAACCAATTTTCTCAACCCACGACAATCCAAATAATCTCAAATATCACAATTCAATTAATATAATAATTATTGAATTACATAAATTTATTGTGTGAAAATTTGGGTCTTCACAGTAACAAAGACATGCCAAAATGTAGAAAGCTTGTTGGCATATTCAGATATGATGTAGATCCTTCCTTTTTAAGTTTTGAAAGTCAGGCGTGCAATATCTGTAACGAAAAAGTGATTTTTCATCTAGTATAAAATATTTATCGTTCCTTTGTTTTTGTTTTTTTTTTTTTTAAAGATAAGAATCGGTGCTGTTGCCCTCAAACATTTATTAATGAAACTGTAGAATACATGTGGGGACATAGTGCACATATCCTAGATTATAGAACGCATCAAGAGCACTTCCTGAGATAATAATAGAAGTCTCAACTAAGCAAATGTATTATTCTTCCTTTGCTACCCTGAATATAAGGAAAACATATATCCTTCAGTTTGCACTAGAGTTGATAGATGTCTACTTTTGTTCTAAGTTTAGAAATTTCAACCTTTGCGAAGCTGCTAATGTCATCTTGTTCAGCATCTCTCATGCTACCACCAACTTAAATCCTTAGAATATGGTACTCCTGTTTCTACTTTAGTGAAGCTGATTATGTCCAACTGAAGTCGTGTTCCTCTTCTTTGAATGGCATTTTAGGCACAAGATTCTGTAATTTCAAATGAACCCTTGTAACATTCGATAATAGGAGTTTTGGAATTGATAACCCTTTTCCACAACTATTCACAAAAAACCTAAACGCTATTGCAGTTTAACTTTTTAAAAAGTTGAACCTTATATTAGTTCAAAGTTTGTGGTTTTTTATTTTACATGTTTTTTTCCCGCATATTTGAAGTACAATAATCTTATTATAGGTTTAAAATTGCATTTCAGAGAAAATAATTCGAAGTTTAGGCCATCCAAAATTATAAATTATAAAGAAAAAAAAAATCCAACAATACAATAATTTGCAACTTATTTAATAGGTGACCAAGCCGACCCAAACTCCTATTGAGATTGTTTTTTGGCACCTTGTAGGTGTTTCTTAAAATACCCTTGTTCAAGGATCATGAACCCTCATTTGATGCATGTTGGTATTGGACTATAGGTTAATGGTCTGGTCTATCTCTCTTTAGTGGCGGGTTTGGTAGACTCTAATACAACAAGCTTGTGGTTAATGTGTGTGAAATTCTTCTTGTGGTGTGGCGGTATAGTGATGACATTCTTTAAAGTTTTGATGAAAGGGTGCTGATCGGGGGTGTTGAGTTTCTCGAATCTTGAGGGCAATTTTTTCGGTGGTTCATACTGTTATCGGGTCTTGTTGATGGTCTAATATTGGGTTGCATCGATTCAGAATGCTTCTTGGATGAGAGAGCTACTAGTTTATAGGGTTTTATGAGTTTGAGTGATACTATAGGTTTGGAGTTGGTAGTGGTGTTGGTATTGGGAAGTCAATGTTTATTATATACGGCATCGAGATGGTTTGTGACTTTTCAAATTCTTTAGTGAGATTTAGAGAAGTTGATGCTTGTTTGAGATTTTTTAGGTTTTGGAACTCAAAAGGGTAGTAGACTGATGGTTCAAAGTTGTTTCGATGTTATTGGGGGCTTGTGTTCTTGGTGGTGGCAAGGTAGTGCAGCTATGGTAATGGTTATAATACTAGACGACGTGCAACACGAGGTATAATGGTCATTTAGGGTCATCTTTCTTTATAGATGGCTATATTTGACTCTCGGAATTCCTATTTCTCGTGAACTCTTATTTCTTAAGGGGTATAAAACTCATCCATGATGGTTATATTTAAAGATGCTGGTTTGGTTACTAGCATGTAGAAGAGCTCATTGTTCAATGTTTTCTGATTGTCAATTCTATAGCTGGAATTGATATACAAAAGGAATGCACTAAAAAAATATGTGAATTCACTTTAAGTAATATTTATCATTGTTGTACCTAAAAAAGGATTAGATATGTAATCACTTTCGGTCCTTGATAAAAGTGTCATTTTTTTATCCAAAGATAGATAAATTAAAAACAAAAAAATTCTGATTATTAATATAGATTTAAGTGATGTTTATTTTTTTTTGAATTGTGTTTTCGGTCAGTAATAAAAATGTTATTATTCATCCAAAAATAAATAAATAAAAAAATTCTGATTATTCATAAGAATTGATATAGACTTTGGATTTATCGTTGGCCTTAGAATTCGAATTTTGGTTTTGGATAATACATTCTGTAAATCAAATTCAAAAAGAGTTCTCTTAAAAAAAAAAAAAATTTCAAAAAGAGTTTGTTTTGGTCAAGAAAACCCTAGAATAAAATGGTGTCATAGCAACTCGGTTTGGGTAAAAAAAAAATTAAAAAAATCCAAACAGCTTCAAAAAAAAAAAGATCTTTCTAGAATCGGAGTAAGCCCTCTAGACACCTCTAGGACCACCTGACTCCTCTCCTCTTCCTCTATAAAAGCCCACCTCTAAAACCAAACATTTTGGAAAAATATATAAAACCCGAAAATTGCCTTGAGCCCCCTTCGGTTAGGTCTCAGACTCTCCTCAGATTAAAAGAGTCCTCCTTTCTCCATTCTTTCAGAGACTTCCAGAAACCCCAACAAAGCCCCCATCGCCGTCTGCGGTTTGTTCAGGTACGCTTCGCAACCCTAGATTTTGCATCGGATCCGATCTTACGCGGTTTTGAGTATGAGCTGGGTTTAGATCTGTTTGGTACTGTTTTCCGATTTGAACATTATGCTGGGTTTTTGAACTGCTTGCTTTGATTCTAATGTTTGCTTCTGATTTTTTGTTTGCGTTTAAAGGAATTAGATTGATATTGCGTTTGATCGACTCTATGTCTTATATAGAAGGATGGGTACTTGGCTTTTTATAGAGTTAATTAGTTTGTGTATTAGTTGATGAAGCGTGCTAGTTTTGTTATATAAAGGTTGGATCTTTGGTTGATTGTATGATGAGACTTGTTGCTGTGTAAGTGAACATTGAGTTGATTGAACATTGATTGGAAATTCCGTGCTGAATGTGGGTTGTTGTTTGTGTTCAGATTTAGAATCTTGCAAGGATGAGTGTGGTGGGATTTGATTTTGGCAATGAGAGTGGCATTGTGGCCGTGGCAAGGCAGAGGGGTATTGATGTCGTGCTCAATGATGAGTCCAAACGTGAAACTCCTGCCATTGTTTGCTTCGGGGATAAGCAGCGGTTCATTGGGACCGCAGGCGCTGCTTCATCTATGATGAACCCTAAGAACACGATTTCACAGATCAAACGCTTAGTTGGGAAGAAATTCTCGGATCCTGTGTTGCAGAGGGATATCAAGTCCCTGCCTTTTGCTGTTATTGAAGGGCCTGATGGATATCCGTTGATCCATGCTCGTTATCTGGGAGAAGCCAAGACATTCACACCCACCCAAGTTTTGGGAATGGTGTTCTCTGATCTGAAAATCATAGCTCAGAAGAATCTTAATGCAGCAGTTGTAGACTGCTGTATAGGAATTCCGGTTTATTTCACTGATCTCCAAAGAAGAGCTGTTGAGGATGCAGCCAGAATTGCTGGGTTGAACCCTCTTAGGTTGTTTCATGAAACTACAGCAACTGCTTTAGCTTATGGAATCTACAAGACAGATTTACCAGAGAACGACCAATTGAATGTTGCCTTTGTTGATATTGGGCATGCTAGCATGCAAGTTTGCATTGCTGGCTTCAAGAAGGGGCAGCTGAAAGTTCTAGCTCATTCATTTGACCTGTCTTTGGGTGGTAGGGATTTTGATGAAGTACTGTTCCAGCACTTTGCTGCAAAATTTAAGGAAGAGTACAAGATAGATGTTTACCAGAATGCAAGGGCCTGCCTTCGGCTTCGAGCTGCTTGTGAGAAGCTGAAGAAGGTGCTTAGTGCAAATCCTGAGGCACCTTTGAATATTGAGTGCTTAATGGATGAGAAAGATGTTAGAGGTTTTATTAAGCGGGATGAATTTGAACAAATTAGTGCTCCTATTTTGGAACGCGTAAAGGTACCTTTGGAGAAGGCCCTTCTCGATGCAAATCTTTCAATAGAGAACGTTCATACTGTTGAGGTTGTTGGTTCAGGCTCTCGTGTACCTGCTATAATCAAGATATTAACAGAGTTCTTCCAAAAGGAGCCTAGGAGAACTATGAATGCTAGTGAGTGTGTTGCCAGGGGTTGTGCTCTGCAGTGTGCAATGCTTAGTCCTACATTCAAAGTCCGAGAGTTTCAGGTAAAATATTCAGACTCCTATTCTGTTTTTTTAGTTGAATTTCTGTATTGCAGAAGTGATAAGCTGCTGTACTCGCAATTATCCTTGTTTGTACTTATTTCGTATTTAATCTGCAGGTGAATGAGAGCTTCCCATTCTCGATTGCTTTATCCTGGAAAGGTTCTGGTCCAGATGCCCAGAATGGAGGAGCGGATCAAACTACTGTAGTCTTTCCCAAGGGAAATCCCATTCCAAGTATCAAGGCTCTTACATTTTACAGATCTGGCACGTTTTCAGTTGATGTGCAGTATACTGATGTTGGGGAATTGCAGGCACCTGCAAAGATCAGTACATATACGGTGAGTGCTCAAGTAACATATGAAATCTTATACTTGTATGCTTTTATTTTTTCTTGTGGCCTGATCATAGGCTAGGTTTATCAACATCTAATTGTACATGTGCAGATTGGTCCTTTCCAATCTAATAAAAGTGAGAGGGCGAAGGTGAAGGTCAAAGCTCGCTTGAATTTACATGGGATCGTATCTGTAGATTCAGCAACTGTAAGTTTTTCAATAATTATGTGTTTAAGTATTCCTAGTTGATTCTTTTTTTCATAAATCTTATTATTTTTTCTCAACTCCTTTTTGTAGCTTTTGGAAGAGGAAGAAGTTGAGGTTCCTGTAACAAAAGAGCAACCAAAGGAGGCCACTAAGATGGAGACTGATGAGGCACCCAGTGATGCACCTCCCCCCAGTTCTGAGGGGAATGATGTGAACATGCAAGATGCTAAGAGCACTGATGCTCCAAATGCTGAGAATGGTGTGCCCGAGTCTGGTGACAAGCCTGTGCAGATGGAAACAGATGCCAAGGTCAGTGGTCTGCTGTGGGTTTGCCATGTTAGCTGTCATTTTTTCACATTATTTTGGCAATAAAAGCTCCTTTGGAATTAAAAAAAGAAAAAAGAAAAGAAAAAGAAGAAGCTGTTTTGGCATTTCATTTTAGGGGAGGAATGATCTTGTATACTATGGAACTTGGGTGGTATTCTTATGCTTTAGATATATGTGGACTAAGGGTGGATGCTTGATGAATGACCTAGATAAAATATGATTTTGTTTCTTCTTGTTCTTTGATACGTTCAACTATTTTGTGATCCTTTTGTTAGCATTCTGCATTTATCTTACCAGGCAGAATTAGTAATGTGTGTCAGACTGTCAGTCTTTTGGATTGAGTAAAAGTTAGTAGTAGTATCTGGTTGGGCTCTGCTGATGAATCAGTTTGCATGCAGGCTGATGCTCCTAAAAGAAAGGTTAAGAAAACAAACATTCCTGTGGTAGAGTTAGTTTATGGAGGAATGGCTCCAGCAGATGTGCAGAAGGCAATAGAAAGTGAGTATGAGATGGCTTTACAAGATCGTGTTATGGAAGAAACAAAAGACAAGAAAAATGCTGTTGAGGCATATGTTTATGACATGAGAAACAAGGTACTTTACATTCCTTTTTGCTCGTGGACTTCTTGTCTACTTTATTATTTTGTTTCTTTTCAAAAGAGGAAGTATATATTGCTAACAAATGTCTCTTTCGTGCCTCCAGCTGAGTGACAAGTACCAGGAATTTGTCACTGACTCAGAGAGGGAAGCATTTATCACCAAACTTCAGGAAACGGAGGACTGGCTATATGAAGATGGTGAGGACGAAACTAAAGGTGTTTATGTTGCCAAGCTTGAGGAGCTTAAGAAGGTGAGAATTCTGCTCTTCTAATTATTTGTACTGCTTCCCCCAATTGAGTATTTTCTTTTCAATCTGCTAAAGAGAATGCAACAATCGTCTTCAAGTATATTATGGTTTTTTCATTTTGATGGTTTCATTGAATCGCAGCAAGGTGATGCCATTGAAGAGCGATACAAGGAGCATTCAGAGAGGGGATCTGTCATTGACCAACTAGCTTATTGTGTTAACAGTTACAGAGAAGCTGCAGTGTCAACTGATCCAAAATTCGATCACATCGATGTTGCTGACAAAGAAAAGGTAGACTTGAAGTGGGCTTGTAATTGGTTGTTGACCTTTTTGTCACTTTGCAACATCTTTGGTTTAACTTGCATTATTTTGTGTTTTATAGGTCTTAAATGAGTGTGTTGAAGCTGAGGCCTGGTTAAGAGAGAAAAGGCAGCAACAAGATTCACTGCCAAAACATGCTACTCCAGTACTTTTGTCAGCTGATGTGAAGAGGAAGACTGAAGCAGTCGATAGGTACCGCCCATTATACATTTTTCTTTGTGGTGACTACTGTTAATTTACTCCCAGTTTTTAATTTTCTGGAGGCATATCTAATTTGGTAATGTGTATTTGGCGGACAGGTTCTGTAGACCAATAATGACAAAACCAAAACCAGCACCAGCCAAACCAGCTACTCCTGAACCACAACCAAGCCCATCTCCTCAGGGAAGCGATCAACCCCAGAGTGGTGAAGGCCATCCCAATCCCAACTCCAATGAGAATCCTGCTGCTGGTAACGATGAGGTTCCAGCTGAACCAATGGAAACAGACAAGCCAGAAGCTCCCCAGGCCTAGTTTGTGGAGTAACTTGTCTTCCTATGATTTTTGTGGCCTGGATTTGATTCCTAAGCATCAGAACATTTCAATTTGAGCCTTGCACACAATTTGAACTGAGAGGGGAGAGGCCTATGGTTGTGTTTGATGATATACTTCCAAGAGTCTGTAAAGCCTTTATTGTGCTTCGTCAGTTATTTATGTCTCTAGAATCCGGATTTTTTTTAGGGTTTTCAAGAGAATTGTATCCTTGGTCTTATTTTGCTCTTATGCTGGGAGCATACCTTTCAGCCCTTGTTCATGTAGGTTTTTACTGCCCTATGTCTTGGATCTCTTAATTTCATGAATCTGAAGCTTTTCTCGATTTTGTTTGGCCTATGGTTCTCCTTGTTTCCAAGCTGAGCATGTCCACTTTGAAGTTTCTTTCCAGTGGTCTTTGTAAATACATAGCTCGACTTGCAGGTTAAAACCTCCGGTTTAGGGCCTTTAGGCCATGGAAGTAGAACCTCCCGTCAATGGATTCTTGTTCAACTAGAATAAGGATAGGTTACAGATTGTTATACTGGATATATAGCTAAAAAGGAAGAAAAACAACAGTTGCTTTTATACCATTGGAATTCAGCCTGGCTTGGCCAAATTCTTGATATAGTCCCGAACTACGTAGCAAAATGTAGAGCTGTTTGTCTCTGGTCTAGTATTGCAGATTTCATTATTTTCGGGTTCGTCTCTTGTTTAGTATTGTGGATTTCACTATTTTCGGGCATCATGAAAAATTTCAAGGAATTTCTATGGTTCGAGTTCCGGTGTATTTCTAAGGTACATTGTCTTTGATCAGTAATCAATCGAAGTTGAATTACTTTGTCATCGACGGTTTTAGTTTTGTGTCATACTGAGATTATGATGAAAGAAATTCTTACACGAGCGTGGTAGTGGGATAGTCTAATTAAAACTCAAAAAATTTTAAATGTAGTTCAAAACTATTCTTATTTACTAAAATAAAATACAAAACAGCCTCTCGTATGTTTTATTGATTAGACAATCCTACCAGCTAAGTGGTAGGTTTGTCTTAAAAATCTCTCGAATGATGAATCATTATCCTATTTGTAATCTTGCTCATTATAAACACAATCGACTTCCTCCTTGGTTCAATAAAAAGAATTCGGTATATCGATTAAAAGAAAGAAAAAAAATAACGTTGAGTGAACCCACTGTTTTAAGAACCATCTACCGTTTATCTAAAGTCATCGAAAAAAAAAAAGAGCAGTCATCTCCGGCAACAAACAGCAGTCATCTCCTTTCTGCTCTCTACAGTCTTTAGAGGGAAAAAAGAGGCTGCAAAATCAATGAGGGCCATCCGTTAAACACCTATTACTGTATCCCATGGCCAGATTGATTGCCAAGTCGTTTGCTTCAACTCGATCGATATCAACCTCCACTCATCTCTCTCAGAGACTTAACCAAACAGGTAAGGCCGCCCTCGTCTTCTAACTTCAATTTCTGCAACTGGGTCTACTTTCTTTTACGTTTCTGGGTGTTTTATGCGCATTCGCATATGGCTTTAGTAATGTTGTTATTGGATTACATAGTTAAAGATGCCTAGATAAGCTTATGCTCTATTTCTCAACAGACTTGTATCTCTGTATTTGGCATGGTTCTCTGAGTGTACTGACATTCAAGTTGTAATTTTGTTGTTATGTTGTGAACTTAACAGAAAATGAGATAGTTAAGATGTTCCGGTTGCCTAATGCATCGGACAGCTTTCCCATGAGTAGAAATATGCCAAGGAAGGACCCTTCAGTCAGGACATTGGATGACAGGTTCACAAAGATTTTGAAAATTTTCAAGTGGGGGCCTGATGCCGAAAAAGCCTTGGAAGTGCTGAAGCTGAGAGTGGATCATAGGTTGGTTCTCGCGGTTCTCAACATTGATGTCGAGGCCATTGTTAAGGTTAAGTTTTTCAAGTGGGCTGGGAAGAGAAGGAGTTTTCAACACAATTCAACCACATATATGGCGTTGATCCGTTGCTTGGACGAGGCTGGTATGGTTGGTGAAATGTGGAAAGCCATTCAGGAGATGGTTCGAAGTGTACGTATTATCGATCCAGCTGAATTGTCTGAGATTATAAGAATCTTGGGAAGGGCTAAGATGGTAAACAAGGCATTATCTGTCTTCTACCAAATCAAAGGCCACAACTGCACGCCAACAGCTCATAGTTACAACTCCATGATCTTAATGCTGATGCAAGAAGGTCATCATGAAAAGGTCCATGAGCTCTATAATGAGATGTGTAATGAGAGTAACTGTTTCCCGGACACAGTGACATACAGTGCACTAATATCTGCATTTGGGAAATTGGGTCGTGAGGATTCTGCAATTAGGTTGTTTAATGAGATGAAGGATAATGGTTTACATCCAACTGCAAAGATTTATACTACCCTGTTGGCAATCTTTTTCAAGTTGGGCAAGGTTGAGAAGGCTTTAAGTCTAGTTCAGGAGATGAAAGAGAATGGGTGTCCGCCTACTGTTTTTACTTACACTGAATTGATAAAAGGGCTAGGGAAAGCTGGGAGGGTTGAAGATGCTTATGTCATATACAAAAACATGCTGAAGGAGGGTTGTAAGCCTGACGTTGTGCTCATGAACAATTTGATAAACATTTTGGGAAAGGAAGGTCGCATAGAAAATGCTATTAATCTTTTCAATGAGATGGACATTTTGCATTGCACACCTAATGTGGTGACTTATAACACGATAATTAAAGCTTTATTTGATTCCAAAGCTCCAGCTTTGGTTGCAGCTTCATGGTTTGAGAAGATGAAAGTGAATGGTGTTATTCCGAGCTCTTTTACCTATTCGATTCTGGTAGATGGTTTTTGCAAAACAAATAGAGTTGAGAAAGCTTTGCTGCTTCTCGAAGAGATGGATGAAAAGGGGTTTCCTCCTTGTCCAGCTGCGTATTGCAGCTTGATCAACAGTCTTGGAAAAGCAAAGCGGTATGAAGCTGCAAATGAGTTATTTCAAGAATTGAAAGAAAACTGTGGACGTGCAAGTGCTAGAGTATATGCCGTGATGATTAAACATTTCGGAAAATGTGGGCGTCTTGATGAAGCTCTGGATCTTTTTCACGAGATGAAGAAACTTGGATGCAATCCAGACGTATATACTTATAATGCACTCATGTCAGGGATGGTCAGGGCTGGTATGATAGATGAAGCACTTTCCTTGCTGAAAACCATGGAAGAAAGGGGCTGTGTTGCAGACATAAACTCACAAAACATCATTTTAAATGGCTTGGCTAGGGCAGGTGGCCCAAAGAGGGCTTTAGAAATGTTTTCAAAGATGAAGCATTCCAAGATTCAACCGGATGCAGTTTCTTATAACACTATTCTTGGTTGTCTCAGTCGAGCTGGCTTGCTTGAAGAGGCTGCAAAGCTGATGAAAGAGATGACTGCAAAAGGTTTTCAATATGATCTCATCACCTACTCATCAATACTTGAGGCAGTTGGCAAGGTTGATGAAGCTCATATGACTTCCTTATGGGGATCTGGTATGATACAGTTTCTTTTCCTTTTACCAGTGTTAATTGGGTCTATTCACATGGTTGAAGACTTGCTTAAAAGTTTCTTATGGTGTCAACAATTGAAAGTTAGCAATTTCTGTTGATTATGCATGTATCATTGTTTAGATATACATCTATCATATTTAGTTTCTTATAGCGTTGATGTCTCTTTAGTATCTGCACATACACACTTGACACTACACATATAGCAGTAGAAATTTAAACTTTCCTAAACACTAGTATATCATAGACTAGCAATGTATTATCATAATGTCATATAAAGTGATGCATAAGCACTAGGACTAAGAGTATTATTGATTAATTGTGATGAGAATCTTCTCTCTTTCACAGAAATTCACACAGAGCATGTTCATAAATTTGAGATTATTATTAGAGTATATGGATTAGTGTATATTCTTAATATGACTGATATTTGCTATCTATAGCAATCAAATACAGTCTTACTGGCATAAACCTGCCGCTCAGTTCTCTCATGGAAATACTGATTCTTCTGCAGGAAACACGCTCTCTTAAATCCCAGTGGCATGGCATCTGTCCTGATCGACAACCTAGTAACCTTTCTTTTAGATCAAAACCTGGTAAAGCTGAGGGCCTGCCGTTCACACAACTGACACAAGTGATTGCAATCCAAGTACTTTTACACATTATATGAATGAGGCTTGCTTTGTCACTTGATAGTTTGCACTGCTTCATGTAACATTGTAGGCTATGAAAGAGATGGACATATACTTTAGTGTTCACATAAAATAGCTTTCTAATTTTCTATAATATGAAAATATGAAATGATTATGAATTCTAAATGTTCATCCATTGCCTGTTTTATAGGGTATATTGATGATTACATTGGTTGACTCAGCAGCTTAACACATATGCCCGCCCCCATTTTAAATAATTATTAACTACTTGGCTTTATAAGTCACTTCCTTTTAACGTGCCTTTGGGGCTCTGTGGATGCAGAGCCTCAGTTCCACAGTCCAACTCTAGAGGCACTGCTGATGGTAACGCCTAACGCTGCCTTCATGCTAGCAGCCTTTATGTACTCTTAGCGTGGAGTAAGTTATAATCAAACTTGTTATGATGGGTGGCATGAGAAGATTGACAAGTGAGTTATGATCGAGATGTTGATAGAGTTCTTGAAAAAGGTGCCCAGGAGAACTATGAGTGCAAGTGAGTGCGTTGCCAGGGAGTGGTGCTTTGCAATGTGCAATTCTTAGTCGAACCTTCAAAGTCCAAGAGTTTCATGTAAATTTTCATCCCTTCTATTGTTAAATCTTTTTATTCTTGTTTCTTTGGTTCAATTCCTGTTGCCCAAGTACACTATTATTTTTGTTTCTTCCTGATGTATATATCTAGTGCACCATTTAATAACCTGATGATGAATGAGAGGTTCCTGTTGTTGATTGCTTTATCCTGGAAAAGTTGCTACTCTAGCTTTCAAGTGCCATTCCAAGATTAAGGCTCTTACATTTACAGATCTGGCATGTTTTCAGTTGATGTGAAGTAGTATGCTTATGGTAGTTATTTTAAGGCACCTGCAAATACCTAAACGGTGACCAGACATGTTGGATATGAAATCTCAGACTTGCATGCTCTTATTAGTCATGTGGCTGGGTCATTGGCCAGTGACATCTCATTGTATATGTGCACCTGAGTCCTTTCCAATCTACTAAAAGTGAGTGAAAATAATGGAAGGTCAAAGCTCACTTAAATATGATGGAATTATCTCTGAATTCAGCCACTGTATATTTGTCAAAAATCTTGTGCTTTTAATTCTTCGTAGTTGATTGTTGTTGCTGTTGCTGTTTTTAAATTTTAAAAGCGAGTGAAAAGAATGGAAGGTCAAAGCTCACTTGAATATGCATGGAATTGTCTCTGTGGATTCAGCTGCTGTATGTTTGTCAAAAGCCTTGTGCTTTTAAATCTTCGTGGTTGATTGTTGTTGTTGCTGCTGTTTTTAGTTTTCACTTTTAAGGTTATTATTATTAATTGTTTTTGTTGTTGTTGCTGTTGGTTCTATTTGTACTATTGATTTTAAATCTTAGTTGTTGCTTTCGGAAGAGGAGGAAGTTGAGGTTCCTGTCCCAAAAGATCCAAAGGAGGCTAATAAGATGGAGTGTTGTAGCTTTCTCGAGTCCCCAGTATTCGAGCTACATTGTTAGATATGGGACCGGGTCAAGGAAATTCTGAAGTATATCGTGATTCCAAATTGACATGAATCAGAAGAATTATCACATGTAATCAATGTAGGAGGCAAGCAAAGGATGTGCTATGCAGCAAGACAAGCTGACATCCAACGTGAAGAGCTTGAGAGTTCCAAAGTGTTGGGTTGTGTAGGTGGAAGCTGGAGTCAGTTCACAGTGTGAAGACATCTTTGATTTGCAGATGCAGCATCGGTAGATGGAAGTCCACTTTGAAGGAAGAGTTTCTAATGCGCATGATAATTAGTTGATTCAAATGGTGGCAGTGTGCTGCAAGAGGATTACTACCATACTTGCAAACTTATATTTTGGGATGATCATCAGCATAACTTGGCAAGTATCGAGTATGTCCTCTTTTGTGTTGGTTCATGCAGAGGACAATAACATGGAATTATAAATTTTGTCTTTGGATACTGAAATTGCTGGACTGCTACTCCCTTTTGTTGTTGAATACCCGACGGCCTAGCGTTGGCTTTTCATGGAAGCAGATTTATGATTGTAAATTTGTCCGACAATTACAATTATGAAGTTACCCTTATTGTTATTCAGAACATTTTGGATCACAGTTTGTTTTGTTTGTTTGATTTGATGCTTATTTCAAATTATAGCAGATTAATTGGAAATGCAAAGTTGTGGCATCCCAAGCTTTGGGTTTTTTAATGATGGATGAATTGAGTAGTTTGGGAAGGATACTCTAAAGGTTCTTGGTAATCATGCATGTTTGGACCAGAGCTGATCTTATCATGCAGCAACGAATGGACCTGGGCATCCCTATCTTGATGTCTATACTCCCATGCATGATTTTTAGCTAAAATGCAGGCCCCGGCAATTATTAGTAAACAGATGACAACTGAGTAGATAAATACAACAGCAACATGGAACCAAGATGGATTATAATGGCAGCGAAATAGAAGTAATTCGAAAATATTCATAAACATCAACAAAAGGGTGAAAGGCCCTTAATTGTTTCAACAAACAACAGCCAAAAGATAACATTATGGACAATAACAATATCACTCGCTAGCAATTTCAGCAGAGACGGCCATCCTGTAGCATTTTCATGATCTTAGCTGGCACTATCTACAGAACGGGTACCTTTTCTGCATTTTCAATCCCCTTTCGAATTCAATCTCATCTTCTCTAGTTCTACCATGGGCTGCCTTTAACTAATTTTGATCTTCCAATCCATCCCCAAATAAATTTCTGAATACAATCAGCAAGCAATCTAAAGGAAGACGGCTCATCATGATTCCTTCCAAACCTTCTCTTCCATCATCCTCATCCATCAAACACATTTTCAAAGGTTCCAACACTCTCCTGAGTTCATAGTCCAGACCACATGAGAGGCCGGCTTGCTATTGTGACATTCATATTAGCTTATCCAACTTCTTGAAAGAAACGCTTTTGGCACCAGCAGTCTCTGCAAACTTGATATTCTCCTATATGTACAAGTGTACAACAGCAATTGCCTGTCCTTTTTAATATTTGACCTCTGACAACCTGTTCCTACTCCTTACAACAAAGACTCCATTTCAAATGTTGAAGAAACATGTCACCCCAAGCATCTAGTAAAACAAATCTCTCATGGTCAGTCCAATCTGCAAGTGAAATCCGGCCACATGTGATAGTATTGTCTTCTTACCCAAACCTTCATCCTCCTCGTTGTCATCAACATAGTCACCACTACCAACTGGGCTAAAATATGAACCACTTCAATAAGGAAGCTTTGGGCTATTGAAGAAACCTAACCCTGCAGGTGACTCAAACCATACAGATTGGCAGCATACCTTACCGCATCTTCAGTGTCATCCATTAATAAAATTAAACTCGCAAAGCATCCATACTCACTTAAGCCACCACCACCACACTTTCTTACTGCGCTTAACAACCACAACCCCCTCTCTTCATAGAACTAAAACCCAAATCAACCAAGTCCATGAGTCTTTGTTTTCATAATCTCAACAACTTCTATTAAAACAAAAAACACAGCAAAAACCCCATGAATATCATTCTAACAGTAACTTATTTTTCAATCAAAATTTCAGGTGAGAAAATCCCATTGTATGGAAAAACAGTCAATAAGAGAACAACATAAGAATTCCACACCTACCAAGCATGTCTCAAGTCGTTAGGCACGATTACCTTTTAATGTGGAATGAAAAGCATCATCGAAGCAGCTTCAGCACCATTGGCAGTCCGAAAAACTTAGGTCCTCATGGTAAAATTTGGATTGTAACAAAACAAGAGAGATAGGGAAAGCAAGAAAACAAACTAGTAAAGGAACCCGCTTATCAACATGACATCATAAAACATTAGTACCAGATATTGGACATTCAAGAACATTAAAAAAAAACTTGAAAAAGGAAGCAGTAGTGAAAACATGATGAAGTTTAACATAAGCACCCAAAATCATATTGTTTTAGATGGAATCTCCAACATGAGAGCAGTTAACTGAAGTTCCAGCTCATGTCACTGCAAAGGTCATAACAGTACAGCAAGGTTAAAGATGTGAGTCCCAAACGTCAAGAGGTAAGAAATCAGGTTCACAAGAGCTCCAAGAAACATCAGTCCTGTAAAAGTTTTACATAATGGCAACGAAGCAATGTCAAGTACAAAAAAAGAAAAGCAAGATAATAACAAAACTATAAATTTCTTAGTTATACATCATTAACACCATCCCTGCATTAGGGCTTTTCAAGGGGATCCAATTAACTATAAAAGCAATGGCACACAGAGGAAAAAAAGCAATCATTACAAAATCATTCTTTATTTATATCCAAAGGGGAGGAGGAGAGGCTCATGGTAGTTTCTGTTCTGCAATAAAACAAATGAAAATTTTGGGTGCCATATCCAGATTCCAAAACTTTCTCGAAGGAACACATACTTACAATGATGGCATGATAATCTGTCTGTAAACAACCCTCATATATAGAACAAGTGGAAGTCCTGGATTAAACTAAAACTAAGAGAAGTAGAAATATTAAAGAGCAAATGAAAAGGGGGCACACACTGTACCTCCCCACTCCCTAACAAAGCAGGAGGGAGCTGAAGGTTCTGAAAAGCCCTCCTGAGTCCAATACATGGAAGTCTCCATCTTTAGAGGGCTCCATTTATTTTGTAGAGGCATAGACACAGCCAAACAGGCATATTTTTGTAGACTTACACTTTTATAGACATAAAGATACAAATCCCGAAGTCAAAACATGCAGGCATTGCATACTGTCATAGCAGATGTATTATGGCCTGTGTAGAGCTGCTTTACCTTTTCAACTATATTTGTGTGTGTGTGTTGTCAAATAGAAGCACATATGCTCGTATGTAACAGTAGAACTATTTCAGACAATTTTTTTTTTTTTTTTTGAAAAACTTATAAAACTGTCAAAACTTGGGCAAAACATCCCAATTTATAATCCAAGGTAAAACACAAACACAGGTTCAGGAAGATTTCATGGGAGCAAAGAGTGATTAATTCATACATCTCCAAACATACTCTGCTAACTAAACATAAGACTGAATGCAGCTCAAACTGCAGTTTGGAAAGAAGTTCTAGAAACTGCAGAAATCTGATACCACTGTGAGTTGCAATGGCCTGCTTGTTCAATCAATCATAGTATCAAACATTGAGCAAAGCAAAACTACGCATCCAACAGATAATAAAACATAATATGTATAAACAGGAATGGAACAAACAGTGTGCAGTGTATACCTTCAACTTAGAATGATACAGAGGGAACCATATCATTTCATCTCCGCCATGAACTTCTCATACTCTGCATCTGCACCGTATGTTGCTTTCTCTGCAGAAGAAGTAGGAGGGAGAACAGGAGTATTTGTGGCCTATGGCACATTACAATGCTCTGGGATTGGTCTGCAGTTGAACCCCGTACAGGTCCAGGGGCAGGAGGTGGTGGAACTGCATTGTAGTAAGATTGGTAACCATATGCAGATGTAAGATAAGCATGTTGGCCATTTGTTGGCATTGTGTATATATTAGTTGGCGCAGATTGGGTAGAGCTTTCAGATTGAACCCCTGGAGGAGGATAACTCTGTTGTGCTTCACTTAACGTCACTGGCTGAGGTGATGCACCAGGAGGAGGAGGGTACTGTGCACTGTAAGCAGCCATAGGTTGACCCAGCATGGAAGGAGGATACATGGTTGAACCAGGAGGAGGGGAGGTGGAGGAGCATAAGGAGAATACAGGGAAGGAACAGGGGGTCCCCAAGGAACTGGAGGTCCTGCATAGCTAGTAGGTGGTACAGTCCCAAGAGGACCACGTGGGGTAAATTGCTGGGATGGATAAGCACCAACAGGCTGGCTTGAGACTGGGTATGGTGACATTGCTGAAGCTGGTGGTCCAGGAGGCACAACAAGCTGTTGAGGCTTGCCAGCAACTCTGACAGCAATGGTTCGACCCTCGAGGGAAAAACCATTCATGCTTGCAATAGCACTATTAGCCATTTGAACATCAGCGTACTTCACAAATCCATAACCTTTACTCAATCCCGTAGCCCGGTCCTTAATAACATTGCACATCACAATATTGCCGAAACGTGAAAACAACCCGATCAAACCATCATCATCAAGAGTAGGTGGCAAGTGCCCAATGTACAAATTTGTGTCATCATATTCCTTGCCGGGCTTCAACCCAGTTGAGCCCAACCTTGGATGTGCTGTACTGCTAGCATTCCCAGCATTGTTAACCCAAGGAGGATTGCTTACTGAATTGCCTGCACCAAGAGCCAAAGTAACAGTCTGCTTAGTTGCTGATTCAGGCATTGTCCCGCCTAACTCAGCCAAAAAGTTCTGGTACTCATCATCCATTTTCTTCCCATTCGTACCCTTCACTGGACAATCTATAGTTGGATGCCCGCCATCACCACATATCTTACAAAGAACATCGCTCTTAAATGTTGAAGTTCGTGATGGACAAGCATACTGACGGTGCCCCGGCTCACCACATAACCTACAAAACTCCTCTTCCCTAATAGTCCCATTCAACAACGCGAGTTCCTTAAGCTGCTGCCTCTTATGCTCATTCAACACCTCATCCACAGGCTGAAACAGCTTCTCTACCATCCCAGCTGCGGCATCAACAGCCTCCTGCGTGTCAGCCTCAACCAAAACATGCAAGTCCTCATTCTCAGACGGGTCAGGCTTCGAATCCCTCTTCTGTTGCGACCTACCCTCTTTCATCGACCCTCTACCCCTAATGACAATCTTAGCACCAGTCTCCTTCTCCATCCTCTTCTGGGTATTCCCCCTTGGGCCAATGATAAGTCCTATAAAACTATAACCAGGGTACTCTTTCACGGGTATGTACAGCTTCTTGTGAAGCTTGGGCGGCCTGTAATCCGCCGGAGGCTTAAATGTAGGGTTCCTCTTCATAATCTGAGTAATAATTTCCTGCCTCTCTCTGTTCAACCTCTCACGCGCACGAAACTCTCTTGTATTAATCCTAATTCCAAAGTTATCATACACCGGCTCCGGCGACGGAGACCTATCCCCTTCCGGGCGATCATCTAAAGGCAAACCGGAAGACAACATCCTACTAATCTCAAGATGCCTACTATTCAAAGCTTGAATTTCAGGATCGAATTCAATACCTCCCATGAAGCCCGGCAGTTGAATCACCGGCTTCGGCTCCTCATCGGCCCACCGCGACTTCCTCCTCCTGGCTCCACCGCCGCTCTGGCTTTCCGTCTCCGGCTGGGGGTCCCACCAGCTGCGGCGGCGGAGGCGGCTGCTGGAGGCCTCCTCCTCCCCGCCGGAGAAGTCCCGGTCGTCGGCTCCGCTGTGCGTGTTGGCGAAGCCATTAGCAACCGGTTTGGTCGAGTCGCCGTTCTCAGTAGCAGTCTCGGGATTCCGGCAGCGGAAGCTAGGGTTTGAGCGCACTGCCGAGGCGAAGGCGGAGGCTTTAAATCTGAGAGCGGGATTGGGATTTCGGAAATGGCGGGAAAATAAGGCGGGTCGTAATCCGGTTCATCATCGTCAATGGGAGGAGGATTAGGGTTTGGTTGGAGAGTTCCCATGGATTCAGATTAGAGAAAACTTAGAAGAGCCAAAAACAGAGTTTTTTTTTGGTAGTTTGTATTCAATTCCAGATTTTGAAGCCTTTGCCTTTTAGCGTTAAAAACGTCTTTTCACGTAGTATAAATGTATTATATTATATATGTCTATATCATGTAACAAATACTTAAGTATATAGATAAGTACTTGAATGTATAAATATAGATATTTGAGTGTATGAAGACTTGTGTAACATACTTTACCAAGGGACAACAAGCATGGCTGATTTCATCATTGAGATTGTTATCGTTTTGGTTTTCTCTTTCAGCAGTCACAATACAATGTATTCCTATAAATACCCTATTGTATGAGATGAATAAACACACTTGAATCTCCCTTCTTTCCACAACATTACTCTCTCTCTCTGTTAATTTAGCTTGTCCTTAAACACGTTATCAGCACGAAGTTGCTCTAGAATTAGAATCGAAAATTGACAAGAGTAGATTTCATTATCAATCGAAGTCATTTTTCCAAACCTACAAAAAACTCTCAAACCCTAGCTCATATCAAAGCCCTTGATTCCAGAAGCTTGGAACCGGCCTCAGAACCGGCCGAAAACCACCTGAACCGGCTGCCGGAAGTTTTGAGCACCAACAGGACCGCTGCCGAGTCCTGCCGAGACGCTGCGCAGCAGCTGCCGAGAAGCTACCGACAGATCTGCAGGGTAAGTTTCCGACGACTTTTCCGACATTTTTCCGGCGACTTTTCAGACAATTTTCTTGATTTTTTTCCAGCGATCCTTCCGGTCATCTCCGATAACTTTTTCCGGCCAAATTTTCCGGCAACACTATTTCAAGGTATTCTTTACTAAAAGTTCCCGTTTTTGATATTTATTCATTTTTTCTCCTTTTCCCTTTTCTCGGGAACTTACAATCAAAAGTGGAATTATAGAAATTCACGCCAAACGAACTAAGAGCGTTCGTAATCAATGAACTAAGAGTGTTCATAATGATTCGGACTAAGAGCGTTCGCAAGCGTCAAATTATGACTATATTAAACATCATTGTTTCGGTCTAATCTAAATATTCTTGGAAATTAATTTCTTGGTAGCATAGCTCGGAAATCTTATTATTTTTAGTGGAAGTTTAAACTCCGAAACTAATATTTTATTCTTATCTTCAGGATGTCGAATGAACCTAGACTCGATTTTCAAATCCTTGAGTCAACAGGTTCGGATTACCATAGCTGGAAAACCAACGTTGAGAACCATCTCACATCGAAAGGGATATTGCCAATCATTTATGCACCAGACGCGAGCCTTGTGTTCCTACGAACACCCATAAAGCATGCACAAGCAATCATCTTGATGTGACGCCATATGGACAAAGCACTCAGATTAGAGTACATGTCCATCAAAGATGCAAAAGATCTATGGGGAGCGCTAGAAGAGCGCTTTAACAATATCCAAGATTCCCTCCTCCCTGACTTGAAGGTTCAGTGGAACGATGTATGCTTCTCCGACTTCAAGTCTATTGCTGAATACAATTCAGAAGCTCTTCGCCACAAAGCCATGTTGAGGTTCTGTCAAAACCCCTCACAGAAGAAGAGCTAATTGAGAAAACTCTCTCCACCTTCCCCGTTGCAGCAATTTTGCTATCAAAGCAATATCGCACTGAAGTGAATGCTGGACGAATTACGAGGTTCAATGAACTCATTAATGTTTTGTCGGTAGCTGAAAAGCACGACAACATCCTCATAAAGAATTATAATTCAAGACCCGTTGGAACCAAGAGCGTTTGTGAGGCAAATTATAATGCACCCAAGAGAGGGTGCAAGGAGCGGTACCCTAACAATAGGAGACATGTGTACCCTAATAATAGGGGACATGAAGGACGAACGGGTCCATATAACCGCCCCAATAAAGAAGGAAACCACAACTTTAGAGAGGGCACACGTGATGGCAACTCCACACGTGGAAGAGGGAGATATGGCAACACCGACCGTGGAAATAGCACCATGAGCCATAGAGGTCGCACCATGCGCCGTGGTAGTAGCAGCAACCCTCCTAGAGAATATCCACAACGTGCACAACCTGCACCTCAAATGAAGGGAGGTAACCATATGACATATGTCATCAATGTGGATCAATCGAGCATTGGTTTAAGCAATGTCCTGCAAGTACCCAACTAGCTGCATGCTACAAGGAGTACATGGAAGCAACAGAGCAAGAAGACAACCTTGCTGAAGATGAAGATGGTGAAGATGTCAATCTCACCATTGAGGACTTCAAAGCTATAAATGAAGAGCACGAGGATGCCACAGACTTTGATTAGAATAGTCTTTTTTCTATTTTCCAAGAACGGCAAATGTGCCTTAGTCAATAAATAACAATTGTATTAACTCCTTCTCATGTGGCGTACCCAATGAAGTATTATGTCTAGGAAAGTAATTGAGATCAGGGTATTTAAGCGAGCCTCGCTCCTCCAACATCTCTCTACTTTCCTAGTCATATTTTATTGGAATTACCAAACGGATTGAGTGACAACAATTTGTCTAAAGTTTGATTTTATTTTGGAATAGACTTTGAAAAACTTTGATGTAATCATTGGCTATTTTCCCTATTAATAAAGTATCGCATTATCATTCAATGTCATGGACATGTGTTAATATTCTGAACTTTGTTCTTTTTCAGTATGTTTTCCGGAGAATTGGAATGCCTTCTTGATAGTGGCACCACACATACTATATTGCGACATAGACAATTATTTTTATGGATGACGCCTAGTCGATCTTCAGTAACTACGATGGCAGTACCATCACAATTGATTCATGATCGAGGACTAGCTCAATTTTTGTTACCAAATGGCATAAATATTAATGTCGCCGAAGCTCTATATGCTCCAAAGGCTGGTAGAACCCTATTAAGCTTTAAAGAAATAAGAGCCAATGATTTTCATGTGGAAACACATTGTGAGAATGGACAAGAGTTCCTTTGCATCACCTCTAATAACTACGGAAATACACGAGTATTAGAGAAACTTATGTATCGCTCTAGTGGATTGTATGCAACCACTATTAGAGTCATCGAATCCAACCATGTCATGAATGAAAATTTATGGGATCTGACACATACAGGCTTTGGCACGACCGTTTGGGACATCCAGGTCGTGATATGATGCTCCGTATATTAAAAACTTCTCATAGACATCCATTCTTCAAAACGAAAAGAAGTACGAACCAACATTGGTCCAAAGAGTTACTTATAAAGCATATCATTTGTTTTGCAAAGCATGCTCTTTAGCAAAGGTAGGATCGAGATCATCCTATGCAAAGGACACTAAAGAAAATATATCATTCTTATAAAGAATACAAGGTGATATTTGTGGACCTATCCAACCAACTTGCGGACCATTTAGATATTTTATGGTGTTGGTTGATAAATCGACACGTTGGTCACATGTCATTCTCTTATCCACAAGAAATGCTGCATTTGCTAAACTCCAAGCACAAATCATTAAGTTAAGGGCTCACCACCTTGATCATCCTATTAAGTCAATTCGTCTTGACAATGCTGGAGAGTTTACATAAAAAACTTTTGATGATTATTGCATGTCCCTTGGGATTGAGGTTGAACACCCTATGCCTCATGTACACACCCAAAATGGTCTCGCAGAAGCTGCCATTAAAAGATTTCAAATGGTTGCTAGGGCATTGGTTATGTGCACAAATCTCCTTATTTCTGCTTGGGGTTATGCAATATTGCATGCAGCTGTGCTTATTCGTCTGAGACCCACTGCCACCCAACCCTTTTCTGAGTCCCAGATGGTGACTGGGTATGAGTCTGATGTCTCACACCTACGCATATTTGGGTGTGCAATTTATGTGCTAATTGCGCCACCACAGCGCAACAAAATGGGCCCTAAAAGAACCTTAGGCCTTTATGTTGGATATGATTTTCCAACCATTATCCGCTACATAGAACCCTTGACAGGTGATCTATTTACCGTCAGATTTACGGATTGTCACTTTGATGAGACAGTCTTCCTGTCATTAGGGGGAGACATGAACACTAATGTTCAACAGAAAAGACAGGAATTGTCGTGGTCTGTCCCCACTTTGTCTCATCTTGATCCCCGAACCACACAATCTGAAATAGAAGTGCGGAGGATTCTCGATCTTCAGAACGTAGCAGAATCGATGCCTGATGCGTTTTCTGATATCGCTAAAGTGACAAGATCACACATACCTGCTGCAAACGTACCTGCAAGGATTGATGTCCCTAAACTAAAGGACATGTCGTCCCCTATATGGGTGATGCAGTGGCTAGGCCCACGGCTCCTGCCAGGAAGCACGGGAGGCCCATAGGTTTGATGGATTCTCACCTAAGAAAGAAAGCGAGTTTGACACAAAATAATCCATTAATAATCGATACAAATAATCCATCTCATGAAAAAATTCCGGATTATGGTTATGTCCAAGAGACATCATTGGAGGACGCTCCAATGGTAGACCAATTCCAGAGAATAGAGAGATCTCTATGAATTACACTAGTATACATGTAATGATGGACATAAATTCTATGGCTATTGATGATGCATTTGCATATCATATTGCAAAGGAATTATAGAATACGATGATATCGAACTTCGCTCCGTTGAAGAATGTCAACGAAGAGCAGATTGGTCCAAATGGAAAGATGCGATCCAGACTGAATTGGATTCACTAAGAGTCAGGTATTTGGGTCTATAACGCTGACACCACTAAATATAAAACCTGTTGGCCATAAATGGGTCTTTGTTAGAAAGCGTAATGAGAAAAATGAGGTTGTTAGATACAAAGCCCGCCTTGTGGCACAAGGTTTCTCACAACGCCCTGGAATCGACTACGAGGAGACATATTCTCCCGTAATGGAAGTTATAACGTTCCGCTACCTCGTCAATTTGGTAGTTTCAGAAAAACTTGACATGCAGCTCATGGATGTGGTTACAACATATCTCTATGGGGATCTAGATTCAGAGATATATATGAAGGTTCCAGATGGACTTCAATTACCCAAATCAAGTGGCTCTAAACCACGGAGCGCGTTTTCAATAAGATTAAGACGCTCACTATATGGATTGAAACAATCCGGACGGATGTGGTATAACCGTCTAAGTGACTACTTGATTGGGAAGAGATATGTTAACAATGAAATATGCCCTTGCGTGTTTATTAAAAGGACAAGATCCGGATTTACAATTGTAGCAGTTTATGTCGATGACATGAACCTAATTGGAACTCTAGATGAGTTAAAAGAAACTGCTAAATATTTGAAATATGAATTTGAGTTGAAAGATCTCGGGAAAACACGGTTTTGTCTCGGAATAGAACTCGAGCACCGTAATTGATGGGATTATGATCCATCAGTCAGCATATACTCAAAAGTTACTAAGGGGCTTTAATGAAGATAAAGCAAAGCCTATGAGTACTCCCATGATCAACCGTAGTCTTGAGCCCAGGAAAGATCCGTTTCATCCAAGGGATGAGGACCAAGATTTATTAGAAGGCTGAAATACCATATCTAAGTGTGATAGGCGCATTATTGTATTTAGCTCAATGCATAAGACCGGATATCTCATTCGCAGTAAACTTGTTACCTCGACATAGTTCTGCACCAACACGTCGCCATTGGATTGGTATAAAGACAATCTTTCGATACCTGAAAGGTACGATTGATATGGGCTTTTTTTTATCTCTACAGAGAGAAAATAAATGTAAACACCGGTAACGCTATCCATAGTGACCGACGTTCTCCTCCTCCCTTCCATCAAAATGATAATGATGTTTTGATGGGCTTTGTTGATGCAGGGTATCTCTCTGACCCTCACAAAGGTCGCTCCCAAACAGGTTATATCTTTACCATGGGAAGCACCGCGATATCTTGGAGATCTACAAAACAGACCCTTGTTGCTACTTCCTCAAATCATGCAGAGATTATTGCCCTACATGAAGCCGTGCGTGAATGCATATGGCTAAGGTCTGTAAATAGACACATTAGAGGAACTTGTGGTTTGAAATTTACCACAAATGAACCTACATGCATTTACGAGGATAATGCAGCTTGTATTGAGCAAATGAAATTAGGTTTCATCAAGGGCGACAATACCAAGCATATATCGCCGAAATTCTTCTACAGTCAGCAACAACAAACACTTCTGAACATTGAAGTAAATCAAATCCGATCAGAAGATAATGTAGCTGACTTATTGACTAAGTCATTACCAAAATCCCCTTTCTAGAAACATGTAAAGAGCATCGGATTGAGAAGGATATCCGAACTCCCACGATCTTCAAGGGGAATCTAAATCTGGGGGAGTATCCAGAAACATACTCCACACTCAACGCGCGTTGTGCTCTTTTTCGACTTCGACCAAAGTTGTTTTTTCCCACATGGTTTTATTACTTGGCAAAGTTTTTAACGAGGTAACTTCGAAGCGTAACACCAACACAATACTATTGACATGAAATATCCAAGGGCGAGTGTTGTAGTATAAATGTAATATACTATATATGTCTATATCATGTAACAAATACTTAAGTGTATAGATATGTACTTGAGTGTATAAACATAGGTACTTGAGTGTATGAAGACTTGTGTGACATGCTTTACCAAGGGACAATAAGCATGGCAGATTTCATCATTGAGATTGTTATCATTTTAGTTTTCTCTTTGAGCATTCACACTACAATGTATTCCTATAAATACCCTCTTGTATGAGATGAATAAACACACTTGAATCTCCCTTCTTTTCACAACATCACTCTCTCTCTCTCTTTGTTAATTTAGCTTGTCCTTAAACATCTTTCATTTTCTTTGAGGGGCTTAACGGTAATTTGACTCTGACACAGTGAGAGTATAAGACGGTTTGAGCGCACTAAAAACCATGTGGTATATCCCTCTGCCTCGCTTAAGGATTTTCAGGATTTCAATGGACCGAAACGACGACGTTTTTGGCAACTCAGGGCTCTTCAAGGCTAGTAAGTTGAACTGGGTGTTCTCTACGATAGTTGTTCTAATTGGTGATTGTATTTGCTTCGTTTGGTTTTAAGCAATTGGGTCAGAGAACTGGGTTTCTTGTGAATTGGTCATTGCAATGAACTGGAATTGTTGCAATTGGGGAAATGGATTTCGAAAGACGCAAATGTGTTGGACAAGTTAAGAAGCTTATTGAGAATGGGGAAATTTGATTTGGCATGGTTTTTCTAAGAAGAAGAGCTTGTTGTGTTTATTATAATTTATCACTATAATGAACTGGGATTGCAAGTGCAAATATTTGAACTTGGAGCTTAGTCTTGGTAGGATGTTTCTTTATTCACTGACTAGATTTTCACTTGATATTATTCTGTTGTGAATCGTACTGCATTTCTATCTACTATGATTATGCAGGTGATTTTTTATCTTTTATTTTTTTATGTGAATGCACTTAGGGTTCTTGATATTGCAGTCTGAGGTGAGTAGGCAATATTAGGACGGGTCCTAGCTTAATTTTATGGTAATAGCATCATGTCCATTATGTTTGTGAACATAGATGATTGCCTTATTACCATGTTTCTATTGAGCTCCATTGCCTGACTACTCTTGTCTAAGGTAATTGTGTACATTAGCATGGATCAGTCTTCCTTGTAACATCTAATGTTTTTTGTAACTCAGTTTTTGTCTCACGGTTCATGATTGTTATGCATTTATTCAACGTTTTCATAAGGAAGTGAGCTAAAGACACCAGAGGAGAACATAAAAGAAAACGTCTGATGCTTGATATTTTTCAATTTTCAAATGTTCATGGTATGCTTATTTTTCTAAAATGAGTAACTCATTGTACAACAGGCACTGCAAAGAGATGCACCGTGAAATCCCATTTTGTCTATCCCAAATGGTCTTGGTACTTTCAGTTCTGGTGTCCAGGGTGCTTTCCATGGATCGGCTCAGAAAGAAAAGAAAGGCACTGATGCAACAGTACAGTCTCAAAGTCTCTACTACCACAGTCAAGTTTTCTATGCATAAGTGGAATTTGACTGCGTGATAGTCATGAAAACCTGCGCTTATGTGAAAGTTGATTGCCATATCATGTGCCTTGAAGTGATCATATCAACCTCATGTCATCTTTATGAGAACTTAAAGAAACAGGTAAGCCGCATCATTTATTCTTCAATTTCAGCAAAGACGTATGTGAAGCATTTGTTTCATATTCAAATATTTATGGCTGGATTTTGTTTATTAGACTTTTTAAATTTCTTTTGCTTGGTAAGGACAGCAAGGTTGTTCTATCTTTTTTTACAAAATTGTAAACCTATATTGCAATTAACGGTTTTAATGTACTGACATGTATATTTAGATTGTGGCATTATATGGTTGCTCAGTTCATATGGCAAACTGCAAAACTTACCCGTGACTCCATTAGTAAAGATGTCAAGGTAGGACTCTCCAGTTATGTGAATGCCACTGATTGGATTAGAGGCTCACAAAAGATTTTGAAAATATGAAGTGGCGTCTGATGCAGAAAAGGTAGTGGAAGCTGAAACTGAGGTGGATGATAGATTGATTCTTCTCAAGATTGATGTTGAGGCCATCGTTAAAACTTAAAGATTCAGCTTTTTAAGTGCACAGGGAAGAGAAATTTTACAACATAGTTCAACCGCTTACATGGTGTTAATGCCTGGATGAGGGTGGTATGTTTGGTGAATTGTGGAAAACCATCCAAGAGATGCTTTAAAGTACGTGTTACTATTGTATCTGAATTATGTGAAGACCTTGAGGAGGGCTCAGATGAGCAAGGTACTATCTCCCTAGTACTGGATAAAAGCACAAGGGAAGACCAATTACAACTCCATAATCTTAATGCTGGGTGTCACGAGCCGCACTTAAGAGTTGTGCTATTGTGGCACTTTGTAAGAAGATGCCGAGAGGGGCGAGCCTTGAGGCAAAGAGATTCCAAGAGGGGCGAGCCTTGAAGCAAGGAGATGCCGAGAGGGGCGAGTCTTGGGACAAGGTGAAGCGAGAGGAGCGAGCCTTGGGAGCCTAAAGGCGAACTTGAAGCTAAAGTGAAGATGAGTGGCATTGTCGTAATTAAGTGAAGTTCTGGTTCGAAGTACTTCGGCTTGGAATTTGGGAAAATTATGAACACGAGAAATGGCCGGAACGTCGAAAAGAGTTCAATGCACTTGACGGCATGTCATTTGGATTTTCTGGGAATTAGTTATGAAGATTATTCTCCTCGGCTATTTTGATGTTTCCTCCCACCTTGTGCATGTAAGCAAAATATGCTCTATAGGGGGAGACATGGTGTCAAGCTCTCCACCACCCCCGGTGCTGGCCTTTATGGGGCACTAAGTGAGCTTCTCCCGGGCACCCTTGGGGGACTAGGAGCCGGATATGTGTCGTCAGAAAGGGGCGGCATATGTTTCCACGAGTCAGGATGTCTTGTGGACGGTATTGGCCGAAACACCAATATTGCGGGTCGACGTCGGGGGCGAGGTTCGTAAGAGGACGATCCTTATGTCATCGGCATTAGACAAACATGTTGGCTTACGGAAGATATGTCGGGACCCCGTGGTGCTCATTGGCCACAGAGTAAGCGACGTGGGCATGTGTTAGGGTTCGACCTTGCCCAAAGCAAAGTAATGCCAGTAAGCACGGGAGAGGCAACTCCGTGCTAGACTGAAGGAAGCTTAAGAGGGGCATCGAGGATGAATTGCTCACTTGGGAGGCATGCCAACAAGCAAGACGGCATGCCCACTTGAGGATTGGCCTACAGGGTTATAATTTGCCTTGGGGCCATGACGGTCATCAAGAAGAGAACAAGACAACCTCGTCAGAGAGGAAAGGCCATAAGGCCTAGGTGACTTGTCAGATTGGTACTGAAGGCTTGAGGATACGGCCAGGTGTTACCCATAAGCTGAATAAGCTATCTAGGTGATGCCCATGAGGTGAAGTATGAGGGCATGTGTTGCCCAAGAGCCAAGTGAGTTGCAAAAGAGATGCCCACGAGGCAAGACACGACGGCAAGTGTTGCCCGCGAGTCGAGCGAGTCATACTAGTGAGTCAGAGTCATAGAACAAGAACAAGTGTTCCCTATAAGCCAATTGGGTTGTACAAGTGATGCCACAAGATGAAGTAAGCGGGAACGTGCTGTCCACGAGTCAAGTAAGGTGCGCAAGTGATGCATCAAGGTTAAAGTACGCGGGCATGGGTTGCCCTTGAGGTGGAAGCCGAATGGGTCGGATAAGCAATACCTATGAAGTGAAGTATGCTGACATATGTTGTCCATGAGCCTAGTGGGTTAGATAAGTGATGCCCGAGGGGGAGTGTGCAGACATGTGTTGTTTGGGAGCTGAGAGGGTGGCATAAGAGATGCCCACGAAGCGACAAAGTGTGCAAGCTGCTAAGAAATGACTCAAGGAAGAAATGTGAATGCCAACTTAGTCTTGGTACATGATCATGCTACTTGCTATCGACGTGCGGGACGCACGCGAGTCAGTAATGGGCTGGCGGAAGCCGAGATGACATGAAAGCCTATCGGTTGGGTGAGTGTCTTGGAAGACAACCATGACACAAGGAAGCGATCGGTTAGTCTCAAGAAGTAAGACTCAGGTGTGAGTAGCTTTCGTTGGTAAACCCCAACAAGTAAGGGGATGTTGTACAAAGGGGCAAGTTGACAAGAGAAGCACACAGAAAGGAAAAGAAAAATGGAGTAATGGAGTATCAAGGAAGTAAGGCAGATAGGCTGGCCTCGATTCAGAGGAACCTTGACGCCACAGGCTAAATTCCGCTGCGTATAAAGTCGGCCCATGACACTGGGCAAGAAGGTCGTCAGGAAAAGTTCCCTCAGCTCAATAGCAAGATGTTAATAAAGGTAACTGTTTTAAAAACACAGTGGTATACATTCTATATTGTTTGCATTTGGGATCTAGAAGCTGTTGAGTTTCTTTGGTTTGGCTCTTTGATGAGGTGATCATGAAAAGTTCCATGAGTTCCATTGTTAGAAGCTTAGAATAGATATGTATAAAGTCAGCTGTTTTCCGAACAAAACAACATGAGGTGCACCAGTATCTGTAGTTGGGAAATTTTTTTTGGAGGGGCGGTGTGGTTGTTTTAGAAAGCTGTGAAAATTGAAGATTCACACTATAATTAAAGCTTTATCTGAATCCAAAGCACCAGCTTCTGAGGCTTCTTAATGGTTTAATTAAATGAAAGTCAATGGTTGTTTCCAGGTTGTTTACGCATTCTGTTGATGGTTTTTGCAAGACAAATAGAATTGAGAAAGCTTTATTGCTTCTTGAGGGGATTATGAAAAGAGTTACAATTGTTTAACTGCTTATTTCAGCCTGATCAACAGTCTTGGAAAAGCAAATTGCCAAATTGGTATAGAGCTGAAAAAGGAGTTATTTCAAGCATTGAAAGAATAACTGGTTCAAATGCCAGGGTCTGTGTCATGATGTTTAAAAGATTTCTGGAAATGTGGGCATATTTCCAAATAAAGCTGGAAATGTGGGCTTATAATATCCTTGACATTTAAAATATTGTGTTCCATTTATAATGGCTTGGTGGCCTAATGAGGGCTATAGAAATTCTTCCAGAGCCAAGATTGAAGCAGACGCTGGTGTGTTTGAGGAGGCTAGAAGAGCAGATGAAAGAGATGAGTTCGATAAGTGTTGAATATCATGTCATCACTTTCTAGTGGCCGTGACCTGGTATGTAATATATCATCCTTTATTCCATGATTGTTTATTCTTTTCACAATGAAGGGTTTATATAAGAATACAAAACTGATGTGAATGCTCTAAGATAAACTCAATTTGATAATCATGATCATCATCAACAACTTCACTTGGTTGTTCTTCAATCATGAAATCTGCCATGCTTGTTGTCTCTTGGTATAAAGCATGTCACATAAGTCTTTATACCTATATTATACACTCAAGTACCTATTACATGATATAGACATTTATACTATAATACATTTATACTACAACACTCCCCCTTGGATATTTCATGTTAATAGTATTGTCTTGGTGATGCGTTTCTAAGTTGCTTCGTTAAAAACCTTGCCAAGTAATAAAATCCTGTGGGAAAAAACAACCTTGGTCGAAGGAGAAAAAGAGCACAACGCGCGTTGAGTGTGGAGTATGTTTCTGGATACTCCCCCTGATTTAGATTCCCCTTGAAGATCATAGGCGTTTGGATATCCTTCTCAATCCGGTGCTCTTCACATGTTTCTAGAAAGGGGATTTTGGTAACGACTTAATAAGTCTGCTACATTATCTTCGGATCAGATTTGATTTACTTCAATGTTCAGAAGTGTTTCTTGTTGCTGACTGTAGAAGAATTTCGGCGATATATGCTTGGTATTGTCACCCTTGATGAAACCTAATTTCATTTGCTCAATACAAGCTGCATTATCCTCGTAAATGCATGTAGGTTCATTTGTGGTAAACTTCAAACCACAAGTTCCTTGAATGTGTCTATTTATAAACCTTAGCCATATGCACTCATGCACAGCTTCATGTAGAGCAATAATCTCTGCATGATTTGAGGAAATAGCAACAAAGGTCTATTTTGTAGATCTCCAAGATATCATGGTGCTTCCCATGATAAAGACATAACCTTTTTGGGAGTGACCTTTGTGAGGGTCAGAGAGATATCCTGCATCAGTAAAGCCCATCAAAACATCATTATCATTTTGATGGAGGGGAGGAGGAGAATATCTGTCACCATGGATGGTGTTGCCGGCGTCTACATTACGAAGGTGGCTTTTTGCCTCGTGGGGTCTGATCCCATGCTTCCGTCTTTTCTTTTCTCTCTATAGGGATAAAACAAGCTCATATCAATCGTACCTTTTAGGTATCGAAAGATTATCTTTATACTAATCCAATGGCAGCATGTTGGCGCAGAACTATGTCGAGCTAACAAGTTCACTGAGAATGAGATATCCGGTCTTGTGTATTGAGCTAAATATAATAATGTGCCTATTGCACTTAGATATGGTATTTCAGCCTCTAATAAGCACGCAAAGGCATATTTCATTGTTAACATATCATTTCCCAATCAAGTAGTCACTTAGACGGTTATACCACATCCGTCCGGATTGTTTCAATCCATATAGTGAGCGTCTTAATCTTATTGAAAACGCGCTCCGTGGTTTAGAGCCACTTGATTTGGGTAATTAAAGTCCATCTGGAACCTTCATATATATCGCCGAATCTAGATCCCCATAGAGATATGCTGTAACCACATCCATGAGCTGCATGTTAAGCTTTTCGGAAACTACCAAACTGACAAGATAGCGGAACGTTATAATGTCCATTAAGGGAGAATATGTCTCCTTGTAGTCGATTCCAGGGCGTTGTGAGAAACCTTGCTCCACAAGGCGGGCTTTGTATCTAACAACCACATTTTTCTCATTACGTTTTCTAACAAAGACCCATTTATGGCCAACATGTTTTATATTTGGTGGTGTCAGCGTTATAGACCAAAATACCTGACTCTTTGTTAGTGAATCCAATTCAGTCTGGATCGCATCTTTTCATTTGGGCCAATCTGCTCTTCGTTGACATTCTTCAACGGAGCGAGATTCGATATCATTGTATTCTGTAATTCCTTTTGCAATATGATATGCAAATGCATCATCAATAGCCATAGAATTTCTATCCATCATTACATGTATACTAGTGTAATTCATGGAGATCTCTCTATTCTCTGGAATTGGTTCTGCCATTGGAGCGTCCCACAATGATGTCTCTTGACAAAACCATAATATGGAATATTCTCATGAGATGGATTATTTGTATCGATGATTAATTGATTATTTTGTGTCAAACTCACTTTCTTTCTTGGGCGAGAATCCATCGAACCTATGGGTCTCCCGCGCTTCCTGGCAGGAGCCGTGGGCCTAGCCACTGCGTCACCCTTATAGGGGATGATGGCCCCATTCTCATTTATTCTTGAGATGGCATCATGTCCTCTAGTTTTAGGGACATCAATCCTTGCAGGCACATTTGTAGCATGTATGTGTGATCTTGTCACTTTAGCTATATCAGAAAACGCATCAGGCATCGATTCTGCTACGTTCTGAAGATTGAGAATTCTCCACACTTCTATTTCAGACTGTGCGGTTCGGGGATCAAGATGAGACAAAGTGGGGACAAACCACGACAATTCCTGTCTTTTTTGTTAAACATTAGTGTTCATGTCTCCCCTAATGACTGGAAGACTGTCTCATCAAAGTGACAATCCACAAATCTATCGGTAAATAGATCACCTGTCAAGGGTTCTATGTAGCGGATAATGGTTGGATAGTCATATCCAACATAAATGCTTAGGCGTCTTTGAGGACCCATTTTGGTGCGATGTGGTGGCGCAATTGGCACATAGACTGCACACCCAAATGTGCGTAAGTGTGAAACATCAGGCTCATACCTAGTCACCATCTGGGACGCAGAAAAGGGTTGGGTGGCAATGAGCCTCAGATGAATAAGCACAGCTGCGTGCAATATTGCATAGCCCCAAGCAGAAATAGGGAGATTGGTGCGCATTACTAATGCCCTAGCAACCATTTGAAGTTTTTTAATGGTAGCTTCTGCGAGACCATTTTGGGTGTGTACATGAGGGACTGGGTGTTCAACCTTAATCCCAATGGACTTGCAATAATCATCAAAAGTTTTTTATGTAAACTCTCCAGCATTGTCAAGACGAATTGACTTAATAGGATGATCAGGGTGGTGAGCCCTTAACTTAATGATATGTGCTAAGAGTTTAGCAAATGCAGCATTTCTTAGGGATAAGAGCATGACATGTGACCAACTTGTCGATGCATCAACCAACACCATAAAATATTTAAATGGTCCGTAAGTTGGTTGGATAGGTCTACAAATATCACCTTGTATTCTTTGCAAGAATGATATATTTTCTTTAGTGTCCCTTGCATAGGATGGTCTCGATCCTACCTTTGCTAAAGAGCAAGCTTTGCAAAACGAATGATATGCTTTAGAAGTAACTCTTTGGACCAATGTTTGGTTCGTACTTCTTTTCATTTGAAGAATGGATGTTCGTGTGATGTTTTTAGTATACAGAGCATCATATCACGACCTGAATGTCAAAATGGTCGTGCCAAAGCCTGTATGTGTCAGGATCCCATAAATTTTCATTCATGACATGGTTGGATTCAATGACTCTAATAGTGGTTGCATACAATCCACTAGAGCGACACATAAGTTTCTCATTGTGGTTACCTCCCTTCATTTGAGGTGCAGGTTGTGCACGTTGTGGATATTCTCTAGGAGGGTTGCTGCTACTACCACAACGCATGGTGCGACCTCCACGGCTCATGGTGCTAGTTCCACGGTCAGTGTTGCCATATCCACCTCTCCCACGTGTAGAGTTGCCATCACGTGTGCCATCTCTAAAGTTGCTGTTTCATTCTTTATTGGGGCGGTTATATGGACCCGTTCGTCCTTCATGTCCCTGTTATTAGGGTATACATGTCCCCTATTATTAGGGTACCGCTCCTTGCGCCCTCTCTTGGGTGCATTATAATTCGCCTCACGAACACTCTTGGTTCCAACGGGCCTTGAATTAGAATTCTTTATGAGGATGTTGTCGTGCTTTTCAGCTACCGACAAAACATTGATGAGCTCATTGAACCTCGTAATTCGTCCAGTATTTACTTCAGTGCGATATTGCTTTGATAGCAAAATTGCTGCAACGGGGAAGGTGAAGAGAGTCTTCTTAATTAGCTCTTTTTCTGTGAGAGGTTTTTACAGAACCTCAACATGGCTTTGAGGCGAAGAGCTTCTGAATTATATTCAGCAACAGACTTGAAGTCGGTGAAGAGTACATCGTTCCACTGAACCTTCAAGTCAGGGAGGAGGAAATCTTGGATATTGTTAAAGCGCTCTTCTAGCGCTACCCATAGGTCCCTTCCATCTTTGATGGACATGTACTCTAATCTGAGTGCTTTGTCCATATGGCGTCGCATCAAGATAATTGCTTGTGCATGCTTTATGGGTGTCCGTTGGAACACAAGGCCCTCGTTTGGTACCTGGATGATTGGCAATATCTCTTTCATGTGAGATGGTTCTCAACGTCGGTTTTCCAGCTATGGTAATCCGAACCTGTTGAGTCAAGGATTTGAAGGTCGAGTCTAGATTCATTCGACATCCTGAAGATAAGAAGAAAATATATATTAGTTTCGGAGTTTAAACTTCTGCGAAAACTAAATAATAAGATTTCCGAGCTATGCTACCAAGAAATCAATTTCTAAGAATATTTAGATTAGACCGAAACAATGATGTTTAATAGGGTCATAAATTGATGCTTGCGGACGCTCTTAGTCCGAGTATTATGAACACTCTTAGTTCATTGATTACGAACGCTCTTAGTTCGTTTAGCATGAATTTCTATAATTATGTTTTTGATTGCAAGTTCCCGAGAAAAAGGAAAGAGGATAAAAAATGAATAAAAACTCAAAAACGGGAACTTTTAGTAAAATATACCTTGAAATAGTGTTGTCGGAAAATTTGGTCGGAAAAAATTGTCGGAAGTGACCGGAAGGATTGCTGGAAAAAGTCGAGAAAATCGTCCGAAAAATCGCCTGAAAAGTCGCCTGAAAAGTCGCTGGAAAAGTCGTCGGAAACCTGCATTGCAGATCTGTCGGCAGCTGCTAGGCAGGGGCTCGGCAGCTTCTGCGCAGCTGCTCGGCAGGTGTCGGCAAATGATCTCCAGGTACTCGGCAGCTCTTGGCAAGTGCTGTTGGCAGGTGCTCAGCATGTCCTCGGCAACTCTAAGCAGATGCGCTCGGCAGCGGTCCGACAGCGATTTAGCTTCAGGTAGCCGGTTCAGGCGTTTTCCGGCCGGTTCTGGCCTTGAGGCCGATTTTGGGCTTCTGAGATCAAGGGCTTTGATATTTGATAGGGTTTGGAGGTTTTTTGTAGGTTTGGAAAAATGACTTTGATTGGATGATGAACTTCCTCTTCTCTTGTCGATTTGATTCTAATTCTAGAGCAATATCGTGTTGATAACGTGTTTGAGGACAAACGTAAAATAACAGAGAGAGGGAGAGAGTAATTGTGTGTTTATTCTTCTCACAATGGAGGGTTTATATAGGAATACAAAGCTAGTGTGAATGCTCTAAGAGAAACTCAATTTGATAACCATGATCATCATCAACAACTCTACTTGGTTGTTCTTCAATCATTAAATCTGTCATGCTTGTTGCATCTTAGTATAAAGCATGTCACACAAGTCTTTATACATACATTATACACTCAAGTACCTATACATGATATAGACATTTAAACTATAACATTTTAAACTTGTTTCTTATTTATTATGTGACTGTACTACTATCCCATACATCATAAACCGCATATATATAAAACATTGGTTTAAACATGTATATTTTGGTAGATTAACTGTAGAATAATTCTACTACCTAAGAGTTGGCGATTACTTTTTGGTCTCATGTTGGCTTTCGACTTGGGTTTCATCAGTTTCCATCACGTAACGTCCAAAAGAATCCTGAAACAGGATTTAGGCATCAAATTATGGTCACTGTGGAACAAAATTTCGTGTCTAGCCACATCTGTACAAACCTAGACCACAATTTAGATCTCCAGCAAGCCACAGTTTCCAATTAAGAGACAGCTGTATCAAGGATGGATGATACTTGACAAATTGACTGATCAAACCATTGCTGCTTCAGAGCGGCCACCCTCAACAATCGAACCAAATGTCAAATGTGCTCTTCTCCGTGCACTGGCTTCGAAATTCACAGCCCCGCTCGTGAATATGCAGCTGTCTATGAAAAGCCATTGGAATTAGAAATTCCTGGGGTCTTTTACTGATAAGCAAAGATGGGCACATTATAAAAATGATGAACAAATTACAGCAGTGGACCATGAATGACCATATGTTTATTTGGTAGAACTTTTCATCAGCATTTGGATCTTAATAGTATCAGTTCATACATATAGTATCTACATCCAAGGCAACCAGAGAGAGGGGACCAAGATTCGAAGAACAAGGGGCAAAAATAAGGATCAGTGAATATGATAACAATTAACAAGAGACTCCATCCAAGCTACGGCTCTAATTCTGCAGTTTCAGACTGACACAAAAAGTATCAAGTACCTAGGATTAGACCTCCTTAAAAACCTGATATCTACCGCTAGACTCTCAGAGTATCTGTAGAAATGCAACAAACAGGGAACAGCGTTGGTAGCAATAATTGTACTTTGAACCTATTTCATATCCCATATCTGCTACAACATCAACATCTTATTTCCTCACAATAAATTAAAAGGGGTAAAACCCTAATTGTTACAACAACAACAGCTAGCAGTTAAAAAAAGTAAATAACATTACAGATAGATACTGCTATTACCCACTAGCATTTTCAGCAGACACATCATTCTCCTCATCATCAGCCTGCCGCATTTTCGCAATTTCGGCCTGTGCTCTCTCCATAATCTGCCTTTTCTGCATTTCCAAATCCCTATGGAAATCCATCCTCATCTTCTCTAGCTCTACCATCTGCTGCCTTTTACTTTTTTCAATCTTCTCATATATGTCACTGAATTTCTGAATAGAATCAGCAAGCAATCTAAAGGAAGATCGCTCATCATTGTCCCTTCCAAACCTTCTCTTCTTGGGTGGTAGCCCATCCGACTCATCCTCCACTCCCTCAGCAGATTCTGAATTCCCTGGACTATCCCTCATCTCATCTAACCCATTTGCACGGTTCAAATACACTCTAGGGCTCATGAAAACATACTCTCCTGAGTCCAAACCACAAGAGAGACCAGCCTGCTGTTGTGGCGATGACATTAACATGTCCATCTTCTTGAAATATACCCACTTGCTAGTAGCACCTCCAGTCTCAGCAAATTTGACCCTCTCCTTTTTGTACTTCTTCTTCAGGGTATCCAATCGATTACGACACTGAGTGTCTGTCCTTTCAATCTTTGACACCTCTGACACCTTCTCTGCAACCTCTTGCCACTCCTCAGAGCGAAGACTCTTTTTCCCACGCCGAAGAAACCGGTCACCCCAAGCATCTAGTAAAACAAATGTCTCATGCTCAGTCCAATCTGTAAGTGCATTCCGGCCACCATGTGATTGTCTCGGAGCAGGGAGTGCTGGAACCGATGGAGCAGGTACACGCGGAGCAAATTCATAACTTGAAATCAAACTCTTCAACTTGCGCTTCTTTGGGTGCTTTTGCATATCATCATCGTCAATCCTCTTAAAGACTTTCCTCTTATCATCTTCTTCATCATCTCATCCTCATCATCATCACCCTCCTCATCATCCTCATCGTCATCATCCCCAACATCTTTATGAACAGAAGGATAACCATTTTGACCATTGTGGCCTTCTTCCTCACCCAACTCCTCATCCTCCTCATCCTCATCATCCTCATCCTCATCATAATGGCTAACCGGCCTCGAAAATGAACCACTTCGAGCAGGTAGCTTCGGGGGCTGTGCAGAATCATAGCCCTGTGGGTGATTCGCACCATACACATTCGGGGGATACCTTGCATCATCTTCAGTGTCATCCATTTCCGCACAAACTCCAAGATTACAAAAAGAAGTTACACCTCAAGAACCAATCCCAAAATTTGCTATTTCCAAATCATCAGTCTCCCGACTTCTAAAGAATCAAAACTCCAAAAGCATCCATACCCATTATTTATTTCTCCCCTAGTTTCTTATTTCAGTAAACAACCTCCAGTTCTTCATGCAACTATTAACACAAATTAGCCAAGTCCATGAATCACTGCAATCATCATCATCTACAATTTCAGTAAAGAAAAGAAGCATGAAATTAAAACCAGTACCAAATCAACATTTAAAATCAATCAACTTAAGAAAAACAGCAAAACCCACATGCATAGATATCTAAGAAAAAACCTTATCTTTCAAACAAAACTCTAGCGAGAAGACCCAATAAGCCAATAGACTGACAAGTAAACCCTATCATCTTTCAGCTCAAGTTTACATATTTATCATCTAAACTCTAAACGAAAACCAACCTATGATTCGAATTCAGAAACTATGAATTCCCAAGCTGAAATCAAATTGCTAGGGTTAGGAAATTGAAACCAAAGCCCTAAATTCTTACCTGAAAAAAGACAAAGTCTTTGCGGAGTCGAAAGATCGAAACTTTCGGGAAAATTTCTTGGATTAAAGGTAAAATTGACGCTTTTGAAAGAGCTTTACCTCGACATTTCCGTAGAACTGAAACCAATTCCTGGAGAAGTGAGATGGGAACGGAAAGAGGAGAGGGGAGAGAGAGAGAGAGAGAGAGAGAGAGTATAAAACGATTCGGGATAAAATAGGGTCTCACTGCTCTATGTGCTATCACATGTTTGGTGCGTAAGTGAGGTTTTTTGTTTCTTTGCAATTTGGGCTTGGAGGGGACTCGTATTGGGCTAATGCTTACTCTTATTGGAATAGTTTGATAGATAAATAAATGATTCAATACATTGATATATCTTAAAACTTTCTTCATTTTGTAACCAAAAAAAAAAAAACTTTCTTCATTTAAAGTCTTGTCTGATCAAATAAGATAAAGGAATGTTTTGTTCCAATAAAAGTATGAAACTATTCGTTTAGTCAAAAAAATAAAATAAAACTTTTCGTAACATTGTTGACGAGCAAAGAAGGCCTTCGTTATTATTATTATTATTATTTTAAGTTGAAATAGTCATCCATTATGCAATTCAGCAAGTAGTACAATAATGACCTCAATAAAAAAATAAAAAAAGTAGTACGATAATGACTTGCTCAGAGGGTTCTTAGAAAAAGTCATTACATAGAGCACACTATACTAGCACACCCCGCACACAAACATACTACTCAACATACCTCTAACACACCCACATTTTTTAGTTAAGCGCAAAACCAAGAAATATAGCCGCACAAAAACAAATAAATAGCCAAGAAGCAGCTTGTTTCTTATCGATCCTTCCACTCAAAAAAAGAGAACAGATTTAACATCCTTTAGTAAAAAAGGATGCATGCCCAATTGAAAAGCAAAAAACAAAAAAAAATTAAACATAAAAAGACCCAAAGCCACACCCAAGCAAGAAATAAATATTTATTTCGAATTATATGAACTTGATCATCAACGCTTTATGAGTAAGTTAAAATGAAGTTTTGTTCTAAAATTTTAGGTTTTGAATTTGTGGACTATTAGTGGCATCTCTAAGTGGACTACTTTTGTGTGTGTGTGTGTGTGTGTGTACATATTTTGATGGGATTGCGTGGTGAAATGAAAAAGGATATATATTGTGTGTTTTGTTCACTATTGTTTTGCGTTGTGATTTTGAGGAAATAAATGAATTTGGGAAAAGAAATGACGATGTTGTTGACTTTCAAATTTCAAAAGAGTTCTTACGATTTTTGCAAGTGTTTTGAGTTGTGAAAACAATAATTTAAAAATGTTTATCGTTTTGAGATTGGGGTCGAGTTGTGAAACAATATTTTGAAGTGTTCATTTATATTGTTTGAGATTAGTGGAGTTGTGAAACAAAATGTTCTTTTTTATTGTTTTGAACATGCTTTCTGTTGTGAGTGTGAATGTGTGTCTTGTAGAATTATCTCCTTAACTGTGTAGAGTGAGATGTGATTGACCTGTGGTGATTGAACTGTGGTAATTGTACCAATGAGGTGGCTTGCGTAGCGGAATCTACGTGGTGTCTGGTGTAGTGTCACCAGTGAAGTCGCGTTTAGTTCCTCTTCCTTTAGATCTTCTGGTGAGAATGTTGTTAGTGGCCAGTGGGTTATATAGTTAATAACCTGATGGCAAGTTGGCAACATACCGTTATAAAGCTTGTTTAGCTGCTCTGGAATTCAGTCAAAAGGACTTGACTATGTAGACCACACATCCTGATTGAAGAAGTCTGTATGGCCTAAATTTGGAATGAAATGTTCACCAGTTTGTTGCAAAACAAATTATACTGAAGGGAAGAGAAAAAGGAAAAAAAAGAAAGAAGCTAAAGTTGTATCGTTTCAAATAGTACAGGTCAGAAAAGAGACAAGTGTCTATCACATATTAATTAATGATACAGACTACAAATTCAAACAAAATGGAAACAATTGGAACTAATACAAGCAAGGTTTGGTCCATTCTTGCCAGTTTACGGTTTTTAAATTTCAGGGGGTAGAGAAGAGGAGGTTTGCATTGACGTACAGGTTATTATATAGTCACCATTTACTGATATTTGTCTACATATATCAATCGTTTGTTGTTCTAAGAATGTAGGATATGCCCACCTTGTTGAAACTTTAACTTTTGATTTGAGGAGATTGAGAATACAATAGTAACAGGGACTTATTTCAATTAATCAAAGTAATTCTCCAAGAATAGCAAAGGAGCATTATTTGAATCAGAAATTCAGAATAGAATAGCAAAACATAAAGTTGTACACGAAAGTCTTCCCTGAGAACCCCCCTGTTCCTCTTGCAATTGTTGTGACATTCACATATTTGTCTGCCCATGCAAGTACCTCCAAAGTGTTATTCAGGGTGCATATGTCAAACTTCCTTCAACTTTCGAGTTTCCCATTACTTATGCAAAACAGACCAGTGCCCTGTCGCACTGATTAACAGCACAATGCCCTAAAATCATCCCGAAAGTCTCGATACGAGGGGCAGATCACCCAAGCTTCAATGTCATTCACATGCCATCTAGTACTTTAAAGGGTTCATCGAGTATTATCCTTGGCTGTATGTAATGTCATCTGGCTCAAAACCTGTACTTCTTAATTGTAGCCATTTCATCAAAATGGCCTGCATTTAGCCCCGATACATTCCATCATAAACAGCATTAAGAGAGTGGATTCCCCAAAGACCTCAGATGCCTTTGCAACGCAGAACGCCAAATTCAAATATCGCTATTCTAGGATTCCCTGTAAGAAAATGCTGTACTGCTGAACAGACTCATCAACTTCATAAAGCTTTCAAGGGCCATCCAGAAGATAAATCGATCTTGAGGAGATCAGGGACCTCCAGATAATTACTACTTTTCAGCTCAAACTTTCCCATGAGCTTGTTGTCAGAGGTCATTTCAATAATTGAATTGTGCAACGTAGGCTCCTTTCTCACGAGCTCGTATAGTCTTCCGTCTAGTCTTTGAAACATGTACTACACAGAATAAATGGTCCGCAGCTTAATCAGTTCAACAGCTTTATTTCCTATTGGGCAGAGGAAAAGGTAAACCCTAGCCACCCATTCCATACCCAACCCTTTAACCCATCACAACGTATTATAGATGCAGCATCCCATCCCATAAGTAGCTATAGATAAAAATTCTAATTGTTAAGGACGATGCAGTAAGGTAAATCGCAATGCAGAGTAGTAGCATACCATGCCTTCCCTATGCACAACTAGTGCAACACAAAGCATGTGCAACTATACAAGTTACATGGTTACGAAAATCCAACGATGGACATGAAAGTTGGAGCTGGGAAGGAGACTGATGCTTTGTTCGATAGTTTGGTTTGACAAGGTCCTTCGATTCCGGTGAAAGAACAAATTAGGTTTTGATGGATGATGGAATTAATAGATCAAGATGATGATTGAGTAGCAGACCACTTTCTTACCATGCTCTTCGCTCTTCTTTCAGAAAGCTTTTCTCTTCTTCCTGTAATAGGTTTCGCGTCGGTTGCCTCCACCTATTTCCTCTCCTACACACGAGCGGTTCCTAGCTTTCTCCCTAAACAAAATTGAAATATTGGTACGGGATTGTAATTAAGGCGGAATATCAATTTCACGCTCCTAATTTAATTACATAACTTAACCTAGTTTGATTAGGTATTTCATTCCAACATGGACCATGTTCCTAATGCTAGGAGCGAGAACGCAGCCACTAGATTCCCCTCATTGCCCTGAGTCATGCTTCTTTCCTTGTATATTTAGGATATCTTGTATCTGTATATATTCGTCCTCCTTGTGAGAAGAATACACATCACAAAATTATTCTCTCAAATTATATTTGACTCCCCTCGATTTGACAATGAGGTTTCAATTATCCTCTGGGCTCTCTATTGTTGTATGCTTGGGCTGCTTTTCAGCTTTTCTATTGAAATATCTTTCGGGGGGTGGTGGGAAAAAGAAGGGCGTGGAGAAAGAAACTGGCCTGGGTCTGATCAAGAAGAAGAATGAGAATTTCGAGGAGTGGTATTCGGAGGTTGTTGTTCAAAGTGAGATGATAGAATACTATGACATCTCTGGATGTTATATATTGAGGCCATGGACAATGGCAATATGGGAGACCATGCAAGCATTTTTCGATGCAGAAATAAAGAAAATGAAGATTAAAAGTTGCTACTTTCCTTTGTTGGTCTCCCCTGCTGGTCTGAAAAAAGAGAAGGATCATATAGAGGGGTTTGCTCCAGAAGTTGCTTGGGTCACAAGATCTGGAAAATCTGAATTGCAAGCGCCTATTGCAATCCGTCCAACGAGTGAGACTGTTATGTATCCTTATTACTCGAAGTGGATTAGGGGACACCGCGACTTACCATTGAAGCTAAATCAGTGGTGCAATGTGGTTCGATGGGAGTTTAGCAATCCCACTCCATTTATCAAGAGTCGGGAGTTTCTTTGGCAAGAAGGCCACACAGCTTTTGCAACAAAGGAAGAGGCAGATAAAGAGGTCCTTGAGATATTGGAACTGTACAGAAAGTTATATGAGGAATATTTGGCAATTTCAATTGTGAAGGGAAAAAAGAGTGAGAATGAGAAACTTGCCGGTGGTCTTTACACCACAAGTGTGGAGGCTTTTGTTCCAAATACTGGCCGCGGTGTACAAGGAGCCGCTTCACATTGTCTAGGTCAAAACTTAGACATTAGTTATGAAATTAAAAAGGGAGAAAAAGCAATGATTTGGCAAAACTCTTGTGAGTTATAGTATTCAAACCACCTGATTGGACTGATGGTAATGGTGCATGGAGATGACAAAGGCTTGGTATTGCCACCAAAAGTAGCATCTATCAGGCCATTGTGATTCCAGTGCCTTTTAAGGATGCTGATACACAAGTCATATTTGATGCCTGCTTGAAAATTGTTGCGCAGTTGAGTGAAGCTGGATTTCGTGTTGAGGCTGATTTGAGGGACAACTACTCACCTGATTGGAAGTATTCACATTGGGAATTAAAAGGTGTTCCTCTAAGGATTGAAATTGGAGCAAAAGATTTGGAAAAGAAACAAGTAGTCTGTGTTCGGCGTGACAATTGTGCGAAAGTGGACATTCCTGTGGTCGACTTGGTCAAGGAAGTGAAAGACATGTTTGATAAAATTCAACAAAATCTCTTTGATATTGCAAAACAAAAAAGAGATGCTTCTATCCAGGTTGCCAGAACTTGGGATGAGTTCGCGGTAGCCTTGAGCAACAAGAAATTGATCCTGGCTCCTTGGTGTGATGAACATGAAGTAGAAGAGGATGTCAAAGCCCGAACAAAGAGTGAGATTGGAGCAGGAAAGTCGCTATGCTCGCCCTTTGACCAGCCCGAACTCCCTGAAGGAACTCTTTGCTTTGCATCCGGAAAGCCAGCAAAGAAATGGACCTACTGGGGAAGGAGCTACTGAATACACTTCTCCAATTATGCCGCCTGTTGGTTTTCGAAATTTGAAAGAAACTTTTTGAACGAAACTTTCTTTAGTTTATATCATACAATTAATACACAAAGGTATATGTTTGGCTTTTGAGTTTGTTGTCAACGGCCATTAGTTGTGAGAACAGTGGGGTTTTCATTTTTCTATGTGGTTATGCCCTTTTTTAGCTATATTTGTGTATTCGTAGTCTTTGCTTTATGCTAGTTATTTGATTGATCCGAGTCCTGGACCTTAATCCCCAGAATAGTTTGCGTAGCTCTATCTGTCAATATAGGTAATCAATAATTGTTCTTTTGCATGTGAGAAACTATTCTGTGGTAAACTGAGAGCTGCTGATCATTACCCAACTATAATAGTATAATGTCATTAGAAAAACATTAATGTGTCTTTTACAATATCTTGGTTGGATCATTACTGAGATGCTGTGAGGAGATCAGGAGAATGTCATAGCAAATTTAGACATAGCGGGTCATTCCATGCGCAGTTGGTTTAGTTTTCCCTTTCTGTTACGATTGTATAAGAAGACATGGTTTCATCACCTCACTAAATACACGGTCTGCGTACTGTAGGATCACTTGTATTGTATTTGGCAAGTCCTTTATGGATGCCGTAATTTTTTCTCTAAATTATCATCTTTAATCTTGATAAATGAGATACGTGTGTCATTTTTGGCCAGAGTAGTAAGCGAATGTGGTTTTAAGTATCACTTCTAAAGAACTCGAAGAATTCAAGTATTGGTTAAGACACAAAATAAAATCCAAGTACTATCGATAATATAAAGGTATAATACATGTACTATTTTTAATTTTCACCCTAAAAATAATTATATTTCTCTTCTCAACATATATAAATACACAAATAAAATTTCTCCAAGGCCAGGGAATCGTTTATTTTCACGAGAATTTTGAGAGTAAATGTAACGGGCAGATATGTGGTAAGGTGTGCAGAAAAAAGATGCTGCCATGGCCATCAACTCCAAACTGAGAGAATATACATAGTTTTATACCAAGCTGCGCACTATTCGGAAGCTTTGTTAATCGTGTGTGTATGCGTGTGTGCGTGTGTGCGTGAGTGTGAGAGTGAGAGTGAGAGTGAGAGAGAGAGAGAGATAAGTACATATCAGAAACCACAGTAAAGTGTCCATTGTTGCTCTCGTTTTAAATGCATTACCAAAAAAAAAAATATGAATTATAAATGAAAAGTTACATACTATGTCCACATCTGTTTGCGGTTTATATTCTCAAAACTCATCACACATCATCAGTGAAGTTCTTGGAGAAGAAAACTAGGTGGGTTTCATCTATCTTCTATGGGTATGTACTTTGGTTCAACTGATCTATTCTCTGTATTGGGTTTTGGGGACTTCAAAGTTGGGTCATGAACTGATTCTTTTGTTTGAAATCTCAACTAGTTACTGTAAACTTTATGTTTTTGATGTTCATTAGAAATTTATGGCTGGCAGTTGAGCAAAAGATTCGTACTTTAATCATATTTTCTTGTACCCTTCGATGCATTTTAAGGATTGATCAATCAGTTACTGTATTTGAATCTGCATTTGCAACTTAAATACCTTGATTTCTTTATGGATTCCCTTTCCCAGTTTAAATGAATTTGGGGGTTTATTTGGGAAAGTGAAGCGTATCAGATACATCTGATTTTAGTGTTAGTGTGAGTGGACATTGAAGAAACTTTACTGAAGTGAGTTCTATGGATTTTACTTGTTGCTGCACTTGTTTTGGTTTCTGGGCTGCTTGAGTCCTTTGAACTGTACCCTCTGGGTTGCACTGGGACTTTTTGATTAGTTACCATCTGGGAAAGTTTTAATCTTGATCATCTATCTTGATTTGACATATATTTTGGATTGGATCAGTGAAATTTCTCGTTTTGGGTAGGATTTTCTTGTCTGCCTATAATAGTGGTTTATTGATCTATGCTCATGGTTTACCCTTCCTTCTTATTTGATTGGTTTTAGTTGGTTCTATTCCCATTCTGCTGAAAAATTCCTTTTAGGATTGTTATCTGGTCAGTTCTTCCTTGCTTTTGATGATCAGTGCATACTAGTATCATTTTAAATCCCATTTTTCATGATGTACACTCAAGCTTTACTCTCTGTATAGCTAAGTAAATGGTGGATGTCGCTACACCCTGCCTCTTCACTCATTTTGTGTAGCATTGGTTGTTATTGCGATTAATTCAATGTATTTTTATTGTTCTTTTCAGGTTTTAAATTGAAGCAGTAAAGAATTGCTGATTCCTCGTTAGAGACTGGGGTCTTTTAGAACATCATAGAGGAAGATAAGTATTTCACATGCAGATTGTTTTTGCATGAGGATCTAATGGCTGATTCTAATAGTTTAAGCCTGAAACACACAAGTAGCATACTTTTCAGTATTCCTGATTTCTTTGTAGGGTTTGGTAACAAAGGTTCTTCCGATTCTGACTCAGTTAGGAGCCCTACATCTCCTCTGGACCTCAGGCCTTTTTCAAATCTTAGCAACCCATTTAGACTTAGGTCCACTCGATCATCATCCCACAATGGAAATCACAAAAAATGGGATTGTAGGAAAGCAGGCCTAGGCATTGTCAATTCCCTTGTTGATGAAACCAAAGCTACTAGTGAAGTTCTTGGTTCATCGAAGAGGAAAACCATAATTTTTCGACCACAGGTGGGGAAAAACAACCCTTACTCCTCAAAGCTTTGTTCTGGTTCGGATGATTATTCCATGAAGTCCCAATCTTTACCTAGAAACTACATAATTAGGCCACTTCCTGAAACCATATCTCTCAATCCCCAACTCAAACCAGATAAAGTGAATGTTTCTTCTGGGTTTGTGGGACTTCCTTTGGAATCTGAACCATCTGAAAACATTGAACCATTTTTGTTGGACTCCAGCAGGGATTCCTCACTGATTGTCTCTATGCAAGGAGAAAGTTCGTTGGGTTTTAAACCAAGTTCACTTCCAGTACCCATTGTCTCTAACCCTCAATATGCATCCTCTATCCCTGCTAGAGAGATGGAACTTTCTGAGGACTATACCTGTATAATTTCTCATGGTCCAAACCCGAAGACTACTCATATTTTTTGTGACTGTATATTGGAATGTCACACAAAAGATTTAAACAATGTTGACAAAGAAATAGTCGAGATCGAATCACCTCGAGTGGGTCAGCACCAGGAGGGATTGACACATGACCCTTCAGATGAAATTTTGAGATTCTGTTACACCTGCAAGAAGAACTTGGTAGGAGAGGAAATTTACATGTGCAGGTTTGTTTGAAATCTCTATTTGCAATTTTTACCCAAGTTTCACATTTATTTTTGAGGCTAAGGTTTTCTCTGACTTGTTGCAGAAGTGAGAAAGCATTTTGTAGTTTTGATTGTCACTCAGAGAAGATTTTCGCTGAAGAGGAAGCAGAAGATACTTGGGATAAGTCTGCAGGAAGCTCTCCTGAAAGCTACCAGGAAGATCTCTTCTTATTGGGTATGCATAGTCAGGAGACTCGGGAAATAGAGTAGTAGTAGCATCATAGGTCTTGTTCTCTATAATTTTGATTGGATGATTTCAAGTGGCTAAAAGCCCTGGTCATCAGTTTTCATCTCCCGTTTGTTTCTTAATGCTTTTGTTGGCGAGTGTTCATGTAAAAAAACACTTTGGACCCCCTGAACTCATTGTTGATTGCATGCGGTATTGAAATAACAGCTGACGTTTTTGGGGTATTATTTCATAAGCTTTGATGATTTCTGTTTTGAAGTATGATGATTCAGTTCACCGAATGGTCAGAGATTATGATCACCCCTGCTTGTGTATTGGTTGCTTGTTTAGTTCTTTAACAATTATGTATTAGATTGATTATGGCTGTAGAAACAATTGCAGGATCATTTTGTACAATGCATCAAAGATGCATATATGGCCTATAAGGCTATAACTCTTGTGATTATATGTGATTATTTGTGCTTATAGTCCTAATCCTCTCGAGAACACCCCTGTAGTTTGCAAGATCTGTGCTCCGTGTGGTGAAAACTTACTGTACATTTTGGATTCTCTTTTAGTGTAAGCACTAAGCAGAGCTTTACTATAGAGATCCGTTGCTGCTACATTTCCTATGGTTAAATTTCCAGACCTTGTCTTCTCTTCCAGTTTCATATTGTTT